>CM068956.1:38533497-38546219 GCA_035128595.1 Eptatretus atami | reverse complement strand
TACGTATACCTACTTTTGCAGCCCCTGTGTATAATATATATATATATATAAATATATATATATATATATATATATATTGTATATGTATACTATGTATATATATTGTTGTATATATATATGTGTGTATATATATATGATATTATTATATATGGTGGTGTGGTCGTACGGCAGCTTAGCTGCCGGGTAGCTATCATTTCTTAAAGCGCAACTGTATTGTCGCTGATGCAGTGCCCCTCTACCAGTACACACACTGGAACTGGTACTCATTTTGCCGACCTCGGAAAGATGACAGGCTGAGTCAACCCCCTGGTGTATTAATTCAGCGGCGACGGGGCTTGAACTCAGGACCCTATGATCCCAAGCCACCACCCTAACCATTGAGCCAACCAACACCAGGCTTACTATATATATGTTATATATATGTTATGTATATATATGTATGTGTATTATGTATGTATATATATATTATATGTATATAAATGTTAATAATATATATATATATATATATATATATATATGAATGTAGGTATGTATGTATATATGGTGAGATGCGAATCCGTACACTTCTGAACTACCTAGGTGAAAATGGACTGCATTTTCCAACTCAGTGGGGTTGATTTACTCTAAGAAATGTTTAGACGGAAAACAAATTAATTATAGATTAGAAAATATCGAAATGAGTAGGATTAGTTACTCAACTCCAGTAATGTGAAATCTTTTAGGTCATATTTTCGAATGGTAGTGAATTCAATGTCGGTGCAGTCATTTCTTAGAGTAAATCGACCCCATAGAGTTGGAAAATGCACTCCATTTCCACCTCGGACATCCAGAAGTACCCGTACTCGTACCTGACCATACCCTAATTTAACCAACTCATGAAACTAAAAGTCGTCATATGGGAGACCTCTAAATCACCTCGATCAACTTAAATTTTTATGCGCGTTATGAATCATAGTGGAATAATTTAAGGCTTGTGAAGACAACATCTGAATTTTTTATATTTTTTTTGCTGTTTTTGGACCACCCAATATACATTATATATATATATATATATATATATATATATACTATATACTATATATATATATCATATATATATATATATATATATATATATATAATATATATATATATATACATATACATATATATATATATATTTATATATATATGCACACACACATTTGTATGCTGGATAAATGGAAGGAAATGATAATCACAGACGGGTTGAAATGTCAACAAGGAATTATTTTTTAGAAACATAAATAAACTGAAGGACTTTTTATTTTCTTGTCGATTAAATGGATGCATTCAAATAAAATGTTCAATCAAGAAAATAATCTCAAACAAAAGAAGAATTCAACAAGCATTTACATAATAATGGATAAAGAGCAGATGCTTATCACGATGCCTTACTTAACAATTAAACAAGAGACATGGGAACCCAGCAGACCATTCAGGGGGAAAAAGACATCCAGTCTCGGCTTACCAAGGCAGAATTCGTCGTGCATCTACTAAAATAACCCAAAATGTGTGAGCGTGCCTTGTTCTACCTCTCAAAATGAGCTCTCCACAGCCCAGCTCATTTCCGCTGCCAGCGCCCTGCCTGGCCATGCACCCACCCGCAAACAGGCCCGAACACCAATCAACGTCACGTCGGTCACCCCCAGGAACCAGGTATACCAAGAACCAGGCCGGCCAAGAACCAGGTCGGCTAAGAACCAGGTCGGCCAAGAGGCAGGTATGCCAAGAGTCAGGTCTGCCAACAGCCAGGTACGCCAAGAGCCAGGTACCGAGCAGAACCAGCAGGAACAGTCCAACTGTCACCAACCGCCGTTGCGGCTGTCCCCAACTGTCAGGAGCTGTCACCAACTCTGATCATGATCTCTGACCAACTGTCATCAGGATCTCCCACCAACTCTCAGGAGCTGTCCGGAGCTTTCACAAACCACAGTCCTGTTATCCTTTTATAGGTGACCAGTGTGGGTGGAGCCTTAAGCACAACTTCAGCCAAATCCAGATTGCCTATTGGCGTATTGCTGCACGAGACTTCCAACCGTCGCTTCTCGCGGTCATTCTCTCCTGACCATCGAACGAGATGCAACTCCCAATCAACACAGGCCTGGCTTACGACGCCATGCTCGGAGCTCTGCATGAACGCCAGAAAGCATCCCTTTGCCGGAACAACTGAGTGGAAACATGAAGCGCCCACAGAACGTCAACGGGCAATTATTGCCTCTTTGTTCAGCCCGACACAAAAAAGAGCCAGTTAGCATCCATTGAGCTGCTGAACGTGGTGTCGATCGCCGATGGAAAAATATGGGTGTCAATCATCGATGAAAGAAAGGTGGGTGTTGAACATCAATGGAAAAAGGTGGTTCCTGAGGTAAATGTTCCGAGACCACAGCCATGTTTGACCGACAGAATGAACTGTGCAGGAAAAGCTTGCGGTGTAATTAATGATTCATATGTCCTGTAAGTTCAATGTGAAAATGATAACCAAAATAAGATGTGTAAATAAAGCATGTATTTCCATACCAATGTGTCTTGATGGAAAGGGAATAGACGAGTATCCGTTGGGCTAACGGCTATCTTATTGCATGCATGAATGGTGAATATCGCTCATGCTGAAATGAAATCCTACGTAAAATCATGTCATGAATGTGTCATAAAGAGGAAAGATTATCCCATAAGAAAAAAAAGGGAACCTGTTCTCTACCCATCTCCAACGCATCAGAGTTAGCATCCCACCAGACAAGGGGATGGTTCTATTCTGAACATGCATTTATGGAAATAACTGTCTGAGGACCTGGATGTTGTGTGCATTACTCGGATCTGATTCTGAAATCCACAGCAAATCGGCATCCAACAAAACTGAAATCCACAACAAATACATATATATATATATGTATATATATATGTATATATATATAATATATATTTTAATCGTGGGTTTGATTGGTTAAGTGTTAAAATCAACCGATCTAACACTTAAGCTCACAATTTACATACTTAATTTACATCAAGATGTCTCTCTACACATCCACAGACCAAACAACTCTATTCAATCATAACTTTCCTTTGAAATTCCTCCATCTTCCCCCAACATGGCTGCCACACCACATGACCTATGACATCATAATTATCATTTAAACATCTTACATGAGTAGTCGCACTGATGGTGAAAATTTCTTCTCAATCCGACAAGCGGTTGCGGAGAAACATACTAAAGTTCTGTACGGACAAACAAACAAACGGACCCAAATGTAATACCCTCTCCTTTAGCGATAGTAAAACTCACTTATTGCCCATGCGGAGCACTTACCATGTGCCAAGTTTCAATTTTTTCCATGATGTGGTTTTGGAGATAGAGGTCCAAAGTTTTGCCTTTTTTTCCAACACGGCTGCAACAACACATGACTTATGACCTCATAATTATCATGAGAACATTCTACATGAGTAGTCGCTCCTTTGGTGAAAAATTTGTGTCAATCTGACAAGTGGTTACAGAAAATAACATATTCACGTTCTGTGCAAACAAACAAACCAACAAACAAGAAGGCATCAGGTGGGTAGACTGACAAGTATGAGGAAAATCATGCAAATGACATCACTGTCACCTTGACCTTTGAACATGGTTGCAATCTGGTACCTGCATCTTGAAGCGTTTCTGAGTTATTGTCTTTTTTTTGTCCCTAAAAAAAACCCCCATACTTTAACAGGGGCGACTATTGCCATGGAAGCGATGTTATAGTCAAGGATTGCCGCCATTTTGGAAATGCGTCTTCTGTTCCCCAGCCCCAACAGAAATCTTGCATTTTAATAATGATCGGATTTTCAAATCTGTTCGGTATTTGTAGGTAATGTTTTCCAACTCATCTGTGTCAAGTTTTGACGTCATGAAGCACAAACACGTTTGGTGGTATCTGTTTTATGCAAATGACGTCATTGGCACCTTGTCCTTTGACATATGTAGGCAAAAAACATTGACAGCCTCACTTTTGTCCTTCGGAATCGTCTCTTAAAGTTTGACGAAGATAGCTGAAAGCATTCTCGAGTTATCGCACTCACAGACAAACATTCAAACGAGGCAGACCGACACATAATGAAAATTTTCAATTTTAGTCATAACATGGACCTAAATGCAATGCCCTCTCCTCTGGCGAGGGTAATCAGGATTATCCTCAGCCTAGAACAATGGGTGGAAGTGCTGAAGAAGGTTGACTGACCTCAAGTATGTGAAAAAGAGTACAAAGAATCACAATGATAACAACAAGTACAAAGATCTTCACAACTTTATCAATCATACTTGTTGTGTCTGACATTGTCTGGAAGGCAGTTGTTGTGGTGAACAGCTGAAAGCAGTCTTTAGGATTCTATGCAAAGGGCAAGGATGCAATGAAAATCTCAAAGCCTCATTTCTTTGAGAGCTATTTATTTGTATATTCATTTCAAAATACTTGTACAAGGAAGTACAAAGAGAGCTCAATACAGGAAGCCAATAAGCTCTTCATGTCTGCGCTACATCCACACCACACCATCCAATCAACCAATGCATGACACATTCATCCTCCATGACACCAAACCCACCCACACCACAAACCCAATCCAACATGAATGTCTACTCAATAGGAAGGGAAATGGCAAAAAGCAGAGGAAGGGCCCAGGTGAATCAATATATCACAGACATGATATCAATAATTACAACATATGCGGATTTTTATTTTGTTTTACTTTTGGTTGGAGGGTTAGGGGAGTGTTGCATTCACACTCATAAAATTAAATATGCTTCACAAAAAACCACACACACACACACACACACACACACACACACACACACACAAAACCTATCTCCTGCCTCTGCTGTTGCCACATTCCCAGAAAGACTATTTCATATACTCTCCATATGAAATGCTCCTCTCTTCTTGCTGGCTTCACTCTTAGTGTTTACTCTCAAGCTATGCCCCCCTCGTCTTATCATTGTCCAACCTGGTTTAAAGCTTTTCTGCCAATGTTTATTTTACCATTTCCCTTCCCTGTGATGAGAGGACACCTGCCACGTTGGGACAATATTGCTTGGATGCAGAGGTATCCGTTAAAGACCAAGACAACTGTAGTAGCATAGCAATTATCTTGGCCACCAGACGCTAGCTCAGTTTCTATCAGCTTATAATCCAAATCCTTCATACTGCAGCTTTAAGCTGGACTTGAACCAACAACTTCTGGGATTTTGGTCCTTTGTCCTGATGCATTGTTGCTTTCAGCAAATTATTGGCAACCATAAGAATGCCTACCTTGTGTCATGAACAATGCCATATTTATAGAATAAATACTTTAACCCTTATCACTCACAGCTTATTAAAAGAGAGAAGGTATCGTTGTTTTTACAATTCACCATTATATGAAGGCCAAATATATTAAAATACACCATATATTACAATTGAGAAACGTACAATGCAATGTGTCAATGACGTCATGATATACGGGATGTCAGAGAGGCCACCATTATAACAAAACCTCATTGGCCATGACATCAAACCAGCCAGCCCAATTGTCCTTACATTTCATTTAGAAATGTCATTTTTTCACATTTCTTAGTGCTTTCATTTTCCTGTCTATTAGCAAATAAATATGGAACTTTGAAACTTTTTCAGCAATCTTGAAGAAACATGTTAGGAAGAATACAGCCTTACAACTACCAATTTTTATTACTGCTTGCATTACAATTACCATTTATATATAAAGCTTTGATTTTATTACCCTATTATTAAAATAGTAAACTTTTGAACTTCTGGTTTTATCCAAATGAAAAATTTCTAAGATCATTAATGATACTAGTACGGGCCCGTAGAGGCGGGCCCGTAGGTGCGTGCCCGTAGGTGAGTGCCAGTATGTGCAGCCCTCTCTCGCCCCTCTCTCTCGCCCCCTCTCTCTCACCCCCCTATCTCGCCCCCCCTCCTCGCCCCCTCTCTCGCCCCCTCTCTCTCGCCCCCACTCTCATCCCCCTCTCTCGCCCACTCTCTCACCCCCCTCTCTCGCCTTCTCCTCTCTCCCTCTCTTGAATTGTGACGCCCCCTCTCTCCCCCTCTCTCTTGCCCCCTCTCTCCCCCTCCTCTCCCTCCTCTTTCCCCCCCTCTTTCCCCCCCTCTCTCCCCCTCCTCCTCACCCTCTCTCTGAATGTAATTCACAAATGTATTCACAAAAAACAAATAAATAAATAATAAAACATTAATTGTGACATCATTCGTGATGTCATAGCACCGTGTCTTGTCATTGGTGGACAGATAAATGGCCGTAACTTGGGAACCGCTTATCCGATTAATATCAAACCTTGAAAGGCACATCCGCGGGTCCCCAGCAATATTCCTGGCAAGTTTCAATCCGATCGGACCGGCGGTCGTCGAGAAACTGCGGTCGCAGCCAACAGACACACACACACACACACACACACACACACACACACACACACACACACACACACACACACACACACACACACACCCCACACCACACATTGCTGGAATTATAAATAGATTACCTTGAATTGCCAAATATAATTGAATCATGGTGTTCAGAAAGTATGGCCAAGATATTTGTTACAGATGCTGCAGTAGCTAAAGTGGAAAACAGAGTTACAAAGAAAACTCAAAATCTGTCTTATTTGTTTCTGTCATTGAAATGTTTGTGTTATTTTTAGCTCACTATTAAATTAATATGACTATAGTTAGTGTAGCATCTGTGATGGATAATTTAGTCTTGTTTTCCAATTCACCCTCATATTGTAGCTATTCAAAGTTCCGTATTCTATCTAAGTACAATTTGTGGATTGAATGATTTGATTATAATATTTTCACTCGGAATATTTATTTAATTCTTGTTAAGAAACATTGATCATTTATAAAAATGATGGCAGTAACGTGAAGAACCTAAGTTTGAATACATTGATTTCCATTGCCAATGGTATATTGTTCTGAATGGTATATTGTTCATTCGCAATTCAGATTTATCAAAATATTATTTACATTCGTTACATTTGGCATAGGTCAAAAACACCACAAATACAGTATTTCATAATTTATAGTTAATCTCATTAAGAGGCAGTGGTATCGTAGAGAGAGAGAGAAAATAAAGGAAATGGAAGGCTGTTGGATCTCCCGAGACTCAAACATGCCCTCCTTGGTTTGCAATATATGCTATCTACTAACAGAAAATGCTTGACCCAAAAATAGCTGTTGGTTTAATAGGCATTAGGCACACCTTGTTTTCAGCTTTCAGCTTTCAAGCGACCATCAGTTGAGGTTTCTGGTGCATTTGCAGTTGATTAATCATTAATGATGAGTATACATTATTCAAAGACTCACTGGAAAACTGAGTCAGAGAGTTTCTAATGGACGTTGATGCTTCCAGCAAGAAAACTGCTCCCATAAGGTAGTGTCCACATTTTAACTACTCACCTCTTGCCCATTTCCTTCTTTTCAAGTGCCTGACCTTCATCCATTCACTAAATAACCATATTCCTTTATCTTTTAGAATCCGAGTGAGAATATTTTTTGGTGCAATAAGTTATTCTTACAACCTAGCCCCGCTGTCTCCCAGCTTCCCCCACCACGCTCACTCTCCTTGCTCCTTTCTATTTTCCTGCACCCTGCCAACAGATCCTCCTGCCCTGCCCATAACTGTGTGGATCTCAAACATCTGAGGCCTCCACTCCAGCCTGACAGATCTCTCAATCCAGGATGCTGCCGACAAACCAGACATCATCTGTTTAACATAATCCTTCCTCCCAGATGATGTCCCTGACTCCTTCGTGTCTCTCCCTGGCTATTGTTTCCTCTTGTTTGATCGACCTGAATCCAGTCCTGGCTGTGGAATCTCACTGCACATCAACAACTCCATTTCACACTCTCCGTGTACTGCTCTTACACCTCCCAACCCCCAGGAGTACCTCTCCTGTGACTGTCCTTCTGCTCCCACCTCATGTTTTTCTTTGTTGTGCCATCCTCAAAACAGTGAAGACTCCATTTGCATCTCTCTCTTGCAGACAACACTATATCTGCTGCTCCTGATATTAACTCAACCTGGGAATTCTTCTAAAGACACCTGCTCTGCCTTATGCACAGATTAATCCCATCTCATCTTCAGTGATCATCCCCATCCTCCCACAAATGGTACAGTGAATCATGGGGTGAGGCAGTTGCCTTCAAACAACTTGCGTTTTCTTCCTTGAAGGCAAATATCACCGACGGCAATCTCAGATCATTCCGAGAAGACAAATATTACTGCAGGCAATCTCAGATCACAAATCCCACAAGAAGTGTGTCTCCACTCTCAGGAGAACCATAAAACAACATCTGTCCAATCATAGGCCTAAACTTTCAAATTACTCCCTCCTCTAAAACATGGTGGCACCTTATTTAGTCTGTCTCTGGAGCATGCTCCCCTTCCATCCCTTCCCTCACCTCAAATGGCACCACAGCCGACTCCATTAATGAGAATGCCAAATGCCTCAATTCTGTGTTTGCTTCCAAATCTTGTCTCCCTAACCCCTCACTCTTTGTCCCCACCCTATCCAGTCACACCCACCTGCTCCTGGACTCTATCATTGGCACTTAAGATGGTGGAGAAGTTTCTGGCAACCCTCGACTGATTCTGCAACTGGACCGGAAGGCATCAGCTCACACATCACAAAACCTGCTCTGCTGTTCTTGCACATTCTCTCTCTGTTCTTTTCACCCTATAATTTGCCCTAGGTCAACTTGCAGCTGCTTGGAAATCAGTCAATAAATATCACCACAATACATAAAAAGGTGCAAAAACGGATCCCCTTAACTCCAGACCTTTCGGTTTGTTCCCAATAATTAGCAAGATCATGGAATCCATCATCGCAGTTGACATAAAATCATTCATTTTCTTCAACAACCTCATCTCAGATCATCAATTCGGATTCA
The DNA here is from genome assembly GCA_035128595.1 of Eptatretus atami. Taxonomy (NCBI): domain Eukaryota; kingdom Metazoa; phylum Chordata; class Myxini; order Myxiniformes; family Myxinidae; genus Eptatretus; species Eptatretus atami. The sequence continues at coordinate 38,537,271 of CM068956.1, read as the reverse complement.
GACCCGGTCATTCCACCTTGGATATGCTGCTTCTACTCTCCCAACAATGGTTGGAGGCCCTCAATGTCAGACATGAGATCAGGGCCATCTCTCTGGACATATCAAGCTTTTGATACAGTCTGCCATCCTGCCTTGCTCTCCAAACTCTCTGCCTATGACGTCCAAGGCCAACTCTAATCTTGGGTTCCTGACTTCCTCAACTCTCATAGCCAACATGTATATCTCAACGGAGTCCTTTCATCTGCTCTCCCTGTCAATGCTGGAGTTCCCCAAAACAGTGTCTAGGTTCCATCAAATGTGTTGTCTTCATCAACAACCTCTTCAACTCCTTGGAAATTCTTCTTTAACTCTTTGCGGATGACTCCACCCTCTGCCGTGACATCCCTCATCATACACATAGACAGGCAGCAGCCTCTTCCTTCACTTCAGACATTGATAAAATCACAAGCTGGTCAAACACTTGGAATATGTCTTTCAATCCTGACAAATTCTCTTCTTCTCTCTCTCTCTCTCTCTCTCTCTCTCTCTCTCTCTCTCTCTCTCTCTCTCTCTCTCTCTCTCTACCTCTCTCTCTCTCTCTCTCTCTCTCTCTCTCTTTCTCTCTTTTCTCTTTCTCTCTCTCTCTCTCTCTTCTCTCTTTCTCTCTTTCTCTCTTCTTTCTCTTTCTCTCTTTCTCTCTTTTCTCTCCTCCCCATCCTCTCTCAAGGACCACATGGCAACCTCCATCTACTTTTTAAAGAACTCTCTCAAAGAAGTTAAATCACACAAACTCCTGGTTTCACTGTCATCCATGATCTTTCTTTGGCAAACCACATTTCAAGTTGGCCTCCAAAGCCAGCTCCCGACTGGGCATCCTCCATCGTACCGTCCGACTGGGCATCCTCCTTCGTATGAAGTCCTTCCTTGACCACCACATGAAGTCCTATCCACCGACAAGGCCTTCATCCACAGCTTAATGGAATTCTGCTCTCCCTTCTGGGGCACCCCGCCTAACACTTGCTCAGCTTGATGCCATAGACACAAGACCTTCAACATCATTGGAATCTCCCGTGATGAAGTTGAATTTATGCCTATCACTTTGCCATCGCTGATAGGTCAGTGGTCTTTCTCTTTTTCCAACTCTTTCCGGTCTAGCACCCTTCCCTCTCCGTCCCCCACTGGTTTCTGCAGGGTGTATGTGGTCATACAGACCACCTTCTGGTAACTCCCAAAATCCAGAATCACTGCTCCCTCCACTCATTTGTTCCTCTTTTTCCCACATGTGAAGACAACATCATATTATCTTCAATCATCTTCCTTCTCGGTCTTCAAGACAGCTGTTCACCACCATCTCAGATCATCCCCATCCAAAAACCATGATCTTTGCTAACCAATTAAACCACCTCCCTCCTACCCCCCCCCCCCATCAACTCCTCCTCCCCACCACCCCTCAACTCCTCTCCCCGTCACCGTATTTTAAAGTTTTTTCCTTCCCGAGAGCTTGCTTCTTCCCCTGCATTCTCTCTTATCCCTCTTGCTTACCTGCATCCCTTCCTTCTGCCTCTCCTATGTTGGCCCTTGGCCCTGCTGTTGGCATTTCCCCCGTCTCTTTCTGCTGTTCCCTTTGTTAGGTTGCATCCTGATCCGTTCTATGTTCTAGCTCTTTCATGAGCCTTAACTTTGTATACAAAAATTAAAAAATTATGGTTTCATGACCTCTGCAGCTGAAATTTTCAGTTTCTCACATTCTTCCAAATGTCTCAATGTGCTTTGATTTTGCAATAAATTTCAGTTATCTGGAAGCATGGTTTCTCATATACAGAATCGCAAATTGTTCATTTTTATGTGCTGCTACATTTGTAAAGGCCCAGTCACACCTTGACGTTTTAAGCCAGCAATGGCAACGTATCAAAATTGTATGTTAAAACGCTGGCTTACGTTGAACTTTTGAATGTTTTTTTCTAAAGATTCGGACGTATTCATAACGACTTGGTCTTATGCATAACGTATTAGTAACGGACACAGAACGTTTCGTTGTGTTATAGATAACTTATACCAACGAATGCTGAACCTGTTGTCGGCCTTCACAACCATTGCCAACCGATAGTCTAACTTATGCATAGCGCGCTGCAACGCATCGCCGACGATGAACGTGGCGTAGGGTTTATGAAAAGGCTGCGCCACAACGATTCAAATCATAACCGGCCGCAGAGAAATGGAATTGTCAACATCGCAGTCACACCTTGGCGATCTTGCCAGCGTATGCCGACCTCTGAAAAATGCATCTAAAACGCTGGCGCATCGTCGAATACGGTATGGGTAAGTTTGGTAAGCGTGAAATAAAACGCTAAAGTACGCTACATACGTCGTATAAAGTGGAGTACGTCTTGTAATTTTAAACATGAAATTTTACGACGTACTTGCCGTATGACAACACGCTCCGCATGCGATGGAATAAGTTGTAGCGCACGATATGCGATCGTTGACACACGGTCGACACACGCTACTTGAAAGGTACTCATAAAGTCGAAACACGTCAAGGTAATGGTTAGCGTCAGTGTTCCAGACTCCCGGTTTTTTTTTCTTCGGTATGACGGTGTTCAGTGTACAGTGGCGGTTATGGTTTAAATCGTTGAGCGGCAGTCTATTAATTATATTATATTATAACCGCACTAGAAATGGAAGTGTCAAAATCACCATCATACCGAAGGAAGGAAGAAAGAAAGAAAGAAAAAAAACAGGGAGTCTGGAACAGCTGACGCTAACCATTACCTTGATGTGTTTCGACTTATGAGTACCTTACAAGTAACGTGTGTCGATGTGTGTCACCGATCGCGTAACGTGAGTACAACACGTACTCATAGGTTAGAAATAAGTTTCGGGTACGCTAACCATTACCTCGACGTGTTTTCGACTTATGAGAAACTCACAAGAAACGTGTGTCGACGTGTGTCAACGATCGCGTGACGTGCGACAACTTATGGCCAGCGTTATGCGGAACGTGTGAGTCATACGCTGGCATAAGTCTTAAAAAATTTCAAGCATGGAAAAATTTGAGAACAACCGAAAAGTACAAGCTTTAAAAGCCAACCGCGTACAACGACGTATGGCAGGTTTGTTTTCAGCGTGCTCTCAATGTTATCAAACTTACCCATAACGTATTCGACGTGTACCAGCGTTTTTAGACAAATTTTCCAAAAATCGGCATAAGCTGGCTAAAACATCAAGGTGTGATGAGGCCTTAAGTTCACATTAAGAGGAAACAGCTGTGCCCCCTGCAATGACGCATCCAGAAATCACGTCCTGCGTACAGAATGGAATTAACGATGAAAGTGGGGAACACATCATTAAAGCCCTTCCACATATGGAATGACAAAATTGCTCATTTGTTTAACATGTCCAAGCATTGTTGGCCTAAAATGGCTGACTTATAACTGAAACGTTGAAAAGCTCTGATTGCAGAAAAAAAAATTGTGATTCAGCATCTACACAACAAATGACTTGGAGAACTTTCTCAGCTCGCCAAACAGGCACCTGCTTGTACTGTAAATTCCCGCCGACCAGGTGGGCCATTGCAAGGACTGAGTGGAAGGACGTGTGTTACACAAAACTCCGACAAATCGTTACCAGTGAATGTACTGTGTATCTGGATTAGGTTCTTCACGACACCAATGGGAAGGACATATCTGGTGCTTGTGCATAACCAGGGTTAAGTGTAAAATGTTGACATTTTCTATGAATCATGTTTGAAGTGGTGTGTGTGTGTGTGTGTGTGTGTGTGTGTGTGTGTGTGTG
>CM068956.1:38512217-38525652 GCA_035128595.1 Eptatretus atami | reverse complement strand
CATAACTTATGTTTTAAACAGAGATTTTAATCACCCAGCTTTCACCGCAAGCAAAGGCAGCCGTTAAAAGATGCCCGAGGTGAGCAGACCCGAGTCTGTGTAAACCACACACACAGCGTGTGCGCCAAAGCCTCGTTTAGAATTCATACGCCATTTTGAAAGTCCGCTGCATTGCAGCCCTACCATTCCTTTCCCCACCTCTCTCCTCATTTTCCTCTTTGTTCAATCCCTCAATTATCGTGTCTAAAACTGCTTGCTACCACTGCCATTGTGTTGCCTTTTTAACTTGTCAGTTGCTGAACGTTCATTAGCCCCACAAAGTCTTGGGTCATCTTGTACCAGAGAAATGAAATGTACAAAAAAATAATTGGATGATTTCCAATTCAGGATGTTCTTCTTTGCGAAATATTAAAAACAGAACGGAATTAATTATAATATAAGATTGTAAACGACCCAAGTTTGATGAGATGATCGGCTATTTAAATAATAATAATACTAATTGTCAAGTGGTCTGTCTGTCATGTAGAATGTGTGTCATTGATTTGTTATCTCCAAATTTTGGTTTCAGAAGATGATGCAACAGAATCCCTCCCAGGTCTCGAACGTATCCACCTTGTTTCAGTGAAAAATCGTGAATCCATGTCTAATTTGTGAAGTTGTGTTGTTCTCAGAGTTTTGTTTCCGAGGGATCTTTCAGGATCGCACTAAAGCCCGGACCAGCCTCCACACTGTAGTTCCATTTGCTGGTAATAGTTCCCAGGGATGCTTTTAGGATCCTTTGTTGACGTTCTTTCTTATCATTACTCGACAGTGCCAATGCATCACTGAGGTACAAATTTCAGCACTCCTTCAGCGTCTAAGATCTTTTCACTTTCATCTTGATAGTCTTGAACTTTTATCATTTTCCTTGATTTCTGCACTGAACTTACAAAAATCCACTGTTACGAAACCTCGATTAACCAATGCCTTGTTTTCCCATTTGTGTATCTGAGTACCTTTACGGTCGCAGTGCTTTGTTTTTCCATTTCATGCTTTGCGATGGGATCATCAGGATCGTACGTTAGCATTATGTTATTCTTTCAATCATTGCTTTTGGTTCCGCTGTTGTTCATGAGTTTTGTGGAACTGGGATATTGAAATTTTTATACAAAATTGCCAGTTAGATTATTCTACAACCTTGTTGTGTCTTTGGTGTACTACTTCTGAGCATCATTTTTTTTTACATCCCATATGAGGTGGCTCATGCTTTTTGTTTCAACCTTGAAAAAAACTTACGTTTGTCTGATTGAAATTCAATCCTGCTATTCTTAAAGCCATTCGCTTCATGTCTTAGTTTTGGGCATTATAGTAATGATTGTCTCTCCATCCCAATTAAGCTGTCCTCTTCTTTCCATTCAAGGATCCTCTCTTTGTCTAACCCCACTCTGTCCAACTCTAAAATCTTATTATATATATATATATAATATATAGTATATCCTTTCTCCCATTGTCACTACATATCTGCTTGGTATTTCGCTTGTATTTTTATTTTGTCTTTTTTGCAATCTTGGGGCTGCATATTTGTTGCTGTTTGGTTTGGTGTGTTGACATCTATCTATTGCCACCACTGCTTTTTGGAAGTTCTTTTTTAACTGAATTAGTAAGTAAGCTGCTGCAAAAAGCACTTTGTATATTTCTGTTTCGGGGGGGGCTGATTTTTGACAAATAAGTTTTGTTGTTTTAAGATTTGTTTGTTGTGCTTGACTTTAGTGTTTTGTGCGCATTTATTATTATGTCAGTATTGTTAGTCAAAATTAATCATGATTCTTTCTTCAGTTGGTGTTATTATCACCTCCATCTATCTTATAGCCAGCTCCTCTTCCAGAGAACATTGTTCCTTCATCATCCTTCCTCCTCTCCCTCTACCCTGTGCTTCCCTTCATCCCTTCAAACCCCATTATTATGCATTTCGTCCTTTCCTCATCGAGATGGTGCTTCAGCCATGAACCGGTCCACTTCAACCGCCCACCCTCCACACTGCGAATGCAGGCACAGTTTGTGGTGTGTGTGTTGGTGTGTGTGTGTGTGTGTGTGTGTGTGTGTGTTGTGTGCGGTTCGCCTGTGCCGCCGGTGTGTACGTGCGCGTGCGCGTGTGTCCTCCATAACTGCAAAACAATGAAACTTAGCGGCCCCAAACTTTGCATGCATACTAAGGGAACTCCAAGGGAGTGCATAAATGAAAACTGGGTATTTTGTTCAATTTCAACACCCCTTTTGAAGAAAATTTAGGCCTTAGGGGGTGCTCATCACGAAAAACGAAAATAAGCCTCACCAAGATGGTGGCACACCATCTTGGTCAGCCCTCTGTCAGCTCGCAAGAGTCTTAGGCCACCATTTTTTGGGCCTGGTTAACAATGCCTTGGCTTGGAACAGGCTGCAATGATTTCTTAACGATAAAGTTTTTTTTTCTAGGATCTTTTCAGCAGCTGCTTGGGTATTTTAACGAAAAAACAATCTGCAGCATTAACCCTTGAAGCTAGAATAATGAATTTTCTTGTGCTTAATCCTCAGGTCATTCCCCATCGAACGGGCCCATCGCTTCAGGTTCTATTGGGTAGTCGACTACCCATGTCCGCCTACTGGCTTGTTGAAATATCAGCTGCTTTTTCGTCTCCTTTTCTCACCTATATTGATTGTAGACCGACCTGCGTTGTGATGCTTTAAAAGGTGGTGTATAATCAGTGTTTTTCTGAATCTAATCGATATGAGAAACGGGATTGACTGCAACTCACCTTATTATAAGTGAAGAAGAAGAGTCAGGAGAAAGAGATTTTATGCCCAGTTTTAAAGAACACGTCAGTTGAAAATAAAACATTGCTGTTTGGGTGCGTTTTATCACACCGGTAATGCCTTGGTACGCTACCTACCCTCCCTTCACGCTTCCTTTCCTTTATACTGCCTTCATTGCCCCCTCTTCCTGTCCAGGCTGGAGTTCCTCAAGGTAGCGTTCTGGGCCCTGTTCTTTTTCTGGTTTTCATCAATGATCTCTCCGACTCTCTGGAAAATCCTCTATATCTCTTTGCTGATGACCCACCCTCTGCCGTACCATCGTCATCCCCCAGACCGGCAAGCAGCAGCTTTCTTCGCTCACTGCAGATCTGGATAAAATCACAAACTGGTCCAACACGTGGAACATGTCTTTCAATCCGGACAAATCTCACACTCTCACTATGTCTCTTCGAAAGGACCGTTTAGAAAACCCACCCATCCACTTTCTCAACAATCCTCTGGAAGAAGTCCTTTCTTTCAAGCTTCTGGGTCTCACTATCTGCCATGACCTTTCCTGGAAAGCCACATTTCAAACCTCGCCTCCAAAGTCAGTCGCCGACTGGGAATCCTCCGTCGTGCAAAGTCCTTCCTCGCCCTCCTGAGCTCCTGACCACTTACAAAGTTTTGTCCATAGCCTGATGGAGTACTGCTCTCCCTCTGGCTGGTGCTCCTGCCTCCACCTTTCTCGCTTCACGCTGTAGAAACCAGGCATTTAGGATCATCGGCATCTCCCGCAATGAAGCTGAGTCTTTGGCCTCTCACTCAATCACCGCATGTGGTCGGTGGTCTTTCTGTCTTCTACCGTCTCCTCTCCAGCCTTCCCCCCTGCTCTCTCTCTGCAATTTGTCCCCACCACATTTCCTCAGGCGCTCAAGGTCAGCCAACAACCCCCTTCTGGTAAAACTACTAAAATCACGAATCACTGCTCACCTTCACTCTTTCATTCCTCTTTTTCCCGCTTTGGAATAAACTCCCTCACTCTATTCTTTCCCATTCTTCCCTCCAGGCTTTCAAAACAGCTGTTCACCACCACCTCTTATCATCCCCCATCCAAATCCTCATCTTTTCTACCCCCGATAATCCACCCAAGCCCACTTCCTTCAAATTCCCTGCTTTCCTTCCTGAAAGTCCCTGTAATGTCCATCTTCTATTCCCCATGTTCCCCGTCCCATCCCTCCCTTCCACAGATCTCCTAATGTGTCTGTTCCCCACTGTTTTGTTCCTCCACTCCCGCCCTCTGTCTCATGCCCCCTGATGTGCTTTGTGTTAGCTCTCACACTAGCCTCGACAAGGTATACAAAAAAAAATGCTGCCTTCCCTCCCCCTCCCCTCCATACTTCTTTCTATCGCCCTTCCACTGCCTTCCCTTCCCCTCACGCTGCCTTCTCCCCTCAGGCTGCCTTCCCTTCCCTCACGCTGCCTTCCATTCCCTTCCCCTCACGCTATTTTCCTTCTCAACCCCCTGCACCACCGTGCAGCTTTCCAGAGGTTGAGAAGAGGAAGGGGGTGTCAAAAAATGTGTGAATTGGACAAATGAAAGCTGTTTTTTCTTTTTTAGCATTTGGAACTGCTGATCTGATCAATTCCGCAATGTATCTCAGGTTAAGAGATTCTAGATTTTATCGTATATGTAGAAATTAAAAAAACTCATGAACACTGACATGGCATTTTTGATGATTGAAGGAAAATGCCCTTCCTTGCCTTCTCCTTCCCTCATGCTTTATGTCCTCCCAAAGCCCCTCCACCCCTCCACATACGTTTCTGGGTGGTGTCTGGGTGTTGTTTAGTATGACCCGTTTGAACGTGCTGTTTTAACCCACCCAATTTCGTTCAATCCTGTACTAATGCCAGCATAAGGGGACCATTCCCCCTCCCCCTTCCCTTTCTCTCAAGTCTCCCTATCAAACGCATGTCCAGAAAACTCATTTCCCCTCCCCACTGTCCTCCTCCCTCTCCCCTATCCTCCTCACTCCCTCCATTCCGAGTGATAGCGATTGGTGGTGAGGCCTCGCTCTCTAACCCACTTACTCGCTCCCCTACCCCTTCGCTCCCCCACTCCTCCTCCCCTCCTCAGCCCCCCCCCCCAATCTTAATATTCCAATCAGCAAGGTGACAGGTTGTATCTGCTCGTGTGGAATATTTTAATGATAATTATGACGTCTTAGGTCATGTGATGTGGCAGCCGTGTTGGAAAAAAGGAAAAACTTTGGCCCTCTGCATCTCCTAAACTGCTCCATGGAAAAAATTGAAACTTGGCACATGTGAAGTACTCCCTATGAAAAACAAGTGACTTTTTAATGATGTCATAGGTTGCTTCACTATGCTGTCATATTTGCATACGTCGAACGCTTTATACGATCAGTATGAAAATTTTTGAGGGTCATCTAGGACTAAATTGTATGGGGGGAAAAATTGATGATGTCATCTGTCACGTGGTTCGGCAGCCATATTGTTTTTAACATTAAAACCTTCAAAATTATTTTCTCTGAAACAGCTGAACAGATCGAGGCGAAACTTTACAGGTATTATCGCCTATCCATGAGGAACAAAAAGTTCTTCACATGTGACATCATAGGTCAAATGGTTTGGCAGCCATATTTGATTTACCCTAAACATCATCTTCTCCAGAACAGCTGGACAGATAGAGGTGAAACTTCACACACATGTTACACAAGTCTTGTGAATAACAGGGTGTTCATGAATAATTAATATAACACATCGTCTGGCAGCCATCTTGGATTGAACAAAAATCTTAATAAAATAATTTCTCTTGAACTGCCTCATTAATCAACGTGAAACGTTAACAATTATGATCTAATGGTCATGTGGAATATATGTTTTAACTTTCAACCTGATCGGACGCATGGTCTGGCAGCCAGAATTCTTTATTTTCAATTCATATTTTGAATCTGGGTTTAGGTGTTTAATCCACCTTGGTGAAAGTACACCTGTATGATGATGTAATAATGTGGGCGGAGGCATATTTGGAGTCCTCGTGACATTGAAGTGTGTCCATCTAGTCACTCATATATTGACAGCCAAGATATTTCTTCAGGTCCACTGGACATTGCCAGCTGAAAACAACACTTTCTGATTGACTGGTTTGTGAATTGTTGTGTAATGAAACACCATTATCACATTGTGAAATTTAATGCCAATAATTATTAATATGCTGTGCTTGGACAGGGTCGCATGGAAGGACTGTGGTAAAGACGCAGCTGATTGGCTATCAGAGTTTTTGGGCCGAAGCTATCGCCTTGTGCAGCAGGATCAAAACTCTGATAGGGCTGTGGGATCACTGCCATGTGCGGGTGAGAAAACGATCAAAGTGTGTGTGTGTGTGTGTGTGTGTGTGTGTGTGTGTGTGTGTGTGTGTGATATATACTTTTAGGAAAGTACATTCAGATATGTACATATAGATTTACTGTATACCAAAATATGGCCCTTCCAACCCAATAAATGCATCATGACCTTTCATGCCTACTGCTTCGCTTTCTGCCTGGACAGCTTCAGCAGCGCATACTCGAGTCTATTTTAAAGACTGTGGTTAATTATTGCTTCCAATGTGTAAGCATACTCCGCTAGTATGTATATATCTAATATATAAAGCTCCTTCTAACCACTGACTGACTGACTGACTGATATAGATTGGTGCCTTCCGGGTGGCGTAGAAAGCTGTATTTTACGTGCTGTTGGACATCAAAGTCAGTACACTGGAAAAAATATCACAGAATCGTCGGACAACATCCACAAGTGCAAATATGAAAAAAAGAAAATGAAAAAAAAACTGCAGCTGAGTGACCCGAGACAATGGGGAAGCACGGTAATTTGATGTGCCGATGGACCTCGAAGCCGATACACCAGAAAAATCACAGAACCATCGTAAAGCCTCCGTAAATGAAAATATAAATAAAGTAGAAGGGCACTCAGGAGAGCCCACACATCCGCCACACAATGCCTGATCCACAAACACATCGTACCCAATACATCTTTAAAATATCATGCTATATATCGTTTTTGGACTCTCACTACCAGAGTATAGTGGTGAAGAATAACTTTAAAAATTAAATAATTCTCGTATCCAGATCCGGATTTGGATCTTCACCAAAATCGAAACAGTTAGTCCTTGCCACATACCCGACGTGTCCATCAAGTTTGGTCCGAATCCGGCCACAACTTTTTGAGATATCCTGCTTTATATCGGTTTAGCCCGATCTCTCAATGGTGAAGAATCGCTTAAAAATTATTATATCCGGATTTGGATCTTGACCAAAATTGAAGCAATTCTTTCTTGTCACATACCTAGCATGTACACGAAGTTTCATCCAAACCCGTCCTCAACTTTTTGAGATATCGTGCTACATATCGTTTTTGGCCCAATCAATGGTGAAGAATCACTTTATAATACTCTAGTAGCCGGATCCAGATCCAGATCTTCACCAAAATCTGATTTGTTTGTCCTTGTGGCACTCCCAACCTTTGCATAAAATTTCATCTGGATCCGTCCTAAACTTTTTGAGATATCCTGGACACAAACAAACAAAGACAAACAAACAGACAGACATGGGTGAAAACATCTTCGGTGGCAGAGGTAATTAAAATATATTTGTGAAAAATCAAATGCAGGTGAGCGACCCAATACAATGGGAAAACACGGTTCATATGCTTACACAATGTGTAAGGTCAGGTCACGTATGGAAGCATGTGCCAGAGCAGCACGTCACTGCGTCCACTTTCCACTGGTACAGTAGGGGCCTCCGTCTGGCCATGCCCCAGGAAGATGCCTTGCCCATCCCCATCTCCTTGAGATGCTGACCAATCAGATGCAGCCACAAGGCACGTGGTCTGCCCTTTGGCCTCCTCCACTCACGAGGCTCGATCGCTGAGAGAATCATTGAAAGCCTGGATCTTAGTTTTGACCCAGGAAACCTGTAATCCCAGCGGCTCCGACTCCTCATTCACCACCTTGAGGCCCCCAAAAAGTACATCCAGAGTCTCCGCAAAGATGACTGCATCATCTGCGAAATCAAGGTCAGAGATCTTGACATTCCTAAACGATGCACCGCAGCTTTATCTCTCCTACATCCTCCCAGAATCCAGCCCATACAAGCGCTGAAAAGTGTGGGGGCCAATACACACACCTGACGAACTCTAGTAACAACTGAAAATAAGTCGGAGATGGTATTGTTGTGGTGCCGAGTTTGGCGACGAGCACGACTGCCAGATGGAGCAGTAGAGTCGGCTCCACCGAACACCCGGAATTTAGATCGTGCTCCTCGGAGAACTCCGAAAGGCACGGGTCCCTTACAGGACCGTGAATCGCCAATAATTTGCCCGCGTGGAATAGGGTTAATTGCCAACTTCAATATACCTAAGTGTCCACGTGGCAAAGCTACCGGGAATTCACACCCTCGGCAGGCCTCGAGCGGAACGAGCCGTTAGCGTGCTCGAACCGTGCGTAACCCGAGCGGATGGTTACCGAGGTCCGTCGGTCCAAATGCACATATTAACGGCAACAATGAAGCCTCCTAGTTCCCTTTCGCAGCGCGGCAAACCAATGATAGAAACACAGAAAAGAGCTGATACATTTAACAAAATGGATATTTATTTACAATAAGCAGGAAGGGGAACACAGAAGAGAAGAGTTATCCGACTATAAAGAATGCAAATTTACACACAAGCACTTATACAGTTGCTACTTAAAGATGGGCCCACACACAGACATACACACACACACACACACACACACACACACACACACACAAAGAAATGGACCCCAATGGTCTTTATTGAAGGCTTCCAGCTCGAGGACAGGTGATCTGGAGACCAGAGCCTGTGTTTGGACCTGCCCACCTCGTGTGGTCTTTGACGATCTGGCTCGGCAGGACTCGAACCCGCAACACGATGCCGCCCCAAGCACCAGGTACCGCGCTCTCCAACCGGCCATGCACTAATCGACCAAAGCCAAGGAGAAGATCAGAGGTGACGATGATCCAGCTCGGCGGGACTCAAACCCGCAACATGATGATGATAACCACCACGACGACGACCACGACCATGACCCTTTTACCACCGAATCGTTCCCAAAAGCTCTCAGTCTGGCGTTTCTTTATATTTCTTTCTCCTCCGGGGTGAGCAAATCGTCTTGTGTTTGTCGTTTTTATTTACTTGATGCGTGTGTACATTTGCACATGTGTGTATGTCCATAAATTGTATGACTACAATGGCATTTGACACCGCTGTGTGTGTGTTATTGGTTATTGGTTGTAGGTTGATACTCCATATACAGGCTTCCGAAGTGGATGGAGCCCTCCCCGGTCTGAAAGTATTCACCTCAAAATGAGGTGTGTGTGTGTGTGTGTGTGTGTGTGTGTGTGTGTGTGTGTGTGTGTGTATGTGTGTGTGTGTGTGTCGTTGATTGGTATCAACATATACGGGTTTCAAAAAGTGAAATCGAGCCCTACCAGGTCTCCAAGTATTTGTGTGTGTGTGTGTGTGTGTGTGTGTGTGTGTGTGTGTGTGTTGGTTGTTATCTCCATATTGGGGTTTCAGGAAGTAAAATGAAGCCCCACCCCCCCCCCCCCCAGGTATATATTGTTACGGATCTGGAAACCATTTGCATTCAACATACAGATTTCCAAAAGTCAGTTATGTCGTTAAGTATGTGTGTAGTCAGTTCCCTTTCCTTTTGTCTCGTGGGAGAATCAAAGGCGTGCGTTGCAATTTCTTTTTAGTTAGGTTATTAAATCTTTACATCCAACGAACCCTCCAATGAACAACCAACAACCATTCCATTCCCCATCACGATCCACTACCCACCCGCTCTACAAGCACTCTGACTTGCCAAGGCAGGGTCTTGCAGCCGTTCCTTGCCGCTTCCCATCGTTCCTTCCACAAACGTTGTAACTCTTGCACGACGGCCTGTGCAACATTGATACTGTTACTCGTCAAGTATGAACCCACGTGGAAGACTGGCTGGGGTTTCCCGGCAGGGGCCGTTGCAGCGTTGATACTGTTACTCGTCGAGTGTGGGCCGCGTGGAGGAGTGGCTGGGATTTCCCAGCAGGGGCCAAGGCCCCGCCCGAAAGGTGGCCGTAGGACCTGTCCAATCAGAGGCGGACAGCGAGTGTGTTCACCAAGGCCCTCCCGGTGAGGGAGGTCCATAAATTCCCGAGCACTCTCTGAGGCAGGTGGTCTTTTGAGTCTTGGAGGTCTTTTGAGGTCTTGGAGGGTCTTTTTGAGGTCTTGGGTGGTCTTTTTGAGGTCTTGGAGAGTCTTTTTGGGGTCTTGGAGAGTCTTTTAAAAGTTCTTTTGAAGAGTTTTTGGTGGGCGTCGAGGTGGCGAACGTGTCTTTGCTGCGCCTCTACGAGGAAGGGAAGAGCAACCCCGACCCCTCAGTGGACCCCGGCCATTCACCGCCCGAGCTCCACCACAAACCTTGATTCCACACGTGCGACGGGGCCAAACCAGCAACCATTGTCAGGTGCCGCATCGCGGAGCACGCCCTTCCTCTGACGTCAGGTATACCACCGAACTCTGTGCCCCCAGCTTGTCTCTCTCCATGGCTGCGAGGGTCCAAAAAGACTCTGGGTATCTTTTCATTTTGTGTGTTGTGTGTGTGTGGTGTGTGTGTTGTGTGTGTGTGTGTGTGTCTGCGTGTGGCCCCGTCTTTAAGTAGAACTGAATAAATGTTTTTGGATCATTGTAAATACTTCTTTGCATATTCACGTTAAGTCTTGCTTTGTGTCTTTATTGCTGTAAATAAAACTCGTTAGAAATGCCCCCAGTTCGTTTCCGTCCTTTCTTGCATTGGTCCAGCATGGTTCGGATCTGAGTTTAGGTGGGTTTTATCCCGATAATCCGTTCATTCCAGCCAGCACGGCATTGGCAGTTTCGCTCAGCTGCACCCGAATCGGAGTTGGTAGTCGGTAGTTGGAACTCTACCGCAGTCGGTAGAGTGACCCGTTCCAGCAAGACATGCCGAGGGCGTGGTTTCCCCGGTAGTCGAAATCGCGCAGTTTTATGTAAATTGGTAATAGACAAATAGACCCTACGCTACGCTCGGTGAGATATTGGCGACCACAGTTGGTTAAACAAGCTGCCGGCTCGCGGAGTTATCCGAGCGTCAGCCGACAATTCCGGGGAGATTGGTGGGAGATGACACAAGCTTTCCCACCTAGTGGTCATTCTCGCCACCGACCCTGGCCCACAACAATATATATATATATATATATATATGTATATATATATATATATATGTTGCGGCCACGGTACCGAGACACCAGCTTGTCACTCAGTGGATTAATCCCCGGTTGTCCTCGGTAGAGCCAGACCTGGGCCACCGCTCACAATTAATGTTGTGGTACGGTGGGTTGTTTTAGAACCATGAATGCCGCCAGTCAACGACGAGTTCCAGTGTCCACCGTCTAATTATTCCGTTTAACTAGAGGTCACATGGTTACCTGAGTTGGAGCACCGCCTTGGAAAAGCACCAATGTTATCTCGATTAGATTTTAATTATGGCGGCCGAGCGTTTTAACCTCTGGTGCATGCCGACTATTTTTGTGCCGACTGCGTGCCGACTATATATGTATATATATATATATATATATATATATATATATATATATATATTATATATATATAATATTACATATGTATTTATATATGTATATATATATAGTATTATATATGTATATATATATATTGTATTTATATATGTACTTGTATATATATATATATCTATTTATATATATATATATAATATATATTATATATATATGCTATTATATATATATATATATATAATATATATATATATTATTATTTATAATATATATAATATATATATGTATATATATATATATAATATTAAATATATATATATATATTATATATATATTATATATATATATATATTGTTACGAATTTGGAATTTGATTGCACACAACATACAGGTCCTTTAGTCAGCTATGTTGATAAGTGCTTGTTCCCTAGATAGCTCACCTTCCATTGTTTAAATGTTTAGAAATCGATTAGATGCGCTGCGGATCGATTTAATAGTTAGGGGGCGAACAATGGAGACGTCCCTCCCCCTCTTCTGCGAAGAGGAAGAGAGCCCTTCCGTCCCGTGATTCATGACGTCAACAACTCCCTCCCACCCGTGTGTGAGCGGGGGATGGATCACGAGGGCATGAGTCACGCGGGCGCGGGGGGGGGCGGAAGGATAAAGAGGAGATCCTTTCTTTGTTCGTGTTGGGAGTTGAGGGCGTCGTTCAGCAGACCTTCGGGTCCTGTTTGGCTTGGGTTAGGGTTGAGGCCTTCGGAAGCTTTTTGCTTCTGCAGAGGAGTTGTTCAGCAGAGCTTCGGGTCCTGCTTGGCTCGGTAGGCTTTTTTGGAGAGCTGTTTGTTTGGAAGAAAGTTGAGCCGGTTGCTCGGCTCGAGCTGTGAATGGTGGCTTCTTCTTCTTCTTGGTTCGTGGAGCTATTTGTTCTCCGTTTGGTTCCCGGCTTGGTGCGACTCATCGACCTCATCTTGGAGGTGGTTCCTCGGGAAGCGACGCATCGACGGGAAGGATCGGCGCCTCCTCTCACCAGCAGTGTTGAGAGCGCGGGAGGATTCGCTGGAGCTCGGAAGATCGCGGCTCATGGCGATTGTGTCCAGCTCGCTCTCGCTGGAGCCCGGGTCCGAACAACTTGAAGACCACACGAGGTGGAGAGGTTCGAGATAGGTTCTGGTTTCAGCTCACCTGTCCTCCGAGCTGGAGCCCGTTATTAAAGGCCTCAGCCACCATTACTTGGGTGTGTGTGTGTGTGTGTGCGTACGTGTGTCCGTCTAATAAGTTGGAAATTGTTAAGTGCTTTGTGTGCTGTAAATCTTTGCATTGCATTTCCTATAGTCGGAATAGTTCTGCTCTTACGTGCTTCCCTAGTTCCCCATTATTATTAATAAATACCCCAATTGTTCAATGTTTCAGCTCGTCGCGTCGATTCTTTCATTGACTGAGCATTTCGTGTGTTGGTAGTTAGAAAGCCGTTGGTTTGCCGTAAAAGGGGACATTTGGACCGATGGTTCTCGGCAATTAAGCTGCTCGGAATCGCGCACGGGACAGGCTTGCCTCGGCGGTTTGTTCCATACGAGTTTCGTCGAGGGTGGAATACCCCGGTAGTTGGATCACATGGGTATTTAGGTACATTGAAGATTGGCAATCGACCCTACCCACGTGATCTGCCCATTGGCGTATTTCGGTTCTGTACAAGGACCCGTCGACTCTGACTTTCCGGGCGGCGATCTATATTCCGGGCGATCGGTCGGGCCGACTTGCGGCTCCATTCAGAGCGGTCGGTTCGCGGCCGACCACCGGCACCGCAACAATATATGTATATATATACAGTAAGTCCTCGCTAACCGGAAGTTCGCATATCGTAGTTTCGATTATTCGTAATTTAGTTTTAATGACCAATTTTTCAATTATCGCAAACATTTTATCGCGATCGTAATGTCATTGCAAGGAAAAACGCAAAAAAAGTTTCAAACTGCCTGCAAAAACAACAATCACACAGGATGCGCATAAACACACTTTCACCTTTCTGCGCATGTACTGTACGCTGTACTGTTCTCATCTCCA
>CM068956.1:38475427-38486507 GCA_035128595.1 Eptatretus atami | reverse complement strand
GTGTTGCTAGGGAAGGGAGGAGACGTTTTTTCCGTTCTTCTATCAGATAACGGAACACCGGAGCGCAAAAAACGCGCCAAGATGTTGTGTCAACACCCCCGGTCCATGACATTAAATCAAGAACCAGAAACTGCTCTCTGTCGGCGGCCGCGCCAGCTGACGGAGACGAAGTGTCCTGAGGTAATGGAGGAGGAAGAGTGACAAGCCCAGAGGGGAGAGGGGGGCGGAAGGCCTCGACGATACAAACGTAATCTGTTACGGTTTAAATCCGCCGTGAAAAGCTACAACTTTTAGCAGAAGACGAATATTCCGTTGTGAGAGATCGTCAAGTAGTGATGAAGAGAATAAAACCGACTCGGATTCGATCAGAGAATGGGGGCTGTCGTTCTGCTCTTCTAGCAACTGGGAGTAGCGGGTCTGGAACGACCAGCAATAGCCAAGGAACTGGAGGGTGAAGACTGATGAGTATCACCATGGAATTCTCATTTCTTCAGGCAAAGACACTGTTTTTCGAAAGAAAACGTTAAATATAACCTTTCTTTCTTCCCGACCTGTCTGGCTTTTAATAAACCTCTTCAAGACAAAGTTCCCCTCCTCAAGGTGGCTGACTAACGCTTGGTGTGACTGAGCTCACAAGTATTTCGCTTAGGAAGTGTGTATTGAAGCTCGGAAAGGAGAGCTACAAGCTAACGACCACTAACAATCCCCAATATAAAAAACTGATAATCCACTAAAATAAATAAATCATGAAACTTTTCTATTTGTAAACCTTTAAAAATATAAATGGGGGGGAACGTTTCACGAATGGCCTGCAAAGTAGGTAAAGTTGCTTGTTCGAGCAAAAAACAGTTTTGATGTTTTTGTTCTTTTGCAAGAGACAAGATGTACTCCTTCAATTGCTCGAGCGAATGGGAACTTCGCATCATGAAAGGAAAAATGGTTCTTTAGTAAGCTTGAACCTGTCTCAGTGCTGGGAGTGGCTATTTATTTTAAATCCCTTCCTTTCTGTCCTGAAAATTCATTTCAAAGAGATTATTAAGGGCATTTAGTTTTTCAGTAATTTTCCTTTATAATGGTTATAAACAGCTTTTAAATAAAAAGTAATTTCCCCTGTTACAAACACAGAAAGACTAGTTTTTCTTTACACAGTTAGAATGTTCTCACAGGAACCTTGGTTTTTTGACTGGTCTTGTTGTCTGTTGGGGATTGTTAATTGGCACATGTATCCCACCCTTGATCGTAATGGAGAAGACCCACCACCAAGTCGACTTTTAAAGAGGGTTTGGTCCATTCCCCTTTATGCGAATTAATGGAACTTCCAGAACCCATACTGCATGAAAACGTGGTGCCGATTGTGCAAATGGCCCGGACTTATCTCTTGCAGGATAGAACAGATTTAAATAACATTTAAATATGAGCTCCTTAAAATTGTTCATGAATGTTGACTCAACCCCAAGTGGTTTTCCGGACCATCACAATTGGTTGTTTTTCATATATTTCCTTGCGGATTCGAAATCGTGGCATCTGCCCATTGACTTCAAATGCGAGTCTTCTGCAAGAGATGACGCTTTTTTCTGTCGAATCCCGAGCCTTTTGGGAAGTTTTTACGACTACGGACCTCCTTCCTTCCTCCTCGCACAATGGTGAATTATGCGAGAAACCCAATATAGGAACCTCTTGCCAGCACTTAGCTCTTTTGTCGAAGAAAATGAATCTGCGCTGCAATCTCTAATTGCTAAAGAAAATTGTCCTCTTCCGTCAAGAGCCTTCAAACGTCCAGTGCTGAAAAGACTAGTTTCTCTATAACAAGAAGAAGCCTCCTCGCTTCAGCTCTGTACAAACAAGCCAGAGGGGCTCCTAATAAGGTCTGGCGAATGGAGAACTTAACAGCTTTAACATAGCTTTGTCGATACTCTTCAAGTTTTTTTTTTTTTTTTTGGTTAGAAGCGCAAAAAAGAGACCCAAATAACTCTTGGGTGCGGCGACAGGAGGGAGGGCCAGAGCAATCACCGATATCCAAAAGACATTAGGAGAGCTTGACCAACAATACTTTCCTCTGGACTTGTAATTCGTCCAGAACACACTAAGGAATGACATGATTCGTGTCCTTATAACCATCACCTCTTTGCCTAAACTGATTTCTAAAATCTGCATGTCAATCAAAACTGTTGAACAAGGAAGTGACCTTGACGAATTATTTGTTTTGCAACTTTGCCCACTTGTAAAGCTTCGGAACTTTGATGGAATCCTTGAGAGTTTTTACAAAGCCCTCTGGGAATTTGTTGAGACCTGAAGCTGCTTGACCTCCCCTGGTTGATAGCTAGGTCAGGCTTGTTACTAAGCTGTCGCAGGGCCACACCTCGCTCTTAATTACCTAAGAAAGGAAGACCTCTCAGCAACTTAAAATTTGGCGACCCATTTGCTCCTCTGAGCGGACTATACAAGATTTTCATTCGAAAGTTTCTTGCCAACTGGCTCAAACGCTTTTGATTGAGGAGATGTCAACCCGATCATTCTTATTGCAATCTAAAGAGGACATACCGATAGTATTTTTATTGTCCGTGACATGATCGATATGATATTTGGTATTGCATGAACAAGAAATGTGGTCTGCGTGTTTTTAGTAGACTCAAGAAAAAGCTTTCGACACATTGATCATTCTTATCTCTTGCTGTTTTATCGCGCGGGGGTTTGTTTTAAGGAAAATTTTACCAAAATTTGCTATATCAACTATTGGTATAATATAGTTTTTAGAGTGCTCAAATATAACATTTAAGTAGCCTTTCCTGTTACAGAGGTCATCATTCAAGAGTGCCCCCCGTCTGGGCTTCTATAAATATAAAATCAATATGAAACCTTTTACTATTAACAGGAACGAAAAAGACAATAAAGAGAGCAAAAAAAAATCAATACAAAGCAATAAGTAAAAAACAAACTCATCGTTTCCCGCTCCCACCGCCGTTCGCGGCTCCTGGGTACGAAGGGTTTTAATATCCTCCCGTGTGGCCGTTAGGATTTTCCGTAAAAATACCATTGCTCATCGGGATTGATTTCTTGTCATTGTGGCCTAGATGACGAGTGTCGTCCTGGTTGGTTGAGTTTCAAGGAATTTAGCCACCATGGCTAGCTTTCCTCGAACTAAAGTTATTAGTGGGAAAGAGGAATAGCTTTTTATTAGGTAAGTATAACTAAGAATTGAGTCCGGCTCCAACCCAAATCCACTGGCCAGGCAGCTTGAATGGAACCAATGAAGGAAATAAACACTACCGGATAATACACTTACTTCTTCCTCTTTCTCTAGCTCCTCGATTTGCTCCTCTGCTCTATAGGCTTCTCCACATATCCTCTTTCTTGGAATTCAAGTTTTTTATTTCAAAAACTGGGAATCGCCTGATTCACCCAGTAAAACTTGAGCAGCGGTTAACAAAATGGGGGGGGACTATTGAAGGCAATGCTTTCCTACTACCAGGGGGTCCCGTATCCCCTAGGTCATGTAATAACTTGGCGCATTCCAAGCTATGGGCCATGTTTTTTTTAATAAATATAAAAGGAACTGCAGAAGCGCCAGCTTTTTAATTTCCTAAGAAAATTCAGTCTTTTTGGGGGGTGGACTTTTTTTTTTTTTCTTTTTCTGGGGGGGGGGAAAGCCACTTGGCTTCTTCCGGTCGGCCAGAGAATCATATAGCTATTTCGACTACAGAGGGTGGACAGGGGCTAATAGAGGTTAAACGAGCTAGTGATGGCTTTTCCGACCTCTTTCAGCCGAAGGCTTTCTATAACTCGGACGTCCCAAATGGAAAGCCTTTGCGCCCATTGCTAAACACCAAACACTGCTAAATCAGCAAGAACTGCGGACAACCGCATCTTAAAGCGTCACAATAGAAGTGACGAGCTCACTTTCAAATAATAATAATTTATTTATATAACATAAATTTCATCCTTTCTCAACACGAAGCATACATGGATAATAAATCAGGTCAAACTCTATGTTTTAAAAAAAGAGAGGAAATGCTGGAGAGCTGTTGGCAGGGATTTTGATATATATAGAGAGAAAACCGCACGTGATAACCAGGTGGCTTACAAAAGTTTATCCCCATTCTAGATGTTTTTTAAGGAAAAAATATTTTTAAAAAAATCTATATATATATATAATAGAGGGTCAGATAGTGCAGATACATATTAATAATTATCAATGCAAAAGTTTATTGATGGTAAGGCGTTACCGTAAAAAAAAAAAAAAAACCCCAAATACAAAAACTCGGAAGAAGTATGAACAATAAATCAAAGAAAACAACCAATATAAATAACATAGATGGAAGCAAAAGCTGCTTGACATTAGCGTGGCCCAGTGATGAGGTCCACAGAGTTATTGCAAATTTTCTCTGTGATGTTACGGACCTTTAAGCTAAGGGTTAAAATGGGACCTCCAGGCTGAAGTGCCCCATCTTTTCCCATGTCTTTCCCCCAATCTGTGTTATTTTTATTTCATTCAACGTTATGCTCTTTAAACCGGAATGGGAGAAATCCCCTCAGTGTAAATTTAAGTCTGTGTTCTCTCACTATAAACCTTTTTTCCCTTTTCTCCCTTGACAAATACCTGCAGAGGGGAGGGCACAAAGCTATGAGCTGTGCTGGGCTGCTTTTCAAGCTAACACGTTGCTCACTAATAAAATGGTCAGTGTGTACAGGAGAACTATTGTCCAGCGCTCGGGCGAATTGCGTGGCGGGCTGGCGACGCATCCTCTGGGTTTGCAAGTCCTCGCCCGTATTAATGTCCGAAACTCTACTCAATCCCGGAATTGTGCCACCTTCTTATTGTTTGTGTTTGTGCGACAAACGCCCCAAGGTGTTGTGGTCACCACTCCGGTCACTGAAATTAAAATCAAAAACCATAAACCTGCTCTCCTCCTGCGCCCTGCTGACAATGAAGTGTCTGAGGTAATGGAGGCAGAAGAGGTGGCAGCCCCAGAGGGAGAGTGCGAAGCCTCCGATATCCCGAAGAGAATCCCAAGATTTTCATCGGATCTCGTTGAAACTGCATGTAATATGCAGAAAGCCCACGCAGGCATAACCTCCTCCGATTTGGAAATTCTTTCAGAGAAATAAAAGTTGATGTCATAATATACCGCTATGGAAACGCGATACTTTCTCCGAACTAGGCAACTGTTTGAAATTTTGTTTGCGGAATCAAGCCGGGCATTAGCAAGATAATTTATCGCAAACCTGATACATACAATGACGTCATATTCGTTTTTATGACGTCATCATTAGGAAGAACGAGGATCTTGGCTCTTTGAGCTTGTTTGTTTCACAGCCATAACAGTTTTCATCGAAACTTCTGAAACTTGGCAGATTATGTAAAAATACCTGCGCAACAGTAACCTCTCCGATTTTGAAAATCTTCCGAGAAAAAAAAGTTATGAGTCACAATATCTCGCTAAGGAAATTGCCGATAAAAATTATCTCCGAAACTCGGAAGCTTTTTGAATCTGGTTTGTGGGAATCGAACAGGGATTGGCAGATGATACCGCACATATGATCATCACTATGACGTCATACAATTTTTATGACGTTATTCCTATTTTTTGAGATTTTTTGTTTCACAACTCCAGAATTTTCATCGGATTTCGTGAAACTGCCAAAGGTTATGCAGAAAGCATACGCAGGCATAACCATCTCGATTTTGGAAATCTTCCGAGAAAAAAAAGTGAGTCAATATGCCGGCTAATGGAAATCGCCGATACCATTATCTCCGAACTCGGCAAGCTGTTTTGAATTTTGTTTTGCGGGGAATCAAGCCGGCAATTAGCACGGATATAAATTTATCGCAACCTGAATACATCACAATGACCGTCATATTCGTTTTTATGACGTCATCAACACTTAAGAGTCGAGGATTTCGCTCAATGTTGAGCTTGTTTTTAAAAAAAAAATTGTGTAAAATGATTAATGGATCTTTGGAATTAGAGTTGGGTTTGGGCTCTGAAGGTTAGGTTTGGGTTTTAGGTGTGAAAGGTTACGGGTTTGGGTTTGGGTTTTAAAGTGTGAAGGTAAGGTTGGGTTTGGGTTGGGGTATGAGGTTTGGGTTTGGGTTTTGGGGTATAAGGTTGTGGTTTGGGGTTTTCAATGTGAGGGTTAGGTTTGGGTTTGGGGTGTTTAGGGTTTGGTTTTTCATGTGATGTTTAGGGGTTTGGGTTCGAGTGTGAGGGTTTAAAAAAAACAAAACATTTTGTATTCCTTGTCGGGCGTATGAGAGCGAACACAAACACCAGCAAGGTGGGGGCATGAGCCAAGAGGAGTGGGGTGGGAAGGACAAAACAGTGGGAATACATTCGGGGATGAATGAAAGGGAGAGAATGGGGGCGGGGAACATGGGAAACAAGATGGACATTACTAGGGACTTCAGGAAGGAAAGCAGGGAATTTGAAGGAGGTGGGCTTGGGTGGATTATCGGGGTAGAAAATATCGAGGATTTGGATGGGGGATGATAGGTGTGGTGAACCGCTGTTTTGAAAGGCCTGGAGGGAAGAATGGGGATTGAAGCAGAGTGGAAGAGTTTATTCCAAAGGCGGGGAGAAATAGGAATGAAAGAGTGAAGGGAGCAGTGTTCGTGATTTTGGTAGTTTTACAGACGGCATTGATGGGGACTTTGAGGCCCCTGCGGAAATGTGGTGGGGGGACAAATCGTCAGAGAGAGCAGGGGGGGGGCGAGGCTTGGAGAGGAGAGGGTAGAAGAAGAAAGACACAGAGCAGCCTGCGGTGAGGAGTGAGAGCCAAAGACTCAGCCTCATGGGGAAGATGCCAATGAATTGAATATGTCTTTGGTTCCACGGCGTGAAGCCGAGAAGGTGGGGCAGGAGCACTAGCCCAGAGGGGAGAGCAGTATCCATCGCATGCTGCGGATGAAAGCTTGTTGGTGGCAGGAGAATCGGTGGGATAGGAAGGCCTTTGCATGACGGAGGATTCCATCGGCGATCTGGCTTTGGAGGCCAGGTTTGAAATGTGGCTTCCAGGAAAGGTCATGGCAGATAAGTGACGACCCAGAGCTTGAAGAAAGGACTTTCCAGAGGATGTTGAGAAGTGGAATGGGGGGTTTTTTTCGAAATGGTCCTTTAAGAAAGACATAGTGAGAGTGTGTGATGTTGTGTCCGGGTTGAAAGACATGTTCACGTGTTGGACGTTTTGATTTTACCCAGATTCGGCAGTGAGCGAAGAAGCTGCTGCATGCCGTCTGAGGGATGAAGGATGGTATGGCAGACGGCGGAGTCATCAGCCAAGAGATAAATAGGATTTTCCAGAGAGTCAGTGAGATCATTGATGAATAACAGAAAAAGAACAGGGCCAGACGCTACCTGAGAACTCATGCCTGGACAGGAGAAGGGGATGAAGAACTCAATTTAGAGGCCACAGCGTTGACTGCGATAGGAGAGGAAGTCTGCGAGCCATTAGTGCAGACGGCCTTGGATACCATAGGGAGAGATTTCGTGAGGCAGGGCAGGGTGCAGACCGTGTTCAACGCACCGAGTGTGTTCGGGATATGGTTCTGATTTCATGTCGGCTATTGAGGACTCCCATCCATTGTTGGGTAGAGCAGAAGACATTCCAGGCGGGTGACCTGGTCTTAAACCATAATTGAAAGATCGAAATAAGCCATTGGAGAAGAGGGAAGATTAATGTCGGAAGCGTGATGATTCCATACCTTGCTGATGATGGCAGAAAGCTGATTGGTCTGTAGTTTGCAGGAATTGTTTTTGCACATTTTTTTTTATGCAGGGCAGAATGTTATTGATTTCCAAGAAGAAGATGGCAGATGACGTTGTGTAAATGAGAGGGTGATAACAGACTGAGGGTGAGCAAGCTGAGTAAGAGCCGGTTTTTAGGACACGTGGGCTGATGCCGTCTGACTGGTTGCAGAATCTGAGTTGAGGTTTGACAGCAAGCTCTCCCTTGTCCAGGAGAAAAGACACAGCTGTCGCAGGGACAGTTGGGTGCGACTGGGTAAGGTGGGTAAGAAAGCGATGGGTTTGGACACAACGATTTATCTCAAACAGCCAGAGTTTAGGCATTCAGCCTTTTCACGTGCGTGTCCAGCAGCGCGGCCATTTGAGTAAGGGAGGGGTATGGGGGGGAACATACACCAAAAAACAGATTTGATTAGACGGGCCACCACGCTTTTGAGGAGGGAGAGAGGTTGAAAGTTTCGGACTTAGCTTTCAAGAATGTGTTTTCTGGCTCTCCTGAGGGTAGATACACACTTGTTCAAGTTATTGGAAGGAACTGAGATTACCCTCTAGCTTGGGTTTTGCTTTCCATGAGACAACCTAAGTTGTTTTCAGGACACTGCCTCGTCACAAGCTTCAGTTGAAAGAAGAGGAGCGGGAGGACGGAAGGTCAACTGAAGACGAGAGGGGATAATCTGTGCATGAGGTAGAGAAAGTTTCTTGAAAGAATTCCCAGGATGAGCTGATGTTTGGAGAAAGTAGCGATAGGATGACCAGTCTATAATTTTTGATGGCTGCTTGGCGACCCCTGCTCCAGTCAGCTTGAGTGAAATGCCAGAGCTCGACGGTGGTGAGGTGTTTTCTCTGATAATAGCCAGAGAGACGTCCACTTTTGACAATGGACAAATGGTCAGAAGAATCCGATGAGGAATTTTGAAAGAAAAAGAATTGAGGATTTAGAATCTCACCAAAGTTGTTGACCTTTGCCCTATGTTGCTTATGCCGTTTTGACCAAAAACAATAGGCTCATCCTTATGACAAACCTAACAAGTGGTGAAGCTTGTGAAGATGCGTAAAATTGTGACTGTTAGCGATAAACGTGTTTTATCAAGACGTCGTGATGAACTTGGGGTAAACTCGTTGGTTTTTGAAAATGGATAGCAGCTTCAAAGATGAACCACAGTTGTTGTGCTTTCTTTCCGAGGCACGCGCCTATGATCCTCAGGCCCGGTTTTAAACCGTTTGTCTTTACCGCCAGAATTTTCTAACGTTCAGTATCTTGGACTCACCGGCGGTCTGAATAGTAACATTTAACTATTATACCACTTTATGTGTCTAAGAAGTGGCGAACAGAATCTATGTCCGTTTTGGGACAAATTTACGGCAGGAAAAACGGGGCAAAAATCTCCATGATTCATTCATTTGCGTTTTACGGTTCTTCAGTCCGCCATATCATGACCTCCCGGCGACTGTTACATGGTGTAAAAAACAACGCTCAAATCGCTCAATGCCTCAGCTACATTGGTAGTTGAAAATCGAAATTATGAATGTAACTTGCAACAGAGACAATGACGTGTTTTTTCACGTGTGGTGCCTTCGGACATTCATAAAGCAAACGTCCGAAGTGTCTACGTGGACAATCAGACAGTCAGGAACAAACGCCGATTCTACGTGGCCACATCTCGAAGTCAGGAAAGAACGCTCGATTCTAGTGGCGACATTCGACAGTCAGGAAAAACGCCGATTCTAGTGGCACATCTAGAGAGTCAGGAAAAACGCGCGATTTTGTTTGGCAGCATCTGACAGTCTAGTGAAGAACGCCGGATTCTTTAGTGGCACATCTAGGACATGTCAAGGAAACGAAACGCCGATTCTTGTGCACATCTGACAGTCAGGAACAAACGCCGATTCTTAGTGGACATCTAGACAGTCAGGAAGAAAACGCGATTCTAGTGGCACATTGACAGTCAGGAAAATCGCCGATCTCCTGTGGCACATATCTACGACAGTCAGGAAGAAACGCCGGATTCTTGTGGCACATCTCGACAGTCAGGACAAACGCGATTCTAGTGGCACATCCTAGGAAGTCAGGAAGAAAACGCCGATTCTAGTGGCCAACCATCCTCGACAGCAGAGATAACGCCGATTTAGTGGACCATACAGTAGGAAAGGACACGCATTCTAATGTGGCACATTCGGACAGTCAGGAAGCAACGCCGATATCTAGTGGCACACTCTCGACAGTCAGGAAGAAACGCCGGATTTCAGTGACATTCGACAGTCCAGGAACAAAACGCCGATTCTATGGCACATCTCGAAGTCAGGAACAACGCGATTTCTACGTGGCACTATCTGAGACAGTCAGGAAGAAAACGCGCGATTCTCGTGCACATTCTATCTCGACAGTCAGGAAGAAACGTCGATTACTCAGTGGCCAATACCATGAAGTCAGAGACAGAAACCCGATTTCAGTGGCACATCTAGGAGGCAGTCAGGAAGAAAACGCGATTCTCGTGCACATCTAGACAGTCAGGAAGAAACGACCGATTCTCTGTGGCACATTAGACAGTCAGGAACAACGCCGATTCTAGTGGCAACATTTAGACAGTGAGGAACGAACGCCGATTCTAGTGGCACATCTAGACGGACGGAACCAGATGCCGATATTCATAATAATAATGGCGCTCGGGACGGCAGTTCAGCCTTCATTTTCCGAGCGCAGAAATCAATAATTCTCCCGCTGATGACGCGGGTGTTTTATTACCGTGTCTCCAAGAGGAGTTATAAAAGAGGAAGCGGAAGTGAGGACACACAGGCGAGCTGTTCGAAAAGATAGCACCGTCGAATGAACGTAATGTTTCTTTTTTAGAAAAGAAGCTCCCCAGCTGGTCTTCTGCTGCAGACATAGGTCGGTTGTTTAGCTGAAACGGGGGAAGACGCTTCCGTTCATCCCTCTCATGAACAAGAACCGAGCGCAACGCCCCAAGGTGTTGTGGTCACACTCCGCGGTCACTGAAACAAAAATCAAAACCATAACCTGCTCTCTGTCCCGCGCCCTGCTGACGACGCGAAGTGTCTGAGGTAATGGAGCAGAAGACATGCAGCCCCAGAGGGAGAGTGCGAAGCTCCGATATATAAAACGGTAATCCCTGTTACGTTTTTTAAACTCCCCGCTGTGGAAACAGCTACACTTTAGTAGAAGACGATATTCCCGTTGTAAAGAGCATCGGCTTTTCGTGGTGAGGAGAAAAATAAAGGCACTCGATTATGACTCAGATGGGGCCTCGTCCTTGCTCTAGTGCTGGTAGCGAAGTCTGGAATGACCCAGCAATAGCCAAGGAACTGTACAGTGGTGATGA
>CM068956.1:38448146-38463117 GCA_035128595.1 Eptatretus atami | reverse complement strand
TGCCTTCTGGCCTTCTATACTGGCCTATCAATTGAACCTAACTACATCTTTACGTATACGCTACAAGGTTTTATCCTATGCCGTTAGAAAATCCCGTAAATACCATTGCTTATGCGATGATCTCTGCAGCCCAATGGTTGCACTCCAATGATGATGTTCGTGCTTTTTGAGTCTGTCAAGGAAATGTGGCTTGGCATAGCTCGACTAACAGTTAATTGGAAAAGAGCAAGTTTTTAACTTAGGTTCCACGAATGAAAACTCCCCTCCAACCCCCACCAGGCCAGCCCTAATTGACCAAGAGTGGACCAATGAAGGAGAAATACAACTACCTCGGTGTCGTTCTACTTGGAACTCAAGCGTAGTCCTTACTTTTCAATAAAGAACTGGAGGGAAATCGCTGATTACATAAAACTGAAGCAGACTGGTTGATAAAGGAGGGTATTGAGGGCGAGCTACCTACCGGAGTCATACCTCGGTCATTAATAATCTTGCGGAATCAATGCATATGGCATGTTTTCAGGCACGCAGGCCCCAGTTTTTATCCTTAAAAAAACTCAAAGCTTTTTTGTAGATTTTTTCTGGGGGGGGAAAGCAACTGGCCCGCCAGGAATACTAAGGCGTGGCCGACTGCAGAAGGTGGACAGAGGCTAATAGATTGTACGAGCAAAGTGTGGATTTTTGCCTCCTTTCAGTACGAAGCTTCAACTCCGACGTCCCATGGAAAGCCTTTGCCCCCAATTGCTTGCTTAAGCAAAAAGCTGGGGAAAACTAGCTATGGTGAACGAGCTTTTTCTTCTTTGATACGAAGCGTGTGATATGACACGATCCCTTCTGTTTTACCGAAGGAATGCTTGAAGCGTGGCAGGCTGTTTCTTTTTGCCGTGATCACCAGTGCTTACTCCCTTCAGATGGTTTTTAAATGAACCAAATTTTTATTATTAAATGTATTATTTTTATTTTTAATTTTTTTTATTTTTTATTTTATTTTTTTTTTTATTTCATCTTTTAAATTTCTTTTTTTGATGGGGTCTGCTAGTGACAGATCTTTTAATGCCAAAAGTTTATGATTGTCGGCTTTACCAGAGTAAAACACCTCAGGAAACCCCCTTGTACATACAGTAGATAGGAAAAGCAGCTTGCCTGATATTGCCGTGGCAACCAGTGTGAGGTTCCCATCAGAGTTATTGGCAGAATTTTCTTCTTGATTTTACGGATTTTAAGCAAAACCGGGTTAAAATGGGACCCAGACATAGAAGAGCCCTCAATTGTATCCAATGTTCCTTTCCCAAATCTTTTAATTATTTTCAAAGTTTTAGGTTTTTTAAACCAGATGGAGAAAATCTTCAGTGTACAACTCTATGGTTCTCACCCTTTTTCCTGCAAAACCCGCAGAAGCCACAAGCTCATTGCGAGCACTGCTTCAAGCTAACGTTTCCACAAAACATTTTAAATGGCAAGTGATGTAATAAAAGAACGATTGTCAAGCGCTCAGGCGATCACAATGGCGGCTAGCGCACAACATCCTGCCTTGTAACATCCTGTCCCCACCGTATATTCTGAAAACGGAATTGTGCCCTTTTGCCGACACCCCAGAGACCATTTTTTCCCATTTTTCATGAATGTTCAAGGTTGGCACCTCGCTTTTATGGAATTATGTCGCATGTGATCCGGGGCTCGGTTTGACTTTTACACATTGTGTTTTATCCCCGCCGCGTGGCGGAAGGGGGATATGTTGTCCACCCAGGTCGTCCGGCGTGTCCGTCCGGCTGTCCGGTCCGTCCGTCCGGTCCGAGGCGTCAACATTATAGCTGTGAGTGCGATAACTCATAAAAACTGTTTCGCCATAGCGATTTTAAATTTTGGACACACATGTACCAACCTGAAAAGGGAAGGAACCCTATTGGATTTTGGGCATGGCGGATCCAAGATGCCGACTGGGGTGGCCATCTTGAAAAAAATGTTTTTTCGCCATATCGATTTGAAATTTGAGTCACAACCATGTACCACCTGAAGAATGAAGAACCCGATTGGATTTGGGCGTTGGCCGGATCCAAGATGGCCGGACTGGGCGGCCATCTTGAAAAAAATGTTTTTTGTAATAAATGGAAAAACCGCTTTTCTGATTTGCAATTATTTTGGTACCAACGTCCTCCACCCCTGGGGGAAACTTTTTCGAAGATGGAGATGACCAAATGGTGTCTGTCCAATTCACCTCCTCATTATCTGGGAATGTATGACCTTTTTCATTCAATGGCGGGGATTCCCCATCTCTGATGGTATATTTTTAATTTGGTTTTCAATGTCTTGTATCAATGTAGAAATGAATGTCTTTTAGCAAACTTTTTTGTGTTTCTGAGGCGCAAAAACTAGCCATCTTTAACTTATCGAGGAAACGAAAACTGGTAGAACACTGAGTTGTTAGCTGATGCCGTTTTAACTATTTTTAAAAGCATTGGTTACGTCGCGTGTTCTTTTTGAGTTGAAATTCAAGATCCTTTTATATTTAAAAAACCGGTGGTGGCGAAGCAATCTTTTATGTAGCATGGTGGTGGTGCTGACAATCAATTTATAAATTTAAAAATAATTACTTCTTTGTTACCACTTCCTTCCTGTTGTTTTTTTTTTTGATTGCCTGTATGAACTTCCTTGAAAAAAGGAGAAGAAAAGGTCTCTCTCTCGCTCTCTCTCTCTCTCTTCTCTCTCTCTCTCTCTCTCTCTCTCTCTGTCTCTGTCTCTGTCTCTCTCTCTCTTGACTCTCTCTGACTCTCCTCTCTGGGACTCTGCTCCTCTCTGCTGGCTGTTGGGACGTGCTGTGTACTGTCATGGCCGGCTCCTTGCTTCGTGTCGTGAGTTTTACCCCTCCTCTGCTTGTGCCTGTTTGGTCCACTTCCCCATTTTTCGTTCCCATGTTGTTCTTTTTACTTGTGACTTTCCCGTGTTTTTTTTCCCTTCCTGTCTGGAGAAAAAAGAGAGTAGAGAGGAGCCCACGTTCGTGTCCGAGAAGAAAATTGTAGGCCGAGGGCCCTGGCATGTCCGCCGGGGGGATTTTCTCGTCACGCGGACCGTGTTCTTTGTTAATTCTCAACTTTAATCGTTGATTCTTGGTTGTTTGTGGGAATCGGCCTCTTATTTCTCCTCGATAAAGTTTATAACTTGTTTTCTTGAGTTTGGAATGCGGGTCTGGGTGAACGTTCGTGTCGAGATGTCGGAGTCACCAAACTCGTAAACCCACGCTGTTTTTGCTTCCTCCCCAGTGGGTGGAACTTAACTTATGTGCTTTCCCCATTGGTAACATTTGGTTTACCATAATATTTCGTGCTGCTTCCGCCATGAATAAGAAGTTTGTCGTGTCATGTGTTGTCGGAGGAGAGGGAACACATGGTCGCCACGGTGGTTGAGCCATGGCCTGTTCATCGAACGGAACCACTTTACCTTCTGTGTTCGCTTTGCAGGCCCAACAGTTAAAGTTAACATTTAAAATATTCCACCCATTTATATGGAACCAGGGACTTGTGTAACCAGTTAAACAATTCGTAAGGTATGTGTCAGAGGGATATCAATGGGCCGAGCGTTTCATGTTTAGCGATAAATTTAAACACGTCATGTCCTTTAAAAGAGTGTTTATATGATACTACCTTGAAAATGGAAAAACACTGAATGTTGACTCCAGTGTTAAAAAAATCGACGGGTTTGAATATTAAAATGGATGCCTCCTCAGAGTTATGACGTGTTTTAGGTGTGGAGTTACGGGCATGTGAAGAGTGTTTGTCCAATGCGGTTACACCGGCAAGAAAGTGAAGGGTGAGTGAGGACGATCTTTCCTCACCACAAACGAATGGGAAGAAGGTGAATCGGGAGGCCTAGCCCCCCGCCCCCCCCTCACGGCTGAGGTGGTCGACGAATTGACTCATCCACCCCGACCGGGTTGGAGAGAGGGTATGTAATCGTGATGTTTTAATCCACCCCCACCAAACGAGGAGTGAAAGTGGGTTGCTTCCTTCTCCTTTACCATCCACGACAGGAATATTGGGGAGCGAATGGAGGTACTGTTACGGATACCAGGAAAAAAAGGCCAAATACGTTCAAAATGTTGATGCCTTTGATGCTAAGGAGCAGGAAATGTCCACAGACGTGTCAGCTCGGTGACCTTCAAGGTAGTCTGACATTGAAACCCCTTTGGTGGACCGATCGTGTGCGGGATGTGGAAACTTCGCTTGTTCCACTTGGCCGACGCTGAGCGGGACCACAGAGAACAGTTGAAGTATCTCAGGATGTTTAAGTGTTTGTCCTTGTTAAGCCAAACCTTGTTCAGATGAGTTAATAGCTATGTTCTGACAGTGATGGAGAAATAGATAAAGGGGGAAAATCCCTCTGAGTTAAAATCTCAACCCCTCCCTCACAGATGATGATGTAAGGGTGTAGAGGGGAAGGACAGGACAAGGCAAATTCGGAGGGGTCCGTAAACAGAAGCAGAACCTCGTTGAGCCAAAAGTAGAGTTTCCACAAGTAATAGGAGAGGCCATAGATTGAAGGCCACTTGATTCAGATGAAACCTCTTCTTACCCCACATTTTTAGTGTTTTTAAAGCTCTCAAGAGGATGGAGGGGGGAAACGACCACACCTTAGTGTCTGAAGTGAAGGAAAAATGTGATTAAATTCCTGGATTGAGGACATTTCAGGAAAAAGTTACGTAAAAAATCAAAAGATTACTTCCCGAATTACACATTTTATTAAAAACTGCAGGAGTATGATTCTGATCCTTATCAGGTTAACATGTCAGATCCTCAACCCAAAGTTAAGGAAATGTCACTCGGGGCTGAAAGAGCTTCAAGAATAACTACAGAATGGAGATAAAAGTAGCATCCTGAACAATCAATGGAGGCCGCAGTTCCGTGTGCGTCGCCCCAAGGTATTTTTCAGCTCTTCCAAAATGAAAAAAAATGGATGTGCTAATGCTACAGGAGACACATGCAAATCAGTCTTCTGAGGATGAGTGGTGTAAAAACTTTAAGGTTTGTCTCTTTTTCTCAAGTGCGCTTGTTAGGCCAAGGGCTGGTGTGGCAAAGTGTTGCCATCCTCGACTCCAGCCTTCGGAGATAACCTTCTGTAAGGAAATTTGCAAAGTTACTTCCTGTCTGTGCCCAATTTTGCCAGTAGTAACCTAAAGATTGCCATGACAAATGTTACTGTCCTAGTGCTAACTCTGAAAGAGGTGCCTTTCTGTACAAGTGGCATGGAGTTGTAAAGCACCATTGACTTAACCATGTTGTTGGTGTCTGGGGGGACTACAACTGCAACCCTCGACCCACAACTTGATCGAACACTTGTGAGCCTCATCCACCCAGTTGCAAGGCCTTTGCCAAGCTAAGTTTTCAAAAAGTGTTTTAAACTGGTGGATGTGTTGGCGGTGCAAAACCGAATACCGTCAGTATACGTGGTTTGTGCATCAAGAAATGTTTTGACGATGGCTCGCCTGAGACAGATTTTATGTAATCATAAAATGGTAAAACATTGTTAAGAAAACTCTTATAGTAAGGCCGTCTGGTTTTTCCTTATCATCACATGATTGTTATGGTGTGTGGCTTTCCCTTCCTCATGTCTTGTGGAAAGCATGTTGGACTTTTTTAATGTGAAACTTTACAAATGCACATTGTATAGAAGCTATAAAATGGTTTGGGAAAAATGCGAGACCAAAAGGGTTCATATTGTGAACTTAAGACAATGGTGGGACTGCACAACAGTCCCAAATCAAAATGTTTTTTGCCAACAATACTGCGCTTACAGCACATACAACGCTTTTGTGTGATATCTGCTTAAAAAAACGATTATACTTATCTGTGGGCAGAAAGCTGGATGTCTACTGAATGTCAGCAGTTGTCGGAGAAAAAGGGACTCCTTCTGGCTGAAATGGTGAAAGAGCGGGCGGCGGTGCATTCGCCGACTGCGGAACGAAAAAAATCCCAACTTGAACACACCAAACAAAGGTCTTCAATTTGGAAAAAAAAAATGGTCAAGACCCTCAACAAATTCCATGCTTTGCGCTCTTCTGGTTGGTGATTTGTTGACCTTCCAGAGTGATATCAAAGCAAGAACTACAAGGACTAATTTTTTAAAAACTCTTCGCAAAAAGAGCTGTGTGAAATAAGGAGAACAGGAATGCAATGCTATGAAACAGCTCCATTCTCGTTCTGAAGACCCAACAACAAATTGCTTGAGCCGGCATTCTCTTAGGAGAACTTACTGCTGCCGCTCAAAGATAGCAAGAATGGGAAAGCACTGGACTATGACGGCCTTCCGGCGAATTTTATAAGGCTTTTCTGGGACATTCTCGGCCCTACCTCTTCTTGAGGTCGTTTCAGGAGAGTGTTGAACAAGGTGAATGCCATTGAGCTGCCGGGAGGCAGTTTTGTGTCTTCCTTCGAAGAAAGGAAACCTGCCGTGAGACTGCAAATTGGCGGCCTGTGTCACTCCCAACACGGACTATAAAATATGTCAAAAGCACTTGCAACCCATCTAAAGGAAGTCATCTCTTTCTTGAATGCATGATCAATCGTACTGTGTTCCAGAATGTTCCATATATGATAATCTTTTTTTGGTGAGAGATTTGATAAACACAGTCGTGTCGAAACTACATCTCTTTGGTTTTGGTTTAATTACTTTTAGATCAATAAAAGCTTTGACAATGTTAACATTTCTTTTTTGTTTTGATTGTATTAAGGAAAACAGGTTTGGGGAAAAATTATTGCTTATGTTAAGTTATTTACAAAAATGCATCTTGTCTGCTGAAGGTATAATAGTCTTGTTACCCCTTTCCCCTTCACGAGGCATCCGTCAGGGCTGTGCGCTATCAGGCATGCTCTACAATCCTATCCGTTGAACCTTTATTATTTTACTTTCGGAACTCAGTGTTGGGAGTCTCCTCTTTCACAAACTCCAAAGTCATTGTTTCAGCTATCTGATGATATGTGTTGCTTATGCAAATCAAAAAAGATGTTTCTGAGGTCTCTCTTGCCTTACCCGTTTGAGCTTGTTCCACTGCAAGGGTAAATGGAAAAAAAAAAGTAGCTTGTTGTGGGCCCCAGATCGCCTTCCTCGGTCCCTGCCTGTTTTACCAGGAGGAATACAGTGGAGTAGTTGAGGGGTTTTAAAATATTAGGCTTATTTTCTAGGAATTGAAGCGTATGAACAAAAAAATTGGGAAACTCCCTTGGAAAAATTAAAATTGAAAACTGGCAAGGTGGAGAAGAATTGTACCAACTTCTCCGCTTATAAGACAGGGGTCAAATCATAAACAACCGGTGGTTCCATTTATTTGGCATAGGAGTTATCCACTTGAACCTCCGGATACTTGGTCACAGGGCATTCCAGAGAGTTTCTGACTGATTTTTTCTGGGGTGGCCACATTGGCTGGGGGACCCAGAACGTGGTCTGCAGACCCCGAAATGCAGGTGGTCAAATCTGATGCATATCCCAGCGGATTAATGCATCCGAATTTCAACGATTTAAGCGCGTACTGTACAGTGGTGTTTCCTTGGCGGACCTCCTCACAAACGCCTGGTTGCAGAAAGTGGAAGTCTGAAATATAACAGCAACTTTTTTCCTCATCGACCTGCAACACGTGACATGTCTCCAGCTCCCCAGTTTTTTCATCAGAGCTTTTGAATGCTTGGCAAAAGTCCTTAGAGTGCAAACGTTTAGAGGTATCATACATGCCCAAAAGTTTGTACATGAGCCATTAGTTCGGAATCCTTTATTCTTCGGAATTTCAACCTCCAGGTCGTTTATGGCATTGTTTCACCAGTGTTGGAATAAACAGAGTGCAAGACATGTTTGCAGCCATCCTTGAAGCCTGGCTACCTGTAAGCTCACTTTCATTAAAAACTGCGTGTTCGTGTTCTGCTCGTATGGTGGAAAATGTCTTGAAGCCAGTTAATCAAACCTTTCATAGACTAAACATCGGATGGACTGGGATGGATGAAAGGTTTAAATAGAAAAACTTTTTTCCCCCCACGGGTTTTCTCTATTTCCCTGAACTTCAAATTGCCTCAAAAAAAACAAAGAGGTGTTTCTCCTCAAAACTTAGAGGAAATGGTTGTGTTTCCACGTCATTGGGAAAACGGCTATTATAACATATGTCTTGGAAGCATTATACCTGCGTTTTTACCAAAAAACTGTTGAAAAATTCGGTGAATGAGACCCTTAACCTGCTGGAGCTTTTTTTAACTCCAGTGTGGAACAAATATGTATAGTTCTCCAACTCTTGGGCAACTGGAGACCTGAATGGAGACTAGCCACATCAAGCCCTTGGTCACACAGACTTACTCCAAAGTTTAATTCTCTTTTCTAATTTCTTGTCCATTTTGTGATTTTTGATTGAAAATGTTGCCCACGTTTTCCATTGAATGTAGAGGATTGGTACCCCTCTTTCTCTTTCCTCAAACAGCTTTTCTATAAAATTTAATTTTGTTTTTTTCCTTCCAGTCTATTTATGGAATCGGGGGGGGGGGGGGGTGTTATAAAAGTAAACCAGTCCTCTCGTTTTGCTTTTCTGTTGGGCATTGCTAAACTGCAATTTAGAAAACCAGGAAAAGCAAAATTGAAGGGAAAAAAATGCAAAAATGTGCTTTTTTGCTTTTAAAAGGTTATGGTTTCCGGCACGAGTAAAAAGGAAGAAAGCTTATCTTCTTGAGCCTGGAGATTGGTGGGTATCAGTGCTATAGTGATGAGGTTTTGAGTTTTTCTTTTCGTGATGGAACTGTTTAAAAGTGTAAAGTACTTACCCACTTACTTTTTGCGTATATGTTTATTCTCTCGGGTGGTTTTGACATGGAACAGGACACCCTTGTTGTATTGCTTTTGTGAATATTTTTGCTGTAAATCGTTTGGATTTGTTTGTATGGAGTGTGCTTTCTGGTGTTGTTGTTGATACTTTAATAATTAAAAGCATACAAAAGCTCTCTCCTCTCTCTCTCTCTCTTCTCCCCATCTTTCGCATCTCTCTCTCCCCTCTCTCTCCATCTCTCTCTTCCATCCTTCTCTCCAAATCTCTCTCTCCATCTCTCATCTCCACTCTCTCTCATCTCTCTCTCTTCTCTCTGCTCCTCTCTTCTCTCTCCATTCTCTCTCTCTCCTCTCTCTCTCTCTCTCTCTCCTTCTCTCTCTTCAAACCCTCTTCTAACTCTCTCTCCATCTAACCTCTCTCTCCAAATCTTCTTATCCCTCTCTCTCCAAATCTCCCCTCTCTCTTCCTAATCCCCCTCTCTCTTCTCTCACATTCTCTCTCTCCTCTCTCTCTACCCTCTCTCTCTCTCACATTTTCTCTCTCTCCATCTCCTCTCTCTCTATCCTCTCTCTACTCTCTCCATCTCCTCTCTCTCACTCTCTCTCTCCACTCTCTCTCTCTCTACTCTACATCTCTCTCTCTCCAATCTCTCTTCTCCATCTCTCTCTCTCTCCACATCTCTCTCTCTCTCTCTCTCTCTCTCTCTTCTCTCTCTCTCTCTCTCTCTCTCTCTCTCTCTCCACTCTTCTCCTCCATCTCTCTCTCCATCTCTCTTCTCTCTCGGCCCCCTGCTATGGCTGTTGGTGAGTCGAGTGGAGGTCATTGGCGGCTGTGGTGGTCTTTCGGTGAGCTGTGATTCTGCCCTGTTTTTTCGGCCCTTATATCCCCTTTCGCATCGTTTTTTCACCTCCCTTCCTTTGTTTCCTTCTGGCGATTGTTATTTGTGCCCCCTTCCCTCCTTTCCCCTCCCCTTTTCGTTAGACCTCGCGCTTCAGCGTATCCCTCGCGCCGTGTCCCCCACCCCGCCAATCTGTCCTTGTTATTCCACGATTTGCCCTTCGGTTCATCTCTTCCCCTCCCCTTCCCTCCCCACCCCCTGTTTCTCCTCACAACCTTTTCCCCTGAGATAAGAGAGAAAGAGCCCCACAGCTTCTTGTGGATTAGCTTTTAGTTGACGGCCCATCCGGGGCCTTCAACTGATCGTTTTTTTTCTTCCCTGTAGCCTGTGCATTATTCCTTTGGAAACCTGTCTCGGCTTATATTTAATTACTGCCTGAAGTAATCACCCTTCCTTTCCCCTCCTAAACATGACTTCGTATCCCGTTATTCAGCATTTGAAGCATTAACAAGAAAACATGGCGTCGTCTGTGTCCCACCCGACGGACTTTAGCGTCGAGGATCGCCGTTATCGCCACGGGAAACATAGTCGGTTACTGACAAAGTTCGTGCAGCCTCACGAATGAACAAACGTGCGGTTATCTTCGTGTTCTGAGACAGAACGGTTCACGAAATCGTATTGATTGGACTATTCAACAGACGACGGACATTTCTGCTCGTCTCCCCTCTGGACCCACTCCGGCCGCTGAAGTTTCATTATTTCAAACGCTCCTCCTTTCCTGAAGAATCCAGGACGTTGAATCTCCGAACTATTCTCGTTATGGTTCTGTGGTTCTCAGATCACTATGTTACCTTACGTACCAGACGATCGTGACGAAGATTGATGTCTTTTCGGAGACAAGCTTATGTTGGTTGCTTCCGTCCTGCTAACGCTTGAAAGAACCTTGAACATGTTTTTAAAACTTCAAAATTGATTAATCACGATTACCAATTTACGTAACCACTGACACCTTGAAATGTTTCGAATGTGGTAACTTCGGACACTTGAAACGATCTTGCCCAAAGGCACTTCGTTCGAACGATGAAAACCAAACCTCGTCAAACAAGGATACGTCCTCTCTTCTTCTTCCTCGACTGTGAATGGAAGCGAATCCCGTGCCCAGTTAATAAACGCCCAGGCCTCCACAACCCGATAGTCTAAACAGGCAAAACGAATGTTTGGTGATTGGTTTCACCGTCGTTCCATCAAAGAAGAGAAAGACTTACCTGATGGCGTTTAACCCAAGAAGAAAGGACATTAACAAACGAGGAATCGTCGGTCATGTTCCTGCAGTTGTGACTACGTCACTCTACAAGCTTACCCGGAATGGGACCGGAATGGACCCGGAAGGACCCGGACATGGACCCGGTATGAACCCGGTATGGACCCGGAATGGACCCGGACCCCGGGGGGTACCTACGACCAACAAGTTTACCCTACTTGCAGGTGAGGACAGAACGTCTCCCATTTCCAGACCCACTTACCTGTTATTGCAGTTGAAAAAAACTGTTTTTCACTCGTTAAAAAAACTCTCCTATTGGAAAAGTCCATTGACGGTGACACACAGACCACTAGTGATGAACCTGCTGTCACTTTGGTAAATGTTTAACCCTGAATCCTGGTCAGAAGGAAATAGTTGAAACAAATGTTAACCCTGTTACTGCTCCCATTTCATCACGTTGGTGAAAGCTTGGAAAACGCAGGAAATGTTGAAATGGATGTTTACGGGAAAGACCCCCAAAGTTACTGTACACCTCCACGCCGTTGGAGGTCAATTAACACTGTTACGTGGTCGAGGGAAGCGATAATCGCTACATCCGCTGAATGGGTGTTTCTGTTCATCAACTCCCCCGATTATTTCCCTTACCTTCACAGGAAGGTGTTCCCATAATGGAGAGCACATTAGACGTGGTAACCAGTACAGATCCGTGTATCAATACTACGACAGTTATCGATATGCAGGAACAGTCCAAAGCTTGTGTGGACTCGGAAAACTAAACCGACTCTGACGAATCTGACCTGGAGGAAGCAAACAGAAAACAGTCAAGGTGGAAACGGTTGGAGGAAGCTCACCAGTCAAGGTCCTAACCCCCTCCTGAACAAATAAGACTCTTCTTTACAAAATAATACAGTAAACGCAATATAAACCTGACGGAATAACTTTCCAGATCTGACCGTCCTTCCTTGAGTGTGCTCAAGGCTATCGTACGTAAAGCCTGACTTATTCGGTTTCCACCAGACACACTGGTCACGCTTAAAAAACTGATTGCCAAGGGCAAAAGGGCATTTCTAATCAATTTATCCCACTTCTGATCTTATTCTTAGAAAACTATTATTTTCCTCATGGCCAGTTTCAAATTGTGAACAATAAATGTTAATGGTGGTGGGAGTCCGCTCCGCAAGATCCAAATTAAAACAGTAGGTTAAAGGGAAGAAGGCGGTCAACGGTCTTGAACATAGGCTTTGTTACAAGAGGACCCATGCCGTCCCGATCTTGTTCAGGCTCAGTGGCAAACTATTTATGGACAAGGAAAAATGTTTCTTCAGTAACCAACTCCCACGTCGAAGGCAGGCATCGTGTTTGGCTTGGGGAAACCATTATCCATCCGTCCTGCCTTAAATTTAAATGAGTATTATTGATGGACACCTTGCCTCCGTGACCTTCGTATCAACAGGTTCAAGTTCACAATTCTCAATGTGTACGCTCCAAGCAAAAATGACGAGCGGATCTCCTTTTTGCCGAAAACGTTGAGAAAATTCCTGCAAAACACTGATTTGCAGACTTGTCTTAATCATTGTGGCGGTTTTAACTGACTGTTAATGCTTCATTTGACCGGGAACGGGCCGGAAACCCAACCATTGTACCGCAAAACGTTTTTGCCAACATCATTACGAAATATAATCTTCATGATATTTGGCCGCGTGCAGCACCCTTCTGATCGGTCTTATACCATGGTGTCGTTGTTTAAACAAACCCACATCTCACTTGCGAGGCCTTGATAAGCATCTATGGAAAATTTATCATTTATTACATGGAGGTTTATAAATCTATATCGTGCCTTCTGGTTTGCTCTGAAACCATTCCCGAGCTCGAGTCTTAATTCAACCTCTAAACCATGTCCAGGGAGCTCTCATTGAAATTCAAATAACAGTTTACGAGAAAACCTCAAACGTCATTCAGGCCTTGAATCCTTCTGGACGGCTCTCCTAGAACAGGAAGCTAAGCTGTTCGTTAACCCGTTTGATATGGTGGGACTTAGTAAAAACCCAAATTAAAGGTGCTGTCAACAGTATCGTTTTTCTCAACAAGGGCTGACATGAAGTTAAGAAAAATATACAGTTAGAGATTTTACAACTCCAACGGGTCATCGGGACAAAATAATGTTAACATACAAAAAACCTTAACTGAGAAACAGTTCCTTATTAAAGGAAATAACCGAGAGGAATGCCACGTGGTGCCTTAGTTCGGATGAGGGTGCGACAACCTGAATGAGCAAGACGTACCAACCAAGTACTTTTCTTCCTTAGAGAAACATTCTTCCCAGTAAAAGCCTTTCTCAGCTGCGATTAGCAGATTCATCCATTACCTTTACACAATCAGAAATCAAACTTTTCGTGAAGGAATACTTTTTCGAAAAAATATATTCAATGAGCAAAATAAATCCTGTCAGTGTCGCCTCCCTATCTCCGAAGGCCTGCCAGTGTTGTGTGAAGATGGGCGTCCAACTGGAAAGACCTTACTTTGTATGAACTTGGCACTGCCCTGCAGGGCCTTTTCATTGGGAAAGCACCTGGATTGGATGACTCACAACGAATTTACAAGAAATTTTGGCACTTTTTGGTCCAGAAACTCATTAACACTTTGACGCAAGCTGCCAGTTTGGAGAGCTACCTCAGAGTTTGACCGACGAGGCTCTTTCTACCCTCATCCCCAAAAAGGAAGACAGCTGAGTATGAAAATTGGCGCCTATCTCCCTGTTATGTACGGACTATAAGATATTTTCAAAAAAGCCCTGGCATCGCGAACTTACTCCTTATTTATCTCGTTGTTGAAGAAGACCAATGTTTACTGTGTCCCAAAAACGTTCAG
This sequence comes from Eptatretus atami, assembly GCA_035128595.1. Lineage (NCBI taxonomy): Eukaryota > Metazoa > Chordata > Myxini > Myxiniformes > Myxinidae > Eptatretus > Eptatretus atami. The sequence goes on along the minus strand of CM068956.1, from coordinate 38,449,368 downwards.
CCTATGAAACAACATCTCCCTTGTTGAGGGACATCATTGAACTGTGCAAGAAACCCTAAAGATTTTAGGACTTCCTTCTCCTTGATCAGGAGAAAAGCCTTTGACCGTGTGACCATCGGTACCTTTTTTAAAGTACTGAGCGGTTTGGACTTGGTTTCAACCTTAATCTCTAGATTAAAAATACATACAATAATTTTATAGTGTGCTAAGATAAACAATGAACTTGTGCACCTTTGTCTACATGAACAAGGGAATAGACAAGGTTCGACCTCTTTCTGGGATTGCTTTATGCTCTCTCCATACAGAACCCCTAGTGGTTTTTGCGACTGTAGCTAAAAGGGGTTAGCTTTGTCCCAGCTTGAACGCGACCACCATCAAGGTACTGGCATACGCAGATGACGTTATGTGTCATTCGTAAAGATATCAATGACGTTAAACATCGTTCGTTATTGTTTGTCCCTTTTGGAAAGGCTTCTCAGCCAAAGTAAATTGGAACAAAACGACGCCCTTTGGCTATGGGTACCGTTTGTGCTACTTGGCGCCAAGACTTCCTGCTCCACTTCCATGCCAATGATGGTGTGACAGTACCTTGGAGTGTTCTTAGGTAATAAACCACAGTTAGCAAAGAATTGGGCTGGCAAAGTTTTGAGTTTGTATGAAGGGCAAACTGCAAAAATGGAAAGCGGTTCTGATCAACACAACTGTCATATCGTGGAAGTTAGGTCTTAGAGTCTACAACACCACTGGCTGGCTCCACCTTAGGCACAGGTTCTTCATGCTGCAGTCCAGCCAGCGAGTGTTGCTTCAACAGCTCCAGAAGATTGCTTGTGCTCACTTCTTCTGGACGGAAACACCTGGCTGCGACCTGGAGGCTCTCAGCTTTACCACGGACGATGGAAGGACAAGGACCTGGTCGACATAGAAGGCAGCTAATGGCCTGCGACTCTCGGCTTGCTCTTCGCATTGCTATACGGTAGCGGACCCTCTCCACGATGGTGTCAACGATCGTCGTCACCTTTTGCACAAGGCTGAGAGGCTAGGCTATGGACCACGCTCTGTTTTCTGATGGACCTTTCCAAAGTCGGACAGATCCCCCCTCTCTGGTTTCTATCAAGCATGCTAAATGCATGGCAAAGCTCTGATATAACGAGAGTACACATTCTTACACGAAAAGATTTTCTGGAAGAACCGTTTGTTCTACAACCCCTTTTTCCATTGAGTA
>CM068956.1:38413647-38432804 GCA_035128595.1 Eptatretus atami | reverse complement strand
GAAGGCCCAATTACATTTTTTGCCTATAATTAGCAGAGGCAATCAATCATCTCTCACTTAATCAATTGCCCCAGCTGTAACTCAGGTCAGGTATGGAGCATGTTCCGGAGCAGCACGTCGCTGCGTCCACTTTCCGCTTGTACTCCAGGGCTCCGTTTGGCCATCCCCCAGGCGGATGCCTGGCCCATCCCCATCTCCTTTAGATGCTGATCAATCTCCTGAGATGTACCAAAATTTGTTCATGCGAATGAGATGATACACATTATAAGCAGATGTTGAATCACTTGGGTTGGTGAGAAATGATGATGAGCTTGCTTGTCCCCATTTTTGAAGGTTGATGTGGATTTTGTGAGATAAGTTTATATTCCTTTTAATTATTGGACATTGGTGCTTATGTTAAATATTAGGATATAACTAGATGATTTGTGAACCCGTTGGTTCCTGTTATGACCGGTTGATAAAAAAAACATTTCAAAAAAGAAAAGAAAAAATACCCCGAGCGGGATGCCGGTCATCTCTGCCAGAGGTCGAAAGTAACTCTATGCCAGACTGGAATAGGGCAGTTCATAAAGTACGTACGCTCTACTTCCGGGTTTCAAAACCACCCACCCCCCTCTGTATGCAGGCTAGTGACCACCCACCCACCCCCCTCATACATCGCTATCGCTTGCAAAGCCAGCAGTTCCTTATGAACCGATGTTTGTAGTCATGACGATGCAGTCCCTAGTGGTGTAATTTACCTTTTTCTTTTAATATCACAGCACGTCATTTATGAAAATAAAAGTACAAATTGACATTCAGACAATGTTAATGTCATAAATGAAAGTAAGTGTGCATATAAACTTGTGTTCCATTGTTTTAGTTAAATCTGACAAAAGCTTCAAATGTAATATTTGTCTCGGAGAGTTCCGGTTCTTAAGTTAATACTTTTATTTTGTATGTACTTTATGAACGGCCCATACGGGAATCAGAGCGAAGTTTGAAGGGCTATAAAATCGGAACGAGAGAAATTTCAAAAAAAGGCTCGTGTTTGTTTAGATAATAGTCCATAGTATGTGAATCACTAATAACATTTGATCTCTCTTGATAAATGAGGGAGAGATACGATTTGAAATCGACGATTTTCGCAACTTTGACAGCCTCTGACGTTGACCTCGACCTTGGACGACCTTGAAAGTTATATCGTTGTGCAGTTTCATCGACCTCTATCACTTCCACTATTGTTATTTGTCTCCACTCGGTTTGATTGTGGCACGGACGGACGGACGGACGGGCAGACAGACTTCGAGACTGTTATTATTAGGTCATCTCTTACTGAGATGATAGAGATGACCAAAAAAAGATAGCTGCAGCGAACTATACCGCTGAGGTGTTTGCATTGATCAAATAATCCCGAAGAGTAGTTGACTGAATCAGGAATTGATTTTTTAATAATTTGTTTTCGTTGCCCGATTTGAATGAAACTTGATATTGTGCGTCAATGTGAAGGAAAAAAAAACGGAGAAAAGAAAGTCGAAGAATTATTGTGCGTAATTTTCTAAACACAATTTTATTTATTAATGAACACTGAAGTATTAGATCAAAATGGCGATGTTTATTTTATGCTTTAAAATAAATCGTTCTTTGTCTATACTAAATGTTTGAGATTTTAAAATAAATCATTTCAAGAAAAAAAAAGAAGATAGCTCCAGCGAACTATACCGCTGAGGTTGTTTACATTGATAAAATTCTCCCGAAAAGGACTTGACTGAATCGGGAATTGATTTTTTAATAATTGTTTTGTTGACCGATTTGATCGAAACTTGATGCTGCAAACCGCAGGCGAATGGTGAGTAAGGTGGCCTAAAATTTTGCGCTATCGTGTACCGCTTTGGCTGTATTTCGGAACATAAATACATACATACATGCATACATACATACATAATACAAGATGAGAGTTTTCGTAATATATAGATGTGGCGAAATATAAATAGTCGTAAGTTTTGTTTAATCATCCATATGTATTTTTTCAAACAAAGCAGTTTTTCAAAATTTTATACTGATGAACCTGATATTTAATACTGTCGAATTATAAATTGGTTTTTTCCTTTTGCGTTGAGTACTCAGGAGCATATTAAGACTTAGTAACACATAATACACTATTACATTCCTCATAATGCTTGCTCCCATAACCACACATGCCCAGCAAATCTCTTTCAATAACATCCCTCTGTATTCTTAACTTTCCAGGTAATACACTTGTTTTCATTATGCACAAGTATCACTTGACATAGCAAGGCTGAGAATACTCAAATCCCTCTTTTCAATTCAACAAAGTGACATTGTACCTTCCGTAACAGGTTGTATGTGTGTGTGCACATAAGTGCGCAAGTACGCGTGCTTGTGCTTGTGCATAATTACAGTGAATAAATACAGGGCAGATTACCTGCAAAGAATAGTGATAGGGTCCCAGTTAAATTATAGCTATTCATGCGGTAGTCTTTCGGAAGCGATCTTTCCTTTGAGGGAAATGTAGATTGGTTAGCCACCAGGCAAATGTCTGAATCAAAGCTTAACACGGCACAAGGGAATAAAACATCAATAAGCTGGAGACAACTATCTGTGTGAAGTATCCGAACAAGTGATTGCAATGCGCTTACAGCAGAACACCTGCTGTCAGTTTAAGGAGTACTAGAAAAACCTTTTGATGCCGAAAATGAATTTTATAGATGTGCCGTTCTGCTTGTTGGTGTTTTTTTTTCTCATTAGTTCATTAAAGATGAACAAAAGGGATTTATTTGGATCAATGAGCCAACATGTCAGTAAATATCGGTCAAAGCTGTCCATTAGTACCTATGCCAAGTAGGGAAATAATGTCCAATGTATTCCACCAGGAAAATAGCATATCAAAATTAACTTGACTCATTTGGTCATTTTTGTCAAACTTCCAAAACCTTGCTCAGTTTTTTAGCTTATCTGGAATGGGATTCCAGATAAGGTATTGTCATCATGCACCATCCATCCGTCTGTCCGTCTCATATTTAGACCTCTCCGGCCAAACCGCTGGGCCAGTCCGGCTGAAATTTGGCAGCAAGGTTCCGCTTCTGACGGTAACGGGGATTGTAAAGCCCGTTCCAGTCACATGGCTTTAAGTAGGTCAAAATGGCAGATTTAGTAAATTTCTTCAAAAATCTTTTTCTCCAGAGCTACCAGTCAGAATGCTTCCAAATTTGGGTTACAACAATTGGCGAAAGCCCAGATAAGCTACAGGTCCAGTGGTACTATTTTTAGCCCACACTCGTGGAGTGAAAAGCGGTCCCAGAGTGGAGTGAAAGTGGAAAAGCGGGATTAAGCAATCGGTCCTGTACGTGCATGTGTACATAGAACGTACGTGTCTGCATTTTGTTATTCCATTTTCTCTGCAACCGCTTGTTTGAATGACACTAAATTTTTACCATATGTGTGACAACTCGTGTATAATGTTTCAATGATAATTATGATGTCATCGGTCACGTGGTGTGGCAGCCATGTTGGAAAAAAGGAGAAACATCAGACCTCTGTATCTCCAAAACCGTTCCATGGATAAATTGAAACTTGGCACCTGTCAAGTACTCCCCATAGGGAATAAGAGTGACTTTTAGCTCACCTGGAACATAGTTCCAGGGAGCTTTTGGGATGACTCGTCATCAGTCCATCTGTCCGTTCGTCTGTCCACAAATACTTGCAACTTCTTCTCTGAAATGACACATACGATTTTTATGAAACTTTAGCAAAACCTTCATCACCCTGTATGTACCAAAGTTTCTTCATGGCATTAAAAAAACATCAGCGCGATGGTGGTCTATGAGGGTTGCCCCCCAAAATAGGTATTTCCTTTCTTCTGAGAACTCCACATGCAATTCTGATGAAATGTGACCACAACCTTCATTACCCATGATGTACCAAAGTCTATTCACATCATTAAATGAAATTGGGTCTAAGGGGGTCAATGGGGCGTTGCACCCAAAAGAGTTATTTGCTTTCTTTCCAAAACTACACACACAATTCAATGAAACTTACCCCAACCTTCATCACATGTGATGTACCAAAGTTTTTTCACGCTATTTTAAAAATCTGGTCGAAGGGATTTACGGGGGAGGGAGGGGGAGTTGGCCCCCAAAATACTGTCGTGTCCAGAGCCCCTACCTGGACAGATAGCCAAAGATTTCCCTTGGAGGCTTACAGCCGAGATTCTCGGAGATTATGCGTGCGTGGAAGAAACAGCTCGGCGCTTCACCATGGTAGCACACGTGACGGAGGAAAAGTTTTATTACTCGAACCCACGACACATAGACAACACAACACTTAAATAAATATGGGGTTTAATGAAAATATATCAAAAAGTTCGATATGCGAACATACCCTGTGGGTTCATTCGTACAACACTCAGGTGAGCGATAGCACGGATGACAGATAGTTTTGAAATCTGGAAGATTTTCATCGCATCAGAAAAAGAAAAAACCAGAACACCTCACAAGAGTGAGGCTAGTTTCATATCATCATTTGCGACTTAATTTTGGCTGTTGGCATCGCCAGTTCATTTAAAAAAAAAATTTCAATAACAATTTTAAGAAAATGGGCCAAAGGGCCATTTCTCAGCCCAAAGGGCTGGAATCGCACTATTCGCTCAGTTATTGCCTGGTGAATGTCTCTAGAATATACCTATCAAGTTTGGTTCGGTTCCGTCCACTAATAACGATAAATAACAATCTTAAGAAAATGGGTTGAAAGGCCGTTTCTCAGCCAAAGGCCGGAATCGCACTTTGGGCTCAGTTATTGCCTGTGGAATGGTCTCGAGAATATGCCTGTCAAGTTTTGTTCGGTTCCATTAACGAACAACGCGAGAATAGCAATTTTTAATAATGGGCCGAGAGGGCCGATTGTCGGCCCAAAGGGCAATAATCTCACTTTGGGTTCAGTTATTGCCTGCAGAGTGACGTCAACAATATACTTGTCAATTTGGTCCAGTTTCTTTCACGAATAACCGAGAAATAGCAATTTTAAGAAATGGACCGAAGGGCCGTTTCTCGGCCCAAAGGGCTGGAATCGCACTTTGGGCTCAGTTAATGCCTGGGGAATGGTCTCTAGAATATAACTGTCAAGTTTGGTTCGGTTCGGTTCCGTCCACTATAATCGAGAAATAACAATTTTAAGAAAATGGGCCGAAAGGGCCGTTTCTCAGCCCAAAGGCCGGAATCGCTCTTTGGGCTCAGTTAATGCCTGCGCATATGTGTCCAGTATATGCCTGTCAATTTTCATTGAATTCTGTTCACGAATCATGAGAAATAGATGTTCAAATGAACTCTACACAAGAAAGAGAGAACGCGAGAGCGCTTCGACCCCGTGGGGTGGAAGACCCCATGGGTAAAAATTTACAATGGTAATAATTCAAAGTGTAGTCATAAAAACGGAATGTGAGGTAAAACTAAATCTAATTTTGAGACGCCTCCATGCAGACTTAAATACAGACAAGGGACAGAATATAATTGTATATAAAAGAAAAATCCCTCCTTTATCCAGCACTTAGCTTGTTGCCCAGAGGTGAGTTTCTGAAGCTTGAAGTCACCAAACTGCTTCGTCACTGCGTGGGAAAATGGCGCCCAGCCGCTCTCTGGGGGGCAAATGTACAGGAGGCAATTGGGCGGCGATACTTAACACCAAGCTCAGAAACCACCGTGCAACTTATTTTGTCAATCGCACTTGCAACATTGCTGCTCTCTGCAGAATGGCGCTGTCCCTTTCCCGGATGGCACAACACGAGGCTTCAAGGCACGTCGCACATGATCCAGCCCACAGTTGATGGCAGCGTCTTGCTTTACCAGCGAGCCAATTTGCTCAGCATGAACACAAGAATCATGCAGCCTTCTTCACCATGTCGAGAGAAAGCCAGCCGTAATACCCTTCTCTTCCACCCACGAGTCTGCCTCTCTCGCTTCTGCATGTCTCCTCGTCTCCTGCTCCAAACCTGTATCTCGACTGCCTCTCTGTTGCCCCCACTCAAGACTCTCTTCCTAACCTAGCCAACTCTCCTCCACTCTCCGACGTCACGCCCATCAATCTTCCACTCCGGGCATGTTTGCTAGTTGTCCCCCTGGAGGTGGGTTTTTTGCTTACTCGGACGTGCAGCTTCGTTGTTGTTTTAAGGATGTGATCCCTTTTATCACCGGTCTTGAAATGCAAAAACATAGGAAAGGTCATGGGCATCACATACTGTGAGAATTATCCTTAAACCCTTCCTAATTTAACATAGCACCATCCCCCCCCCCCGTGTGGTGGCACGTAACACTTAAAGCTCAGTTTCCCTACTTAATTTACATTGAGATGTATCCTACACTTTCACGACCATACTGCACTATACAATCCCATCTTTCCTTTGAAATTCCTCCATCTTCCCCACAAACATAACAATACGTTAGGTATTTGCGACAAGATTGGTTCATCGGTACATTTTGCCGATTCCATCCCACATTGACTTCCTCCTCAGTATCATTATTCTACCAGTGAGCACCCAAAATTATTGCCCTATTTTTTTGATGATATCATAGGTCCTTTGTTATGACATCATAACTGCATACTTAGAACACTAAATTTGATCACTATGAAAAATTTTGAGTGTTATTCAGGGAAATTAGTCAACAGAAAATAATTTATGACATCATTGGTCATGGTCATGTTATATTTTTTAAACCTTCAACAATCTTCTTCTTCGAAACTGCTGAACAGATCCAGGAAAACTTTACAGGTACGACCACCTATCCACGAGGAACAAAAAGTTCCCCAGCGATGATGTCATAGGTCACATCGTTTGGCAGCCATATTGGATTACACGAAAACCTTAAAAACCTTCTTCTCCAGAACAGCTGGACAGATCGAGGGAAACTTCACAAACATGTTCCCCAAGTCTTGGATACCAGGGTGTTCGAATAATTGATAGGTATATGGTTTGGCAGCCATATTGGATTGTAGGGAATATTTTTAATATCTTTCTCTCTTGAACCGCTGCATCAGTCGAGGCGAAACTTCAAAATTATGATCTCGTCGTGATGAGGAATATACGTTTTCAATTTCAAGCTCATTGGAAGCATGGTCTGGCAGCCAGAATGATTTATTTCTTCTGAATTATTCTTGCTGTGGCTGGATGGTTTGAGGGTAGAGGATTAGAAGTTGAAACGCAAGTCCTATCCAGGTTCCTCCTGACGACTTCATCTTTGTTTTTTTTTGTCGGGTTCCTTCTAATGACTACAATGCAGAACTGTACCTATTTGTCTTCCATTTGATTTGAATTTAATTTATTTTAATCCCATTCTAAATTTAATTGAATAGTAATAAAAAACGTCATGGGTCAGGGTCAGGTGTCCAATCAAAGCAGGGTTGCATCAAAGCTGGACGTCTTGTACCCGGTCATCACTGCCAGCAGTTAAAAACTGCAGTTCTAATTATGTCTCTTATTGATTATGTAACACACCCATGCACAAACGCCAACAAAATACCCACACAAATGACACACACCACATAAAAAAGTTCTGGGAGGGTCTGTAATCTCTGATTGCTCTTTTTGTTTGTTTGTTTCTTTGTTTGTCTGCACAGAACTTTAGTGTTTTTTCTCTGCAACCGCTTGTCGATTGAGATGACATTTTCACCATAGCTGTGACTACTCACGTAGAATGTTTTAATGATAAGTATGACGTCATCAGTCATGTGTGTGGCAGCCGTGTTGGAAAAACGCAAAAAAGTTGGACCTCTATCTCTGAACCGCAACAAGGAATAACTTGAAACTGGCATATGGCAAGTACTCCTCATGAAGAATAAGTGTGATTTTTTATGACATCAAAGATGCCTTCCTTATGATGTCATAACTGCATATGTAGAATGCTAAATTTGATCAGTATGAAATTTGGGAGGGTCATCTTGGATAAAATGGTCCACAGAAAAAATCGATGACATCCTGTCACGTATTCAGCAGCCATATTGTTAAAAAAAAAAAACCTTCAAAAATCATTTTCTCTGAAGTGGCTGAACAGATTGAGGCAAAACTTTACACGTAGGACTGCTTATCCATGAGGAACAAAAGGTTCACACGTATGACATCATAGTTACATGGTTTGGCAGTCATATTGTATTACCCTAAAACCTATAAAAAAAATATTCTCCAGAACGGCTGCACAGATCGATGGGAAATTTCACACAAATGTTCCCCAAGCTTGTGTGTACAAGTTTATGAAGGAATAATTGATGGGTCACATGGTTTGGCAGCCATATTGGATTGAAGAAAAATATTAAATATGTTTTCTCTGGAACCACTTAATCAATCCACATAATACTTCATAATTATGATCCAGTAATGAATGTGAATGCATGTTTTAAATTTCACTTGATCGGACACATGTCTAGCAGCCAGAATTTTTTTTTTTGATCCAGCTTTTTTTTCTGTTTTGTTTTTTTTCTGAATAAGACTCGCTTGGATGGGTTTGGGGGTAGAGGATTACAAGTTGAAACACAAGTCCTATCCAGGTTCCTCCTGACGACTTCATCTTGCTTTTTGCTTGTTCGGGTTCCTTCTAATGACTACAATGCACAACTGTACCTATTTGGTCTTCCATTTGATTTGAATTGAATTTGTTTTAATCCGACTCTAAATTAAACTGAATAATAATAAAAAATGTCATGGCAGGGTCAGGTTAAAGCGGGTTGCATCAAAGCGGGAGTCTTCGTACCTGGTCATCACTGCCATGTAGTTTAAAGTGCAGTTCTAGTTATGCTGTTTATAATTACATAATACTCCAGTACACAAACGCCACACAAAATACACCACACAAAACTACATAAACACCACACAAAGGAACCCTGTGAGGTCTGCAATCTCTGATTGCTCTTTTTCTTTGTTTCTTTTCTAATCGTTCCTCTTTTTCTGAAATGGAAATTCCTTACCATGCAGCACATTCTTGAGTCGGAAGCGACCTGCAATGCAAGAAAATATATTCAACTTGTGTCCATTCACAGACACATGTCAAACATGTGTTGTGCATGCAAAATGTGCCTGGAATATATTCAAAAATTGGGAAATAATGCCAAAGAGCTAGCAAACATTCATTTCAGCAATGCAATATGTGCCAGAATTCAATGTCAACATAAATTACGATTGGTGCCGTGTTTTTCTGTACTTGTCACTATTTACCTTTTTTATCTTTTCCTCATGAAATGTTGAAGAAAAACTTATCAGTGTTGACTGTTATCAGTGTTAATTAGGCAAAATCAAGTTATTTTGGGCAAAGCTGTTATTAAGAGTAAAACTGAAAACAAAACAGTGGCCAAAATTGTTTTCGATGTTTTTTTTTTGTTTTTTTTTGTATACCTTGTCGAGGCTCGTATGAAGAGCTAACACACAGCACATCATGGGGGACATGAGACGAGAGGAGGGAGTGGGAAGGACAAAACAGTGGGAACAGAGACATTAGGAGATCTGTGGAAGGAGAGGGATGGACGGGGACATGGGAATAGAAGATGGACATTACAGGATTTCAGGAAGGAAAGCAGGGAATTTGAAGGAGGTGGGCGTGGATTATCGGGGTAAGAAAAGATCGAGGATTTGATGGGATATAGAGGTGGTGGTTAACAGCTGTTTTGAAGGCCTGGAGAGAAAATGGGAATGAATAGAGTGAGGAGTTATTCCAAAGGCGGGGAAAAAGAGAATGAAAGAGTGAAGCTGAGCAGTGATTCGTGATTTTGGTAGTTTTACCAGAAGGGGTTGTTGCGGACCTTGAGCGCCCTGCGGAAATGTGGTGGGACAAATCGCAGAGAGAGCTGGGGGGGGGGAGGTGGAGAGGAGACGTAGAAGAAAGAAAGACCACACCAACCTGCGGTGACCGGAGCAGCACGTCGCTGCGTCCACTTTCCGCTTGTACTCCAGGGGCCTCCGTTTGGCCATCCCCCAGGCGGATGCCTGGCCCATCCCCATCTCCTTTAGATGCTGATCAATCTCCTTGAGATGTACCAAAATTTGTTCATGGCGAATGAGATGATACACATTATAAGCAGATGTTGAATCACTTGGGTTGGTGAGAAATGATGATGAGCTTGCTTGTCCCCATTTTTGAAGGTTGATGTGGATTTTGTGAGATAAGTTTATATTCCTTTTAATTATTGGACATTGGTGCTTATGTTAAATATTAGGATATAACTAGATGATTTGTGAACCCGTTGGGTTCCTGTTATGACCGGTTGATAAAAAAAAACATTTCAAAAAAGAAAAGAAAAAATACCCCCGAGCGGGAGTGCCGGTCATCTCTGCCAGAGGTCGAAAGTAACTCTATGCCAGACTGGAATAGGCAATCATAAAGTACGTACGCTCTACTTCCGGGTTTCAAAACCACCCACCCCCTCTGTATGCAGGCTAGTGACCACCCACCCACCCCCTCATACATCGCTAATCGCTTGCAAAGCCAGCAGTTCCTTATGAACCGATGTTTAAGTCATGACGATGCAGTCCCTAGTGGTGTAATTTACCTTTTTTCTTTAATATCACAGCACGTCATTATGAAAATAAAAGTACAAATTGACATTCAAGACAATGTTAATGTCATAAATGAAAGTAAGTGTGCATATAAACTTGTGTTCCATTGTTTTAGTTAAATCTGACAAAAGCTTCAAATGTAATATTTGTCTCGGAGATTCCGGTTCTTAAGTTAATACTTTTATTTGTATTTACTTTATGAACGGCCCATACGGGAATCAGAGCGAAGTTTGAAGGGCTATAAAATCGGAACGGAGAAATTTCAAAAAAATGGCTCGTGTTGTTGTATAATAGTCCATAGTATGTGAATCACTAATAACATTTGATCTCTCTTGATAAATGAGGGAGGAGATACGATTTGAAATCGACGATTTTCGCAACTTTGACAGCCTCTGACGTTGACCTCGACCTTGGACGACCTTGAAAGTTATATCGTGTGCATGTTCATCGACCTCTATCCTCCACTATTGGTTATTTGTCTCCACTCGGTTTGATTGTGGACGACGGGACGGACGGAACGGCAGCAGACAGACTTCGAGACTGTTATTATTAGGTCATCTCACTGAGATGATAAAGATGACCAAAAAAAGATAGCTGCAGCGAACTATACCGCTGAGTGTTTGCATTGATCAATAATCCCGAAGAGTAGTTGACTGAATCAGGAATTGATTTTTTAATTTTGTTTTCGTTGCCCGATTTGAATGAAACTTGATATTGTGCGTCAATGTGAAGGAAAAAAAAACGGAGAAAAAAAGTCGAAGAATTATTGTGCGTAATTTTCTAAACACAATTTTATTTATTAATGAACACTGAAGTATTAGATCAAAATGGCGATGTTTATTTTATGCTTTAAAATAAATCGTTCTTTGTCTATACTAAAATGTTTGAGATTTTAAAATAAATCATTTCAAGAAAAAAAAAGAAGATAGCTCCAGCGAACTATACCGCTGAGGTTGTTTACATTGATAAAATTCTCCCGAAAAGGACTTGACTGAATCGGGAATTGATTTTTTAATAATTGTTTTTGTTGACCGATTTGATCGAAACTTGATGCTGCAAACCGCAGGCGAATGGTGAGTAAGGTGGCCCTAAAATTTTTGCGCTATCGTGTACCGCTTTGGCTGTATTTCGGGAACATAAATACATACATACATGCATACATACATACATAATACAAGATGAGAGTTTTCGTAATATATAGATGTGGCGAAATATAAATAGTCGTAAGTTTTGTTTAATCATCCATATGTATTTTTTCAAACAAAGCAGTTTTTCAAAATTTTATACTGATGAACCTGATATTTAATACTGTCGAATTATAAATTGGTTTTTTTCCTTTTTGCGTTGAGTACTCAGGAGCATATTAAGACTTAGTAACACATAATACACTATTACATTCCTCATAATGCTTGCTCCCATAACCACACATGCCCAGGCAAATCTCTTTCAATAACATCACCTCTGTATTCTTAACTTTCCAGGTAATACACTTGTTTTCATTATGCACAAGTATCACTTGACATAGCAAGGCTGAGAATACTCAAATCCCTCTTTTCCAATTCAACAAAGTGACACTTGTACCTTCCGTAACAGGTTGTATGTGTGTGTGCACATAAGTGCGCAAGTACGCGTGCTTGTGCTTGTGCATAATTACAGTGAATAAATACAGGGCAGATTACCTGCAAAGAATAGTGATAGGGTCCCAGTTAAATTATAGCTATTCATGCGGTAGTCTTTCGGAAGCGATCTTTCCTTTGAGGGAAATGTAGATTGGTTAGCCACCAGGCAAATGTCTGAATCAAAGCTTAACACGGCACAAGGGAATAAAACATCAATAAGCTGGAGACAACTATCGTGTGAAGTATCCGAACAAGTGATTGCAATGCGCTTACAGGCAGAACACCTGCTGTCAGTTTAAGGGAGTACTGGAAAAACCTTTTGATGCCGAAAATGAATTTTATAGATGTGCCGTTCTGCTTGTTGGTGTTTTTTTTTCTCATTAGTTCATTAAAGATGAACAAAAGGGATTTATTTGGATCAATGAGCCAACATGTCAGTAAATATCGGTCAAAGCTGTCCATTAGTACCTATGCCAAGTAGGGAAATAATGTCCAATGTATATCCACCAGGAAAATAGCATATCAAAATTAACTTGACTCATTTGGTCATTTTTGTCAAACATTCCAAAACCTTGCTCAGTTTTTTAGCTTATCTGGAATGGGAATTCCAGATAAGGTATTGTCATCATGCACCATCCATCCGTCTGTCCGTCTCATATTTAGACCTCTCCGGCCAAACCGCTGGGCCAGTCCGGCTGAAATTTGGCAGCAAGGTTCCGCTTCTGACGGTAACGGGGATTGTAAAGCCCGTTCCAGTCACATGGCTTTAAGTAGGTCAAAATGGCAGATTTAGTAAATTTCTTCAAAAATCTTTTTCTCCAGAGCTACCAGTCAGAATGCTTCCAAATTTGGGTTACAACAATTGGCGAAAGCCCAGATAAGCTACAGGTCCAGTGGTACTATTTTTAGCCCACACTCGTGGAGTGAAAAGCGGTCCCAGAGTGGAGTGAAAGTGGAAAAGCGGGATTAAGCAATCGGTCCTGTACGTGCATGTGTACATAGAACGTACGTGTCTGCATTTTGTTATTCCATTTTCTCTGCAACCGCTTGTTTGAATGACACTAAATTTTTACCATATGTGTGACAACTCGTGTATAATGTTTCAATGATAATTATGATGTCATCGGTCACGTGGTGTGGCAGCCATGTTGGAAAAAAGGAGAAACATCAGACCTCTGTATCTCCAAAACCGTTCCATGGATAAAATTGAAACTTGGCACCTGTCAAGTACTCCCCATAGGGAATAAGAGTGACTTTTAGCTCACCTGGAACATAGTTCCAGGGAGCTTTTGGGATGACTCGTCATCAGTCCATCTGTCCGTTCGTCTGTCCACAAATACTTGCAACTTCTTCTCTGAAATGACACATACGATTTTTATGAAACTTTAGCAAAACCTTCATCACCCTGTATGTACCAAAGTTTCTTCATGGCATTAAAAAAACATCAGGCGCTGAGGTGGTCTATGAGGGTTGCCCCCCAAAATAGGTATTTCCTTTCTTCTGAGAAACTCCACATGCAATTCTGATGAAATGTGACCACAACCTTCATTACCCATGATGTACCAAAGTCTATTCACATCATTAAATGAAATTGGGGTCTAAGGGGGTCAATGGGGGCGTTGCACCCCAAAAGAGTTATTTGCTTTCTTCTCCAAAACTACACACACAATTTCAATGAAACTTGACCCCAACCTTCATCACATGTGATGTACCAAAGTTTTTTCACGCTATTTTAAAAATCTGAGTCGAAGGGGATTTACGGGGGAGGGGAGGGGGGAGTTGGCCCCCAAAATACTGTCGTGTCCAGAGCCCCTACCTGGACAGATAGCCAAACGATTTCCCTTGGAGGCTTACAGCCGAGATTCTCGGAGATTATGGCGTGCGTGGGAAAGAAACAGCTCGGCGCTTCACCATGGTAGCACACGTGACGGAGGAAAAGGTTTTATTACTCGAACCCACGACACATAGACAACACAAGCAACTTAAATAAATATGGGGGTTTAATGAAAATATATCAACAAGTTCGAATTGCGAACATACCCTGTGGGAGTTCATTCGTACAACACTCAGGTGAGCGATAGCACGGATGACAGATAGTTTTGAAATCTGGAAAGATTTTCATCGCATCAGAAAAAGAAAAAACCAGAACACCTCACAAGAGTGAGGCTAGTTTCATATCATCATTTGTGACTTAATTTTGCGTTGGGCATCGCCCAGTGCATTTAAAAAAAAATTTCAATAACAATTTTAAGAAAATGGGCCGAAAGGGCCATTTCTCAGCCCAAAGGGCTGGAATCGCACTATTCGCTCAGTTATTGCCTGGTGAATGGTCTCTAGAATATACCTATCAAGTTTGGTTCGGTTCCGTCCACTAATAACCGATAAATAACAATCTTAAGAAAATGGGTTGAAAGGGCCGTTTCTCAGCCCAAAGGGCCGGAATCGCACTTTGGGCTCAGTTATTGCCTGTGGAATGGTCTCGAGAATATGCCTGTCAAGTTTTGTTCGGTTCCATTAACGAACAACCGAGAAATAGCAATTTTTAAATAATGGGCCGAGAGGGCCGATTGTCGGCCCAAAGGGAAATCTCACTTTGGGTTCAGTTATTGCCTGCAGAGTGACGTCAACAATATACTTGTCAAATTTGGTCCAGTTTCTTTCACGAATAACCGAGAAATAGCAATTTTAAAAAAATGGACCGAAAGGGCCGTTTCTCGGCCCAAAGGGCTGGAATCGCACTTTGGGCTCAGTTAATGCCTGGGGAATGGTCTCTAGAATATAACTGTCAAGTTTGGTTCGGTTCGGTTCCGTCCACTAATAATCGAGAAATAACAATTTTAAGAAAATGGGCCGAAAGGGCCGTTTCTCAGCCCAAAAGGCCGGAATCGCTCTTTGGGCTCAGTTAATGCCTGCGCATATGTGTCCAGTATATGCCTGTCAATTTTCATTGAATTCTGTTCACGAATCATGGAGAAATAGATGTTCAAATGAACTCTACACAAGAAAAGAGAGAACGCGAGCGGCGCTTCGACCCCGTGGGGTGGAAGACCCCATGGGGTAAAAATTTACAATGGTAATAATTCAAAGTGTAGTCATAAAAACGGAATGTGAGGTAAAACTAAATCTAATTTTGAGACGCCTCCATGCAGACTTAAATACAGACAAGGGGACAGAATATAATTGTATATAAAAGAAAAATCCCTCCTTTATCCCAGCACTTAGCTGTGTGCCCAGAGGTGAGTTTCTGAAGCTTGAAGGTCACCAAACTGCTTCGTCACTGCGTGGGAAAATGGCGCCCAGCCGCTCTCTGGGCGGGCAAATGTACAGGAGGCAATTTGGGCGGCGATACTTAACACCAAGGCTCAGAAACCACCGTGCAACTTATTTTGTCAATCGCACTTGCCAACATTGCTGCTCTCTGCAGAATGGCGCTGTCCCTTTCCCGGATGGCACAACACGAGGCTTCAAGGCACGGTCGCACATGATCCAGCCCACAGTTGATGGCCAGCGTCTTGCTTTACCAGCGAGCCAATTTGCCTCAGCATGAACACAAGAATCATGCAGCCTTCTTCACCATGTCGAGAGAAAGCCAGCCGTAATACCCTTCTCTTCCACCCACCGAGTCTGCCTCTCTCGCTTCTGCATGTCTCCTCGTCTCCTGCTCCAAACCTGTATCTCGACTGCCTCTCTGTTGCCCCCACTCAAGACTCTCTTCCTAACCTAGCCAACTCTCCTCCACTCTCCGACGTCACGCCCATCAATCTTCCACTCCGGGGACATGGTTTGCTAGTTGTCCCCCTGGAGGTGGGGTTTTTTGCTTACTCGGACGTGCAGCTTCGTTGTTGTTTTAAGGATGTGATCCCTTTTTATCACCGGTCTTGAAATGCAAAAACATAGGAAAAGGTCATGGGGGCAGTCACATACTGTGAGAAATTATCCTTAAACCCTTCCTAATTTAACATAGCACCATCCCCCCCCCCCGTGTGGTGGCACGTAACACTTAAAGCTCAGTTTCCCTACTTAATTTACATTGAGATGTATCCTACACTTTCACGGACCATACTGCACTATACAATCCCATCTTTCCTTTGAAATTCCTCCATCTTCCCCACAAACATAACAATACGTTAGGTATTTGCGACAAGATTGGTTCATCGGTACATTTTGCCGATTCCATCCCACATTGACTTCCTCCTCAGTATCATTATTCTACCAGGTGAGCACCCAAAATTATTGCCCCTATTTTTTTGATGATATCATAGGTGCCTTTGTTATGACATCATAACTGCATACTTAGAACACTACATTTGATCACTATGAAAAATTTTGAGTGTTATTCAGGGAGAAATTAGTCAACAGAAAATAATTTATGACATCATTGGTCATGGTCATGTTTATATTTTTTAAACCTTCAACAATCTTCTTCTTCGAAACTGCTGAACAGATCCAGGAGAAACTTTACAGGTACGACCACCTATCCACGAGGAACAAAAAGTTCCCCAGCGATGATGTCATAGGTCACATCGTTTGGCAGCCATATTGGATTTACACGAAAACCTTTAAAAACCTTCTTCTCCAGAACAGCTGGACAGATCGAGGGGAAACTTCACAAACATGTTCCCCAAGTCTTGGGATACCAGGGTGTTCACGAATAATTGATAGGTAATATGGTTTGGCAGCCATATTGGATTGTAGGGAAATATTTTTAATATCTTCTCTCTTGAACCGCTGCATCAGTCGAGGCGAAACTTCAAAATTATGATCTCGTCGTGATGAGGAATATACGTTTTCAATTTCAAGCTCATTGGAAGCATGGTCTGGCAGCCAGAATGATTTATTTCTTCTGAATTATTCTTGGCTGTGGCTGGATGGGTTTGAGGGTAGAGGATTAGAAGTTGAAACGCAAGTCCTATCCAGGTTCCTCCTGACGACTTCATCTTTGTTTTTTGCTTGTTCGGGTTCCTTCTAATGACTACAATGCAGAACTGTACCTATTTGGTCTTCCATTTGATTTGAATTTAATTTATTTTAATCCCATTCTAAATTTAATTGAATAGTAATAAAAAAACGTCATGGGTCAGGGTCAGGTGTCCAATCAAAGCAGGGTTGCATCAAAGCTGGACGTCTTGGTACCCGGTCATCACTGCCAGCAGTTAAAAACTGGCAGTTCTAATTATGTCTCTTATTGATTATGTAACACACCCATGCACAAACGCCACACAAAATACACCACACAAATGACACACACCACATAAAACAAGTTCTGGCGAGGGTCTGTAATCTCTGATTGCTCTTTTTGTTTGTTTGTTTCTTTGTTTGTCTGCACAGAACTTTAGTGTTTTTTCTCTGCAACCGCTTGTCGATTGAGATGACATTTTCACCATAGCTGTGACTACTCACGTAGAATGTTTTAATGATAAGTATGACGTCATCAGTCATGTGGTGTGGCAGCCGTGTTGGAAAAACGCAAAAAAGTTGGACCTCTATCTCTGAAACCGCAACAAGGAATAACTTGAAACTTGGCATATGGCAAGTACTCCTCATGAAGAATAAGTGTGATTTTTTTATGACATCAAAGATGCCTTCCTTATGATGTCATAACTGCATATGTAGAATGCTAAATTTGATCAGTATGAAAATTTGGGAGGGTCATCTTGGGATAAAATGGTCCACAGAAAAAAATCGATGACATCCTCGGTCACGTGATTCAGCAGCCATATTGTTAAAAAAAAAAAAAAACTTCAAAAATCATTTTCTCTGAAGTGGCTGAACAGATTGAGGCAAAACTTTACACGTAGGACTGCTTATCCATGAGGAACAAAAGGTTCACACGTATGACATCATAGGTTACATGGTTTGGCAGTCATATTGTATTTACCCTAAAACCTATAAAAAAATATTCTCCAGAACGGCTGCACAGATCGATGGGAAATTTCACACAAATGTTCCCCAAGCCTTGTGTGTACAAGTTTATGAAGGAATAATTGATGGGTCACATGGTTTGGCAGCCATATTGGATTGAAGAAAAATATTAAATAATGTTTTCTCTGGAACCACTTAATCAATCCACATAATACTTCATAATTATGATCCAGTAATGAATGTGAATGCATGTTTTAAATTTCAACTTGATCGGACACATGGTCTAGCAGCCAGAAAAAATTTTTTTTTTTGATCCAGCTTTTTTTTCTGTTTTGTTTTTTTTCTGAATAAGACTCGCTTGGATGGGTTTGAGGGTAGAGGATTACAAGTTGAAACACAAGTCCTATCCAGGTTCCTCCTGACGACTTCATCTTTGCTTTTTGCTTGTTCGGGTTCCTTCTAATGACTACAATGCACAACTGTACCTATTTGGTCTTCCATTTGATTTGAATTGAATTTGTTTTAATCCGACTCTAAATTAAACTGAATAATAATAAAAAATGTCATGGGTCAGGGTCAGGTTAAAGCGGGGTTGCATCAAAGCGGGAGGTCTTCGTACCTGGTCATCACTGCCAGTAGTTATAAAGTGACAGTTCTAGTTATGCTGTTATTAATTACATAATACTCCAGTACACAAACGCCACACAAAATACACCACACAAAACTACATAAACACCACACAAAGGAAGCCCTGGTGAGGGTCTGCAATCTCTGATTGCTCTTTTTCTTGTTTTCTTTTCTAATCGTTCCTCTTTTTCTGAAATGGAAATTCCTTACCATGCAGCACATTCTTGAGTCGGAAGCGACCTGCAATGCAAGAAAATATATTCAACTTGTGTCCATTCACAGACACATGTCAAACATGTGTTGTGCATGCAAAATGTGCCTGGAATATATTCAAAAATTGGGAAATAATGCCAAAGAGCTAGCAAACACTTCATTTCAGCAATGCAATATGTGCCAGAATTCAATGTCAACATAAATTACGATTGGTGCCGTGTTTTTCTGTACTTGTCACTATTTACCTTTTTTATCTTTTCCTCATGAAATGTTGAAGAAAAACTTATCAGTGTTGACTGTTATCAGTG
>CM068956.1:38394021-38410925 GCA_035128595.1 Eptatretus atami | reverse complement strand
TTATTGTGCGTAATTTCTAAAACACAATTTTATTTATTAATGAACACGAAGTATTAGATCAAAATGCGATGTTTATTTTATGCTTTAAAATAAATCGTTCTTTGCTATACTAAAATGTTGAGATTTTAAAATAAATCATTTCAAGAAAAAAAAAGAAGATAGCTCCAGCGAACTATTACCGCTGAGGTTGTTTACATTGATAAAATTCTCCGAAAAGGACTTGACTGAATCGGGAATTGATTTTTAATAATTGTTTTTGTTGACCGATTTGATCGAAACTTGATGCTGCAAACCGCAGGCGAATGGTGAGTAAGGTGGCCCTAAAATTTTGCCGCTATCGTGTACCGCTTTGGCTGTATTTCGGAACATAAATACATACATACAGCATACATACATACATAATACAAGATGAGAGTTTTCGTAATATATAGATGTGGCGAAATATAAATAGTCGTAAGTTTTGTTTAATCATCCATATGTATTTTTTCAAACAAAGCCAGTTTTTCAAAATTTTATACTGATGAACCTGATATTTAATACTGTCGAATATTAATTGGTTTTTTCCTTTTTGCGTTGAGTACTCAGGAGCATATTAAGACTTAGTAACACATAATACACTATTACATTCTCATAATGCTTGCTCCCAAACCACCACATGCCCAGCAAATCTCTTTCAATAACATCACCTCTGTATTCTTTAACTTCCAGTAATACACTTGTTTTCATTATGCACCAGTAGTCACTTGACATAGCAAGGCTGAGAATACTCAAATCCCTCTTTTCCAATTCAAACAAAGTGACCACTTGTACCTTCCGTAACAGGTTTGTATGTGTGTGTGCACATAAGTGGCGCAAGTACGCGTGCTTGTGCTTGTTTGCATAATTACAGTGAATAAATACAGGCAGATTACCTGCAAAGAATAGTGATAGGGTCCCAGTTAAATTATAGCTATTCATGCGGTAGTCTTCGGAAGCGATCTTTCCTTTGAGGGAAATGTAGATTGGTTAGCCACCAGGCAAATGTCTGAATCAAAGCTTTAACACGGCACAAGGGAAATAAAACATCAATAAGCTGGAGACAACTATCGTGTGAATATCCGAACAAGTGATTGCAATGCGCTTACAGGCAGAAACACCTGCTGTCAGTTTAAGGAGTACTAGAAAAAACCTTTTGATGCCGAAAATGAATTTTATAGATGTGCCGTTCTGCTTGTTGGTGTTTTTTTTTCTCATTAGTTCATTAAAGATGAACAAAAGGATTATTTGGATCAATGAGCCAACATTGTCAGTTAAATATCGGTCAAAGCTGTCCATTAGTACCTATGCCAAGTAGGAAATAATGTCCAATGTATGTCCACCAGGAAAATAGCATATCAAAATTAACTTGACTCATTTGGTCATTTTTGTCAAAACATTCCAAAACCTTGCTCAGTTTTTAGCTTATTCTGGAATGGGAATTCCAGATAAGTATTGTCATCATGCACCATCCATCCGTCTGTCCGTCTCATATTTTAGACCTCTCCGGCCAAACCGCTGGGCCAGTCCGCTGAAATTTGGCAGCAAGGTCCGCTTCTGACGGTAACGGGATTGTAAAGCCCGTTCCAGTCACATGGCTTTAAGTAGGTCAAAATGGCAGATTTAGTAAATTTCTTCAAAAATCTTTTTCTCCAGAGCTACCAGTCAGAATGCTTCCAAATTTGGGTTACAACAATGGCGAAGCCCAGATAAGCTACAGGTCCAGTGGTACTATTTTAGCCCACACTCGTGGAGTGAAAAGCGTCCCAGAGTGGAGTGAAAGTGGAAAAGCGGATTTAAGCAATCGTCCCGTACTGCAGTGTACATAGAACGTACGTGTCTGCATTTTTGTTATTCCATTTTCTCTGCAACCGCTTGTTTGAATGACACTAAAATTTTTACCATATGTGTGACAAAACTCGTGTATAATGTTTCAATGATAATTATGATGTCATCGGTCACGTGGTGTGGCAGCCATGTTGGAAAAAAGGAGAAAACATCAGACCTCTGTATCTCCAAAAACCGTTCCATGGATAAAATTGAACTTGGCACCTGTCAATACTCCCCATAGGGAATAAGAGTGACTTTTAGCTCACCTGGAACATAGTTCCAGGGAGCTTTTGGATGACTCGTCATCAGTCCATCTGTCCGTTCGTCTGTCCACAAATACTTGCAACTTCTTCTCTGAAATGACACATACGATTTTTATGAAACTTTAGCAAAACCTTCATCACCCTGTATGTTACCCAGTTTCTTCATGCATTAAAAAAACATTCAGGCGCTGATGTGGTCTATGAGGGTTGCCCCCAAAATAGTATTTCCTTTCTTCTGAGAAACTCCACATGCAATTCTGATGAAATGTGACCACAACCTTCATTACCCATGATGTACCCAAAGTCTATTCACATCATTAAATGAAATTGGGGTCTAAGGGGGTCAATGGGGCGTTGCACCCCCAAAAGAGTTATTTGCTTTCTTCTCCAAAACTACACACACAATTTCAATGAAACTGACCCCAACCTTCATCACATGTGATGTACCAAAGTTTTTTCACGCTATTTTAAAATCTGAGTCGAAGGGATTTACGGGGGAGGGAGGGGGAGTTGCCCCCAAAATACTGTCGTGTCCAAGAGCCCCTACCTGCGAACAGATAAGCCAAACGATTTCCCTTGGAGGCTTACAGCCGAGATTTCTCGGAGATTATGGCGTGCTGGGAAAGAAACAGCTCGGCGCTTCACCATGGTAGCACACGTGATGAGGAAAAGGTTTTATTACTCGAACCCACGCACATAGACAAACACAAGCAACTTAAATAAATATGGGGGGTTTAATGAAAATATATCAACAAGTTCGAATTGCGAACATACCCTGTGGGAGTTCATTCGTACACACTCAGGTGAGCGATAGCACGGAGACAGATAGTTTTGAAATCTGGTAAGATTTCATCGCATCAGAAAAAGAAAAACCAGAACACCTCACAAGAGTGAGGCTAGTTTCATATCATCATTGCGACTTAATTTTGCGTGGCTCGAAATGCATTCGCCCAGTGCATTTAAAAAAAAAATTTCAATAACAATTTAAGAAAATGGGCCAAAGGCCATTTCTCAGCCCAAAGGGCTGGAATCGCACTATTCGCTCAGTTATTGCCTGGTGAATGGTCTCTAGGAATATACCTATTCAAGTTTGGTTCGGTTCCGTCCACTAATAACGATAAATAACAATCTTAAGAAAATGGGTTGAAAGGCCGTTCTCAGCCCAAGGCCGGATCGCACTTTGGGCTCAGTTATTGCCTGTGGAATGGTCTCGAGAATATGCCTGTCAAGTTTTGTTCGGTTCCATTAGAGAACAACCGAGAAATAGCAATTTTTAAAATAATGGGCCGAGAGGGCCGATTGTCGGCCCAAAGGGCCATTAATCTCACTTTGGGTTCAGTTATTGCCTGCAGAGTGACGTCAACAATATACTTGTCAAATTTGGTCCAGTTTCTTTCACGAATAACCGAGAAATAGCAATTTAAGAAAAAATGGACCGAAAGGCCGTTTCTCGGCCCAAAGGGCTGGAATCGCACTTTGGGCTCAGTTAATGCCTGGGAATGGTCTCTAGAATATAACTGTTCAAGTTTGGTTCGGTTCGGTTCCGTCCACTAATAATCGAGAATAACAATTTAAGAAAATGGGCCGAAAAGGGCCGTTTCTCAGCCAAAAGGCCGGAATCGCTCTTTGGGCTCAGTTAATGCCTGCGCATATGTGTCCAGTAATGCCTGTCAATTTTCATTGAATTCTGTTCACGAATCATGGAGAAATAGATGTTCAAATGAACTCTACACAAGAAAAGAGAGGAACGCGAGCGGCGCTCGACCCCGTGGGGTGGAAGACCCCATGGGGTAAAAATTTACAATGGTAATAATTCAAAGTGTAGTCATAAAAACGGAATGTTGAGGTAAAACTAAATCTAATTTTTGAGACGCCTCCATGCAGACTTAAATACAGACAAGGGACAGAATATAATTGTATATAAAAGAAAAAAATCCCTCCTTATCCCAGCACTTAGCTGTGTGCCCAGAGGTGAGTTTCTGAAGCTTGAAGGTCACCAAACTGCTTCGTCACTGCGTGGGAAAATGGCGCCCAGCCGCTCTCTGGCGGGGCAAATTACAGGAGGCAATTTGGCGGCGATACTTAACCAAGGCTCAGAAACCACCGTGCAACTTATTTGTCAATCGCACTTGCCAACATTGCTTGCTGCTCTGCAGAATGCGCTGTCCCTTCCCGGATGGCACAACACGAGGGTTCAAGGCACGGTCGGCACATGATCCAGCCCACAGTTGATGGCAGCGTCTTGCTTTACCAGCGAGCCAATTTGCTTCAGCATGAACACAGAATCATGCAGCCTTCTTCACCATGTCGAGAGAAAGCCAGCCGTAATTACCCTTCTCTCCACCCCGAGTCTGCCTCTCTCGCTTCTGCATTGTCTCCTCGTCTCCTGCTCCAAACCTGTATCTCGACTGCCTCTCTGTTGCCCCCACTCAAGACTCTCTTCCTAAACCTAGCCAACTCTCCTCCACTCTCCGACGTCACGCCCATCAATCTTCCACTCCGGGACATGGTTGCTAGTTGTCCCCTGGAGGTGGGTTTTTGCTTACTCGGACGTGCAGCTTCGTTGTTGTTTAAGGATTGATCCCTTTTTATCACCGTCTGAAATGCAAAAACATAAAAGGTCATGGGGCAGTCACATACTGTGAGAAAATTATCCTTAAACCCTTCCTAATTTAACATAGCACCATCCCCCCCCCCCGTGTGTGGCACGTAACACTTAAAGCTCAGTTTCCCTACTTAATTTACATTGAGATGTATCTACACTTTCACGGACCATACTGCACTATACAATCCCATCTTTCCTTGAAAATTCCTCCATCTTCCCACAAACATAACAATACGTTAGGTATTTGCGACAAGATTGGTTCATCGGTACATTTTGCCGATTCCATCCCACATGACTTCCTCCTCAGTATCATTATTCTACCAGGTGAGCACCCAAATTATTGCCCTATTTTTTGATGATATCATAGGTCCTTTGTTATGACATCATAACTGCATACTTAGAACACTACATTTGATCACTATGAAAAAATTATTGAGTGTTATTCAGGAGAAATTAGTCAACAGAAAATAATTTATGACATCATTGGTCATTGTTCATGTTTATATTTTTAAACCTTCAACAATCTTCTTCTTCGAAACTGCTGAACAGATCCAGGAAAACTTTACAGTACGACCACCTATCCACGAGGAACAAAAAGTTTCCCCAGCGATGATGTCATAGGTCACATCGTTTGGCCAGCCATATTGATTTACACGAAACTTAAAAACCTTCTTCTCCAGAACAGCTGGACAGATCGAGGGAAACTTCACAAAACATGTTCCCCAAGTCTTGGGATACCAGGGTGTCACGAATAATTGATAGGTATATGGTTTGGCAGCCATATTGGTTGTAGGGAAATATTTTAATATCTTCTCTCTTGAACCGCTGCATCAGTCGAGGCGAAACTTCAAAATTATGATCTCGTCGTGATGAGGAATATACGTTTTCAATTTCAAGCTCATTGGAAGCATGGTCTGGCAGCCAGAATGATTTATTTCTTCTGAATTATTCTTGGCTGTTGCTGGATGGGTTGAGGGTAGAGGATTAGAAGTTGAAACGCAAGTCCTATCCAGGTTCCTCCTGACGACTTCATCTTTGTTTTTTCTTGTTCGGGTTCCTTCTAATGACTACAATGCAGAAACTGTACCTATTTGGTCTTCCATTTGATTTGAATTTAATTTATTTTAATCCCATTCTAAATTTAATTGAATAGTAATAAAAAAAACGTCATGGGTCAGGGTCAGGTGTCCAATCAAAGCAGGGTTGCATAAAGCTGGACGTCTTGGTACCCGGTCATCACTGCCAGCAGTTAAAAACTTGGCAGTTCTAATTGATGTCTCTTATTGATTAGTAACACACCCATGCACAAAAGCCCAACAAAATACACCACACAAATGACACACACCACATAAAACAAGTTCTGGCGAGGGTCTGTAATCTCTGATTGCTCTTTTTGTTTGTTTGTTTCTTTGTTTGTCTGCACAGAACTTTAGTGTTTTTCTCTGCAACCGCTTGTCGATTGAGATGACATTTTCACCATAGCTGTGGACTACTCACGTAGAATGTTTAATGATAAGTATGACGTCATCAGTCATGTTGTGTGGCAGCCGTGTTGGAAAAACGCAAAAAAGTTGGACCTCTATCTCTGCAACCGCAACAAGGAATAACTTGAAACTTGGCATTATGGCAAGTACTCCTCATGAAGAATAAGTGTGATTTTTATGACATCAAAGATGCCTTCCTTATGATGTCATAACTGCATATGTAGAATGCTAAATTTGATCAGTATGAAAATTGGGAGGTCATCTTGGGATAAAAATGGTCCACAGAAAAAAATCGATGACATCCTCGGTCACGTGATTCAGCAGCCATATTTTTTTAAAAAAAAAACTCTCAAAAATCATTTTCTCTGAAGTGGCTGAACAGATTGAGGCAAAACTTTACACGTAGGACTGCTTATCCATGAGGAACAAAAGGTTCACACGTATGACATCATAGGTTACATGGTTTGGCAGTCATATTGTATTTACCCTAAAACCTATAAAAAAAATATTCTCCAGAACGGCTGCACAGATCGATGGAAATTTCACACAAATGTTCCCCAAGCCTTGTGTGTACAAGTTTATGAAGGAATAATTGATGGGTCACATGGTTTGGCAGCCATATTGGATTGAAGAAAAATATTAAATAATGTTTTCTCTGGAACCACTAATCAATCCACATAATACTTCATAATTATGATCCAGTAATGAATGTGAATGCATGTTTTAAATTTCAACTTGATCGGACACATGTCTAGCAGCCAAATTTTTTTTTTTGATCCAGCTTTTTTTTCTGTTTTGTTTTTTTTCTGAATAAGACTCGCTTGGATGGGTTTGAGGTAGAGGATTACAAGTGAAACACAAGTCCTATCCAGGTTCCTCCTGACGACTTCATCTTTGCTTTTTGCTTGTTCGGGTTCCTTCTAATGACTACAATGCACAACTGTACCTATTGGTCTTCCATTTGATTTGAATTGAATTTGTTTTAATCCGACTCTAAATTAAACTGAATAATAATAAAAAATGTCATGGGCAGGGTCAGGTTAAAGCGGTTGCATCAAAGCGGGAGGTCTTCGTACCTGGTCATCACTGCCAGTAGTTATAAAGTGGCAGTTCTAGTTATGCTGTTATTAATTACATAATACTCCAGTACACAAAACGCCACACAAAATACACCACACAAAACTACATAAACACCACACAAAGGAAGCCCTGGTGAGGTCTGCAATCTCTGATTGCTCTTTTTCTGTTTTCTTTTCTAATCGTTCCTCTTTTCTGAAATGGAAATTCCTTACCATGCAGCACATTCTTAGTCGGAAGCGACCTGCAATGCAAGAAAATATATTCAACTTGTGTCCATTCACAGACACATGTCAAACATGTGTTGTGCATGCAAAATGTGCCTGGAATATATTCAAAAAATTGGAAATAATGCCAAGAGCTAGCAAACAATCATTTCAGCAATGCAATATGTGCCAGAATTCAATGTCAACATAAATTACGATTGGTGCCGTGTTTTTCTGTACTTGTCACTATTTACCTTTTTATCTTTTCCTCATGAAATGTTGAAGAAAAACTTATCAGTGTTGACTGTTATCAGTGTAATTAGGGCAAAATCAAGTTATTTTGGGCAAAAGCTGTTATTAGAGTAAAACTGAAAACAAACAGTGGCCAAAATTGTTTTCGATGTTTTTTTTTTGTTTTTTTTTGTATACCTTGTCGAGGCTCGTTGAGAGCTAACACACAACGCACATCATGGGGACATGAACGAGAGAGGGAGTGGAAGGACAAAACAGTGGGAACAGAGACATTAGGAGATCTGTGGGAAGGAGAGGATGGGACGGGAACATGGGGAATAGAAGATGACATTACAGGACTTTCAGGAAGGAAAGCAGGAATTTGAAGGAGGTGGGCTTGGTGGATTATCGGGGGTAGAAAAGATCGAGGATTTGGATGGGGATGATAAGAGGTGGTGGTAACAGCTGTTTTGAAGGCCTGGAGAGAAGAATGGGAAGAATAGAGTGAGGAGTTTATTCCAAAGGCGGGGAAAAAGAGGAATGAAAGAGTGAAGTGAGCAGTGATTCGTGATTTTGGTAGTTTTACCAGAAGGGGTTGTTGGCGGACCTTGAGCGCCCTGCGGAAATGTGGTGGGGACAAATCGCAGAGAGAGCTGGGGGGGGAGGATGGAGAGGAGACGGTAGAGAAAGAAAGACCACCGACCAACCTGCGGTGAATGAGTGAGAGGCCCAAAGATTCAGCCTCATTGCGGGAGATGCCAATGATCCGAAATGCCTTGGTTTCTACAGGTGAAGCCGAAAAGGTGGGAGGCAGGAGCACCAGCCCAGAGGGAGAGCAGTACTCCATCAGGCTGCGGACAAAAGCTTTGTAAGTGGTCAGGAGCTCAGGTGGGCCGAGGAAGGACTTTGCACAACGGAGGATTCCAGTCGGCGACTGGCTTTGGAGGCGAGGTTTGAAATGTGGCTTTCCAGAGAAGGTCATGGCAGATAGTGAGACCCAGAAGCTTGAAAGAAAGGACTTCTTGCAGAGGATTGTTGAGAAAGTGAAGGGGGATTTTCTAAAGGTCCTTTCGAAGAGATATAGTGAGAGTGTGAATTTGTCCGGATTGAAAGACATGTTCCACTGTTGGACCAGTTTTGATTTTATCCAGATCTGCAGTGAGCGAAGAAGCTGCTGCTTGCCGGTCTGAGGGATGACTGATGGTACGGCAGAGGGTGGATCATCAGCAAACAGATATAGAGGATTTTCCAGAGAGTCGTAGAGATCATTGATGAAAACCAGAAAAGAAACAGGCCAGCGACTACCTTGAGGAACTCCAGCCTGGAGAGGAAGGGATGAAAGAACTCCATTTAGGGCCACACGGTGACTGCGACAGGAGAGGAAGTCTGCGAGCCATGAGTGGAGATGGCCTTGGCCATGATACCATAGAGAGAGGTTGGTGAGCAGGCAGGTGCCAGACCGTGTCAAAAGCACGTGATATCTCCAGGGATACGGCTCGGATTTCCTTTCTGGCATTGAGGACTTCCATCCATTGTTGGAAGAGCAGAAGCAGCATATCCAGGGTAGAGTGACCTGGTCTGAAACCAAATTGATGATCAGAAATCAAGCCATTGGAGAAGAGGAAGAATTTGATGTCTGAAGCGATGGTGGATTCCATAACCTTGCTGATGATGGGAGAAGGCTGATTGGTCTGTAGTTGCAGGGATCTGTTTTGCAACTTTTTGTGCAGGGCAGTGATGTTTGCTGATTTCCAAGCAGCTGCAGATGACCTTGAGCAAATGAGAGGGTGAATAGAACAGAGAGAGGTGGAAAGAGCAGAAGAGGCAGGCTTGAGACAGTGGGCTGATGCCGTCTGGACCGTTGCAGAATCTGAGTCGAGGTTTGACAGCAAGCTCTCCACCTTGTCAGGAGAAAAGGACACAGAGTCCAGGAAGTGGGTGCGACTGTGTAAGGTGGTAGAGAAAGTACACAAATGTTGAAGTATTATTGAATAAGAGAAGTGATTTGTATTGTATTGAAGACACATGACAGCTTGTCTTCCATGCAGTAAAATAATTGGGTTTTTCTTTTTTTTAATTGGAAATTTTGCTCCGTGTTACTGCAGTTGCAAGCTGACCACTTTGAGGCTGTCGTCGATATTAGATTCCCCGCCCTTGAAATGCTTTACCCAACATTTAACGGTGCTCACATCAATGGTAATCACCGTACACATCTATCTATAATTCCAGCAATCTCGTTGTGTCTGTGTCTGTGCTGTCTGTGTCTGTGTGTCTGTGACCGCTGTTTTTCGACAGCACTGTCCGATCTAATTGAAACTTGCCAGATATATTGCTGGGCCCTGTGGATGTGCCTTTTCAAGGTTTTGATATTAATCGGACAAGTGCTTCCCAAGTTATGGCCATTTATGTACCAACCAATGACAGGACACATTGCTGCGTAGGCGTGGCTGATGGCCATTTAGTTACCAATCACAGGACACGTTGCTGCGTAGTCGTGGCTGCGTAGGCCGGTGCGTGGCCGGCCGACGATGACGTCATGTGCCTGCCAGACACGATGGGGATTGTGCCTTAGTTAGGCCTAAGTCACATTTGCTCTACGGCGAGGATACGGCGGCCGTACGCCCTCTGAATTGACAGAAACGTGTGGCGGCGCAGAGTTTCTGCGTGGCCTCAGAGTGCCCTACACCATTTGGCTATATTTACACTGTAGGTCCCGTGGAATTATAACGCGGAGTTATAACTTTTTTCATTTCTTCGTTCGCCGTAGCAATTCAACAAGCCGAAAAAAAAAAACTGGTAAAAAAAAAAAAAATCAACCCATTCGTTACCGTCCGTCTGGCCGCACGTTCGCTTAGGGCCCCCTGCGGTCCCTTGTGACTTCAAATCAAAGACCGTACGGCAACCCCACGTTTTCGGTCTCCACAATTTCTAAGACCTAAGGCCTAAGTCACATTTGCTCTACGGCGAGGATACGGCGGCCGTACGCCCTCTGAATTGACAGAAACGTGCGGCGGCCGCAGAGTTTCTGAGGTGGCCTCAGGGTGGCCCTACGCCGTATGGCTATATTTTACAGGCCGTAAGGTCGCCTGGAATTATAACGTGGAGTTATAACTTTTTTCATTTCTACGTTCGCCGTAGCAATTCGACAAGCCGAAACAAAAAAACTGGTAAAAAACAAAAAATTAACCCATTCGTTACCGTCCGTCTGGCCGCACGTTCGCCTTAGGGCCCCCCTGCGGTCCCCCTGCGGTCGCCTTGCGGTTGCCTTGAGGGCACCTTGCGTCTGCCTTGAAAATTATATGGCCGCCGCAGGAACGCCCTAAGGTCACCGTGCGACATCAAATCAAAGACCGTACGGCAACCCCACGTTTTCGGTCTCCACAATTTTTAAATACGCCGTGCGGCTCCCCGAAAAATAAAAACATATGTGACTGCTACATTGTGTGACCGTGGAAATACTGCGGCCGCCCTATAATTGCTAGTGGCCGTAGATTTTGGAGACCCCACGGCCGCCGTGGCAAATGTGACTTAGGCCTAAATAGCCGTGCGGCTCCCAGAAAAATAAAAAACATATGTGACTGCTACATGTGTGACCGTGGAAATACTGTGGCCGCCGTATAATTGCTAGTGGCCGTAGATTTGGAGACCCCACGGCCGCCGTGGCAAATGTGACCTAGGCTTACCGTGGCGTAGGAGTGGCAATGGTCAATGGCAGCGAATGTAATGGCAAGCAAAGCAGGGAGGTAAACTTGATTTTATTTGGATTTTAGTTAACTGTGTGTGTAAGTATCACAGCAGTTGTTACTTCAATGCAAGCGATAATGAGTGGAATGCATGTGAACATTCCGTACGGCACACACCACTTCCGGATGGTGATGACTTAATGTATTCTAATAATTTCTCGATTTCTTTAGCGCATTTATAGATAAACTCAATGCTCCAATCCAGTCGTTTATGAGAGCGAAGGAACGGCCTGTGTAGTTGTTGAAAAAAAAAAAATTCTTTTCCTTTTTCTCTCTCTTCTCTTCTCTTTGTGTTTTGTCCTTGCGAGACATTGCGAAAAGGCAAAATACTTTGGCGCTAATTGAATAATTGGCCATTGAAACTAAATTGCGAATAATCGTAACTGCGATATGCAAACTTCCGGGCCACGCACTACGGGCACGCGAGAGCGAAGAGAACGGCCTGTGTGGTTGTTCTGCTCGCAGTTTGAAAGTTTTTTTTTAAGTTTCTTTTTTTTTGCATGTACGGGCATGTACTAGTTCTTTAAATGCCAATGAATATCCATTAGGGGAACCTCTTCTGGAGTAAGAAATTCCATAACTGTTATCTGCTTTGTATCCACATCGAGCAGGGAGCCATTGTGAAAGCGTGATGGAATGTAATCACATGACCAACCACAGTGCCACTAAACTTAAAATGGGAAGTGATATGAAACTTTCATTGCAATTGTGCATATCTTTCCTATGTTTTGGTTATGAAATGAAAAGTAAAGGCCCTGTCACACCTTGACGATTTTGCCAGCGTATGCCTGACGTATGAAAAATTTGTCTAAAACGCTGGCACACGTCGAATACGTATGGGTAAGTTTTGTATACGTTAAGAGCACGCTGCACGCTGTCGCATACGTCGTAGTACGCCGAGCTGTTAGACAAATTTTCCATGCTTGAAATTTTCGACGTATGCCAGCGTATGACTCACACGTTCCGCATACGCTGGCCATAAGTTGTAGGCACGTTACGCGATCGTTGACACACGTCGACACACGTTACTTTAAGTTACTCATAAGTCAAAACACGTCGAGTAGAGGTAATGGTTAGCGTCAGTGTTCCAGACTCCCTGGTTTTTTTTTCTTTCTTTCTTTTTCTTCGTGTGACGGTGATGTTGACACTTCGATTTCTAGTGCGGTTATAATATAATATAATATAATTAATAGGCTGCCGCTCAACGATTTAAATCATAACACCACTAGAAATCGAAGTGTCAACATCACCTCAACGAAGAAGAAAAAAAGAAAAGAAAAAAAAACCAGGGAGTCTGGAACACTGATGCTAACCATTACCTCGACGTGTTTCGACTTATGAGTAACTTACAAGTAACGTGTTCGAGTGTGTCAACGACCGCGTAACGTTCCACAACTTATGGCCAGCGTATGCGAAACGTGTGTCATACGCTGGCATGTCGAAAAATTTTCAACATGCTGAAAATTTGTCGACGTACTCGGCGTACTACGACGTATGCCAGCATGCTTCAGCATGCTCTTAAGTATACAAAACTTACCCATAACGTATTCGACGTGTGCCAGCGTATTCGCCAAATTTTCATACGTCGGCATACGCTGGCTAAAACGTCAAGGTGTGACAGCGGCTTGACACTTCGATGTCTAGTGCAGTTATGATTTGAAACGTCGAGCCGCAGCCTATTAATAGCCTACGCCAGTGATCGTCGGCGATACGCTGCCGCGCTATGCATAAGTTAGACTATCGTTGGGCATAGGTTGTGAACGCCGACAACACGCTCAGCATTCGTTGATATAAGTTATCTAATGTTATCGAAACGTTCTGTGTCGTTACTATACCGTTATGCATACGTCCAAACTCGTTATGAATACGTCCAAAACTGGAAAAAAACATCAATAGTTCAGCGTACGCCAGCGTTTTACATAGATTTTGATACCTTGCCATACGCTGGCTAAAACGTCAAGGTGTGACAGGGCCTTAAGAGGCATTACTTTCAGACTGACCCTCGTATGTACAGTATTTATCTATGTATATATATATATATATACTGTACATATATATATATATATATATGTATATATATATATATGGTATCAGCACGCGTGCTGGGCTCATGAGGTGTGAACTCAGACCCGCTGCCACCCTGAGACCCCTGGACCACGGATAACTCCATGGGTTGTTATGAGATTGGTATGGGTTGTAAAGCAACCACAGACACCGGCAAAAGCAATTGCACCGAGCAGGGTCCTCACGTCTACAGCCGCATTACCTACTCGTTGGTACAATTATTTAAGCTCGGGTTCACGCTCTCAACAAGCACCCGAGTACTTATTATGGCCGAGCAGAACTGTGAGTGCAGCGTTGGCTAATCAGCAGAGTCAATCAGTGAGGCAAAAACTTCCCGTCTATCGATTATTATGAACATGCTATGGCACTTCAATGAAAGAAAGGACAGAAACAAGGAAGATTTGAAAAATAATTATTTATTTACACATACACGAGCAGGCAATCATCAAATACATATTTACAAGCAAGCAACAGCCATCTTTATTTACTCAACAGGCGTAAAACCTATGCCAAATCAGTATGCGGATCATAACGGATGATCCGCTGTGGCGACCCCTAACGGGAGCAGCCGAAAGAAGAAGAAGAAGAAGATTTAAAGTATTACTACATTTGAATAACTTTAATCATACACCACTTATTATGACAATATATTTGGCGATAAACACTTTACCTTGCAGACATGTCCATTACACAGCACCTCCATCTAACCATAGACTCAAACTGTCATTCAAATATTCAAACTGTCATTAACAACTGATTTTAACATGCTGCACTGCGTATCTTAGCAACCACCAACAAATTATTTTAATTATTTATAATGTAATTTACAAATAATATCAATTAACTAATTTATTTATTTCTTATCTGAATACCTCCTTTATTTAATTCACACACATACATATATATATCTTCTTCTTCTTCTTTCGGCTGCTCCCGTTAGGGGTCGCCACAGCGGATATATATATATATATATTATATATATATTATATATATATATATGTATTATATATGATGCAGTCAAAGCTCGTTACTATGCCACCTGTCGGGACCGAGCAAAAGTGGCATAGTAGCGAGAGTGGCATAGTAACTAGATTTTGTAAAAACGGCCTTATTTTCTCAAGTTACCCATCTGTAGTTAATCTTTAGACAAAATTGATTCCAGCAAGTAAAAGGCACGACTGTTGTATAAGCTAAGCGAACGGAGAACATACACACACTAACAGAGTTCACACACTAACATATGGCATGGCGAGAAATTCACGACACACAAAGCTCTCAAGAATCTTCGGCTGGCGCATCTTCTTTCGGCGGATCTCGTGCATCTCGTTGTCTAGCCGATCGCACGCTTGCATCACACCGGGCTTCCCGCTTCTCTGCTGCATGAACTTCCGGACGGTGCTACAAGCGCGCTGGGCTTCCTCGAACGGAACGATTTCCTCCTCGACAGTTACCTCGTCATCTTCGCTTTCCACCGGCTCCTCACTGCACAGAATCTCCTCCGCAATCTCCTCCAGCGTGAAATACCCGCCGTCGCGAGGCGCTCGTCGGCTTCGAGAAAGTCAGACAGCTCAATCTCCTCGTTCTCGTGCATCTTTTCCGGCAGGCAAAGCTTCCCAGATGTCGGGCAGCTCCGCATCCTGTGGCTCAGTTTGGATCTCCTCTTCGATGAACTTGGCCTTCGCGAAACAGTTCCTGATCGTCGACTTGCCGACCTGCTCCAAGCACGCCGGGCGACGTGTAGAGCGTCGAGCAACGTGAACTTGAACTCCTTTCCCTCGTCTATGGCCTCAAGCCGCGGCATAGCAGGAGCTTCTTGTAGTGGCGCTTGAGGTTCTCTATGATTCCCTGATCCATTGGTTGCGAATTGGCTGTCGTGTTGGGTGGAAGAAGACCAGTTGGATGTTGTTCAGCTCGAGCTCGGAGGGTGGCCAGAGAAGTTATCGAGACAGACCAGCACTCTGCGTCCCTGCTGCCGAGTCGTCCGTCCCACGCACGCAACATCTCCTCGAAAAGCTCCGCCGTCATCCACGCCTTCGAGTTCGCCTTGTACTTGACCGGGATCTCTTTGTTCTTGAAGGCACGGGGTTTCTTGGAATTGCCAATCACCAGAAGAGGAACTTCTCGCTGCCGCTCATGTTTGCCCCAACCAGAAGAGTGATCCTTTGCTTGCTTTTCTTTCCTCCAGTACACCGCTCTCCCCTGAAAGCCATGGTCTTGTTCGGAAGCAGCTGCCAGAAGAGTCCAGTCTCGTCCAGTTGAAGACGTCGTCTGCGGAGAACTGCCCGAGTAAGGCCGGAGAACCTGTTGTTGCCACTCAGAAGGGATTGCGAATCCACCGCTCCAGCTTCGCCCTGCACTGTCTTGAACGTGATGCCGTGGCGCTTCTTGAAATTGCCCAACCAACCGTCGCTCGCCATGAGTCTGGGATGTGCATCAGCTCGGCCAGTTTCATCGCCTTCTCCTTGATCAGATCGCCGCTGACAGGCACATTCTGTCCTCTTGATTGCTTCAGCCACATGAGCACTCCCTCATCAAGCTTCGGGTCGTGAGCCTGCGTCAACTTCATGCGCTTCGATGGAAATCCAGCTTTGATTGCAGCCTCGATTGCATCCTTCTTGCTGAGAATGCCCTTCACGTGGTTCTCTTAACTTCGACGCCCATTTCTTGCTAATCTCCCTGGCCAACTTGGACTGATTCGGCTCCTTCTTCGCGGCATCGATGATCTCCTTCTTCTCCTTCAGCGTAAAGTCGGTTCGCTTGCGTTTCTGAGCTGACATTATGGGCTGAATTTGAAAAAAATGATGTCACTGTTGTACGTGTGCCTGCGTGTCTGTGTGTGTGCTCGCGCTTTTTTGTGTCTCGTTGTGCGTGTTGTGATTGGCTTGTTGTGGCTGGCATCGGGAGAAGAATAGCGTGTTTTGACACAGTCTGACTATGCGCGTACGTATTGAGTTATGTTGTGCGCAGCTGGACTGTAGTTCGTCGCTTCGCCTTTGGACGTGAGTGTGATAATCGAGCACTGCGCAATACAGACTTTTTCACGACTCGTGCCTTTTAACAGTCACACAGTAGTGGCATGGTAGCGAGAGTAGGGGTGCATAGTAAATTTATTTTGTATTGAATTTTGTCGGGACCGGCAAAAGTGGTTAATAGCGAGAGTGGCATAGAAGCGAGGTGCATAGTAACGAGCTTTGACTGTATATATATATATATATATATATATATATATTATATATATATATATATAATATATATATTATATATATATGTATATATATATGAGGTCCGTCTAAAAAGTAATGGGACTGAGCCTACTGTGTGCTCCACTGACACAACTTGAATGAGTTGGTTGCGTCACAGTCTTTCGCAACATTCCAGCAATATAT
>CM068956.1:38368463-38393190 GCA_035128595.1 Eptatretus atami | reverse complement strand
TAGTGATGTTTGCTGATTTCCAAGCAGCTGGCAGATGACCTTGAGCAAATGAGAGGGGTGATAGAACAGAGAGAGGGTGGAGAAAGAGCAGAAGAGCAGGCTTTGAGGACAGTGGGTGATGCCGTCTGGACCGGGTTGCCAGAATCTGAGTCGAGGTTTGACAGCAAGCTTCCACCTTGTCAGGAAAAGGACACAGAGTCAGGGATAGTGGGTGCGACTGTGTAAGGTGGGTAGAGAAAGTACACAAATGTTGAAGTATTATTGAAAGAGTAGAGGAGTTGTATTTGAAGACACATGACAGCTTGTCTTCCCATGCAGTAAAATAATTGGTTTTTCTTTTCTTTTTTTAATTGGAAATTTTGCTCCCGTGTTACTGCAGTTGCACTGACCACTTTGAGGCTTGTCGTCGATATTAGATTCCCCGCCCTTGAAATGCTTTACCCAACATTTAAGGTGCTCACATCAAATGGTAATCACCGTACACATCTATTCTATAATTCCAGCAACTCGTGTGACTGTGTCTGTTCTGTGTCGTGGTGTCTGTGTGTGTCTGTGTGTCTGTGACCGCCGTTTTTCGACAGCACTGTCCGATCTAATTGAAACTTCCAGATATATTGCTGCGGGCCCGTGGATGTGCCTTTCAAGGTTTTGATATTAATCGGACAAGTGCTTCCCAAGTTATGGCCATTTATGTACCAACCCAATGACAGGACACATTGCTGCGTAGCGTGGCTGATGTGCCATTTAGTTACCAATCACAGGACACGTTGCTGCGTAGTCGTGGCTGCGTAGGCCGGTGCGTGCCGGCCGACGATGACGTCATGTGCCTGCAGACACGATGGGGTATTGGTGCCTTAGTTAGGCCTAAGTCACATTTGCTCTACGGCGAGGATACGGCGGCCGTACGCCTCTGAATTGACAGAACTGTGGGCGCTGCAGAGTTTCTGCGGTGGCCTCAGAGTGGCCCTACACCATTTGGCTATATTTTACATCTGTAGGTCGCCGTGAATTATAACGCGGAGTATATAACTTTTTTCATTTCTTCGTCGCCGTAGCAATCAACAAGCCGAAAAAAAAAAACTGGTAAAAAAAAAAAAAATCAACCCATTCGTTACCGTCCGTCTGGCCGCACGTTCGACTTAGGGCCCCCTGCGTCCCTTGTGACTTCAAATCAAAGACCGTACGGCAACCCCACGTTTTCGGTCTCCACAATTTCTAAGACCTAAGGCCTAAGTCACATTTGCTCTACGGCGAGGATACGGCGGCCGTACGCCCTCTGAATGACAGAAACGTGCGGCGGCCGCAGAGTTTCTGAGGTGCCTCGGGTGGCCCTACGCCGTATGGCTATATTTTACAGGCGTTAGGTCGCCTGGAATTATAACGTGGAGTTATAACTTTTTTCATTTCTACGTTCGCCGTAGCAATTCGACAAGCCGAAAACAAAAAAACTGGTTAAAAAACAAAAAAATTAACCCATTCGTTACCGTCCGTCTGGCCGCACGTTCGCCTTAGGCCCCCCTGCGGTCCCCCTGCGGTCGCCTTGCGGTTGCCTTGAGGGCACCTTGCGTCTGCCTTGAAAATTTATGGCCGCCGCAGAACGCCCTAGGTCACCGTGCGACATCAAATCAAAGACCGTACGGCAACCCCACGTTTTCGGTCTCCACAATTTTTAAATACGCCGTGCGGCTCCCCGAAAAATAAAAACATATGTGACTGCTACATTGTGGACCGTGGAAATACTGCGGCCGCCCCTATATTGCTAGTGGCTGTAGATTTTGGAGACCCCACGGCCGCCGTGGCAAATGTGACTTAGGCCTAAATATGCCGTGCGGCTCCCAGGAAAATAAAAACATATGTGACTGCTACATTGTGTGACCGTGAAATACTGTGGCCGCCGTATAATTGCTAGTGGCCGTAGATTTTGGAGACCCACGGCCGCCGTGGCAAATGTGACCTAGGCCTTACCGTGGCGTAGGAGTGCAATGGTCAATGGCAGCGATGTAATGGCAAGCAAAGACAGGGAGGTAAACTTGTTTTATTTGGATTTTAGTTAACTGTGTGTGTAAGTATCACAGCAGTTTTACTTCAATGCAAGCGATAATGAGTGAATGCATGTGAACATTCCGTACGGGCACACACCACTTCCGGATGGGATGACTTAATGTATTCTAATATTTCTCGATTTCTTATGCGCATTTATAGATAAACTCAATGCTCCAATCAGTCGTTTATGAGAGCGAAGGAACGGCCTGTGTAGTTGTTTGAAAAAAAAAAAAATTCTTTTCTTTTTTCTCTCTCTTCTCTTCTCTTTGTGTTTTGTCCTTGCCGAGACATTGCGAAAAGGCAAATACTTTGGCGCTAATTGAATAATTGGCCATTGAAACTAAATTGCGAATAATCGTAACTGCGATATGCAAACTTCCGGGCCACGCACTAACGGGCACGCGAGAGCGAAGAACGCCTGTGTGGTTGTTTCTTGCTCGCAGTTTGAAAGTTTTTTTTTAAAGTTTCTTTTTTTTGCATGTACGGGCATGTACTAGTTCTTTAAATGCCAATGAATATCCATTAGGGAACCTCTTCTGGAGTAAGAAATCCATAACTGTTATCTGCTTTGTATCCACATCGAGCAGGGAGCCATTGTGAAAGCGTGATGGAATGTAATCACTGACCACCACAGTGCCACTAAACTTAAAATGGGAAGTGATATGAAACTTCATTGCAATTGTGCATATCTTTCCTATGTTTTGGTTATGAAATGAAAAGTAAAGGCCTGTCACACCTTGACCGATTTTGCCAGCGTATGCCTGACGTATGAAAAAATTGTCTAAAACGCTGGCACACGTCGAATACGTATGGGTAAGTTTTGTATACGTTAAGAGCACTGCATAGTCTACGCTGCATACGTCGTAGTACGCCGAGCTAGCTGTTAGACAAATTTTCCATTCTTGAAATTTTCGACGTATGCCAGCGTATGACTCACACGTTCCGCATACGCTGGCCATAAGTTGTAGGCACGTTACGCGATCGTTGACACACGTCGACACACGTTACTTTAAGTTACTCATAAGTCAAAAACAGTCGAGTAGAGGTAATGGTTAGCGTCATGTTCCAGACTCCCTGGTTTTTTTTTCTTTCTTTCTTTTTCTTCGGTGTGACGGTGATGTTGACCTTCGATTTCTAGTGCGGTATAATATAATATAATATAATTAATAGGCTGCCGCTCAACGATTTAAATCATAACCACACTAGAAATCGAAGTGTCAACATCACCGTCCAACCGAAGAAGAAAAAAAGAAAAGAAAAAAAAACCAGGAGTCTGGAACACTGATGCTAACCATTACCTCGACGTGTTTCGACTTATGAGTAACTTACAAGTAACGTGTGCGAGTGTGTCAACGACCGCGTAACGTGCCTACAACTTATGGCCAGCGTATGCGAAACGTGTGTCATACGCTGGCATATGTCGAAAATTTTCAACATGCTGAAAATTGTCGCAGTACTCGGCGTACTACGACGTATGCCAGCATGCTTCAGCATGCTCTAAGTATACAAAACTTACCCATAACGTATTCGACGCTGTGCCAGCGTATTCGCCAAATTTTTCATACTCGGCATACGCTGGCTAACACGTCAAGGTGTGACAGCGGCTTGACACTTCATGTCTAGTGCAGTTATGATTTGAAACGTCGAGCCGCAGCCTATTAATAGCCTACGCCAGTGATCGTCGGCGATACGCCTGCCGCGCTATGCATAAGTAGACTATCGTTGGGCATAGGTTGTGAACGCCGACAACACGCTCAGCATTCGTTGATATAAGTTATCTATATGTATCGAAACGTTCTGTGTACGTTACTAATACGTTATGCATACGTTCAACTCGTTATGAATACGTCCAAAACTGGAAAAAAACATCAATAGTTCAGCGTACGCCAGCGTTTACATAGATTTTGATACCTTGCCATACGCTGGCTAAAACGTCAAGGTGTGACAGGGCCTTAAGAGGCATTACTTTCAGACTGACCCTCGTATGTACAGTATTTATGTCTATTATATATATATATATATATATATTACATATATATATATATTATATATATATATATATATATATATAATATGGTATCAGCACGCGTGCTGGGCTCATGAGGTGTGAACTCAGACCCGCTGCACCCTGAGACCCCTGGACCACGGATAACTCCATGGGTTGTTATGAGATTGTATGGGTTGTAAAGCAACCACAGACACCGGCAAAAGCAATTGCACCGAGCAGGTCCTCACGTCTACAGCCGCATTACCTACTCGTTGGTACAATTATTTAAGCTGGTTCACGCTCTCAACAAGCACCCGAGTTACTTATATGGCGAGCAGAACTGTGAGTGCAGCGTTGGCTAATCAGCAGAGTCAATCAGTGAGGCAAAAACTTCCCGTCTATCGATTATTATGAACATGCTATGGCACTTCAATGAAAGAAGGACAGAAACAAGGAAAGTTTGAAAAATAATTATTTATTTACACATACACGAGCAGGCAATCATCAAATACATATTTACAAGCAAGCAACAGCCATCTTTATTACTCAACAGGCGTAAAACTATGCCAAATCAGATGCGGATCATAACGGATGATCC
Organism: Eptatretus atami; assembly: GCA_035128595.1. Lineage (NCBI taxonomy): Eukaryota > Metazoa > Chordata > Myxini > Myxiniformes > Myxinidae > Eptatretus > Eptatretus atami. The sequence continues at coordinate 38,388,562 of CM068956.1, read as the reverse complement.
GCTGTGGCGACCCTAACGGGAGCAGCCGAAAGAGAAGAAGAAGAAGATTTAAAGTATTACTAATTTGAATAACTTTAATCATACACCACTTATTATGACAATATATTTGGCGATAAACACTTTACCTTGCAGACATGTCCATTACACAGCACCTCCATCTAACCATAGACTCAAACTGTCATTCAAATATTCCAACTGTCATTAACAACTGATTTTAACATGCTGCACTGCGTATCTTAGCAACCACCAACAAATTATTTAATTATTTAATGTAATTTACAATAATATCAATTAACTAATTTATTTATTTCTTATCTGAATACCTCCTTTATTTAATCACACACATATAATATATATATCTTCTTCTTCTTCTTTCGGCTGCTCCCCGTTAGGGTCGCCACAGCGGATATAATATATATATATATATATTATATATATATATATATATATATATATGTATGTATATATATGCAGTCAAAGCTCGTTACTATGCCACCTGTCGGACCGAGCAAAAGTGGCATAGTAGCGAGAGTGCATAGTAACTAGATTTTGTAAAAACGGCCTTATTTTCTCAAGTTACCCATCTGTAGTTAATCTTAGACAAAATTGATTCCAGCAAGTAAAAGGCACGACTGTTGTATAAGCTAAGAACGGAGAACATACACACACTAACAGAGTTCACACCTAACATATGGCATGGCGAGAAATTCACGACACACAAAGCTCTCAAGAATCTTCGGCTGGCGCATCTTCTTTCGGCGGATCTCGTGCATCTCGTTGTCTACCGATCGCACGCTTGCATCACACCGGCTCCCGCTTCTCTGCTGCATGAACTTCCGGACGTGCTACAAGCGCGCTGGGCTTCCTCGAACGGAACGATTTCCTCCTCGACAGTTACCTCGTCATCTTCGCTTTCCACCGCTCCTCACTGCACAGAATCTCCTCCGCAATCTCCTCCAGCGTGAATACCCGCCAGTCGCGAGGCGCTCGTCGCTTCGAGAAAGTCAGACAGCTCATCTCTCGTTCTCGTGCATCTTTTCCTCGGCAGGCAAGCTTCCCAGATGTCGGGCAGCTCCGCATCCTGTGGCTCAGTTGGATCTCCTCTTCGATAACTTGGCCTTCGCGAAACAGTTCCTGATCGTCGACTTGCCGACCTGCTCCCAAGCACGCCGGGCGACGTGTAGAGCGTCGAGCAACGTGAACTTGAACTCCTTTCCTCGTCTATGGCCTCAGCGCGGGCATAGCAGGAGCTTCTTGTAGTGGCGCTTGAGGTTCTCTATGATTCCCTGATCCATTGGTTGCGAATTGGCTGTCGTGTTGGGTGGGAAGAAGACCAGTTGGATGTTGTTCAGCTCAGTCCGGGAGGGTGGCCAGAGAGTTATCGAGACAGACCAGCAATCTCGCGTCCCTGCTGGCCGAGTCGTCCGTCCCACGCACGCAAACTCTCTCAAAAGCTCCGCTCATCCACGCCTTCGAGTTCGCCTTGTACTTGACCGGGATCTCTTTGTTCTTGAAGGCACCGGGGTTTCTTGGAATTGCCAATCACCAGAAGAGGGAACTTCTCGCTGCCGCTCATGTTTGCCCCAACCAGAAGAGTGATCCTGCTTGCTTTTCTTTCTCCAGTACACCGCTCTCCCCTGAAAGCCATGGTCTTGTTCGGAAGCAGCTGCCAGAAGAGTCCAGTCTCGTCCAGGTTGAAGACGTCGTCTGCGGAGAACTGCCCGAGTAAGGGGCGAGAACTGTTGTTGCCACTCAAGAAGGATTGCGAATCCACCGCTCACGCTTCGCCCTGCACTGTCTTGAACGTGATGCCGTGGCGCTTCTTGAAATTGCCCAACCAACCGTCGCTCGCCATGAGTCTGGGATGTGCATCAGCTCGGCCAGTTTTCATCGCCTTCTCCTTGATCAGATCGCCGCTGACAGGCACATTCTGTCCTCTTGATTGCTTCAGCCACATGAGCACTCCCTCATCAAGCTTCGGGTCGTGAGCCTGCGTCAACTTCATGCCTTCGATGGAAATCCAGCTTTGATTGCAGCCTCGATTGCATCCTTCTTGCTGAGAATGCCCTTCACGGTGGTTCTCTTAACTTCGACGCCCCATTTCTTGCTAATCTCCCTGGCAACTTGGACTGATTCGGCTCCTTCTTCGCGGCATCGATTGATCTCCTTCTTCTCCTTCAGGTAAAGTCGGTTCGCTTGCGTTTCTGAGCTGACATTATGGGCTGAATTTGAAAAAAAATGATGTCACTGTTGTACGTGTGCCTGCGTGTCTGTGTGTGTGCTCGCGCTTTTTGTGTCTCGTTGTGCGTGTTGTGATTGGCTTGTTGTGGCTGGCATCGGGGAGAAGAATGCGTGTTTTGACACAGTCTGACTATGCGCGTACGTATTGAGTTATGTTGTGCGCAGCTGGACTGTAGTTCGTCGCTTCGCCTTTGGACGTGAGTGTGATAATCGAGCACTGCGCAATACAGACTTTTCACGACTCGTGCCTTTTAACAGTCACACAGTAGTGGCATGGTAGCGAGAGTAGGGGGTGCATAGTAAATTTATTTTGTATTGAATTTTGTCGGGACCGAGCAAAAGTGGTATAATAGCGAGAGTGGCATAGAAGCGAGGTGGCATAGTAACGAGCTTTGACTATATATATATATATTTATATTATTTATATATAATGTTATATATATGTAATATATATGAAGGTCCGTCTAAAAAGTAATGGGACTGAGCCTACTGTGGCTCCACTGACACAACTTGAATAGTGTTGCGTCACAGTCTTTCGCAACATTCCAGCAATATATATGATTGGTGATGGTTGACTGCGCTCATTGTGTGATTTTTTTACAGGTCCTGCTTTACAAGTTGTCTCGTCTGAGTCATCGCCTATGAGTTGTGAGCAGAGAACCAATCTGAAGTTTCTTGCCAAGCTTGGCAAAACACCTTCTGAATCCTTCGCAACGCTGCAGCAAGTCTACGGGGAAGAAACGATGTCACATACACGTGCATTTGAATGGCACAAGAGGTTCAAGAGGGAGGGAGGACGTTGAAGACCTTCAACGAACAGAACGGCGGACAACATCGAGCGTTGTGAAGCAGATGGTGCGCGCAATCGTCACTCACGGTGCAGATGATGGCTGAGGAACTTTCCATCAACAAGGACACTGTCTGGAGCATCTTCACTGAAAATCTCGAAATTCGTAAGGTGTGCGCAAAGATGGTCCCAAAGCTGTTGTCCGAGGACCAGAAACAGCAAAGAGTCACTGTCTGTCAAGACATTATCGATCTCTCGAGGATGATCCAGACTGCTTGGGAGAGTCATTACTGGCGATGAATCATGAATATTCGAATACGATCCCGAGACCAAATTGCAGAGTCGTCGGTGGAAAAGTGGCATCACCAAGACCAAATAAAGCAAAGATGTCGAAGTCGAGGGTCAAGGTGATGCTCATCGCGTTTTTTGACATCAAGCATCGTCCACTTCGAGTTCTACCACAGGGTCAAATAGTGGATCTACGTGTACAAGGAGGTCCTCCAGTGCCTCATGAGATCAGTCCGGGCAAGAGGAGGGATCTGTGGGAGAACAACGCCTGGGTGCTCCACCATGACAATGCCCCTGCTCACAGTGCCCTGAGCATCCGACATTTCTGGCAGAGAGAATGTGCCAACTCTGGAGCAACCCCGTATTCGCCAGACTTAGCCCCTTGTGATTTTTTTCCTATTCCAAGCTCAAGGGGGTGATTAACAGCCCAATTTCCTGATGTGGAGGCCATCAAATGCCGTGACGACGGAGCTCGCGGATTCCAGAAGAAGCCTTCTGGGGGTGCATCGAAGCGTGGAAGAAGAGGATGGACAAGTGTGTGAGACTGGAGGAAACTATTTTGAAGAGGACAAACTGTGGTTTCATATAATTTTTTGGAATAAAATTTCTGTGAAGTCAGTCCCGTTAATTTTTCGATGGACCTCTGTGATATATCATATATATATATATATATATATATATATATATATATAATATTATATATATATATTGTTGTAGATTTCCCGCCGTCGGGCTGCAAGCCGGACGCGTCTTAGGGCCCTGTCACACCTTGACGTTTAAGCAGCAATGGCAACGTATAAAATTGATCTAAACGTTGACGTACGCTGAAATTTGATGGTTTTTTTTTTTTTGTTTGGCGTATTCAAAACGTGTTGGTCGTTTGCATAACATATTAGTAACGGGCACAGAACGTTTCGGTGTTTTACATAAACTTTTACAACGAATGCTTACCTTGTGATCGGCGTTTCAAAACCTAAGACAAGCGATAGTTCAACTTACCCTTTGCGCGCTATACGTATCGCCGGCGAACTCGTGGCGTAGCCTGTTGAGAACTTGCGGACGCCGATTGAAATCAAACTGCCCGAGATTTTGAATTGTCAACATTGCAGTCACACCTTGACGATTTTGCCAGCGTATGCCATTCTATGAAAAAATGGGTTTACAACGATAGGCACACGTCAAATACGCTATAGAAAGTTGAGTATACGTTAAGATAGCTCGAAATCATTGAAGTACGCTGGCATATTACCTAGTCCGTTCGATACGTCGTGAAATTTCAAGCATGCTGAAATTTAAGACGTACTCGACGTAAGGCTCACACGTTTCGCATGCGTTGGCTTCTGTTCTTGCACGTTCGCGGATCGTTTAACACGGCGAACACACGTTACTTGTAGGTTAGTCTTAAGTCGAAGCACGTCAAGTTAATGGCAACCATACTTGAAACCCAATTTAAACCGTTGAGTAACGTGCTTTGAACAAATGAGTAACGTCAGCTTAGCCTATGTTTAACGTGCTTGGAAAGTATGAGTAACGGCATTGAAACGATGTATAACTGGCCTTGAACCAATGGCTACCGTGCTATGAACGTAAGAGTAACGTGCGTTTAACCTATGTGTAGCATGTTTGAACCTAAGTAAACGTGCATCTAACCATTGAATAACATGCTATGAACCTATTGTAACGTATGTATAACGCACATTGTCGTATGTAGACGAATTAAATTGACGTCTTCCGGACAACCACAGAACTTACTGAAAGTGTTTTCTAACTTACATCTACCGTGTACTGACGTATTGGCAGCGTTTAGGGAATTGTACATACAAATGGGCTTCACAAGAGAACCCATCATTGTTCCAGACTCCATGTTGAGTAGATGTCATGCCAGTAGTATCAGTTAGTAGTAATACTATTAGCAGTGTTGGTTGGCGTGACAGTAGTAATAGTATAGTATTGTAGTAGTAGCATTGGTAGTAGTAGAATGTCTAACGAATAGTGGTAGTCTATGTCAGAAGTAGTAGTAGTATGTCTATGTCAGTAGTTAGTAGTAGTAGTAGTAGTATGTTGTATGTCAGTAGTAGTAGTAGTGTAGTAGTATGTCTATGTCAGTAGTAGTAGTAGAGTAGTGTAGTAGTAGTATGGTAGTAAGTAGTAGTAGGTCCATGTCAGTATAGTAGTAGGTGAGCGTGATGGGAGGGTGTGGGTGATGATGGATCCTCTTATCGTCCACGAATGGAGACTACTTTGCACCATTGTTCGATGTCTTTTCGGCTAATTTTTTTCCTCATTCCCACGATGAAATATTTCTTTGTTTTACTTTTTAAAGTATTAAAAACGGCTTTGACAAATGCATAATGTACTAGTAATGACACAGAACGCTTCGAGACTTATACATAAGTTATACCAACGATTGTTTATAGTGTTTTAGCGTCCACAACCTATGCCAACGATAGTCCAGCGTATGCAAAGCGTAATAATTCCCAAGCACGTTATTCATAGGTTATAAATAAGTCACGGGTACCCTAAACATTACCTTGATGTGTTTCGACGTATGAGGAACTTTCTAAGTAGCGTGTTGCGAAGTGTGAACAACGTTTGTTGTAGCGTGCTTACAAAACGTTACTCATAGGTTAGAAATAAGTTTCGGGTACGCGAATGTTACCTCTACGTGTTTCGACTTATGAGTAACATACAATCAACGTGTGTCAACGATCGCATAACGTGCCTAAACCTTATGCCGGCGTAGCGGAACGTGTGAGCCAAACGCCGAGTACGTCGTTAAATTTTAAGCATTCGAAAAGAGAGAACAAGCACAAACGTCAACGATTAAAACCAGCGTACAACGACTTATGGCAGTGTTTTTCAGGGTATTCCTAACGTATACAAAACTTACCAATAACGTATTCGACGTGTTGCCAGCGTATTCGGCAAATTTGTAAAAAAACGGCATACGTTCGCTAAATCGTCAAGGTGTGACAGCCCCTTAACCAATAGCGGTCGCTTCGCCACCGAACGGACAATCCAGTCGTGGCTTTCCGGATCAACGCCAGAAACCAGCCACGGGTGTGTGTTTAACCACACCACAACCTTGTCCGCACTCCACCCGCGCTACAGGGTCGATCGCCAAATCTTCGATTTACCTAATTATTCGCTGCGGGTAGGTTACCGAGAGTTACCTCAACGGGGCCGCTTGGAAACGAGCCACTATCCTTTTGGGATAACGAGCGGGGTATTATCGTGGTCCCGTTGGACCCGATCACTTTACCGGCTATTAAAAACCAACTATATTCCGAGTGCAAGATGGCAGCTCAATTAAGGGAGAGGACGCAACAAACAGGTTTGCATTCACACAAGGACATTTATTATAATAAAGCACGTATGCAATTAAACAAGGCAAAACACGTATGCAATTATACAAGCAACAAAAGCACGACAAAAGAACTACGACCATCTATACGAAATGCAATGCAAACATTTACAGCACACAAAGCACTTAACAATTTCCTACTTATTAGACGGCCCAAGGACACACGTACGCACACACACACACACCAGAAATGGTGGCAGAGCCTTTAATAACGAGCTCCAGCTCGGAGGACTGGTGAGCTGAAACCCAGAACCTATCTCGAACCTCTCCACCTCGTGTGGTCTTCAAGTTGTTCGGACCCAGGCTCCAGCGAGAGCGAGCTGGATCAATCGCCGTGAGCTGCGATCCTTCCCGAGCTCCGCGATCCTCCGCCGCTTCTCAACACGTGCGGTGAGACGACGGCGCCGATCCTTCCCGTCGATGCGCCGATCCTTCCCGTCGATGCGCCGCTTCCCCCAAGAACCACCTCCAAGAAGAGGTCGATGAGTCGCACCAAGCCGGAACCAAACGGAGAACAAAGAGCTCCACGAACCAAAGAAGAAGAAGCCACCACTCGCAGCTCGAGCCGAGCGACCGCTTAACTTTCTTCCAACAGGGCAGCTTGAAGCAAAAAGCTCTCCAGAGCCAAGCAGAAGCGAAGCTCACGGAACCATCAAAGCAAAAAAGCCTCCAAAAAGCCTCCTCCCGAGCCAGCCTCAGCCGAAGCTCACTGAGCCAGCGAAGCAAAAGCTTCCGAAGTCTCAACCCTAACCCAAGCCAAACAGGACACCGAAGGTCTGCTGAGCGACTACTCTCTGCCGAAGCAAAAAGCTTACTACTCCAACTCCCAACACGAACAAAGAGACGATCTCCTCTTATCCTTTCCTGCCCTTCCCCCGCTCCCGGCATGACTCATGACTCATGCCCTCGTGCTCCATCCCCCGCTCAGCCACGGGTGAGGGAGTTGTTGACATCATGAGTCACGGGACGGCAGGTTCTTCTTCCTCTTCGCAGAAGAGGGGGAAGGACATCTCCATTGTTTCGTTCCTTAACTATTTAATTGATCCGCAGTGCATCTAATCGTTTCTGAACATTTAAACAATGGAAGTGAGCTATCTAGGGAACAAGCACTTAATTATCGACATAGCTGACTAAAGAACCTGAAAGTTGTGTGCAATCGAATTCCCAAATTCGTAACAATATATTTTATATTAATCTTATATATATATATTATGTATATATATGTATATATATGTATATATATACATATATATATATACATACATATATATCAGGTTAGAGGGGAAGATCAGACAGGGAAATATGTCAATAGGTCATATATTATATATTGTTGCGGGTCTGGCGATGAGGTTAATCCCCCCCGACCCAATTGTGGTGGACGGGTGGTTAACACTGACCAGGCCGGATCGCCGAGCGGTTTTACTTGGAGGGGAACACGTGTTCCTCAGAGATTATGGCACTCACGGTAGGGGAAGGGCAGCACGGACGGAGCAGATGGATTCACAACACAAGGGATTTATACTTGAATCCACGACAGATACACGGGTGCCAGCAACTTACAATAAACACGGGATTTCAATGAAAACAGATGAAATATCTACAAGGGTAATCATTCAAAATGTAATTATAAATCGTGAGGTAAATTAAAGTCTAAAGTCGAGCCGCCTCTCCACATGGACTTTAATACAGACAAGGGGAAAACAAAAGAAAAGAAAATCCTCCCTTTATTCTGGCACTTAGCTTTGTCCAGAGATGGTCTTTATTGAACATTGGGATCGAGGCGCTTTGTCCTGCACGGGAAGACGTGCCAAAAAAAGGCGCCGAGCCACTCTCTGGGTGGGAAACGTACGTGAGGTAATTTGTGAGGTGGTATTCAACACCAAGGCTCAGGAACCACCATTCAGCCTCCTTGTTGATCGTGCTTGCCGACGCCACCGCTCTCTGCAGAATGGTGCCACTTTCTTCGGTGATATACACAAGGCTTTGAGGTCCATCTCACACGACCCACCCCAGAGTCAATGGCCAGCATCTTGGTCCACCACACGAGCCAATTCGCCTCATCACAAATATGAGAATCGTGCCATCTTCTTCATGCGTCGAAGGAAAGCCAGCCGTAATGCCCTGTTCTTGCACGCCATCTTCTAGATCTGTCATCTCTCGACCGCGTCCCTCACACCAAACTCAACCCAACAAAACCAATTGCTTTCCTCCTCGCCTCTGACGTCCCGCCCCTCAATCATCCACCTCGGGCATGGCCTGCTGGCATGAAGCCGGGAAGGCGGGGCCTCTCGCCTGCCTGGACGTGCGGCATGTTATTTTGGTTGTTGTTATAAAAACGTAATTCTTTCATTGCTGGCTTGTAAATACAAAAATGTGGGTCACAGGGGGAAATTACATACTGGGGGAAATTGGACTTAATCCCTATCTAATTAACACAGCACCACCCCCCATGTAATGACAAGTAACACTGAAGCTTAGAGTTTCCCCACATAGTTTCCATCGAGATGTCTCCTATACATCCACGGACCAAGCAACTCTATTCAATCCAAACTTTCCTATGAAATTCCTCCATCTATCCCTACAGTCATAACAAAGGCCTCGCCCACGCCCCCTGCCCCCGGCTCCTCCCCTCTCCTGGAACCATAGCTCCTGCAAGGTTCATGCAGGCATTACTTCTAGCTTACCACTATCAAACTCAGACCAAATAGGTCAGGTCAGGTAAGGGAGCATGTGGCAGAACAGCAGCGGTCGCTGCGTCCACTTTCCACCGGGTACTCCAGGGGCCTCCGTCTGGCCATCCCCCAGGCAGATGCCAGACCCATCCCCATCTCCTTGTTTAGATGCGGTCAGCCTGCTTGCAACCACGAGGCCGTGCTCAGCCATTGGCCTCCTCCATCACGAGACTGCCTCGCTGAGAGGAATTGGTGAGCAGGAATCAGCATAGAAAACGAGCCACCTGTCCATACAGCCGCAAACTGAACGCTCACGGACTAATGCGGTAACAAAATCTCATCCGAGTCTCTCTCGGCAACCGTCGTTGGACACAAAATCCGACCAGCGTTAGCCAAGATTCTTCCGAAGAGATCTGTTACCAAAGGAATTAGTCTCCGTCTCAGAATCTTGTCAGAGTCCAAGTCTCCGCATCCAGAAGCAAGACTAAAAGCACGCAAGGACTCTGAAGACTCGGACTTCGTCCTCCCGCACAGGTACCGGCAGCGCCGCACCCCATGATCCAGTGAATCCATGACTCCCCAGGACCGACCCAGAAGTCTATTGACCTCTGACTCACAGCCGCAGAGACATGACCATAATCACTGCCAAGGTAAGTGAATCTCTCCACGACCTCAAACATCCTCACCGACAAACAGACACAGACAGGACAGCGAGCATCCCAAGATGTCATTGAAAGCCTGGATCTTGTTTTGACCCAGGAAAACCCCTTATCCCAGCGGTCTCAGACTCCTCATAGCAGCCTCGAAGCCCCCAAAGGGAATATTCTGCCCCTACAGTGAGTTCAAGATATCCACCGAAACATCAAAGGATGTGGTCTTGAAGGCACTCCAAACTCTTCAGGACCCCCAAGCACCCAGACCCCCAAATGTCCACTCAGCCTGTTTCACACTCCTCAGCCTACCCTCTCATCCTTTGAGCTTGCAACATCACGCTAGGCTGGGATGGTACCATTTCCCGGATTTAAGTGCAACTTTAGAGTTTCTACCAACAAGCCGTGGTCGGTATTGAGGAACTGAGCACTCGTAGACCACTGCAGTTCTGAGATCATCCTGCAGCGACCATCAACGGCATAGGGTTCATCTCCTTTGCCACACCGCACACTGAATACAAGTCAGCGATGAGCTTTGTGGGTGCGTGAAACCAGAACCGCCACCCTAAGTCCATGACTTCTTCAAAGTCAGGAACTTAGTGCTTCTGGTTCAAGTTCCTGCCCATGGGACAACACTCGTCTCATGACCATCCCATTCAGTTCCAGTCGATGCATGAAATCCCAAGACTAGAAGTGTATCGTCTCTGGGGCCTGATCAACCACAGAGACTCGAGCGTGCGCATAGATGCATCCTTCACGGTGAGATTCACTCGCCTCAGTCGGAGCATAGACAGAGACCAGGGAAATGCACCAAGGAGTGATGAACTCCTTAGTCTCAATAATCGCTCATTGACCGGTGTTACCTCAATTATCATTGGAGTTAGCTTATTGGACACACCATACAGCAACCTTGAGTGTTAACCATCAGAGCGACCAGACAATAGTAGGTGTAACACCCCATATATCTCGCTGTAACCAGTCCCCGAACTCAGAGAGTGCTGCAATACCGATGTCCAACGCTTGAGCTCAGATGATAACAGAGACAGGTGATCATCCTCTTTAGGATAGGACATTCCAGGCACCCACCCGAAGGGACCGCCTCAGGTTAACCAAGGAGACCGCCGTCTGGTGGACGAACCTCGCACCACTTGAACACTTCTCGCCAATCTGACCCAGGAATGTTACCGTGGTTTTTCCCTCCTTCATCAAAGATTGGGGGTCCTGAAGGCTTTGCCCCAATCCCGTATCCGGTGAGTGCCCTGCGAAGAAGCTGCACAGAGGTACTCCACGGAGGGGGTTTTAAGATTTTTTTGCGTTTTGTGTTTGCGGAATGAAGGGTTTTACGGTGGCGGAGTGCAATCCTGCCACCAAAATCTGTGGTGACAAGTAACACTTAAGCTTACATCTTTCCCGACTTAGATTACATTTGAGATGTCTCCTACATGTCCACAGACCAAGCAACTCTTATACAATCACAACTTTCGATTAAATTCTCATTTACCCCACAATCGTACAATATATATTATAAATTATAATAATATATATTTTATTATTCTTTCATATTGTTACGGAAATGGCCTTCGGGACAACTAAATAGGATAGTCTCAGTTCCCCCATTAATTCATGTATAGATAGGTTGTTGTGGTGTAAGGACGATTGGTGTGTTGTCGGGAGGTGTAGAGACTGTGTTTTTCTGTTTATACGGCGGTGGAACGAGAGATGATGCTTTTTCCTCTCCTGTAAGAGAGGAAGGGGTGTGGCCTAGAGGAGAGGTGGCTTGACAGGAAGTGACGCGAAGGGGCGGGGCCTTTTGGTCACTGAGTCGCTGGAGAGGGGGTTGGTAAAAAGGAAACGAAGAAAAAGTTCCAGTTGAAAAGGGAGCCGAAGAAGGGAAGCATCAAGTCAGTTTTGGCGGTTTAGAAGACTGCAGGCGGTTGAGAGGAGTGCTGCTCTTCTCGAAGCGAGCAAACAAAGGAGTGCTGTTGTGTGAGGAACGGCTGGGTCTCGAGACGTGCTCGGAGTCGCTTCGAGGCGAGCGAAAGAGCGAAGGGCACCGTGTTGGATTGCGGGAGAGACGCTAACCCGAACTGCACGTCGGTGATTCGACTGAGAGGACGACGACGGGGTCGGGCTTCGAGGCGGGAGAGCCGGAGAGGAGACGCCGGACCTTCGGACGGTCCTTACTCACACAACGCGCGTCACGTTTGCCGATCCGCCTGTGAACTCGGAGCTCGACTTGGGCCTTGTATGGAGAAAGGCCAGGCGGGATTTGTGTCGGGATTTGTGTGCTGGACGTGAGAGAGATCAGCTGAGGCTCATCTGTCGACCCTACGCGAGGTCAGAGCGCGCAGGAGACCGGCACGCGGTGACTAAAGGGAAGAATACCGCGCCGCCATCTGTGCTGCGCAGCAGCGTTCGAGGCGGGAGTTTGAACCGTGGACACACCGCTTTGTTCGAGTGATGATTTCGTGGCTTTTGGACACGGTCCTCTCGTCCATCACCAAGTACTCTGTGTACATGCATGCTGTTTGTTTGAACGTGTTTCAGGCATATTTCGTAGAATCCTCGAAACCTTTAGACCGTGGGTTCCCTAGGTAGAACGGGTGGAGGTTAAGTATACCATTGTAGTGTTATATTGCTTGTGTTGTGTTTCCCCGATGGGGTGCCCCCATTGAAATGATTCGTGTCGCGCCATAATCCGCCCGAAACTTCGGTAAAAAAATAGCTGCTGAGGACTGTGGCCCGACACAGCTCGAATTCCCGACACGCGGGAACACAACATGTCGTACAGGATGGGATATTTGGACTGCGGTGGCATTGCCGCACCGGACATTGAGTAACATTTTTTTTTGTACTCAAATGTCCGGGTGTGCGAAATGCACCGCAGGTCCAAATATCCCACTCCTGACGACAGTTGTTGATGGCTTCCGCGGTGTCGGGATTCGAGCTGTGTCGGCACAGTCCTCAGCAGCTTTTTTTTTTTTACGAATCGGGCGGATTTATTGGCGCGACACGAATCATTTCAATGGGGGCACATCGGGGAAACACAACACAAGCAATAAACATACAATGGTATATAACTCTCCACCGTTCTTACCTAGGGACCACGGTCTAAAAGGTTTCGAGGGATTCTACGAAATATGCCTGAAACACGTTCACAAACAGCATGCATGTACACAGAGTACTTGGTGATGGACGAGAGGACGTGCCAAAAGCACGATATCGCTCGTAACAAGCGGTGGTGTCCACGGGTTCAAACTCCCGCTCGAACGTGCTGCGCAGCAAGATGGCGGCGCGGTATTCTTCCTCCTTTAGTCACCGCGTGCGCGGTCTCTGCGCGCTCTGACCTCGCGTAGGGTCGAAGATGAGCCTCAGCTGATCTCTCTCACGGTCCAGCACACAAATCCCGACACAATCCCGGCTGGCCTGTTTCCATACCAAGGCCCAAGTGAGCTCCGAGTTCCACAGGCGGATCGGCAAACGTGACGCGCCGTTGGTGAGTAAGGACCGTCCGAAGGTCGGCGTCTCCTCTCCGGCCTTCCCGCCTCGAAGCCCGACTCCCGCTTCGTCCTCTCAGTCGAATCACCGACGTGCAGGTCGGGTTAGCGTCTCTCCCGGCAGATCCAACACGGTGCCTCCTTCGTTCGCTCGCCTCGAAGCGATTCCGAGCACGTCTCGAGAACCCAGCCGTTCCTACACACAGCACTCCTTTGTTTTGCTCGCTTCGAGAAACGAGCACTCCTCTCAACGCCTGCAGTCTTCTAAACGCAAAAACTGACTTGATGCTTCCCTTCTTTCGGCTCCCTTTTCCAACTGAGAACTCCTTTTTCTCCTCGTTTCCTTTTTACCAACCCCCTCTCCAGGCGACTCAGTGACCAAAGGCCCGCCCCTTCGCGTCACTTCCTGTCAAGGCACACCTCTCTCTCTAGGCACACCCCTTCCTCTCTTACAGGAGAGGAAAAAGCATCATCTCTCGTTCCACCGCCGTATAAACAGAAAAACAGTCTTCTACACCTCCCGACACACACCAATCGTCCCTTACACCACACACCTATTATACATGAATTTAATGGGGAACTGAGCTAATCCTATTTGTTGTCCCATAAGGGCCATTTCCGTAACAATATATGTAGATAATATATATATATATATATATATATATATATATATATATATATATAATATATATAATATTATATATATATATATTGTTACGATTGTGGGGTAGATGGAGGAATTTAATCGGAAAGTTGTGATTGTATAGAGTTGCTTGGTCTGTGGACATGTAGGAGACATCTCAATGTAATCTAAGTCGGGAAGTGTAAGCTTAAGTGTTACTTGTCACCACAAGGATTTTGGTGGCAGGATTTGCATCCGGCCACCGTAAAACCTTCATTCCGCAAAACACAAAAAAAAGCAAAAATTCTTAAAAACCCTCCGTGGGAGTACCTCCTGTGCAGCTTGCTTTCGCAGGGCAGCTCACCGGATGACGGGATTGGGGCAAAGCCTTCAGGACCCCAATCTTTGATGATAGGAGGGAAACCACGGGGTAACATTCCTGGGTCAGATTGCGGGAGAGTGGTGTCAGAGTGGTGCTGAGGTGTCGTCCACCAGACGGCGGTCTCCTTGGGTTAACCTGAGGCGGTCCCTTCGGGTGGGTGCCTGGAATGTCCTATCCCTAAGAGAGGATGATCACCTGTCTCTGTTATCATCTGAGCTCAAGCGTTTGGACATCGGTATTGCAGCACTCTCTGAGGTTCGGGGACGCGGATTGCAGTGAGATCATCATGGCGGGTGGTTACACCTACTATTGGTCTGGTCGCTGATGGTCACCATGCCCAAGGAGTTGCTGTAGTTGTGTCCAATAAGCTGACTCCAATGATAATTGAGGTAACACCAGTCAATGAGCGTATTATGAGACTAAGGATTCTCAATCCTTGGGTGGCATTTCCCTGGTCTCTTTTTATGCTCCGACTGAGGCGAGTGATCTCACCGTGAAGGATGCATTCTATGCCACGCTCGAGTCTGTGGTTGATCAATGCCCCAGACGAGATAACACTTCTAGTCTTCAGGGATTTCAATGCATCGACTGCAACTGATGGGGATGGTTATGAGCGTGTGTTGGTCCCATGGGTCTGGAACTGTGAACCAGCACAGCACTAAGTTCCTTGACTTTGCAAGAAGTCATGGACTTAGGGTGGCCGGTTCTTGGTTTCACCACCCACAAGCTCATCGCTGGACTTGGTATCCAACGCTGGTGGTTGGCAAAGGAGATTGACCATATGCTCGTTAATGGTCGCTGGAGATGATCTAGAACTGCAGGGTCTACCGGAGTGCTCAGTTCCTCAATACGACCACAGGCTTGTGGTAGAAACTCTGAAGTTGCAGCTTAAATCCGGGATAATGGTACCATCCAGCCGAGGCCGGATGTTTGCAAGCTCAAATATGAGAGGGTGGCTGAGGAGTGTGCAAACAGGCTGAGTGGGGATTTGGGGGGTCTGGGTGCTTTGGGGAATCCTGAAGAGTTGTGGAGTGCCTTCAAGACCACTATCCTTTGATGTTGTCAGTGGATATCTTGGAACTCACTGTAGGGTGCAGAATATCCCTTTGGGGCCTTCGAGGTGCTGAATGAGGAGTCTGAGCCGCTGGATTAAGGGTTTCCTGGGTCAAAACAAAGATCCAGGCTTTCAATGACATCTTGGATGCTGCTGTCCTGTCTGTGTTGTTTGTGTGAGGATGTTGAGGTCGTGGAGAGATTCACTTCCTTGGCAGTGATATTCATGTCTCTGCTGGCTTGTGAGTCAGAGGTCAATAGACGTCTGGGTCGGTCCTGGGGAGTCATGGATTCACTGATCATGGGGTGCGGCGCTGCGGTACCTGTGCGGGAGGACGAAAGTCCGAGTCTTCAGGTCCTTGGTGCTTTTAGTCTTGCTCTCGGATGCGAGACTTGGACTCTGACCAAGGATCTGAGACGGAGACTTAATTCCTTTGGTACAGATCTCTTCGGAGAATCCTTGGCTAACGCTGGTCGGATTTTGTGTCCAACGAGCGGTTGCCGAGAGAGACTCGGATGAGATTTGTTACCTGCATAGTCCGTGAGCGTCAGTTGCGGCTGTATGGACATGTGGCTCGTTTTCCTGATGCTGATCCTGCTCACAGATTCTCTCAGCGAGGGAGTCTCGTGAGTGGAGGAGGCCAATGGCTGAGCACGTCCTCGTGGTTGCAGCAGGTTGACCGGCATCTCAAGGAGATGGGGTGGTCTGGCATCTGCCTGGGGGATGGCCAGACGGAGGCCCCTGGAGTACCGGTGGAAAGTGGACGCAGCGACGCGCTGTTCTGGCACATGCTCCCATACCTGACCTGACCTATTTTGGTCTGAGTTGATAAGTGGTAAGGCTAGAAGGGTAATGCCTGCATTGAACCTTGCAGGAGCTATGGTTCCAGGAGAGGGGAGGAGCCGGGGGGCGTGGGCGAGGCCTTTGTTATGACTGTAGGGATAGATGGAGGAATTTCATAGGAAAGTTTGGATTGAATAGAGTTGCTTGGTCCGTGGATGTATAGGAGACATCTCGATGGAAACTATGTGGGGAAACTCTAAGCTTCAGTGTTACTTGTCATTACATGGGGTGGTGCTGTGTTAATTAGATAGGGATTAAGTCCAATTTCCCCCAGTATGTAATTTCCCCTGTGACCCACATTTTTGTATTTACAAGCCAGCAATGAAGAATTACGTTTTTATAACAACAACCAAAATAACATGCCGCACGTCCAGGCAGGCGAGAGGCCCCGCCTTCCCGGCTTCATGCCAGCAGGCCATGCCCGAGGTGGATGATTGAGGGCGGGACGTCAGAGGCGAGGAGGAAAAGCAATTGGTTTTGTTGGTTGAGTTTGGTGTGAGGGACGCGGTCGAGAGACGACAGATCTAGAAGATGGCGTGCAAGAACAGGGCATTACGGCTGGCTTTCCTTCGACGCATGAAGAAGATGGCACGATTCTCATATTTGTGATGAGGCGAATTGGCTCGTGTGGTGGAGCCAGATGCTGGCCATTGACTCTGGGGTGGGTCGTGTGAGATGGACCTCAAAGCTTGTGTATATCACCGAAGAAAGTGGCCCATTCTGCAGAGAGCGTGGCGTCGCAAGCACGATCAACAAGGAGGCTGAATGGTGGTTCCTGAGCCTTGGTGTTGAATACCACCTCACAAATTACCTCACGTACGTTTCCCACCCAGAGAGTGGCTCGGCGCCTTTTTTGGCACGTCTTCCCGTGCAGGACAAAGCGCCTCGATCCCAATGTTCAATAAAGCCATCTCTGGACAAAGCTAAGTGCCAGAATAAAGGGAGGATTTTCTTTTCTTTTGTTTTCCCCTTGTCTGTATTAAAGTCCATGTGGAGAGGCGGCTCGACTTTAGACTTTAATTTCCTCACGATTTATAATTACATTTTGAATTGATTACCCTTGTAGATATTTCATCTGTTTTCATTGAAATCCCGTTTATTGTAAGTTGCTGGCACCCGTGTATCTGTCGTGGATTCAAGTATAAATCCTTGTGTTGTGAATCCATCTGCTCCGTCCGTGCTGCCCTTCCCCTACCGTGAGTGCCATAATCTCTGAGGAACACGTGTTCCTCCAGTAAAACCGCTCGGCGATCCGGCCTGGACGGTGTTAACCACCCGTCCACCACAATTGGGTCGGGGGATTAACCTCATCGCCAGACCCGCAAACAAATATAATATATGACCTATTGACATATTTCCCTGTCTGATCTTCCCTCTAACCTGATATATAGTATGTATATATATATATATGTATATATATATACATATATATACATATATATATACATATATATATATATATATATATAATATAATATATATATATATATATATTGTTACGAATTTGGGAATTCGATTGCACACAACATTCAGGTTCCTTTAGTCAGCTATGTCGATAAGTGCTTGTTCCCTAGATAGCTCACCTTCCATTGTTTAAATGTTCAGAAATCGATTAGATGCGCTGCGGATCAATTAATGGTTAAGGAACGAAACAATGGAGATGTCCTTCCCCCCTCTTCTGCGAAGAGGAAGAAGAACCTGCCGCCCCGTGACTCATGATGTCAACAACTCCTCCCACCCGTGGCTGAGCGGGGGATGGGCACAAGGGCATGAGTCATGAGTCATGCCGGGAGCGGGGGAGGGCAGGAGAAGGATAGAGGAGATCTTTTCTTTGTTCGTGTTGGGAGTTGGAGGTAAGCTTTTTGCTTCGGCAGAGAGTAGTCGCTCAGCAGACCTTCGGGTCCTGTTTGGCTTGGGTTAGGTTGAGCTTCGGAGCTTTTTGCTTCGCTGGCTCAGTGAGTTTCGGCTGAGCCTGGCTCGGGAGGAGGCTTTTTGGAGGCTTTTTGCTTTGATGGTTCCGTGAGCTTCGGCTTCTGCTTGGCTCGGGAGGCTTTTTGCTTCAAGCTGCCCTGTTGGAAGAAAGTTAAGCGGTCGCTCGGCTCGAGCTGCGAGTGTGGCTTCTTCTTCTTTTTTTGGTCGTGGAGCTCTTTGTTCTCCGTTTGGTTCACGGCTTGGTGCGACTCATCGACCTCTTCTTGGAGGTGTTCCTGGGACGGTCATCGACGGAAGATCGGCGCATCGACGGAAGGATCGGCGCATCGACGGGAAGGATCGGCGCCTCGTCTCACCAGCACGTGTTGAGAAGCGCGGGAGATTCGCGGAGCTCGGGAAGGATCGCAGCTCACGGCGATTGGATCCAGCTCGCTCTCGCTGGAGCCTGGGTCCGAACAACTGAAGACCACCGAGGTGGAGAGGTTCGAGATAGGTTCTGGGTTTCAGCTCACCAGTCCTCGAGCTGGAGCTCGTTATTAAGGCCTCTGCCACCATTTCTTGGTGTGTTGTGTGCGTACGTGTGTCCTTGCCCGTCTAATAAGTAGAAATTGTTAGTGCTTTGTGTGCTGTAAATGTTTGCATTGCATTTCGTATAGATGGTCGTAGTTCTTTTGTCGTGCTTTTGTTGCTTGTATAATTGCATACGTGTTTTGCCTTGTTTAATTGCATACGTGCTTATATAATAAATGTCCTTGTGTGAATGCAAACCTGTTTGTTGCGTCCTCTTCCCTTAATTGAGCTGCCATCTTGCACTCGATATAGTTGGTTTAAATAGCCGGTAAAGTGATCGGGTCCAACGGGACCGCGATAATACCCCGCTCGTTATCCAAAGGATAGCGGCTCGTTTCCAAGCGGCCCCGTTGAGGTACAATCTCTCCGGTAACCTACCCGCGCGAATAATTAGGTAAATCGAAGATTTGGCGATCGGACCCTGTAGCGTGGGTGGAGTCGGACAAGTTGTGGTGTGGTTAAACCAACACCCGTGCTGGTTTCCGCGTTGATCCGGAAGCGCGACTGGATTGTCCGTTCAGTGGCGAAGCGACCGCTATTGGTTAGACGCGGTCGCTTGCAGCCAACGGGCGGGAAATCTACACATAATATATATATTATATATATATATATATTATATATATATGTACACGAGGTCCATCGAAAAATTAACGGACTGACTTCACAGAAATTTTATTCCAAAAAATATATTGAAACCACAGTTTGTCCTCTTCAAATGTTTCCCTCCAGTCTACACACTTGTCCATCCTCTTCTTCCAGCCTTCGATCACCCCCAGAAGGCTTCTTCTGGAATCCTCCGGAGCTCCGTCGTCACGGCCATTTTGATGGCCCCACATCAGGAAATTGGCCTGTTATCACCCCTTGAGCTTGGAATAGGAAAAAAATCACAAGGGGCTAAGTCTGGCGAATACGGGGGTTGCTCCAGAGTTGGCACATTCCTCTCTGCCAGAAACTGTCGGATGCTCAGGGCACTGTGAGCAGGGGCATTGTCATGGTGGAGCACCCAGGCGTTGTTCTCCCACAGATCCCTCCTCTTGCCCCGGACTGTCTCATGAGGACTGGAGGACCTCCTTGTACACGTATTGATCCACTATTTGACCCTGTGGTAGAAACTCGAAGTGGACGATGCCCTGATGTCAAAAAACGCGATGAGCATCACCTTGACCTCGACTTCGACATCTTTGCTTTTTTGGTCTT
>CM068956.1:38344097-38367463 GCA_035128595.1 Eptatretus atami | reverse complement strand
TCGCTGCTCATCCCGCTCAGCACGGTGGAGAGAGTTGTTGACCATCATAGTCACGGGACGGCGGTTCTTCTCTCTTTCGCAGAAGAGGCGGAAGGACCATCCATTGTTTCGTTCGCTAACTATTAAATTGATTCCGCAGTGCATGCTGATCGATTTTTGAACATTAATACAATGGACAGGTGAGCTATCTAGGTGAACAAGCACTTAATTATGACATAGCTGACGTAAAAGGAACCTGAATGTGTTTGTGGTCAATCGAATTCCCAAATTGTACAGATAATATATCATATAATTGTATATATATTTATGTATACTATATGTATATATATTGTATATTAATACTATATATGATACTACATATCCAGTACAGAGAGTTAGATAGGGAGCGAAGATCACGACAGCGCGAGAATATGTCAATAGGTATACATATATTAGTTGTGCGCGGTCTGGCGATGAGGTATCCCCCCCGACCAATTTTGGTGCACGGGTGGTTAACACTGACCAGCGGGATGGCGACGGTTTTATTAGGAGGGGTACACGTGTTCCTCTAGGAGATTATGCACAAGTCACGGTAGAAGGCAGCACGGTCGGAGCAGAGGATTCATCAACAACACAAGGGATTTATACTTTGAATACACGACAGATACACGGGTGCCAAGCAATTACAATAAACACAGGATTTCAATGAAACAGATGAAAATATCTACAAGGGTAAATCATTCAAAATGTAATTATAATTCGTGAGGTAAATAAGTCCTAAAGCGCAGCCGCCTCTCACTGGACTTTGAATCAGACAACGGGAAAAAAGAACAAAAGGGGGAGAGGGGGGAAGGCAGAGGGGGGGGAAAATCCTCCTTTATTCTGGCACTTAGCTTTTGTCCAGAGATGGTCTTTATTGAACATTGGGATCGAGGGCTTTGTTCTGCACGCGGAGAGCACGCTGCCAAAAAAGCCGCCGAGCCACTCTCTGGGTGGAGAACGTAACGTGAGGTAATTTTGAGGTGGTATCAACACACATGGCTCAGAACGCACCAGTTCACCTCCTTGTTGATCGTGGCTTGCCGACGCCACCGCTCCTCGCAGAATGGTGCCAACTTTTTCGTGATATACACATAGGCTTTGAGGTCCATTCACACGACCCACCCCAAGTCAATGGCCAGCATTTGGTCCACCACACGAGCCAATCTTCCTCATCACAAATATGAGAATCGTGCCATCTTCTTCATCGCGCGAGGAAGCTAGCGTATGCCTGTTCTTGCACGCATCTTCTAGAATCTGTTCATCTCTCGACCGGCGTCCCTCACACCTAAACTCAATCCCAAAAAACCAATTGCTTTGCCCTCTCGCTCTGACGTCCCGCCCCTCAATCTCCACCTGGCATGCCTGCTGGCATGAGCGGAAGGCGGGCTCTGCTTCGCTGCCTGACGTAGCGGCATGTTATTTTTTGGTTTTTGTTATAAAACGATAATTCTTTCGATTGCTGGCTTGTAAATACAAAAATGTGGGTCTACAGGGGAAATTAACATACTGGGGAAATTGACTTTAATGCCATCTAAATTAACTACACCTGCTCACACACCCTACTCCATGTAATGTCAAGTAACAACGTGAAGCTTAGAGTTCCCGCCATAGTTTCTCATCGAGTGTTCCTATACATCCCGACCAATGCAACTCTATTCAATCCAAACTTTTCTATGAAATTCCTACCATCTATCCCACAGGTCATCAACAAAGCGGCTCGCACCCGCCCCCCCGCATCCTCCTCCTCTCCTGGAACATAGCTCCTGCAAGGTTAATGCAGGCATTACCCTTCTAGCTTAGCAACTTATCAATCAGACACAAATAGGTCAGCAATGTTGCCAGAACAGGCGGTCGCTGCGTCCACTTTCCACCGGTATACCAGGGCCCTCCGTCTGGCCATCCCCCCAGGCAGATCCAGACCCTCCCCATCTCTTAGAGATGCCCGGTCAACTGTCTGCACACACGAGGCACGGTGGTTTTCAGTCCATTGGCCTCCTCCACCACGAGACTCCCTCGCTTGAGAGAATCTGGTGAGCAGGCATCAGCGTCAGGCAAAACAGAGCCACATGTCATTACGCCGCGCAACGACGCTCACGGACTAATGCAGGTAACAAATCTCATGCCGAGTCTCTCTCGCAACCGCTCGATTGGAACACAAAATCGCAAGCAGTTAGCCAAGGATTCTCGAAGAGATCTGTACCCACGGAATTTAAGTCTCCATCTCAATCCTTTGTCAGAGTCCAAGTCTCGCATCCCCAGAGAGCAAGACTAAAGACCAAGACCTGAAGACCTCCGGATTCCGTCCTCCCGCACAGGTACAGGCAGCGCCGCACCCCCATGATCCATCGGATCATGACTCCCATACGAGCCAACGTCATAGTTGACCTCGACTCACAGCGCAGCAGAGACATGCAATTCACATAGGCCAAGGTAAGTTGATCTCTCACGACTCAACATCCTCACCACAAACAGCAACACAGAACGGACAGCAGCACCAAATGTCATTGAAAGCCTGGATCTTAGTTTTGACCCAAGAAACCCGTAATCAGCGGGTCTGCAACTCCTCATTCAGCACCCCGAGGCCAAAACATTCCAAAAT
This sequence comes from Eptatretus atami, assembly GCA_035128595.1. Taxonomy (NCBI): domain Eukaryota; kingdom Metazoa; phylum Chordata; class Myxini; order Myxiniformes; family Myxinidae; genus Eptatretus; species Eptatretus atami. The sequence continues at coordinate 38,364,843 of CM068956.1, read as the reverse complement.
GCGATATCTACAAGTCATCCACTTGCACCAAGAGACCGCAAACTCCGATCAGGCTGGATCTCTCGCAATTAACGGCAGCACCTGATCTCCTTTCTAGAGACTGCGAGTCATATACAGGTACCTGAAAAGTGTGGGGGGCTCTAGGATCCAACCACTCTCTGATCCAGTAACAAAACTGGAAACCACAGTCAGAGATGGTACACACCATTTCACAGGCACTCCTCAGCTACCCCGAGTAGAGCTTAGACATCAGATCGATCATTTGTGGCACCCTACGAAAACGAAGAATCCCCAGAGGGTCATCCCGAGATTCACTGAATGCGAACGCTTCACAGAGATAACATAGGCTGCAAAGCGGCCCGCCTGCCGAAACTTCGTCTGCGTTCTGGTGAGGACCTGCGATAGGAAGATACGGTCAATCTGCTTGACCTCTTTGTGTTAAAGCCTGACTAGCTCTGACGCTGTGCTCAAGCAGATTGGGGGGTGGGCGAACCCTATAAAGGATTATGAGCAAACCTTGCTCCGGCACTGAGAGCAGACGTCCACCCTCGGTAGTTTGTTTGCAGTCTTGGCATCACCCTCACCTTTCAGAGAGGACCAACAAGCCCTCTTCAATCATTGGATGATGCCTAGGTGTTCGCAGCAGAGCACAAATACTGCATGCACGACACGAGTGCAGCATTCCACCAAGCCGTGAGAGTCAGCATGGATGCTACAGATCTGAGCTTAGCCGCATTTCAACCGTTTCATTGCAGCCTGTGTTTTCCACAGAGCGTAAGTTGGACCACCGTTGATTGGAGGGTCAGGCAACAGGATTGTAACGCCTTGACGTCCAAACTGACAGCGCGTGATCAGCGTCACAACCGCTCAAGTAACCGCCCAGCGGCCTTCACTTCATGACTCCTCTTCTAAGAGCCTACCCACTCTGCTGCTTTAACTGCAGTCTCGAGGGATGGGCTTGGATGAACGCAATGCGCAAATTCCCTGTAAGCGGGATGAGAATCACTGACCAAGCTGATGGCTCTTACCCCTCACAAGAATAGGCCTCCTTGTCCACCCTCTGTGGCACGGTAGCAGTTTACACCTCAGCTCCCTGAACAGCTCAGCCTGCCATTCAGCTGGACCTGCGACTCTGGTCCAATGGTATTCCAGTGTCCCTTGAGAGACAAATTCTCTTTTGCCCTCGGTGAGTTCCAGCCATCCCACCGCAAATCAGGACGGGTCTTGAACGGCACTCCACAACTCTTCAGGACCCCCAAGCACCCAGACCCCCCAAATGTCGCACTCAGCTGTCACAAACTCCGCAGCTAACCTCTATCACTTTGAGGCTTGCGAACATACACTAACTGGGATGTGTACAATTCTCCCGATTAGGTGCAGCTTTAGAGTTGCTACAAACAAGCCGCGGTGGTCGTATTGAGGAACTGAGCACTCCAGTAAGTCCAACACTGCAGTTCTGGATCACCTCACACGACCATCAACGAGACATGGGTCAATCTCCTTGCCAACATCCGCAGCACTGGGAAATACAAGTCCAGCGATGAGCTTTGGGTGCTGAAACCATAACCAGCCACCCTAAGTCCATGACTTCTATCCCAAATTCAGGGAACTAGTGGCTATTCTGTCATTAGTTCCTCGCCCATGGGACTAACACATGTCTCATTGACGCATCCTATCAGTTCAGTCGATGCATTGAATCTCCCAAGACTAGAAGTGTATCGCATCTGAGGCACTGGATCAACCACAGACTCGAGCGTGCATAGAATGGCATCCTTCACGGTGAGATCACTCGCGCTCAGTCGAGCCACTAGACAGAGACCAGGAAAGTGACACCTAAGGAGTGAGAATCCTTAGTCTCATAATATCTCATGACGTGTTTACTCTACATTATCAATTGGAGTTAGCTTATGGACACCACCTACGAGCACCCGCTTGAGTATGTTAACCATCGAGCGAGCCAGTCCAATAGTAGTGTAACTCACCCATCGCATTATCTTCGCTGTAACCCAGTCTCCCGAACTCAGAGATTCTGCAATACCGATGTCAAGACGCTTGAGCTCAGATTCTACACAGAGCAGTCGATCATCCTCTTCTTAGGAATAGACATTCCAGTGGCACCACCCCGAAAGGACCGCCCCAGGTTAACAAGAGAGACCGGCCGTCTGCGTGGACGAACACCTCAGGCAGTCCACTCTGACAGCACTCCTCCCGCAATTACTGACCCAGGAATGTTACCCGTGGTTTCCCTCTCTATCATCAAAGATTGGGGTCCTGACGGTTGCCCCAATCCCGTTCATCCGGTGATGCTGCCTGGCGAAAGAAAGCTGCACAGGAGGTACTTCCCACGGAGGGGGTTTAAGATTTTTTGGCGTTTTTGTGTTTGCGGAATGAAGGGTTTTACGTGCGGAGTGCAATCCTGCCAGCAAATCTGGTGACAAGTAACACTTAAGCTTTTACACTTTTCGCCAACTTAGATTAATCTTGAATGTCTCCTACCATGTCAGACCAAGCCAACCTATACAATCACAACTTTCCGATTAAATTCTCCATTTACCCACAAATCGTACAATATAGTATATATATATATATTTATATATCTTACATTATCTGTTACGGAACTGGCCCTTACGGACAACTAAATAGGATTAGCTCAGTTCCCCATTAAATTCATGTATAGATAGGTTTGTGTGGTGTAGACGATTGTGGTGTCGGGAGGTGTAGAAGACTGTGTTTTTCTGTTTATACGGGGTGGAACGAGAGATGATGCTTTTCCTCTCCTGTAAGAGAGGAAGGGTGTGGCCTAGAGAGAGAGTGCCTTGACGAGATAGTGACGCGAAGGGCGGGGCTTTGGTCACTGAGTCGCTGGAGAGGGGTGGTAAAAAGGAACAAGAGAGAAAAAGTTCTCAGTTGGAAAAGGGACGGAAAAGAAGGAAGATCAAAGTCAGTTTTTGCGGTTTGAAGACTTCAGGCGTTGAGAGGAGTGCTCGTGTCTCGAAGCGAGCAAACAAAGGAGTGCTGTGTGTGAGACGGCTGGGTCTCGAGACGTGCTCCGGAGTCGCTTCGAGGCGAGCGAACGAAGGAAGGCACCGTGTTGGATCTGCCGGAGGACGCTGAACCCGACTGCACGTCGAGTGATTCGACTGAGAGGACGAAGCGGGAGTCGGGTTCGAGGCGGGAAGCCGGAGAGGAGACGCCGGACCTTCGGACTCCTTATCCCACCGCGTCACGTTTGCCGATCCGCCTGTGGACTCGGAGCTCGACTTGGCGCTTGTATGGAGAACAGGCCAAGGCGGTGTGCGGGATTTGTGTGCTGGACCGTGAGAAGAGATCAGCTGAGGCTCATCTTCGACCTACGCGAGGTCAGAGCCGCAGAGACGCGCACGCGGTGACTAAAGAGGAGAATACCGCGCCGCATCTTGCTGCGCAGCACTCGATGCGGAGTTTGAACCTCGTGGCACCACCGCTTGTTACGAGTGATATTCGTGCTTTTGGACACGGTCCTCTCGTATCCATCACCAAGTACTCTGTGTCATGCATGCTGTTTGTTTGAACTGTTGTTCAGGCATATTTCGTAGAATCCCTCGAAACTTTAGACCGTGGTTCCCTAGGTAAGAAACGGGGTGGAGTACTTAGTAAACCAGTAGTTGTATGCTATGTTGGTTGTGTTCCCCGATGGGTGCCCCATTGAAATGATTCGTGGTCGCGCCAATAATCGACGCCTGATTCGTAAAAAAAAAAACGCTGGCTGAGGAACTGTGCCGGACACAGCTCGAATCCACGACACCGCGGAAGCTCAACAAGCTGTCGTCAGGGAGTGGGATATTTGGACCTGCGGTGGCATTTCGCACCCGACATGAAGTACAAAACAAAAAACGGTCCAAATTTGATTTGATTTTAATGCTCTGGGTGGATCGGCAGGAAAAATTGTGCAAATTATAAGAAATGGAGTCGGCAACAAATGGCAAGCGGGCTCGCATCTCAGGCGCGACCGAAACGATGCAGAGAGGCTAATTATTATACGCAACAACGCAAGGCACGAGGGTAACGCTCCCGCCACCGGTTTCAGGCCGCTGGGGGACACGGTATACCCACGCCCGGGGCGACAGAATGAGTACGCCAACGAATACATTCGTGAGCTGCGATGGATGCTTGTCCGATGCTTGGACCAGTGGAGGTGTGCTGATGACTAGTATTGAGAATTGCAGATTGAATTGACGAGGACACGGCGCGCAAGGCGAGGTTCAGGAGATTGTCGTGCATGGGAAGAGTCACAACAGATGGGCCGATGCACAGAGAACGAATTCGGGCTGGAGAGGACGTTAGCCAACGCAGCACTGGTTCATTGAGGCTTCTGTGCACACGGAAGCACAACGATTGGCCGATGCACAGGAACAAGTTCAGAGCTCGGAAGAGGCTTAGCCAACACAGTCCAGGGACTACATGAGAAACGACGAAGTAGATTGGCTGCGGTGGGTTTTATGCTACACAAAGGCGAGCGAACAGAATAAAAGAAAAAGGCAGCGAGCAAAATTAGTATCTCCCGCGGATGAGGAAGACTTGGAGAACGACATGCGAAAAAAAGCTAGAAACGGAAAAAGTTGTATGACACGATTGAATTGCAAACTACAGAAGGAAGAAGGTAATCAGGCATCAGTAAGAGCCAAGACAGAAGATAAAAAGAGGAGAGAAAATCTCTGGAGCAACAGGAAGAAGAATTGTTGAGAAAAGTCAAGACAGTTCAAGAACTACAGGCGAGAAATGAGGAAAGTAGAGGGGAGTACCATAAGTTGGAACCAAGAAGAGCAAATGAACAAAAGAATTAGAGGAGGAGCAAATTATGTCAATTCCGGGAATAGGAAGAATTGGAAGAAGATGGAAAACAAAGCTGGAAAAGGAAAAAACGCGGAACTTCGGAACTACTGAAGAAGACGGTAAGATAGGAATCAATAAGGGACGAGCCTGGAAACAGCGCAGATAAAAAGGCGAACGAGAAAAATTGGAGAGACAGGAAGGAAGAATTGGTTGGAAAAAGTCCGAACAGCTTCGGGAAATTAAAGTCCAGGGGAACATGAACTGCAGCTAGACTAGAAGTTGCAGGACACGGGTAAGAGAAATGAACGAATGGAGAAAGTCAAGAATGCAAGAAAGCTTGAGGAGATGCAGGAGGAAATTATGAGGAAAAGCTTCTAGTAGCGGAAAACCCAAACAAGAAGAGACGGGATTACAAAACGCCAGCTTGAGATGTATATAAGAAGGAAAAAAGAGAACGGAGAATGAACGTTTAAGTCAACGCACACTGTGCAGATACTTCGAACAGTATGAAGCCCAAAGCAAGGTTGGAGTGTGAGGAGGTGAGAGAGAGATTGAAAAAAAAAGCTTTCTTCAGTTACGTGAAACAACAAACCAACACGAGCGGGATTACAAAGGCAGCTGAGGGAATGTTAGAGAGGAAGCAGAAAGAGAACGGAGATGAAACGTTAAGGAGACCACACTCGTGCGGCAGATTCGAAGAGCTTAGAAGCAAAGCAAGGTTTGGAGTGTGTGGAGGATGAGAAAGGCAATTAAAAAAAAACATCTGAGTTCGTGAACACCAAAAAAAGAGACGGGATTACAAAGAACAAGGAATGAAACAGGAAAGGGAGATCAAGCCAATTGAGGGAAACGATGAGATTGGAGAATGGAGAGACAAGAGAGAGAGTGGAATAAGAAACAAAAAAGACGAAGGAATGAAGCAGGAAAGGGAGATCAACCAATTGAGCACAGACGATTGAGATTGGAAGAAGAAGAACAAAGAGAGACAGTGGGCTAGAGAACAACAAGAACAGGAATGAACCAACAACAAAGTACAAGAACAACTGAAAAAGAAGCAAAGGTTGAGCTACGCGGAGTGGTAGAAGGCACAACTGAATGAAACAGGAACAGATCGGCAATTGAGAAACTATGAGATTGGAGATGAAGAGCCATGAGAGATCAGTGCAAGAGAGAACAAAAGAGGGACAGAAGCAACTGAGAGGTAGAAAGCAAGGTTGAAGTACGCGGAGTAGTGAAAGAACGACAATGAAAAACCAGGAAAAGAACGAATCGGCCAATTTCAATGAAAGCGATGAGATGGAGAATGAAGAACATGAGAGACGGTGAGTAGACAAAAAAACACCCATATGCTTTGAATTAACCAACTCAAGGAGAGAAGAAAGTTGAGTCCCGAGTGGAAAACTCCGGAAAGATAACGAAACTCAAACGGATCGGAGAGGAAGAACAACTCATTGTGGAAAGAAATGGGCCAGGAAGTAGACAGCGACAGATAATTAGTGAGGATGTGTGACATACCACAGGGAAGTAATGTGGTGGTGAGCGGAACTGATTGACATACTCGTCGGATGACACGCACATCTTAGAGCAAACCCTAGTGATTGAACAATTAAGGGAGCATGCGGGGTTGTTGACTATGACGATACATTCTCCTGACCAGGTCCAGCATTGGAGCTACACCCCAGGAGTGTGGCGAATCAATGATGAGCAACCTGCTGGAGAGAGGCGACGGGACAGAGGTGACTCTGGCACGAAAGCAGGTACGTGGTGTAGCATGCATACCATGCGTGCGGCACGATGACTTAGGGTACGAGATTGAATTTTGCTGTTCAACGAAGAACTCTGTCCGATGGGTGCACGTATGCTCGTGACCCCTGAATGTGTAGTATCGGAGTGCCTGTGGGTGAATGTTTGTAGCCCACAGTCCAGACTACAGCACCGGTATGTGCTGCCGAGGGCCAAAGAGTGTGGGAGTATTCCCTGGTGGTCGAGATTGTAGCCCTGGAGTGTGAGGCAGTTGGTCAGTCATCAGGCAGGTGAAGGTGGGAATCTCAACACAATATACTTGGCAATGTGTATGTCTGCTGTTGTGGGAGTCCTGAGTGCCGTGAAGGAGTTGTGACGAATAGGTTTGAGGTGGCAAGAGGAAATAGGAGCACCAAGACAGAACTTGAGCCAGGGGACGGAAACCATAATGGAACAATCCGCATGGGTTTTAAGAGTTGGAAGGTGCTGCATCCAGGAGCAGTTTTAGATTGGATTTAGAAATCGCAATTTCGAAATTGGATTTTAATGTTTCTATCAGCCTCACAGAAACTTGTGGGTAGAGTGCAGATGAGCTGGCAGCGGGCACTGGCGTGTGTCACTGTCTCGAACCTTTCTGAGGCACACGATGTTTGGCTAGCTGAGTGGGTTTATTTGTCTTAAGAGAGTTGTGGAGAGAGGGGAGGCCGTTCCCCAGGTGGAGTTTACCTGATTTCCGTGAACGCCTGGACAAGAGGGGAGTCATTCCACAAGATTGAGGTATACGCGATTCCGTGAAACCCTCGGAGATGAGGAGGAGCCATTCGCACGATTGGGTTTCCCCTGATTTTCTATACCCTGCAGAAGAGGGAGGAGGCGTTTCACCGATTGGGTTTACCTGACTTCGTGACCTGGAAGAAAAGGAGGGGTAGATCACAGCCCCATTGAGGCGTGACCCCTTTGAGCCCGTGCGGAAAGGCGGCGGGGTCATTAATGGGTATTGAGGGATTCGTTCCCCACTCACCCTTCCAATGACCAAAGAAAGCAGCCCATATGGGGATGTAAGAAACTCTTGATGAAATCTTAGCGCCGAAAGTGATGAAAATTGAGAGATGACAGAAGCATAAGAGTGGTAGCGAAGTGATTTGGGTGGTCATTGAAAAAGATGGTGAAGACATACAGGCAAGAGCGTAAACACACCTAAAAAGCTGGATGACAAAGATGTGGCTTGCTTGAGGAAGGATTTGACAATGCCTGTTGGAACCATCGAGCAGTGTTCATGAGACTGGTGAACTGAGATTTTGATGTCTCGTTTAAAATGTGGAATAACGATTTAGGTAGTTATGGAGGAGGCCAGCGGACGACGGACGTAGTGACAAATTAATTGGGGTTTGATACAGTGATACTGGTTAAATTGATGACCAAGTGGGATCCGAGGGACTGCGTGTGGTTTTTTGTTTCACATAACGTGAAGGTGTTGGATGGTGTTGTGGACTGGGTGTGCGCACTGTGGAATGAATGACTAAAGTGTTTGGAAGTTTAATGGCTGTGGATTGTGGCAGATGAGGAGAGTGAGTGCGACAACTCTCCCTGTCGGTAGGAGTCTCCTAACCAGCGCCTTTGTGGTAGGTTAGGGGGACTTAGAGGATTCTAGCATGGATTCTGGACACTGTTCCATTGTGAGGCGGACTGCGATGGGTAAGGGCAGCCAGGTATGGGGATACTCGGCTGTAGTTGAGCTGGATGAGTCAGGAAGAAATAGGGCAGCAGGCTTTGGGGGTTCCTGGCAGGTGAAGGCTGTCAGAGTGCCAGGAGAGCACCGATAGGGTTCAAGTGCCAGGAGGCACAGTATTGGTGCATGACAGCACAGTGTAGGTGCTATGAGGGCACAGTAATGGGGTGAGAGAGCCACCTTCGTTAGGGCCCTGTCACAGCCTTGACGTTTAAGCCAGCAATGGCAACGTATAAAAATTGATCTCAATAGTTGAACGTAACGTCTGAAATTTTTGAGTGGTTTAATTCTTTGAGTTTTTGGGTATTCAACGTGTTGGTCGTTTCGAATACATATTTAGTAACAGGCCAGAAACGTTTCGTTGTGTTATACATAACTATTTACCAACCCGAAGCTTACTTGTGATCGGCCGTTCAAACCCTAAGACAAGCGATATTCAACTACCCTTTGCGGGGCGCTATACGTATCAGCCGCGAACTCGCTGGCGGTAGCCTGTTGAGAACACTGCGACGCCGATTGAAATCAAGACTGCCCGAGATTTTGAATTGTCCAACATTGCAGTCACACCTTGACGATTTTTGGCCAGCGATGCGATTCTATGAAAAATGTTTAATCCACGCTAGGCACAACCGTGCAAATTAAGTATATGGAAAGTTGAGTATACGTTAAGATTATGCTCGAAATCATTGAAGTGCGCTGCATAATACTAGTCACGATTGAGTACGTCGTGAAATTTCAAGATGCTGAAATTTTTAAGACGTACTCGACGTAAGGCTACAGCGTTTTGCATGCGTTGGCATCCTGTCTCTTCCGCCCCCGTTCCCCCGTGACGTCTATAACACGGCGAACACAGTTACTGCTAGGTTAGTCATAGATCGCAGCACGTCAAGCTTAATGTGACATCATACTTGAAACCAATTTATAACCGTTGAAGCTAGCGCTTCTGAACAAATGAATTAGCGTCAGCTTAGCCTAATGTTTATACGTGCTTGGTAAAGTATGAGTACGTGCATTGAACTATCTATACTGGCCTTCAACCATGGCGTACGTGGCTATGTAACGTTAAGGTAACGTGCGTTTAACCTACTGTGTAGCAGTTTTGCAACCTACAGTATAACGTGCATCTAACATGAATAACATGCTATGAACCTATTGATGTACGTATGTATAACGCCATTTCGTATGTAGACAATAAATGACGTCTTCCGGACAACCACGAACTTACTGACAGTCGCTTTCTAACTGTACAATCTACGTGTACCTGACGTATTGGCAGCGGTTTAGGGGAATTGGTACTATCACAAATCGGCTTCACAAGAGGAACGCATCATTGTTCCACGACTCCATGTTGAGTGGATGTCAATGCCCAGTAGTACAGCTAGTTAGTTAATACTATTAGGCAGTATTGGTGTTGCGTGACAGTATATAGAATAGTATAGTCGTGTAGCTAGTAGCATTGTGTAGTAGATATGTCTACGTCACGTAGTAGTAAGTAGTTGTCTATGTCAGTCAGAGTTAGTAGTAGTAGTAGATTGTAGTAGTAGTAGGTCCATTCAGTAGTAGTCAGCTGTAGCTGTGATTGGGAGGGTGGGTGAATGATGGATCCTCTTATACGTACCACGATAGGAGACTACTTTGCACCATTGTTCGATGTTCTTTCGGCTAATTTTTTTCTCATTCCCAGCGAAAATTATCTTTCTTTCGTTTACTTTTTAAAGTATTAAAAACGACTTTGACAAATGCCTAAATGTACTAGTAATCCGAACACAGCCAACGCTCTCGAGAAGCTTATACATAAGTTATCCTACCCCAACGCATCTGCTTTATCGTCGTTTTAGGCGTCCACAACCTAATGCCCACCCGCTAGTCAGCGATATGCTATAGCGTAATCAATTCCCAAGCACGTTATTTCATCCTCCAGGTTACTCAAATAAGTCACCCGGGCACCCTAACATTACTTTGGACGTGTTTCGACGTTGAGAACTTTCCAATATAGCGTTGTTTGGCGAATGTGAACCAACGTTCGTGGTAGCATGCTTACAACCGTTAGCTACTAGGTTCTAGAAATAACGTTTCGGTACGCGAATGTTTACCTCTCGTGTTTCGACTTATGAGTAACATACATTAACGCTTGTCAACGATCGCATAAGTGCCTAAACTTATGGCGCGTCGTAGCGGAACGTTGTGAGCCAACGACCGAGTACGTCGTAAAATTTCTAAGCATTCGGAAAAAGAGAGAACAGCACAAAGTCACACGAAGATTTTTAAACCAGCGTACAACGACTTTGGCGTGTTTTCAGGTATTCTAACGTATACAAAACTACCAATAACGTATTCGACGTGTGCCAGCGTATTCGGCCAAATTTGTAAAAAAACGCATACGTTCGCTAAATCGTCAAGTGTGACAGCCCCTTTAGGAGCGCCAGAAGCATGCTCAGGTGAACCCCGAAGTCGCTGAGTGTCCTCCACCCCCGATTGTGGAAGCAGGCAAAGAGCCTAGTAGAGTCACACTCCCCCAGCAGCGATTATGTAAGTTCCAGCGGTCCACCAAATGGAAAAGACAAAGAAGGGCCTTGCCCAGGTTTAATAAATGGAACAGTGTGCCAGGTCTGGAAAAATGGGTCATTAGGATCTTCTAGCCATAGCAGGTTTGTTGATTGTCCTAGAACTAAAGTAAAATGGTTAGGTTCGATGACTCTCCTCCGCACCATTCATGTGTGACACCTGTACGATACGTTGTTGAGGAGAAATTGTTGCAAGAGCCAGGCTAGGTCACCCTCTCCAAGTGCCAGAGAGGCCACCAGTATGTCATGAGCACGCATCCACGAAGGTAACAGTTGAGAAGAAACACACCTCCTGCTGTAAAAGAAAAAAAAAAGATGAAGAAAGAAAAAAAAAGGGAGAACTAACCAAAACAAGTCGTGCAAGGAAGGTTAAGGGTACACTCCATCTCACCTGGGTCTAAGGTCACCACACCCATTTGCGGCCTGAAGAACGCCTCCGAACTGCATTTGTTTGCCATCGCTCTCACCGTGCCACCATTGCTGTGTCACCTGCTGTCCAACGCAGGGCTTGTTGCCTGCTACTGCTTGTGAGTAGGCCGATATGGCCGAAGCATTTTTGTGGCCATTGAGCCAAAGTGCTTTAGTGGGCCGTTGTGGCCGAAGATGCCAAGCCATTTTAGCCAGCAAGATCTCGCGCAGTGAACGCTGCTCATAGAGAGCTTGGTTGTTGTTGTCTTCTTGTTCTTCTTCTTCTTCTTCTTCTTCCAAACCTTATTCTCATAGGACTCGGCTCTTGTATATACAAGATCCGCATCGCCTTAAATACTGAGCACATGTACACATCCTCACATAGACGGTGCCTTTTGATAGCGTCTATCATGAACTTTTAAATATATTCGGACATTTGGTTTAAAGTTTCGAAAAGTTCACTTGTTCTATTTAAAAGATTATTCCATTTTATCGTATTGTAATTTCGTAAATACATATTTATTTAGTAAATACACGATATATCGTAAATACGTAAATACATTATGACGGTTTTCGCTAATGGCTTAATGAAGGCACGTGACGAAATATCGGAAGTTGGTTGTTTGTGTTTTTTTTTAGCCGACAAAAACCCTTAGGACGCTGCTCTTGGACACATTTGTCCTTGTCGGCTCAGTGAGCCGAAGGACTCTGTGAGATTAGGCCACTGGGCCGACTGAACTCACCTGGTGAGAGGCCAATAAGGCCACGAAGTGAGGAAACCCTCAGGGGTCAGGACAATACTGCCGGGAGGGGCATGAAGGAGCGAACACGTGAAAGAACTTTGAACCTTTTGAATGTTCTTGCTCCTTGCAAATGTGGTGTTAAAAGTAAAATGGAATGTCCTCCCGTTCAAAATCCATAATTAGAATGTTAAGTAGTGTGCATAAAGTGTAAATTTGTTTGTTAGATTGGTGACCCGACACACTAAGATAGGGACATGCCAATCTACTGTGACACTTTGATTTTGTAAATAAGTGCTTCCCATGTGTGGGTTTAGAGTAAAATGGGAGATCGGTGCGTACGCTAGACGAGGCCATTGCGTGGGCTGCCCCAGATGGAGGCTCGGAGAGCCTCGGAGAAAAGGTGGGGTAGTGTCGGAAATGGCCTTTCGGGACAACTAAATGAGGATTAGCTCAGTCCCATTAAATTCATGTATAGATAGGTTTGTGTGGTGTAAGGGACGATAGTGTGTGTCGGGAGGTATAAAGACTGTGTTTTTCTGTTATACGGTGGTGGAACGAGAAGATGATGCTTTTCCTCTCCTGTAGAGAGGAAGGGTGTGCCTAAGAGAGGTGAGTGGCCTGGACAGAGAGTGACGCGAAGGGGGGGCCTTTGGTCACTGAGTCGCCTGGAGAGTGGGTAAAAAGGAAACGAGAGAAAAAGGAGTTCTCGATCCATGGGCCATCACCAAGCTATCCTGTGTGCATGCATGCGTTTGTTTGAACGTGTTGTTATAAGGCATATTTCGTAGAATCCCCTCGAAAACCTTTAGAACGTGGTTCCCTAGGTAAGAACGGGTAGATAGTTAGTATTATAACCATGTAGTGTTTATTGCTTGTGTTGTGATCCCTGATGTTCCCAATAAATCTGGTTAATTTACGCAGTTGCCGCTATGGATTAATGTGTGTCGCGTCGAGGAACAATCCATTTCGATTGGCATATAAGACACAAAATGGTTACAGACTGGTAGACTCCGCTCGGTCACTGACAAAGCCAGTCTGTAACTAGGGGTTCTATCTCCCCAACTGGTAAGTACAGATTACGTTGTATCGCGATTGAAAACGCGTGACCGAGGCCTGTGCCGAGCCGGCCGGCGTTATAGACTCCGGAGATGGTGGTCGCGAAGGTGCGCCAGGGACCGGGTCGAAATCCCGCCACCCCGGAATATGCAACAATATATATAATGGAAAACTCGAAACCTTACTCAAGTAACTCCATTCACAATTCAGGTTGAATGACTTATTTAATACATGATCATGGAGAAAGACAGTCAATGCAGCATGATTGCTCTCTGCCTTGATGTTCCAAACAGAGTTGTTTTTTTTATCTCGGGAAGAGAAATGGGAGGGTTATCCACTCACATGTAAGCGAATTGACCAATCACATTCTGATCAGAGACAAATAGAACGTTCTCAAGGATGTGGTCATGACTATTTCAAATGCAAATTCCTATGGTATGTCCTCGTGCACTTTCAAGCTTCATCGGATATTTGCATTGCTTCGCTGTCCTCCCCCTTTCCCACTATTGCATAATGTATACATTTCAATGTAACAATGCCCCGTATTCATGTGATTCCTATAGGTTTACTACATAGCAAATTTGTTATTTATTAATTAGAATTAAGCATTCCTGCATCTCACTGGCGCCTGAACAAAGGCAGATTTATGTAACTTAACTTACCAACCAATTGAAATAAAGAAAATATTATATTGTTACACAGTTAACTAGCACACGATATCTATTCATTATAAAACAACCATCACGATGCGATGATCCATTATCAAGTATATTTTAAAGCATCAGAGCAGCAAACATAAGAGAGGGGTACACATTGCATTTAACTAAGCAAGGACTAATAATTAGATCTTTCACCAAGCCCAGATGTGCTTGGGCCAGGATGGGGATTATACGTTTATTATTATTACTGCCATATGTTGAAAGTTATCTTGTTTGAAATGTTCACTTTGAGTGGTATGGTGGTGGTGTTGAGCATTTACTTGTGGATTTAGGAGAGCACTTTCTCAACATTGAGAAAGGGAAACAAAATATTTATTAATGATCCTAAGTTTTTAAAATATACGTAACAGTTATATGGAACTAATAAGACCACAGTGTATTTGAACAAAGTTTCTATTCCCCTCATTCGTGGTTTGTCAAGGAAACAATTCTAACGAGTTAAACAAAGAAACTCACAAACCGTGGGCAATCCACTCTGCAAATGAAATAAGTTCTTACTTTCCCATTGTCAAAGACCTAATAAGCATGTTTTATGCTGCAGTCATTTTAAACCTTTATCTCAACTCTGTGTCAGTGTCTTTACCCACTGTGAGTGTTGGGAGAAAAGAACGCTTGGAGATGCTTTCTGATGAACCATTCCTTATATGGTGACAAAGTGACTTCAGCGAATGCCTTACAACAGATTTTATACCTCCATATCGTTTAAAAGCATTTGAAAGCATTTCAAGAGAAATGAATACGTAATTTGTGGACAAAGAGCACTTATCCCAATATGAAAGAAATTTATTTCAGCATGATCAACAGAGAAACAACAATGCTTTGTGATAGTCATGTGATCCACAGAGCTTTCAATCACCTTATATGTCCAAAAACCGTAGGTGTAGCATATTGTTCACATTTCACAAGATGGGATTAATTATTTTACATATACTGTATATATACTGTATATGAGGCCCGGCGAGGAGTGATGTAAGCGACATTTTTTAATGATATGATGATGATAGGCTCAGATGATACCCAGAGAGAGAGGATCAAACGTTCAGCACTTTCATCTCGATGTGGAGGTAGCTATGAAAGGGCGCCGTGACGCGTGATCGGGAGGCTGTCTTTAGGAGGGACTTCAAATATGATGTATGACGCCTTTCACCGGTGGCTAACGCGCGCTCAATATCATAAGCTGATGGATTAGTGACAAGGAGGGATGGAGAATTGTATAGATGCAGGTACTGGTCCGCGAGAGGGAGAAGGTATTCCGTCAGGGGTGTGTTTCCCAGGTAGTTGGACGATGGTGGGTATTTAGGTATATTGAAATTCGGCAATTAGCCCTCCCACCCGTAAAAATATTGCGGCCCATGGTCGCTAAGGACCCTGACTTCGGACTATCCGAGAGTCACGACCTAATTCTGGGTGTCGTGGGAGATGACTCCACTGCTCCACCTAGTGGTCTTTATCACCACCGAACCCTGGCCCACAACAATACTTCAGTATTGCTCATGGATTTTCACAATCTTACCCTTCCTGAATATACAGATGAACCATTCAGTTATTGAACATTGGGTGTTCTTTGATCCAGATGGAAACCAACAGTTTAGAAACAATGGGACTGCTGATTTATCAACATATTCAGCAGTTCAGCAGGGATTCCAATCAGACCATGTAGTTTTTCAACCTTTCAAAGGAAAGGAGATCTTTGAAAAGATGGGGTCAAGATCTATGCTTTCAATAAGTGCTTCATGCTTATTGGTTGTCGAGCGATCACGAGAACTGTTTGTGATGTATAGTCACGAGTTCTTGAAAATGCTCACATATTCTCTAAAGATCATAACAGTCATAATGATTCTTTAACTTTCAATTATTAATTCTATCAAGGTTTTGATTGTCAAGATCTGCAAAATATTAAGATTAGTTGTTTTTTGGGGGAAAAATGCATTATAAATGGACAAGCAAAGCTTCAAAAAACATGAAATCCTCCTTTTCAACATGAACTTCTTGAAAAAAATATTACATTCCAAGAAACATCATTTCCTGATGTCACGTAAACAAAACGGTTGATAGTCCAATCAGACAGCAGTGTCTACGTGGCAATAGCTCTTTTGTTTGTTTTTAAATAATCACACCATTTTGCCATTTATCACATGATATCCTGCATATAAAGTTATTTGGATATTATTATACTTTGTTCAATTTAGGATGTCTATTAAAAACAAATAAACAGCCAGATGAAGACTCCTACAGTTGAGTTACCTGGCTTCCTCGGTTTGACATGAGGAGTCTTTAATGGCTCTGGAGTTCTTTGTGCTGTAACTTGGTTAATGCAGATTCATATACAGCGAGTGCAACCACACACGTCATCTAAGAAAAAACCCAGAAATATGAAAGATAACATGAAAAGGTTTGCAGAGGAAGAATCAATTTCTCCAACAACAATGACAGATTTCTGAAACATCATGTTGCAAAATCAGACTCTAGTAAGTCAGAGATGGTAAGCTCTGCCTTCTTAATTTCCATCAAGCTTTGACCATAATTGTTGAATCTTGCTTTTCTTCACCGACTCATAAGATAAATACATTGCTGCACAAATTGTGGAAACAATCGTTTCATTGGTGCATCAGTTTAATTGTTTTGTTTGGTGCAACACTTTCTGGAGCATTAATTCTTCTTCAAGAGTCTAGATATAATTAGAGCTTAAATCAAGTGAGGTTAAAGTTTTTTGATTTTTCACCTTTATATACAAATTTGGATTTAGTACTAGTGAGGGATTCTTCACTTTCAAGTAAATGACAAGGTTTTTTAAACTCTTTTAATAAGTTTTTATGTGTCAGGTTTGAAAGAGCATTCTTTTCTAAAAATAATACTCAAGTTTTCATTGTTTTGATAAGCAGAAGTTTTGAGGAGACTGTTAATTTTATTTAATTTTAGACTTTTGTGGAATAGTTTCAACAGGTAAGGTATTCCTATGGTGGGAATTGCAGCCCCAACTAGCGGCCATTTTTTCTATTTTTCTGTGAATTTTCATTTACTAGAAGCACCCGCTCCCTACGGGAGCCGTCAGTTATTATATTTATGCCTATTTTACTCCAAGGGGTCCCAGGATTATAACACCAAAAAATGGTTGCAATCGGTTCAGCCGTTTTTGCGGTAACCTGGGAGCAGACAGACACGATGGTGAATAAGTTTAATATCTGCAAAACTGAAGGAGAATTTTTTTTTAGATTAGCTAAAATATTACCATACATGTCGTTATAGTAGATTATATTTGTGTGGTTAACTATAAAATTTTTTGAGAGGCAGCTTCAAAATATTTATCCAGATAGCCTGATTGCAACCAGGAGTGGTATGGTTTATAGTTGCTGCATATCTGGATGTGTTGGTTAGAGTTGAACAGAATGGTTTTGGTACAAGTGTAATATCATAAAGTTAATGATTTTAGTTTCCCTGTGGTCTTGAACACCCTTCCATGTAGCAATGTACCACTTAAAATGGGTTCAATGTCTTTTCATCTCAGCTACTTAGAT
Source organism: Eptatretus atami (assembly GCA_035128595.1). NCBI lineage: Eukaryota > Metazoa > Chordata > Myxini > Myxiniformes > Myxinidae > Eptatretus > Eptatretus atami. The sequence goes on along the minus strand of CM068956.1, from coordinate 38,347,554 downwards.
TTGCAAGAATTTGTTCACAAAGGATGATTTTGTTGAATGTGCTGAGAAGGTTTTTTCATCATGTTAAACACAGGATATTTGGCTGATTGTTTGATCAGGTCTTGTGAGAATATTTTAGACTCCATCGTCAACTTTAATTTAAGTTTGGTTGGTTTCATGTAAAACAAGTTTCTATGCATTGCATTTAATATAACAATTTTTTTAAATGAACAGCTTTTAAAAATTAATTATTTTGTGAGGTAAATTATTTCATTAATATTGGTGGTAAAAAAAATAAATAAATAAAAAATTATATATATATATATAATATATATATATATATATATAATATATATATATATATATATATATAGTAATACTTGACATACGAGTTTAATTCGTTCTGTGACGAGCTCGTAACTCGGTTTGCTCGTATATCAAACAATTTTCCCAATTGAAAGTAATTAAAAATACCATTAATCAGTTCCAACCCCACCCAAAAAAAATTTTTTTTTTTTTAAATTCACTTTATCGCTAAACTAATTGCTACAATTTTTTTTTACATTTTTTTATTCTCTTTGCCGTTACACTTAATTGCTACAATTAGCCGTTACCACAGCTTCAAATTCGTAACGCCCTTGGCTGGCGTTATAGCCTTCAACGAATCCTTCTGCTTGAGAATAGTACATATCGTTGAAGTACTACGCTCAAACCCCTCGCCAACTCGACAAACACGCACTCCACGTCATGTTTGCAATGATTTCACGCTTCATTCAAGCAACATCATTTGTTTCTTCTTAGCACTATCCTTTGCTGTTACTTTTTTAGGACTCATGGGTGAGTTACAACAAAGAAATTTGGCAAAATAAACTGCACCAATGAAAAAACAAGAGCTAAACACAACGCAGATTACTAAGGTATACCCTACTCAATGAGATAACCAAGAGAACTGAACGAGTGAGTGGCGGGAGATGCGTGAAAAGGGGGAGAAAAAAAAAAAAAAACAGCTCGCTCCACTCGTAACTCGGATCTAGACTCGTAACCACAAAGCAAAAATCGTCCGAGCAACGGCTGTAACTCGGAATATCGTAAGTTAGTGCATTCGTATGTCAAGGTATTACTGTATATACTATATATATAATATATATATAATAATATATATATATATATATATATATACAGTAGAACGCCGCTTTATAAATCCACGGTTATAAAATCCAGCCGCTTATTGTGACCAAAATGAGTTGGAACGGAATTTACATAGAGAAGAATTTCGCCGCGATAATAAATCCACCCGCCGTTTAGTAAATCCACCTGCTTGGCACGTGCGCGGTCTCAACCTAAGCTTGATGTCGTATGCGCTGCTGTGGGGGTGTGTGTTTAACTATAGGAGAACTGTAAAATCTCAAGCGCAGTGTCACAGTGTCGTTATATAGATTGACTATATAACGACATTGACTCCCATTGACTACATCCTTGTGCAATGATTTCCAGCTCACTCTACGCTTTCACTTTCGGTCGTCACAGCGGGTGAAGCGTGTATGCGTTATAGCTTGCGCCGGTTGGTTGAATTCTATCTCTCAGCATTTTTGTACTTTAAGAGTCACGAGTTGAGTGTATTTAGAGTCAAGATGGCGACCACGAGCAAAAAAGAGGAAGATCTATCCATGGAGGAGAAGGTGGCCTTATTAGACCGTTTCAATGCAATGGCGAAGACAAGTCAGCGCGAGGCTGCAATCGTGTTGGAAATTTCTCGTGGCCAGCTCCAGAATCTTATCAAGAATGAAGGCACCATCAGAGCAGAGGTTCAAGAGCAAGGCGGTGTGAAGCAGAAGCGGGTGGGGAAAGACGAGGAAGTGGAGAAAGCCCTGCTTGAATGGTGGGAATTTTCGAATCGGAGGAATATGCCAGTGAATGGCCCGATCTTATGTCAGAAAGCGGAAGTCCTTGCGTAAAAAGCTGGTCATCACGACTTTAGGGCCATGACGGTTGGTTTTCTCGGTGGAAGAAACGGAATGGAATTGTCTTCACTGTTTTGAGGGAGAAGCGGCTGAGGCGGATGTGGCTGCAGCGAATGAGTTCCGTCAAAATCAGCTGGGAGAGATTCTTCAGTCATTTGACAAGCGGGACATCCTCAACGCCGATGAGACAGGAATCTACTTCCGCGCTCTACCAGACTTGATGTACATTGCCAAGAAGGACAAGAAAGGCAAAAAAGGATTCAAAATGGCAAAAAGACCAAGTGACATTGATGGTCTGTTGCAACATGGACGGTGGAAAGGAAGATCTTCTTCTGATTGGCAAACCAAAGAAGCCGCGTTGCTCAAAAATCTTCAACAACTGCCCCTGACCTACAACTTCTCTCCAATGCGTGGATGACAAGTAGAATCGGGAGTGCTGGCTTCGCGTATTGGATCTCCAGTTCCATCATCAAAAACGAAAGGTACTTATGCTTGTTGACAATTGTTCGGCACACACTCAAGTCGATGGACTGAAAGAGCATCACCGTCAAGTTCCTCCCGCCCGAACACAACATCGGTGCTCCAACCATGTGACATGGGAATAATTAGGACGCTGAAGGCCTACTTTCGACACAGCTTCGCCAGAACATCATTGATACTATCGATAATAGCCCAGGAAGAACTTGTAGCCAACGAAGTCGTCAAAAAGGTAACGCTGTTGGACACGATGAATATGCTCGATGTTGCGTGGGAAAAAGTTACGGCAGAAACGATTTGGAACTGTTGGCAAAAGGGAGGATTTGTTGGAGAACCAGACCCAATGCAGAAATGGAGCCACTGCACTGCGCACCACCCAGGCTCATAACCGAAGTGTTCGTAATGGCTCACCATCGACGACGACATTGAGAAACAGGCGAAATTACGGAAGAGGAAATGACCGACCAGCTCGTCGGTCAGATTCTCGAAGCACCGAGCCATAGCTGAAGAAGTGGAAGAAGAAAGCGACGACGAACCCGAGCCGATGCCAACAGCGGCAGAGATGCGGACTGCAACTCGCCAAATTGGACAGGGGACTGCAGCTCTCAGGTTTTGCCCATCCGATTTCCGCCACGTGACGGATTCAATAACGGAACATTTGCGCAAAACCTCCTCCCAAGCACAGCGACCTTGGAGAGATTTTTTGAACAATCCCTTGTCACCGTTTGATAAATCAATGTTTTTGTAGCATAAAGCAGTGTTTTAACGACATTCGCTTTTTGTCTTATCTATCCAGTAGGTGCTGCAAATAGTTTCTCCGCTTAAAATCCAGCGGTTAATAAATCCAAACAGCGTGGCCCATGGTGGATTTATAAGCGGCATCTACTGTAATATATATATATATATATTATATATATATATATATATATATATATATATATCATATACATACATAACGAGGTGCCGCGAGGAGGAGTGATGTAAGGGCCACATCGGCCATTTTGGAGTTAATGCCATATAGCACTATTTTAACCTTCCCT
>CM068956.1:38308282-38334112 GCA_035128595.1 Eptatretus atami | reverse complement strand
TGAAGGAAAGCACAGAAAACGAGCTGGTACATTTAACAGGGGTTTATTTATAACAATAATTGGGGAGGGGGAGCACAAAAAGAGCAGAGTTATCATGAATAAAAGAAATGCAAACCATGTACAATGAAACAGACTTAACAATTTCTACTTATACAGACTGGTGCCACACACACACACACCCAAAGAAATGGTGGCCGCAGCCTGTATTTGCACCTGCCCGCCTCGTGCGGTCTGCTCGAGCTTGTCCGGTTGCGGGACTCGAATCCGCTGCCAACAACGCCGCACCAAGCTCCGGAACCAAGAACGGCGCCACGGACGCCAGCCAGCATGGGCACGGACCAGATGAGAACGCCAGCAGCTTCCTCTCTTTCTCCTTTACGAAGGGGCGAACCTTGCTTGCTTTCGACGAGGCGAGCTTGCTTGCTTTTGACGAGGCGAGCCTTGCTTTCGACGAGGCGAGCTTGCTTGCTTTTGACGAGGCGAGCCTTGCTTGCTTTTTTTCCACGGCTCGCCACTTCGTCTTATCCTCCCCCTCCCCCACGGGTCGAGGGCACCGCTCTGAGGGACTCGCCTCCGGATTGGACGAGGGGTTGTCAGGCGACTCGTGGCCGCCCTTCATTGGTCGGGCCGAACACTCCCTCTGGCTGGGCCCCTGAGGTGGTCAGCCCCCCTGATTGGCTGGTGCGCGCGTGCAATGCTCGCCCTTCGCTCATTAGCTGGAGGAAACACTCAATGCCCCTCCTTGGAGTGGAGCCTCGATCCGAAGGGACGGAGGCTCCGCCCACGCCCTCAGCCAAAAACACGTTGGCAATGGCGACCGGGTTGAGTGCAGGTCGGCGTCGCTGTTGTTGTTGTTGTTGTTGTAGATGTAATAAAAACCTAACTAAAAAATAACTCTTAGCGCACACACGAAATTCCCATTAGACATAGGGGATGGATTCTAACTATAAACACATACTTATCGAAATAACTGAACTACGGGGACTTTGGTGGCTGTCTGTGTGCAAAAGGCTTCCAAATCCGTAACAGTATTACCCTCCTCTCCATTCCTGAAAACGTCTTTGCCCATGTCATTCTTGTTAGGATCAAACCATTCCTGCTCATGTTTTAAAAGTGTTCACAGAGTGGCTTCACACTTGGATTGTATGCTCACATTCAGATTTCTTGCTGAAGGACTGTGTGAATTTGGACTACCACTACCCGCTGCCTATGTTGATGTAATAGCTACATTTGTCTCTGTTTTTCATTTGGCTCTTTGAGACAAATTAGTTGGACAAATTAATTGTCCTAAATTAGTTGGACTAATTTGTCCAGCCAAATTAGTTGGACTCATGGTAGCCCTCTATTTTATTACATCTAGCTATGGGCATCACTGGAACTCTAGGCTATGCAAAAGGATTTGCACACAGAGTGAAGATAAGGCCTGATGTGGTGCCAATCCAGCAGAAGCTTCGCCGTTTACCTTTCGCTGTCCGTGATGCTGTCTTCCACGAAGTGAAAACACTTGAAGAAGCGGGTATCATTGAGAGAATTGACTCTTCCGAATGGGTTTCACCTATTGTCGTTATACATAATAAAACAGGAGGTATACGACTGTGTGTGGATCTTCGTGAACCCAATAAGGCAATCGTAATAGACAATCATCCACTCCCACATATTGAGGAGGTATTCGCAGAACTTTGGGGAGTGAGAATGTTCACTACTCTCGATCTTCAGAGTGCATACCATCAAGTGCACTTGCATGAGGAAAGCAGAGACCTTACGGCTTTCATAACTCATGAGGGACTTCTCCGTTTTTGTCGTGTTCCTTATGGTCTTGCTTCTGCTCCCAGTGCATTCCAGTGAATGATGTCAGATCTTAGCTGGCCAGGAGGGCATCCATTGTTACCTAGATGTCATAATTGTGTATTCTTCGTCTCCTGAGAAACATGAGGAACGTCTTGAAGCTGTTTTGAATCATATTGATCAAGCAGGCTTAAAACTGCATGATGACAAACGTCATTTCAGGAAGGCTGAACTTTCTTTTCTGGGTCACGTGATCCCAGAAAAGGGCATGAGCCCAAACACCGAATATGTGTTGGCACTAACACAAGCACTACCCCCAAAGGATGCATCTGCTCTGCGTTCTTTTCTGGCTTCTTGGTACTCCAAATTCATTCCAAATTATGCGACAGTCATGGAGCCACTTTGTGCCTTACTGCGCAAGGATGCTGACTTCTCCTGGACTGAGGCTGTGCACACTCAATTTGAAAGGGTAAAAAAATTGATTGCTAACAGCCCTGCACTTGCTTTGTTTGACCCTACTCTGTCCACCATCGTGACCACAGACGAGTCTGATTATGGACTCGGAGCAGTGCTCACTCAACTTCATGAGGACTCTACAGAGGAAATAGTAGCCTTTGCCTCACAAACACTCACAGAATGCAAATGCAAGTACTCTGCAGTCGAGAAGGAATCACTCGCCTGCGTCTGGGCAACTGAGAAATGGTGTACTTACCTGTGGGGTCGGAAATTTATCCTGCGTACAGACCACAGTCCACTGACCGCACTACTATCTTTGAAAGGTCTTGGTCGAACTGGAATGAGAATTGCATGTTGGTCTGCATGCTTACTGTTGTTTAACTATGAAATTGTGTACAAACCTGGCCATCAAAATGTGACTGCAGACTGTTTATCACGGTTACCACTCCCCATGACAGAGCCTTACCACGAACCGGACATAGAAATGGTGCCTTTAGTGTCCGATGACTGCGCTGCCGTATCTGTGGAACAATTCAAGGAAACTTGCAATAGATTCCCTATTCTACAGAAGGTATGAGGATATGTCTTCAGACGATGGCCTTGCACTGCGAAGGGCATTGACCCAAATGTACTTCCCTACTTTCGCATTCGGAATGAACTGGCTGTACAGGACGATTACTTGATTCGGGGCACTCACCATGTGATAGTGCCGACAGAACTTCAACCAAAGTTAATCCAGCTTGCCGATGATACGCATCAAGGTATTGTAAGGATTAAACAAAGGCTGTGTGACCTCTACTGGTGGCCAGGGATGGACTTCCAAGTGGAAGTTGCCATCAAGTTGTGCATTACTTGCCAAATGCATGATAAAACAGCTGTCACTTGGGTTCCACCTTTGCAACCAGTTCCTTCCTAATGCTGCTTTGGAAATGCTTGCCATCGATATAGTGGGACCACTTGATAACAGGCAAATGGACTGTCGCTATGCCATTACCTTAATTGATTACGTCAGCAAATGGCCAGAAGTAGCCTTTACGTCCCAAGTAACATCTGCTACAGTTATCAAGATCCTGCCTACAGCATTCAGTCGTGAAAGAAATCCACGGAAACTTATCTCTGACAATGGATCTCAGTTTGTTTCAACTGAGTTTGAAACATTTATGCAGGAAAGAAACATCAAACACTGCCGAAGTTCTTTCTATTACCCACGAGCCAACAGGGAGATAGAGCACTTCAACAGAGTGTTTAAGGACTGTTTACATACTGAAAATCTCGAAGGGTAGCCCTGGAAATAATTCGTACCCAACTTCTTGCAAACGTATCGAGCTACAAGACATGCAACAACTCATCAGACCCCTGCTGAACTTCGACATGGACGTACATTGCACACCAAATCAACATACCTGCTGCAAGACTCGAGGATGTGAGACGCTGTGTTTAACAGAAACAAGAGAAGTCTAAACGATACACAGACAAGCTTCGGGGAGCGAAACCTTCCACCTTCCAATGTGGTTCTTTCGTGCGAGTTCGGAAACCTGGACTTCACCAGAAAGGACAAAACTAGTTTACCCAACCCCTCAAGATCAGTGAACAGAGAGGTGCTGCTACCTTCAAACTCTCTGATGGGAAAGTGTGGAATGCAATTCATCCAGAACCTGCAATTCAGACCTCAAATGGACTTTCTGCTGGAAGTACGACAGGTTCTGAGGACTATAAGGCACATAGCCTGTTCGTCGTGGGACGAGATATCGTCGAGCCCCTGAATGGACCAAGGACTTTGTCGTGTGACATGTTATCTTGCATTGCATGCTTACTATTTTTTTTGGGGGGGGGGGGGGCAGGGGGGTTCATTACCAGTTGTTATTTTCACAATAAAAGGAATATGTGGCATTGGGAATTACATGAATATTAATGAATGCATGATGAACTGGAACTGACGAGGCGGAACCGAGAGTGGCGTCAGCGGGCTGTCGAGCGAGTGGAGCAAGACGCCATTATAAATGGTTGAGCTAAAGATCCTTTCTGTGGGCTGACTTTGCTACACAACACACTGGTACCTCGTGAGTATTTTATTTTAATCTACCACTGTAAAACAAGGGATTTCCCATGGAATTATATTTCTGCTGATATATTAATATTTGATGTCACAATATCACGCATAACACAAACAACTTAATGATCCATAACTTTATGAGACTAGATTAATTCTGGGCGAACTTGTTGAACTGGTTGTGAATTTGGTGCCCCCCTTTCCCTGGTGCCCAGGTTCAAATGCCCCCCTCAGTACACCACTGGGAACACTCATAGATCAACCCATTACTCATGTCTCATATATTTCCATTTACTCTTTTGTGTTCAGTTTTTGGAGAATATAAGATGTGGCTGCTTAGTAGTTTTGACATGTATTGCTCCCTCCTCTGTGCCTGCACAAATTTTGGTCTGCCTACCCATGCTCTTCTTGAAAACAAACTGTTCACTGGACATGCCAAACAAAAAGGAATTGTATTATTGAATGTATTTTTGAATGTATTTTGCCTTGTGTTGCTTTCAGACACAATATTCCATTGTCACATGTAGTAGTTTTACCATTTTACAATGGAGAATGTTAAATAACGTTTACACATGCTCTGGAAAAAATCCTTGCCTTTTATATGTATCATTCTTACCAGGCTACCTTTGGAGTGTACCTACTGCACACATCTGGAGCCAGCACTCTAGGGGAGTTGCACACTGGGGCGATAGTTAATCCACACTCTTGGCAAGATGAAGAAAGGGACAAGAGCTCAACATTTTCCAACAATGTACAGTGAGCACCACATGTGCAGGAAGAACATGAAACTAGTGGGTCAAGCATAGCTGAGCTGATTGAGTTTTTGCGTGGGCCACTGCTGCCCAGACTCACTCAGCCATTGTGTCACCATGTGGGCGATCGAGCACGAGGGTGATAATTCTCCCGTCGAATTTTCCACCGGCATAAGCTAATTTGCTAATCGTACAACTTGCTTTCAGGGGTACTATTTGCACTTCACTTGTCCTCAATTCGCCGCCTTTGTTGCAAAAAAAATAAGAGGAATTTTTGACAAGCCATAATTGCACATGCAAGCTGTATTTAGATGCAGCTTTGACAAAAGGAAATGATCGCATGCTGAGTACAATTTACTGCAAAGTATTGGTTAAAACTTAAAAGTAGAATTCTACCATGAGAAGGTTGCTGCTCAGTTTGTAAAAATATAAAACACTCATGGCTTGAATTTGAAGATGCATCAACTTGGGGATTAACTTTCAATGATTTGAGCCTTTATGTAATTAATTATTAACGTTGAAAATAAGTGCCAAACAAGATCCCTCTTTATTTAGATAGCAAATATGATCCCACTGTGTGCTATGTTTATGACGGATTTGAAGTTGCTTTGTCCATGCAATTTTTTTGAACTTTGGTGTTCCTCTTTACTGGTGTTATTCACGAATCATAATTAATAGCATAAATTAGGAAATGAACACGTTTTAGACTGAGGCCTAATTTGTTAAAACAAATAATCAATTTGTGAATATATTCCTTACTTGTTACTGGGCTGGCAAGATAGCCTCAAGGTATACACACTCACCTCTAAGCTGTCTCCATGAGTTTTAGTCCTGACCTAGCCATAAACTGTCATCCCATTGTTTCGCAAGCAGTGATTCATCAGTGTGTGCATTCATCCCTCAGATGGACGTTAAATTGGGTTTCTCATCTGCCGGAATTAGTTTGTGGACGTTAAAAATCCCACAGTGTCCTTCGTGAAGAATAGGCGAGCAATCACCAGCACCATGGACAAATTCCAAATTGCTGCCCTCACCTTAGTCGTACATCAGGCCTGGCCAGCCGATTCCTGAAAGACTTAGGCCAAGCTTCCCCCAGCCAACTCCACAATAATGTGGAAATAGTTGTGGCCTTTAAAAATAATTTTATTCCTTAATTATTACTGAATCTGCCACATTTGTGATTATTGATACATTTATTTAAGAATCATGTTTGTTTGTTTTCTCATAGGTTTATCTGCCTTTGTGTAATTGAGCATATTCTCATCATTATTTACTGATGATCAAATAATCATGACAAATATCTGGTCGAGGTGAGGTGTGGTGCCCCCACACTGAGTTCTTTAATTTACAAGAAATAAATTGTGTAGTTATTGTGGTGAAAAGGTTAATTAAAGCCTGATATTTTCATTTATGCATGAAGATGACCTTCAAAAGAACATTTATTTACAAAATCTACAATTGTCTGAAAAAAGTTTTCTTTTCATGCCCAAAATTCTCCATCATCAAAGACTTTTTATGATTTCTGAATATTTTTGTTCATATTCTGAAAGCTACTTCATTGATATGTTACTTTCTTGACATTGCTTTTGCACATTTGTATGATTGTCGAATTACTGATCTTGTTTTTCTTCAATATTTTATCTTGTTGCTAAAGTTTTGAGATAACATGATGATTTGCCAACTTTTTTGTTACCAATTGGAAGTGGCAGATGATGAGATTTAGCTGTTTGTGTATTTGAAGAAGAGGTTATTGGTTATGGGTTCCAAAGAACCAAAATGAATAAAACAACATTGTCAATCTTGAAATGGATTAGATGAGAGATCAATTTCGTTTTTCTTCAAGGCTGGTTGTGGAATGAGAATAATCAAGCAAGCTGTTTTGTGTGGACTCGACTAATCAGGATGTGGGAAATGTCCGAATTGAAGAGATTGCTGTCAACTGCTCCTGAAAAATCGTAGACACAGGAAATATTGAGCACTTGACCTCAAGAACTCTAAAATATAAAGTAAAGAGAAGCAACATCTTGCATTAAAAAATCCGAGAACTGAAGGTAAGGGAATGTACATGCTATGGAGAGTTTTCTCACATCAATTTCAAATACAATGGATGTGATCACATTACATTTTGAATTCCAACGAATGAAAGCAGATGTTATAAATTTGTTTGCTAATTATTTTCTAGCTCTCTCAGCGGTTTAATTTTTCAATTTCTCAGGGGTTTAACAATGTGTTTGTTGAGTCAAAATAGAGTGCACAACCAGGGTATAAATGAAACATAAATTTGGATGACTTGTGAAATATGAGATGGCTGGTCACAATGGGGTTCAGGTTGGAAATTGCAGAAGAGGATGAGGAAGATGGTGAGGAGGGAGAGGATGAGGATCTGATGGATTAAGAGGGGGAGCGAGAGGTGCTATACCTGTAATTTGTTAATTTGAAGGTTAATACTTGAGACTGAAAAAAAATAAAAATAAAAGTTTTTCTTCTTTTAGGGATCGGAAGAAAATAACTCGGCAAGCCAAAAGAGAGTATGAGAAGGACATGGCTAAGAATAATTTAAACATAATAGCAAAGGCTTTCTTTAAGTATATCAGGGAAAAAGAACAGGTTAGGGATCAGTGTGGGCCCATTGAGGAATAGCACCAGGAGAGTGGTTAGCGATGAAAGTGAGATGGCAGGCTTATTAAACAGGTATTTTTCTTCAACTTTTACACAAGAACAGTCAGGAGAATTGCCAATAGCTAAGAGTATCTATCGAGGAGGTGAGGAAGGGCTTTTACAGAAGATCCAGGTTGGAGTGGAGGAAGTAAAGGAACAGCTCGGTAATCTAAGAGTAGATAAGGCTCCGGCAGATAATATGCAACCGAGAGTATTGAGGGAGGTGGCTGAGCAGGTAAGCGAGATGTTAACGGATATTTTCAATAGCTCACTGGAGTCAGGATAGATTGGAGAGTACCGGAGGATTGGAGAGTAACAAATGTAACACCATTATTTAAGAAAGGATCCAGAGAAGAATTGGGAAACTATAGACCTGTTAGTTTGACTTCATTTGTGGGGAAGGTGTTGGAGACATTAATTAAAGACCGGATGAGGAACCATTTAAACAAATACAAACTAATTAAAGGTAGTCGGCATGGGTTTATCAAAGGTAGTTCCTGTTTAACAAATCTTTTTGAGTTCTATGAAGCAGTGTCTGATTGGGTGGATGAGGGAAGACAGTGGACACACGTACATCCGAGACTTTAAGAAGCGCATTTGATAAGGTACCACATCGGAGGTTGTTAGCCAAAGTGAGGGCTTGTGGAGTGGCTGGTTAAGTAGCTCATTGGATTGCAAACTGGCTTAGTGATAGGAAGCAAAGAGTGGCTGTGAGTGGGAGGGTGTCTTGCTGGGAGGATGTAAGTAGTGGGGTCCTCAGGGATCAGTCCTCGGACCATTACTATTCAATATTTACATCAACGATTTGGATATGGGGTAAAGAGTAAGCTTTCCAAATTTGCAGATGACACAAAGCTTGAAGGTAAGATGGATAGCAGAGGGGGTGGTGACAGATACAAGAGAGTATTGATACTTGTATGGATTGGGCAAAAGACTGGCAGATGGAATTTAACCTGAGCAAAGTGTAAGGTGTTGGGGATGGGAAAAGAACAATGAAAATAAAGATTACAGGATGCAAGGGATAACATTGGAGCATATCACACAGGAGAAGGATCTGGGGGTAGTAATGATATGGGAGGTAAGCAGGCAGCACAATGCCAGGCACCTACAGAGGTAAAGCAAATCGGGTTTTAGGTTGTATTTGGAGGGGGATCATTTATAAAATCAAAGAAGTGGTGTTAACATTGTACAGGAATTTAGTGAGACCACATCTAGAATATTGTGTGCAGTTTTGGTCACCGCAGTTCCGGAAGGACATAGATGCCATAGAGAAGGTTCAGCGTAAACCTACGAGATTGATTCCGGGCCTAGGAGAAGGAGACAGGGCTTTATTCACTATAAAGGAGGCGGTTGCAAGGAGCTATGATAGAGATGTTTAAGATAATGAAAGGTATAGATAAAATAAGTGCAGATGAATTATTCATCAGAGTAGACAGTGACAGAACCAGGGGCCATAGCATGAGAGGAAAGAAGAGGAGAGTTAAGACGGAAGTAAGGCAGGGGACTTTCACTCAGCACTCAGAGAGTAGTTAATGCATGGAATGGTCACGAACACCACACCAACGCAAAATCCAAGAAAGAAATTGCAAAAAAAAAAGTTTTTAATTAATGGCAGAAAAAAAAATTATATTTTTTTTGTTGTAATTTTTTTTCTTTTTTCCCCTCGAGAGGGGGCATGGCTTGGTTAAAAACACACATCAACCACACAACCCCCTTAACAAGACCCCACCAACAGCACACTCCATACACAAACTACTAAAAGTCTTATCACATCCCCAACCCTCTATCCCATAACTTCCAGGTATATATCTAATTCTAATTTAAACTTATCTACTTTTTTCTGCTGCCACTACCTTCCAGGAGGACATTCCATGCATTAACTACTCTCTGAGTGCTGAGTGAAAGTCCCTGCCTTACTTCGCTTTAACTCTCCTTTCTTTCCTCATGCTATGGCCCCTGGTTCTGTCACTGTCTACTCTGATGAATATTCATCTGCACTTATTTTATCTATACCTTTATTATCTTAAACATCTCTATCATGCTCTTGCAACCGCCTCCTTTATAGTGAATAAAGCCCTGTCTCCTTCTCCTAGGCCCGGAATCAATCGTAGGTTTACGCTGACCTTTCTCTATGGCATCTATTGTCCTTCCGGAACTGCGGTGACCAAAACTGGCACACAATATTCTAGATGTGGTCTCACTAAATTCCTGTACAATGTTAAACACCACCTCTTTTGATTTATAAATGATCCCACCTCCAAATACGACCTAAAACCCGATTTGCTTTACCTGTAGGTGCCTGGCATTGTGCTGCCTGCTTACCTCCCATATCTATTACTACCCCCAGATCCTTCTCCTGTGTGATATGCTCCAATGTTATCCCTTGCATCCTGTAATCTTTATTTTCATTGTTCTTTCCCATCCCAACAAACCTTACACTTGCTCAGGTTAAATTCCATCTGCCAGTCTTTTGCCCAATCCATACAAGTATCAATACTCTCTCTTGTATCTGTTCACCACCCCCTCTGCTATCCATCTTACCTTCAAGCTTATGTGTCATCTTGCAAATTTGGAAAGCTTACTCTTTACCCCATTATCCAAATCGTTGATGTAAATATTGAATAGTAATGGTCCGCAGGACTGATCCCTGAGGAACCCCACTACTTACCCTCCCAGCAAGACACCCTCCCACTCACAGCCACTCTTTGCTTCCTATCACTAAGCCAGTTTGCAATCCAATAGCTACTTAACCAGCCACTCCACAAGCCCTCACTTTGGCTACAACCTCCGATGTGGCTACCTTATCAAATGCCTTCTTAAAGTCTGCATTACTGTGTCCACTGTCTTTCCCTCATCCACCCAATCAGACACTAGACTTCATAGAACTTCAAAAAGATTTGTTAAACAGGAACACCTTTGATAAACCCATGCCGACTACCTTTAATTAGTTTGTTTGTTTAAATGGTTCCTCATCCGGTCTTTAATTAATGTCTCCAACACCTTCCCCACAAATGAAGTCAAACTAAACAGGTCTATAGTTTCCCAATTCTTCTCTGGAATCCTTTCTTAAATAATGGTGTTACATTTGTTACTCTCCAATCCTCCGGTACTCTCCAATCTATCCTGACTCCAGTGAGCTATTTGAAAATATCCGTTAACATCTCGTTCTACCTGCTCAGCCACCTCCCTCAATACTCTCGGTTGCATATTATCTGGCCCGGAGCCTTATCTACTCTTAGATTACCGAGCTGTTCCTTTACTTTCCTCACTCCAACCTGGATCTTCTGTAAAAGCCTTCCTCACCTCCTCGATAGATTACTCTTAGCTATTGGCAATTCTCCTGACTGTTCTTGTGTAAAAAGTTGAAGAAAAATACCTGTTTAATAAGCCTGCCATCTCACTTTCATCGCTAACCACTCTCCTGTGCTATCCTCAATGGGCCCACACTGATCCTAACCTGTTCTTTTCCCTGATATACTTAAAGAAAGCCTTGCTATTATGTTTAATATTCTTAGCCATGTCTTCTCATACTCTCTTTTGGCTTGCCGAGTTAATTTTCTTCCGTCCCTAAAGAAGAAAAACTTTTATTTTTATTTTTTTTCAGTCTCAAGTATTAACCTTCAATTAACAAATTACAGGTATAGCACCTCTCGCTCCTCCTCTTAATCCATCAGATCCTCATCCTCTCCCTCCTCACCTTCTTCCTCATCCTCTTCTGCAATTTCCAAACCTGAAACCCCATTGTGACCAGCCATCTCATATTTTCACAAGTCATCCAAATTTATGTTTCATTTATACCCTGGTTGTGCACTCTATTTTGACTCAACAAACACATATGTAAACCCCTGAGAAATTGAAAAATTAAACCGCTGAGAGAGCTAGAAAAATAATTAGCAAACAAATTTATAACATCTGCTTTCATTCGTTGGAATTCAAAATGTAATGTGATCACATCCATTGTATTGAAATTGATGTGAGAAAACTCTCCTTAGCATGTACATTCCCTTAACCTTCAGTTCTCGGATTTTTATGCAAGATGTTGCTTCTCTTTACTTTATATTTTAAGTTCTTGAGGTCAAGTGCTCAATATTTCCTGTGTCTACGATTTTTCAGGAGCAGTTGACAGCAATCTCTTCAATTCGGACATTTCCCACATCCTGATTAGTCGAGTCCACACAAAACAGCTTGCTGATTTATTCTCATTCACAAACCAGCCTTGAAGAAAAACGAAATTGATCTCTCATCTAATCCCATTTCAAATTGACAATGTTGTTTTATTCATTTTGGTTCTTTGGAACCCATAACCAAAACCCTCTTCTCAAATACACAAACAGCTAAATCTCATCATCTGCCACTTCCAATTGGTAACAAAAAAGTTGGCAAATCATCATGTTATCTCAAAACTTAGCAACAAGATAAAAATATCGAAGAAAAACAAAGATCAGTAATTCGAACAATCATACAAATGTGCAAAAAGCAATGTCAAGAAGAAATAACATATCAATGAAGTAGCTTTCAGAATATGAACAAAAATATTCAGAAATCATAAAAAAGTCTTTGATGATGGAAGAATTTTGGGCATGAAAAGAAAACTTTTTTCAGACAATTGATAGATTTTGGTAAATAAATGTTCTTTTGAAGGTCATCTTCATGCATAAATGAAAAAATATCAGGCTTTAATTAACCTTTTCACCACAATAACTACACAATTTATTTCTTGTAAATTAAAGAACTCAGTGTGGGGGCACCACCACCTCACCTCGACCAGAGATTTTGTCATGATTATTTGATCATCAGTAAATAATGATGATAGAATATGCTCAATTACACAAAGGCAGATAAACCTATGAGAAAACAAACAAACATGATTCTTAAATAAATGTATCATAATCACAAATGTGGCAGATTCAGTAATAATTAAGGAATAAAATTATTTTAAAGGCCACAACTATTTCCACATTATTTGTGGAGTTGGCTGGGGGAAGCTGGCCTAAGTCTTTCAGGAAAATCGGCTGGCCAGGCCTGATGTTACGACTAAGGTGAGGGCAGCAATTTGGAATTTGTCCATGTGCTGGGTGATTGCTCGCCTATTCTTCACGAAGGACACTGTGGAATTTTTTAACGTCCACAAACCAATTCCGGCAGATGAGAAAACCCAATTTAACGTCCATCTGAGGGATGAATGCCACAACACTGATGAATCACTTTGCTTGGAAACAATGGGATGACAGTTATGGCTAGGTCAGGACTAAAACTTCATGGAGACAGCTTAGAGGTGAGTGTGTATACCTTGAGGCTACTTGCCAAGCCCAGTAACAAGTAAGGAATATATTAACAAAGTGATTATTGTTTTAACAAATTAGGCCACACAGTCTAAAACTGTTCATTTCCTAATTTATGCTATTAATTATGATTCGTGAATAACACCAGTAAAGAGGAACAACCAAAGTTCAAAAAAATATGCATGGACAAAGCAACTTCAAATCCCGTCATAAACATAGCACACAGATGGATCATATTTGCTATCTAAATAAAGAGGATCTTGTTTGGCAACTTGATTTTCAACGTAATAAATTAATTTACATAAAGGTTCAAATCATTGAAAGTTAATCCCCAAGTTGATGCATCTTCAAATTCAAGCCATATGAGTGTTATATTTTTACAAACTGAGCAGCAACCTTCTCATGGTAGAATTCTACTTTTAAGTTTTAACCAATACTTTGCAGTAAATTGTACTCAGCATGCGATCATTTCCTTTTGTCAAAGCTGCATCTAAATACAGCTTGCATGTGCAATTATGCTTGCAAAAATTCCTCTTATTTTTTTGCAACAAAGGCGGCGAATTGAGGGACAAGTGAAGTGAAATATCCCCTGAAAGCAAGTTGTACGATTAGCAAATTAGCTTGATGCCGGTGGAAAATTCGACGGGAGAATTATCACCCTCGTGCTCGTATCGCCCACATTGGTGACACAATGGCTGAGTGAGTCTGGGCAGCAGTGGCCCACGCAAAAAACTCAATCAGCTCAGCTATGCTTGACCCACTAGTTTCATGTTCTTCTGCACATTTGGTGCTCACTGTACATTGATTTGGAAAAATGTTGAGCTCTTGTCCTTTCTTCATCTTGCCAAGAGTGTGGATTAAACTATCGCCCCAGTGTGCAACTCCCCTAGAGTGCTGGCTCCAGATGTGCTGCAGTAGGTACACTCAAAGGTAGCCTGGTAAGAATGATACATATAAAGGCAAGGATTTTTTCCAAGCATGTGTAAACGTTATTTAACATTCTCCATTGTAAAATGGTAACTACTACATGTGACAATGGAATATTGTGTTCTGAAAGCAACTCAAGGCAAAATACATTCAAAAAACATTCAATAATACAATTCCTTTTTGTTTGCATGTCCACTGTGAACAGTTTGTTTCAAGAAGAGCATGGGTAGGCAGACCAAAATTTGTGCAGGCACAGAGGAGGGAGCAATACATGTCAAAACTACTAAGCAGCCACATCTTATATTCTCCAAAAACTGACAACAAAAGAGTAAATGGAATATATGAGACATGAGTAATGGGTTGATCTTTGAGTGTTCCCAGTGGTGTACTGAGGGGGGCATTTGAACCTGGGCACCAGGGAAAGGGGCACAAATTCCACACCAGTTCAACAAGTTCGCCCAGAATTAATCTAGTCTCATTAAGTTATGGATCATTAAGTTGTTTGTGTTATGCGTGAATTTTGACATCAAATATTAATATATCAGCAGAAATATAATTCCATGGAAATCCCTGTTTTACAGTGGTAGATTAAATAAAATACTCCGAGGTACCAGTGTGTTGTGTAGCAAAGTCAGCCCACAGAAAGGATCTTTAGCTCAACCATTTATAATGGCCGTCTTGCTCCACTCGCTCGACAGCCCGCTGACGCCACTCTCGGTTCCGCCTCGTCAGTTCCAGTTCATCATGCATTCATTAATATTCATGTAATTCCCAATGCCACATATTCCTTTTATGTGAAAATAACAACTGGTAATGAACCCCCCTGCCCCCCCCCCCCCAAAAAAATAGTAAGCATGCAATGCAAGATAACATGTCACACGACAAAGTCCTTGGTCCATTCAGGGCTCGACGATATCTCGTCCCACGACGAACAGGCTATGTGCCTTATAGTCCTCAGAACCTTCGTACTTCCAGCAGAAAGTCCATTTGAGGTTCTGAATTGCAGGTTCTGGATGAATTGCATTCCACACTTCCCATCAGAGAGTTTGAAGGTAGCAGCACCTTCTCTGTTCACTGATCTTGAGGGGTTGGGTTAAAACTAGTTTTGTCCTTTCTGGTGAAGTCCAGGTTTCCGAACTCGCACGAAAGAACCACATTGGAAGGTGGAAGGTTTCGCTTCCCGAAAGCTTGTCTGTGATCGTTTAGACTTCTCTTGTTTCTGTTAAACACAGCGTCTCACATCCTCGAGTCTTGCAGCAGGTATGTTGATTTGGTGTGCAATGTACGTCCATGTCGAAGTTCAGCAGGGGTCTGATGAGTTGTTGCATGTCTTGTAGCTCGATACGTTTGCAAGAAGTTGGGTACGAATTATTTCCAGGGCTACCCTTCGAGATTTTCGATATGTAAACAGTCCTTAAACACTCTGTTGAAGTGCTCTATCTCCCTGTTGGCTCTGTGGGGTAATAGAAAGAACTTCGGCAGTGTTTGATGTTTCTTTCCTGCATAAATGTTTCAAACTCAGTTGAAACAAACTGAGATCCATTGTCAGAGATAAGTTCGTTGGATTTCTTTCACGACTGAATGCTGTAGGCAGGATCTTGATAACTGTAGCAGATGTACTTGGGACGTAAAGGCTATTCTGGCCATTTGCTGACGATAATCAATTAAGGTAATGCATAGCGACAGTCCATTGCCTGTTATCAAGTGTCCGCAACTATTACAGAGGCAAGCATTTACCAAACAGTCATTAGGAGGAACTGTTTGCAAAAGGCTGGAACCAATGTGACAGCTGTTTTATCATAGCATTTGGCAAGTAACACAAACTTGATGGCAACTTCCACTTGGAAGTCCCATCCTCTGCCCACCAGTAGAGGTCAACACAGCCTTTGTTTAATACCTTACAATACCTTGATGCGTTATACATACGGCAAGCTGGATAACTTTGGTTGAATGTTCTGATACGGGACTACTATCACATGGATGTGCCACCGAATGCAAAGTAATCGTCCTGTAAGAAGTCAATCATCGAATGCGAAAGTAGGGAATACATATTGTCAATGCCCCTTCGCAGTGCCAGGCCATTCGTCTGAAGAACATATACCTCAATACCTTCGTGTGAATTAGGGAATCTATTGCAAAAGTCTTCCTTAGAATAACTGTTCACAGATCGGGTCAGCGCGAGTCATCGGAACACTAAAGGACAATTTCTATGGTCCGGTCGATAGGTAAGAGAGCTCTGTCATGTGGGAATGGTAAACCGTGATAAACAGTCGCAGTCACATTTGAGTGGCCAGGTTTGTACAAATTTCATAGTTAAACAACAGTAAGACAGACCAGCATGCAATTCTCATTCCAGGTTCGACCAAGACCTTTCAAAAGATAGTAGTTGCGGTCAGTGGACTGTGGTTTACGCCAGGATAAATTTCCGACCCCAAAGCCCACGAGTAACACCATTTCTCATTTGCCAGACGCAGGCGATGATCCTTCTCGACTGCAGAGTACTTGCATTGCATACTCTGAGTGTTTGTATGAGGCAAAGGCTACTATTTTCATCTGAGAACGTCTCATGAAGTTGAGTGAGCACTGCTCACGAGTCCATAATCAGAACACGTCTGTGTCACGATGGTTGACGAGTATGGGTCAAACAAAGCAATGTGCAGGGGTGTTAGCAATCAATTTTTTACCCTTTCAACACTGAGTGTGACCCTCAGATCCATGAGAAGAGTCAAGCATCCTTGCGCAGAATAAAGCAAGCACAAGTGGCTACCATGATCTGTCGCATAATTTGTGAATGGATTTGGAGTTACCAAGAAGTCCCAAAAAAGAACGCAGGAGCAGATGATTCCTTTGGGGTAGTGCTTGTGTTAGTGCAACACATATTCGGTGTTTGGTGCATGCCCTTTTCCGTATGAGGGATAATAACGTGACCCAGAAAAGAAAGTTCAGCCTTCCTTGAAATGGACGTTTGTCATCATGCAGTATTTAAGCCTGCTGATCAATATGAATTCCAAACAGCTTCAAGACGTTTCAAATGTTTCTAAGAACGGAGAATAACACATATTATGACATCTAGGTAACAATGGATGCCGCTCCTGGCCAGCTAGATGTGACATCATTCTACTGGGACTACACTGGCGAAGCAAGACCATAAGGAACACGACAAAAAAGGAGAAGTCCTCAGTGAGTTATTGAAAGCCGTAAGGTCTCTGCTTTCCTCATGCAAGTGCAACTTGATGAGGAAATGACACTCTGAAAAGATCGAGAGTAAGTGAACTACACTCATCCCAAAGTTCTGACGAGTACACTCCTCAATATGTGGAGTGGAATGATTGTACTATTACGATTGCTATTGGTTACGAAGATCCACCACAGAGTCGTAACCTCCTGTTTAATATATGTATAAAAGACAAAAGGTGACAACCCATCGGAAGAGTTCAATTCTCTCCATGAATACCACGCTTCTATCAAGTGTTTTCACTTCGTGAAGACAGCAGCCACGGAGACACGCGAGAGGTAAACGGCAAAGCTTCTGCTGGAATTGGCAGCACATCAGGACTTAATCTTCACTAACTGTGTGCAAATCCTGTTTGCATAGCCCTAGAGTTCCGTTGATGCCGCATAAGCTAGATGTGAATAAAATAGGAGGGCTGCCATGAGTCCAATCTAATTTGGCTGACAATTAGTCCACACTAATTTAAGGACAATTAATTTGTCCAGAACTTAATTTGTCTCAAAGAGCCAATGAAAAACAGAGACATAATGTAAGCGTATTACATCAACATGAGGCAGACGGGTAGTGGTAGTACAAATTCACTACGTCCGTTTCAGCAAGAAATGCTGAATGTGAAGCATAACAATCCAAAGTGTGAAGCACTCTGTAACCAACTTTTAAAACTTGAGCAGGAATGTTTTGATCCTAACAAGAATGACATGGGCAAAAGACGTTTTCAGGAATGGAGAGGAGGGTAAGTACTGTTACGGATTTGAAGCCTTTTGCACACAGACAGCCACATGTCCCGTATTCCAGTTATTTCGATAAGTATGATGTTTATAGTTAGAATCCCATACCCTAGATCTTAATAGGGAAATTTCGTGTGTGCGCTAAGAGTTATTTTTATTTAGGTTTTTATTACATTTTCTTTAACAAAACCAAAACCAAACAACAACAAACAGCGACGCTCGACCTGCACTCAACCGGTATCGCACTTGCCAACGTGTTTTTGGCTGAGGGCGTGGGGCGAGCTCCGTCCCTTTCGATCGGAGGCATCCACCCCAGGAGGGGCATTGAGTGTTTCCTCCGCAGCATAATGAGCGAAGGCGAGCATTGCACGCGCGCCACCACAGCAATTCAGGGGGGTGACCACCTCAGGGGCCCAGCCAGCGAGGGAGTGTTCGGCCCGACCAATGGAAGGCGGCTACTCGCCTACAAACCCTGTCCATCCGAGAGGCGAGTCCCTCAGAGGGTTGCCCTGACCCGTGGGGAGAGGGGAGGATAAGGACGACAGTGGCGAAGCCGTGAAAAAAAAGCAAGCAAGCTCGCCTCGTACAAAAGCAAGCAAGCTCGCCCGTCGAAGCAAGGCTCGCCTCGTCAAAAGCAAGAAGCTCGCCTCGTCGAAAGCAAGCAAGGTTCGCCTTTAAAGGAAAGAAAGAGAGGATACTGCTGGCGTTTCTCATCTGGTCCGTGCCCAATAGCTGTGGCGTCCGTGGCGCCGTATCTTGGTTCCAGGAGCTTTGGTGGCGGGCGTTGTTTTAGCAGCGGATTCGAGTCCGCAACCGGACAAGCTCGAGCAGAACCCGCAACGAGGCGGGCAGGTGCAAATAAGGCTTCGGCCACCATTTCTTTGGTGTGTAGTGTTGTGTGGCACCAGGTCTGTGTATAAGTAGCAAATTGTTTAAGTCGTTTTCAATTGATACATGGTTTGCATTTCTTTTATATTCATGATAACCTCTGCTCTATTTTGTGCTCCTCCCTCCCCAATTATTTGGATTATAAATAAAGCCCTGTTAAATGTACCAGCTCGTTTTCTGTGGCTTTCCATTCAATTGGCCTAGCAAAGGTGCGTATGAGAAATAGATAAAGGCCGTTCGGAAAAAGCCGGTAAGTATGTCATTTGGAACCGACAGATCTTGGTCAATCCCTGTCGGTTTACAACCGGGTCGGACTCGGTAAAGGGGCTGTCACACTTCATGTTTAGCCAGCGTATGAAGGTCTATCAAAAATAGTATAGTAAATACGCTGGCGTATGCTTGAACTATTGATGGCTTTTTTTAAGTTTTGGGCGTATAATAACGTGTTGGACGTATGTGTAACGTACACAGAAACGTTTCAATCACATATAATAAATTATACCACGAATGCCTGAGCGTGTTGTCGGCATTGCACAACTCATATGCCAACGATAGTCTAACTTATGATAGTCATTGCGGCAGCGTATCGCCGACGATCACTGCGTACGGCTATTCATAGGCTGCTGGCTCGACGATTCAAATCATAACGCATCAGACGAATGCCGGACAGTGTGAAGCCGCTGTCGATCAACACCTTGATGTTATTATAGCCAGCTGTACGACGTATGAAAAATTTGCCCAACCAAGCTGGCAACACGTCGAATACGTTATGGTAGGCCATTAGTTATTTTTAAACATTCGTTACGCAGTTCTCAGCTAAATGTAGGGTCGGTAGGTCGAAATATAAATATTAATTCAATTTTTAGAAATATTATATTTTTATGATGTTGGATCCATTGTTCACATAAAGTATCATCTGATCGATGTGAAAAACATAAAGAAGGATTAAAACTATGTTTTTTAACAATTATAGTCTGGCATGCTTTTCTTATGGGAACCTGTTGCAGTCATCAAAAGAAATTGGAAAACATGATGCTGAAGAAAAACTTACTGTCCAATCGTAGATGTGGTGTGTGATGCACACCAGTGCAGAGTGCTGGATAGATTAAAAAAGGTGCTACTCGGAGTCAAACGCTCAAAAACGGTCAATCAGAGCCATAACCAGCTTAGTTTGACGTGGGCATACTGATCGTTACCTGTCTCCCATCCCATGAGACCATCAAAAGGCTGATTTCTGGTCCGTTGAAACGGCTAGAATATCAGATCATCGCAGAAACTTTGACGTACTTGGGCCACCTGACGGAAACTCTTTCAATAGCACAGCAGGTGTACAACTTTCAATGGAAAAAATCGCACGATCGAGAGTAAGCGTGCTAATCATCCCTGCTGCTGGCGACTGATTGATGCAATAAGCATTCGGCCAGAATATTCGTCGTCAAAGATGTTGGGTTGATTAAAATCACCATACAGTCACTCAAATTTATACCGCTCAGAGCAATACTTCTTAACAACTCATGATACAGACTTCCTCTCCTGTTCGCAGTCACCGTGTGGCCCTAATGGAGTTCTTTCATCCCCTATTCCTGTCCAGCGCTGGGAGTTCTCAGTGCGTTCTGGCCCTGTACTCATTTTCTGTTTTAACATCAATGATCTACTCCGACTCTCTGGAAAATCTCTATATTCTGTGTTGCTGAGACTCCACTCTCTGCCGTACCATCGATTCATCCTATCAGCACTGGCAAGCAAGCAGTACTTCTTCGCTCACCTGCAGATCTGGGATAAAATCACAACATGGTCCAACACGAGGAACCATGTCTTTCAAATGTGACAAATACTCACACTCTCACTAATGTCTCTTCGAAGAAGGACCGTTTAAAGAAACCCCCGCCATTCCACTTTCTCAACATCCTCTGGAAGAAGTCCTTTCTTTCAAGCTTCTGGTCTCACTATCTGGCCAGTGACCTTTCCTGGGAAACACATTTCAAACCTCGCCTCCAAAGCCAGTCACGCCGATTGGGAATCCTCGTCGTGCAAAAGTCCTTCCTGCCCACCATGAGCTTCCTGACCATTACAAAGCTTTTGTCCGCAGCCTGATGGAGTACTGACTCTCGACACTTGGGCGGTTGCTCCTGCCTCCCATCCTTCTTTGGCTTCATGGCTGTAGAAACTCAAGGCATTTCGGATCATTGGCATCTCCGAATGAGGCGATGTCTTTGGGCACTCTCACTACAATTACGCAGCAGGTTGGTCGTGTCTTTCTGTCTTCTTACCGTCTCCTCTCCAGCCTTCGCCCCCCCCCCCCCCCCCCCCCCCCCCCCCCCCCACTCTCATCTATACGCTCTCTCTGCGAATTACTAACGCTAAAGCTACTAACGCTCTCTCTGCGATTGTCCACCACATTTCCTTCGCAGGGCGCTCAGTCCGCCAACAAACCCTTCTTGGGTAAAAACTACCGAAAATCAGAATCACTGCTCACCTTCACTCTTTCATCCTCATTTTCCCGACTTTGCGACTAAACTCACTCACTCTAAATTTTTCCTTCTTCCCTCCAGGCCTTCAAAACAGTGTTCACCACCACCTCTATATATCATCCCATCCATCTGCGACTTTTCTACCCCAATAATCAACCCAAGCCCACCTCCTTCAAATTCCCTCTTTCCTTCCTGAAAGTTCCTAGTAATGTCCATCTTCTATTCCCCATGTTCCCCGGGTCCCATCCCTCTCCTTCCACAGATCTCCTAATGTCTCTGTTCCCACTGTTTTTGCCTTCCCACTCCCTCTCTTTGTCTCATGATCCCATCTGATAGTGCGTTGTGTGTTAGCTCTCACACAGAAGCTCGACAAGGATGAGAAAAAAAAACAAAAAAAAAACAAAAAAACAATCAACTTTGCCCCCAAGAAACAACAGTCAAATTCATAACACACGCTGAGACCATGCTCAGACGCCATGACAAAAGACGACTGCGCATTCTTACTGCGCAGCTCGGTTAAGGTGACTCGGCATGTATGGCGCCACATACCAGAGCGAAATTCTAATGTTTGCAAAATAAAATGCCGCGTTAACATTTCGGGTTTTGAAAACTTTTGCCCACCTTCGGTAACGGAAAATGTAATAAATATTAAAAGGCTAAAAATGTGTTTTATATTACATTTCATTTGGGCAAATATACCGATCGGCGGATCCGTATAACCAAGTTTATGAAAATAATAAGGCCTAAGTTTTGTATACGTTAAGAGCACGCTGGCATAACGTCGTCATAAAACGCCGAGCGTTCCGATAAATTTTCAGCATGTTAAAATTTCTTCGACGTACCGGCGTATGACACACGCTCCGCATACGCCTGGCCCCATAAGTTGTAGGCACGTTACAGGATACGTTGACACAACGTCGACACACGTACTTGTACGTTACAGTGAACAACTCGCTTCGCAAAAGATATTCGAGACAACATAGTAAAAAAAAAAAACAGAGAATGAAAATTAAAATAAAACACATAGAACCGCCTATGAAAAAATAGAAAGTAAACAGTACAACAAACATATATCAACAGGTACATATGGTTAGCCACACTCCAGCTCCTGGTTTGTTTGTTTTTTTTCTTCGGTATGATGGTGATTTGAACTATTCGATTTCTAGTGCGGTATGAATTTAACATCTTGAGCGGAACAGCCTATTAATTATATTATATATTATATACCAACTAGAAATACGAATGTCAACCATCACCTGTCATACCGAAGAAAAAAAAAAAAAACAGGGAGTCTTGGAACACTGAACGCTAACCATTACCATTGACGTGTTTCGACTTATGAGTAACTTCAACAAGCGTGCTGTAGGACTGGTGGCAACGAGTCGACGTAACGTGTCTACAACATGTAACTCATAGGTTAGAAATAAGTTTTCGGGTACGCTAAACATTTACCTCGACGTTGTTCGAGACTTATGAGCAACTACAAGTAGCGTGTGTCGACAGTGTGTCAAACGATCGCGTAATGTGCCTACAACTTCTGGCCAGCTTATTGCGGAAACGTGTGAGTCATGTACGCTGGCATACGTCGAAAAATTTTCACAAGCTGGAAAATTTGTCTAACAGCTCGGGGTACTAGACCAATGCCAGCGTACTACGGACGTGTATGCCACGTGCTCTTAAGTATACAACTTACAACATAACGTATTCGACGTGTTCCAGCGTTTTTAAGCCAAATTCATACGTCAAGGCATACGCTGGCTAAAATCGTCAAGGTGTGACAGGGCTAAACGGTCCGTCCGCCCGAGGTCCGTCGAGGTGTGGTTTCCCAGTAGTTGGACGATTGGGTATTTAAGGTATATTGAAATTAGGCAATAACCCTACACCAACGCAGTCAAAAATTGCGACCATGGTCCGATAGGGCACCACACGTGACCTTCGGACTATCTCGAGAGACAACGACCTAAACTTCTGGGTGTTCGTGGGAGATATCACTGCTAAAAACCTTAGTGGTCGTTTATCACACCGGAACCTGCCCAACAACAATACTTCAGTAATTGCCTCCATGGATCGTCACAAATCTTACCTTCCTGATATACAGATGACACGCATTCAAGGATTATTGAATTGGGTTTCATTATGATCCAGATGCGAAACGAACAGT
This sequence comes from Eptatretus atami, assembly GCA_035128595.1. Lineage (NCBI taxonomy): Eukaryota > Metazoa > Chordata > Myxini > Myxiniformes > Myxinidae > Eptatretus > Eptatretus atami. The sequence continues at coordinate 38,310,722 of CM068956.1, read as the reverse complement.
TTATGAACAATGGGACTGCTGATTATCAACATATTTCTAGCAGTTTCAGCCAGGATTCACAATCAGACCAATGTAGGTTTTTTCAACCTCTTCAAAGGAAAGAGATACTTTTGAAAGATTGGGCGTCAAGATCTATCTTCTAATAAGTTCTTCATGCTTATTGGTTGTCGAGCGATGCAAGAGGACAAACTTGTTTTTGTTGATATTGTTATAGTTCACGAGTCGTTGACAAGCTACACAATATTCTCTAAAGATCTAACAGTCATAATGATTCTGTTAACTTCAGATTATTAATTCTATCAAGCAGTTAGATATGTCAAGATTCTGCAAAATATTAAGATTAGTTGTTTTTTTGGGGAAAAATGAATTATAAAATGGACAAGCAAGCTCTCAACAAACATAACATCTCACTTCAAACCATGATACTTCTGAACAAATAGTATTACATTCAAGAAACATCAATTTCCTGATGGTCACGTAACAAAGTTGATAGTCCACAACAGCAGTGTCTACGATGGCATAGCTCTTTGTTTGTATTTAAATGAATCACACACATTTTGGCCATTTATCACAATGATATCCGCATATAAAAGTTATTTGATATTATTATACGTCCTTCAATTTAGGATGTCTAATAAAAACAATAAAAAGCAACATGAAGAACTACCTACAGGTGGAGTTACCTTGGCTTCACAGGTTGACCGAATGAGATCTTAATGGCTCTGGAGTTCTTTGTGCTGTAATTGGTTAATGACAGATCATTATGACAGCAGAGTGAACACCAGTCATCTAAGAAAAAACCCAGAAATATGAAAGATAACATGAAAGGTTTGCAGAGGAAGAATCCAATTTCTCCAACAAAACAATGACAGTTCTGAAACATCATGTTGCAAATCAGAACTCTAGTAAGTCCAGAGCTTGTAATAGCTCTGCCCTTCTTATAAATTTCCATCAAGCTTTGACCATATATGTTGAAACTCTTGCTTTTCTTCACCGACTCATAGATAAATAACACATTGCTGCACAAATTGTGGAACAATCGTGTTCTTGTGCATGCAGTTAATTGTTTGTTTGGTAGCAACACACTTTCTGGAGCTTAATTCTCTTCAAAGTTCTTAGATATATAAATGCTTAATATCAACGTGAGGTAAGTTTTGATTGTTTTCACCTTTTATATATCAATTTGAATTAGCTACTAGTGAGGGATTCACTTTCAAAGTAAATGACAAGGTTTTTATCTAAACCTCTTATCTAATAAGTTTTTAAGTGATCAGGATTTGAAAGAGCATTCTGTTTACTTAAAAAAATAAATACTAAGATTTCAATTGTATGATAAGCAACGAAAGTTTGAGGAGCTGTAATTTTTATTTTATTTTTAGACTTTTGTGGAATAGTTTCAATAGGTATAAGGGGTATTCCTATGGGTGGGAAGTTGCAGCCCCCAACTAGCGGCCATTTTTCTATTTTCTGGTGAATTTTCATTTACTAGAAGCACCCGCTCCTACGGGAGCCGTCAAGTTATTATATTTATGCCTATTTACTAACCAGGGTCCCAGGATTATACACAAAAAAAATGGTTTGCAATCGAGTTCAACCCGTTTTGCGGTACCTGGGAGCAGAACAGACGATGGTGAATTATAGTTAATATTCAGAAACTGAAGGAAGATTTTTTTTTTTAGATTAGCTAAAATATTACCTGACCATACATGTCGTTATATAGATTGTATTTGTGTGTGGTTAATATAAATTTTTTGAGAGGCAGCTCTCACAATATTTATCAGATAGCCTGATTGCACAGGAGTGGATAATAAGGTTGTATAGAGTTGCTGCATATCTGATGTGTGGTTTAGAGTTGAACAGAAGGTATTTTTGGTACAAGTGTATAATTCATAAAGTTATGATTTTAGTTTTCCCTGTGGTCTTTGAACACGCTTTCAGATAGTCAATGTACCACTTAAAATGGGTTTCAATGTCTTTTCATCTCAGCCTACTTCAGATTTTGGCAAAGAATTGTATCACAAAAGATGATTTGTTGAATTGTCTGAGAACAGTTTTTTCATCATGTTTAAGACCACAAGATAGTTTGGCTGTTGTTTGATCAGGTCTATATGATTGAATCTTTAGGACTCCATGCTGTCAACATTTATTTAAGTTTGGTTGGTTTCATGTAAACAAGTTTCTATGCATTGCATTAATATAAACAAATTTTTTATTAAATGAACAGCTTTTAAAAAAATAATTATTTAGTGAGGTAAATTATTTCATTAATATTGGTGGTAAAAAAAATAATAAATAAATAAAAAATATAATATATATTATAATATATATATATATATATATATATATATATATATATATTATAATTATAGGTATATACCTTGAACATATACGAGTTAATTCGTTCTTGTGACCGAGCTCGTAACTCGGTTATCTCTCTCTT
>CM068956.1:38294221-38308257 GCA_035128595.1 Eptatretus atami | reverse complement strand
CAGGCATGATGGGCTGAATGGCCTCCACCTGTGTTGGATTTCCTTCTTGTTTCCTTGTTGTTTCTAACTGAATGGCTGAGTGGATAAATTCTCTGAGCTGCAGTTCTGTGGGTTTGTGGTTTGAATGTGAGTTTAGGACATGTATATATGCAGAAAGTTGTTGTAAGTTATGACTTTGTAATGTGCCCATCTTATGAAAATTATATTTAACGAGCAAAGTACCTGCCTTACAGGCGATCTTGTCTAAGCATGCAACATGATCTTCTGACATCCATCCATTGGGACCATACACTGTGCAGAGCGTTGGTGCTGCCTCAGCAGTGTCCTTGGCTATTGGTCACAATCCTGGATGGGTCGCCGCTCCGACACAGGATACCAGCATGCTGGTACTCATTTTGCCGACCTCAGAAGGATGACAGGCAGAGTCAACCCCACCTGGTATTAATTCAACAGATAGGCAGGATTTAAACTCAGGGTCCAAGGATCCCAAGCCCACCACCCTAACCATTAAGCCAACACCAAGTATACATCTTCTGACGCATACCCTTATTTGGGCGATGTACAGATAACTGACAGCTCTGTATAGGCAAAAACAAAAACCTGGGTTACATGTATGAAGCCAAAACATACCTACTGCTTATAATTCAAAACACCTCACCGCACTGGAAAACTTGGATACAGGAATACTGCACTGTAAATGGTGGAGACTTGAAATACCTTCCCCCCACCTGGAGGTTGCACTCCACGATACATATTTACATGGAGAATCTGCGTCCCCTCCAAAACCACCAGCAAAGATGAAACACCCCTATGCACTAATTGAGGACTAACTGATCCGAAGGAGCAAGTCGAGATGTAATCAGCCCAGAAATGTAGGAGTAGCATGACAAACACACACACACACACAACACACACCACACACACACACAACACACACACACACACACACACACACACACACACACACACACACACAACAAGCACGGTCCGTGAATTATAGTGCGGATTATAAAAGCATTTTTGAATAAAAGTGGGCCCTTTCCTCTAGGTCTGACCTGCTCTTATCCCCTATGGTTTTATTTATTCTGCCCCTACCCACAACCAACAATCAAGTACTTTTCAGGGTTTCCTTATTTCTTGGAGTAGGAGGCTACCATTAAAAAGTAGCAGGTTACAATCACCGCGAGCAAAGCGAGCGCAGCTTATATGGCTGGGGTCCAGGGCCCGCTTAGGGCCCTGGAAGCCGGAAGATCCTAGATGCGCTAGAGATGCATTCACGCACGATTTCTGACATGAAATAGTTCTCATATTATCATGCTGTTGGGGTGGAAAACTCCACCAAAACAAGTGGTTAGGCCTGTACTGGATGTAGTTGCATTAACATAATGACTGACTGACTGGTTGACTGAAATTCAGCTATACTGTATAGTTAGTTCAAGCAGCTTTTAACAAGGGTTCATGATTTAAGGCCATGTTTAGGCACACCAAGGTATCTGGAAGATGGAGTAGCTAAGCACTTTTAAAGAGTCATTTTAGCACATTTGGGCCATACCTTAGTTCTTAATAGGGAGATAATACTGCACATGGTGGAGTACAGTGAGCAATCTGAAGTAAGTGTGTACATAATAATAGTGTAGATGAACTAGCATTCATTAAGGAAACCATATTCCATTTCTCGGATTTCAAAACAGGGGATGTAGAGATTTCGTGGTGACAAAAAAAAAAAAATCGAAAAATTGGTGCTGAAGTAAGTAGGCGGCGACCTTTGACATTTTTTCATAGAACGGCTGCGGGTCGCCGGTAAAAAGGCTTCCTAAGGAAACCCCTGACTTTTGTTAATTTTTTTTGGAAGAATGAAGTACTTTTGAAAACTTAAATATGGGATATGAACTTATAGGCCTCATGATTGAGTGAAAGCAGTGTGTTACCCACTCATCCAACCTGCTATATGTTTAAAGCAAATAATTTTTAACAATCATGTATTCTGTAATCCTAAAATGATGGGTAAAAAAGACAGGATTCAAACGTGCAACATGGTGGACTTCCGGTTCCGGTTTTTGATTCAAACATGTTGGGCTTCTGGTTCCAGTTTTTGAGGCGATGGTCGGTTCTCTCCAGAGGTCTCTGCCGACTTTCTCAAAGATATGGTTCCGGTCGTTGTTTGTCGCGTTTTGACTGTTTATTTGTTGCCTCCGTGTTTACTGTGTGTTCCCTTGCCAAAGGAGAAGGTATTGCATTTGGGTCCGTTTGTCTGTTTGTTACTTGCAAAATCAAAGATTTTTCAAGTAGTATATTGGTCAGTCGATCTTGTTATTCTGTCTGTCTGTCGCATACAGGTCACAATTTTAAACTGATCTTCACGAAACTCCACCACATGGTAGAGTTTGTCATAAGGAAGAAGCCTATTGTTTTTGAGGTCAAAAGGTCAACATAGGCCAAAGGTCATCAACTTAGGTGAGATTTCTAAAATCCTCAATTTTCATCCGATTTACTTAAAATTTGAAGAGGATTTACATTTCAGGTCACTGAATGCAGAGCCAATTATTATTGAGGTCAACATGGGCCAAAAGGTCAACATCGGCCGAATTCCTAAAATTGTCAATTTTCATCTGATTCACTTGAAATTTGAAGAGGAGTTGCATATCAAGTCACTGAATTCAACAGGCAATTATTTTTGAGGTCAAATTTGTTTTATGGATTTAGCAAGTGTCGTGCTCTGCATGATGATTTCTTCTTGTTTGTCTGTTTATCCGCACAGAACTTTAGTGTTTTTCTCCTCAACCGCTTGTCGGATTTTGATGAAGTTTTCACCATTGGTGCGACTACTCATGTGGAATGTTTTAATGATAATTATGATTTCATAGGTCACGTGGTATGGCAGCCATATGGGAAAAACGGAAAAAAATTGGACCTCTGTATCTCAGAAACCGCACCAAGGAAAAAAATTAAAACTTGGCACACAGCAAGTACTCCTCATGGGGAATGTGTGATGTTTATGACGTCATAGGTGCCTTCGTTTTGATGTTATAATTGCATATGTAGAATGCCACATCCAATCAGTATGAAAATTCTTGACAGTCATCCACGGATAAAATGGTCCACGAACATTTTTTGATGACGTCATCAGTCACGTGATTCGGCAGCCATATTGTTTGTTTTTTTAAACCTTCAAAAATCTTCTCTGAAATGGCTGAACCAGTCATCACTGCCAGCATTTTTGAAGTGACAGTTCTAATTAAGTCTCTTTTTAATTACGTAACACACCAATACACAAACGCCACCCAAAATACACCACACAAAACTGCACAAACACCTCACAACGCACCACATAAAACATGTCCTGGCAAAGGTCTGCAATCTCTGTTTGCTCTTTTTCTTGTTCAGTTTTGTTACCCCCGCCACCGAAGGTGAAGGAGGTTATATTTTCACCCCTTTCTGTCTGTTTGTTCCTTGCAAAATCGAAGATTTTTCAAGTATATTGGTTAGTCGATTTTGTTTTTCTGTCTGTTTGTCTCTGTCTGTCTGTCTATCTGTCTGTCTATGTTTGCCTGTCTGTTTGTCGCCTACAGGTCAGAATTTTAAACCGATCTTCATGAAACGTCACCACATGGTATAGTTTGTCATAAGGAAGAAAACTATTGTTTCTTCAAAAGGTCAACCTAGGCCAAAGGTCAACAACTAAGGTAAAATTTCTAAAATCCTCAATTTTCATCCAATTGACTTGAAATTCGAAGAGGATTTATATTTCAGGTCACTGAATTCAAACAACCAATTATTTTTCAGGTCAACATCGACCAAAAGGTCAACATAGGTCCAAAGTCAACAACTAAGTTGGTATTTCTAAAATACTCAACTTTCATCCGATTGACTTGAAATTTGAAGAGAATTTATATTTCAGTTCACTGAATTCAACCAGCCAATTACTATGTAGCACAATTTTTGTTCCTGGGTAGTAAGTGTTATTTCCTAATTGCTTATGCCTCTAAAGTATAGAAAATTATTATTATATTAATACGCTAAGCCATATTTTGTGGACGTATCTCCTCCGAAACTGCCAAGAAGATTGTCACCACTTTCGGCATGCGGGTGCTCTGTGGTGGAATGTACAGCATAGGCTATGTGAGATCACGCCAGGCGGACAGGAATTTTAGCGATTTTCTAATTTTTACATTCGTTTGCATGACGACTGTTGACGTCACCGCTGAGAGGCGTAATGATGTTATGACATCATCGGTCATCGCTGATGTCATTACGTCTGTCGTTGACAGACCGTCACCACTGAGAGGCGCAATGCCACTCCTAGAAAACAGCGTCTGCAATGTAAAACCCTCTTCTGCACATGCTGACTCCCTCAGAAGGTGCCTTTGACACAAAAAAATGTAACAAGAAACATTGTATGAAAGAAATTCTATAAATCACATTGTGAACACTGGATATATTGTTATGGATTTCGAAGCCTCTTGCACACAGACAGTCAGCAGTCCCAAAGCTTAGTTATTTCGATAAGTATGTGTTTATAGTTAGAACCCTCCCCTATGTTAATGGGTTGATAAGTGTCCGTGCGCTGCGAGTTTCTTTCTAGTTAGATTTTTGCAATACCCAACGCCAACGAATCAATCCTTCACTTTCGCACCATCGACGCCATTGCCCACGTGCGTTCGACCACGGATGTGGGCGGAGGTTTCCTCACCTCAGAACACCGACTCCGCCCAGGAAAGGAGGGGTTCCCCCCTGTCCAATCACGGATGGCCAGCACATCACCCCACGAAACCCTGTCCAATCAGGGCAAAGATTACCTCAGGGGACGGTCACCCCACCCCGTCGGGGGAGGGATAAGAATCGCTGGGCTCCCCTGAGTGTTCGCTGGAGTTGGGTTGGAATTGTCGGGGGAGAAAGGGGTCGCCATTGCTCTTGGTGTGCGTCAGAAGGCGTCGTCGTCTGGGCTTTTTTGCTCTTTTTCCCTTTCGTGTTTTGGTCTGCAGTCGTCGTGTTTTGCGGTCTTTGGTCTGCGGTCTTTTCCGGGGTTCCTCGTGTGGTGGTGGTGGTCGTGGCAGCCAGGACCGTGGTTTCTCGATCGTCACTCATGGCAGCCAGGATCGTGGCTCGTTTGATTCCGGGTCGTGGGTTCGAGTCCAAAATGGTGGGTTGAGTCGTGTAACCGCATGAGGTGGCCAGGTACCCGGCCAAACTCTGACCTCCAGCCAGTCTATTCCCTTGGCTGCGAGGGTCGAAATAAAAGACCATCCGGTCCATTTTCTTTTGGTGTGTGTGTGTCTGTGGTGGCGCCGTCCTATAAGTAGAAATTGTATAAATGTTGATTGCTCATTGTACATTGCCTGTATATTCGTGATTAAGTCTGCTCTGTGTTTCACTTCCGATACTTGTAAATAAACCCCTGTTAAATGTACCGGCTCGTTGCCTGTCGTTTCTTTCATTGACCCAGCACGGTGCGGGCTTGAGAATTAGTGAGGCCGATTTGGCCGGGAATTGTTCATTTGGTCCGGCGCGGCTTTGGTAACTTCCGCTCGGTTACGCCGGATCCGAGTTGGCAACAGCGACTCGGTTCGGACAAAGTCGGCCGAGGGTGTGGCTTCCCCGGTAATTAGACTGCTTGGGTACTTAGGTAATTTGGAATTCGACAAGTGGACCCTACCTCACGCCATCAAAATATTGGCGACCACGGTCCCTTAAGCGACCCGTCGACTCCGGAGTTATCCGAGGTGACGACCTTTTGATTCTGGGTGTTCAGTGGGAGACGGCCCAACTGCTCCGTCCAGCAGTCGTCCTCGCCACCGACCCCCGGCCCACAACAATATTGACGTCCTAACGAACCCTCACTTTAGAAACTTCGCGCGGAGCACGGGTTTGGCTAGTGGCTATTATTCCCCTCAAACTTTGCTTTTGTGACCAGCAGAGTATTTTTTTGAAATTCACCTATTTTCAATGAGAAAACGGGTGAATTTGTGTCTTTTCGTTCACATAAAGTCAGAAAAACAACAACATATGAATCAAAATTAACATGTATTTATACTGTTACGAATTTGAATTCAATTGCACACAACATAAGGTTCCCTTAGTCAGCTATGTCGATAAGTGCATGTTCCCTAGATAGTCACTTCCATTGTTTAAATGTTTTTGAATTGATTAGATGCGCTGCGGATCGCACTTTTAAATAGTTAGGGAGCGAACAATGGAGACGTCCCTCCCTCCTCTTCTGCGAAAGGAAGAAGAACCCTGTCGGTGACGTCATAACACTCCTCCCACCCCGTGTTGAGCGGGGTGATCACGAGGGCATGAGTCATGCCGGGTGCGGGGAGGGGGTGCAAAGGATAAGAGGACATCTTTTTTTGTTTGTTGGGATCCGTGGTAGGGCTGAGTCGTGGGGTCCGTGGTAGGCTGAGTTCGTGGAAGTCCCGTGTAGGGCTGAGTCGGATCGTGGTAGGCTGAGTTCGTGGAGTCCGGGCAGAGTTCGTGAAGAGTCCCGTTCTGATCCGTGTGGCAGAGTTCGTGTGCTGAGTCCCGTGGAGGAGTAAGTTTTTTTTTTGCTCGGAGAGAGCCAGTCGTTCAGCCATCGGTCCTGCTTGGCTTGAGGCTTCGGAAGATTTTTGCTTCGGCTGGCTCAGTGAGCTTCGGCTGCTGCTTTGTTTTGGAGGAACTTGAGCCAGTTGTTCGGCTCGAGCTGGCAGTGGAGGCTTTTCTTCTCTTCCTCTGGGTTCGTGGAGCTTTCGTTCTCCTTTTGTTCCCGGCTTGGTGCGCGCATCGGCTCTTCTTGAGTTTGATCCTCGGGGAGCGACGATCGACAGGAAGGATCGCAGCTCGTCTCACCGGCACGTGTTTGAAGGGGCGGGAGGATTCGCGGAGCTCGGGAAGGATCGCGGCATTGGATCAGCTCGCTCTCGCTGGCAGCCGGGTCGGACAAGTTGACGAACACGAGGTGGAAGGTTCGAGTCAGCTCTGAGTTTCAGCTCACCTGTTCCGAGCTGGAGCTCGTGATTAAAGGCCTCACCACCGTTTCTTGTGTGTGTGTGTGTGTGTGTGTGTGTGTGGTGTGTGTGTGTGTGGTGTGTGTCCGTGCGTACGTGTGTCCGTGGGCCGTCTAATAAGTAGGAACTGCTGTTAAGTGTAATGACTGTACATAATAAGTAGACAGTTGTAGTTTTTTGTCGTGCTTTGTTTGCTTGTATAATTGCATACGTGTTTTGCCTTATTTAATTGCATACGTGTTTCATTATAATAAATGTCCTTGTGTGAACGTAACCTGCTCGTTGCGTCCATTCCCTCATTGACTGAACATTTCGTGTGTTGGGAGTTAGAAAGCCGTTGGTTTGCTGTAATGGGGACATTTGGACCGACGGTTCTCCGGTGATTACGCCGCTCGGAATCGCGCACGGACAAGCTCCGCTCGGCGGTTGTTTCCGTAGAGTTCCGTCGAGGGTGGAATACCCCGGTAGTTGGATCACGTGGGTATTTAGGTAATTGAAGATTGGCAATCGACCCTACCCCACGTGATCTGTCCGATTGGCGTATTTCGGTTCTTGTACAGGACCCTTCCTCGGAGTTTATCCGGGCGGCGATCTATATTTCCGGGCGATCGGTCGGCGCGACTCGACTTGCGGCTCCGTTCAGAGCGGTCGTTGGCGGCTGACCCCGGCCAGTAACAACTGGTTGTCAGGAGTGGCGATTCGACCCCCCTCCTCCGTAGCAAAATTCACGGATTCGGATCAGGGGTATACGGAGCAAACCCTCCCCCACAATTGGAGCGTTATAATTATATTCCAGACGTAAAATGTTCAGCCAAGGCGAGCAGGGGCAGGAGGGATTAGGAAATGGATTTGGAAATGTTAGAATCTATGGCTCAGGACGAAATGACCATGCAGGACACTCCATTATGCAGGTTGAACTATTCTCCCGCAAATATGCATCGAATGGGCGCAGCGGCGGGGGCGGTGTATGACACCTCCCCCCTCTGTCAAAATCCTCCTCGGTCCGCAGGCGGATCTGCGCCCGATAATGGCGAAGCGACTGCCACTGGGCCATCTGAATGGGCCAGCTATTAGAAATATTGCTGGCAAAAATGGATGCGAACATGCAAGCATTCAGGAGCGATATGCGGGCATGCGGGGTGAAATGCAGAGCATGGGCGAGGCCTGCAGGCGGGCATAATCGCAATTGTGTGCAACGAAGCACGTACGGGAGTGCAAAATGGCGGCGCAACGGTTGGAAGCGAACGAGCTGGGAGGGAGTGCAACGACTGTCTCGGCCCGCGATGGAAGCGGGGGGGACAAAGTAATTCGGAGACGCGTGGCGAGACTCGAGCAGGTGTACAGAGAAAGTGACGGTGACACAGAGGGAAAAATTAAAAGGGGTGACGGAGACGTTGTACGGCAAGAACGTAGAGCCGAGGGAATAATAAACGAGGTGACAGAAATAACAGATGCGGAGAGATAGAAAAAGTAGAGGAAGAGACTACACGATAAAGACTGGGTGAAAGACGAACACACACAACACAGCGTTAGTGGAGACGATGAGGGGAGCTCGGGGAATTGTCGTGCACACGTTGGCAAGTAGCCGGATAGCCTCTTTATGGAACGAGGGGAGGAATATTCCCCTTGAAGCTGATCTCGACCAGGTGGGTCGGTCGTGCGGAGCGAGTTAGGAGGGGCGAGTGCTGTGAATGGGTGCACGCGAGGCTTGGGGGGTGTGAAGACCCCGGGACCTTGAAGTGGTGCTACTTCCCAGCGTGGTTGTTCCGGTGTGTGGTGGTGTCGAAATGTGTGTTTGCGAGTGTGCCGAAATGCGTGCTTTCCAGCACGCATGGTGTGTATGAAGCACGTGTGTGGATGAAGCACCGTGTTGTGGATGAAGCACCGTGTGTGGTGAAGCACCGTGTGTGGATGAAACCGTGTGTGGATGAAGCACCGTGTGTGGATGAAACACCGTGTGTGAATGAAAACGGCGTGTGACAGGAACCGCGTGTGTGAGTATTGGTGTGTGTGAGTGAAAGGCGATGTGTGAGAGAGAGAGCGTGTGTGAGGTTGCTGTACGTGAGGGAGAGGACAGTCGGTATGCGGGAGGACGCACCGCATCCCCGTGTCCGAGTGCCATGGTGGAGTGTTTTGAGCGTCGTGGCACGGCAGGAGTGTGTGCGTTGAACGGCGACGACGACGGGACCAGATGAAGGACAAGGGCGAGTAGCGCCGTAGCTGAATTGAGACCGTGCCGGGTTTGCACAGCAGCGAGCGCGGGGTCGTGCTGTGCTACGCAAAGGCCGCCAGTGCGCGGCTGCGCAGGTGAACCCGGTCCCGGAAACGCCAGCGGTGGATGTTAGCCGATCCCGCGGACGGACAGAAGCTAGGCTGGATTCGGAATTTGACCGGATGGGTTCTCACGCGAGCGTGTTATAAAGCTCCGACGAGCAGAGCACATGTGTTCGCGTGGGGAACCCTCGAAACGCGGGGCTTGCTTTGAGATGCGCAGAGTGACGTCATTGGCTGCACGTGTGTTTGGAATCCGGCAGAGGGAATACCTGCCGGACGGTACCTGTCCAAGAGGGACGAGTGGCGCGGGGCGCAAGCAGCTGCCATGACGTCACGGAAAAGAGGCGGCTGTGAACTGCCGCGCTGGTAGTGCGCATTATGAAAAAAAAGAGTAGAGAAAAGCAAGCCTCGCTTCGGGTGAACAGGATTCCAGGCAGAGGGTGGAAGACCCCTTGTTTTGGGGGCCACGGAAGTACTAGTTAGGGGGATGGGATAGCGATAGTTAGACCGGCTTCATGGGGACATGGGTTGTACTCATGGAGCCCGTGGAATGGATTAGTTAGAGGGATTTCAGTGAGATTTAGGAAATGGGAATTGTTGGATTTTTTGGAGACAGGACAGACTGGGAATGTGTAGTGGAGACGTAGCTTAGCTACGTAGAGTAAATGGAACGTGCATGAGTTTTAAGGGATGACGAGGGAGCATGAGTTAGTCAGGGATTTAGTTAGAAGGATGGCAGTGTGGAGTGTTGGTGTGAGTTGCGAAATGGAAAGTGTGGCAGGAATGAGTGTAGGACAGTGGGCCCCAAGTGTGCGAGTGGAGCGAATGTGGTATGCATGGTGCGAATAACTGGTTGGGGGAGGAGTGATTCCCACCCAAGTGACCCGGGGGTCAGTTTAATGTTAGTTAGTGGGTTATTCAAATTTACTAACAGGAGGTCGTTTTGTTGTTGGTGTCGAGAGAAGGCACGAAACCCGCTTGGAGGGTGAAGAGTTCATGGACCGGCTTGGAGCGTGGCTGTGGAAAGTTGAGTATTTGTTTAGTGGGCACCGGGCACCGGACTAGTCGGCAGAGTAGGCCAAGGGCCCAAGAGGGCCGGGATAGTGTAGTGGGCACGGGCGACCCGTCGGAAACGGGACCCGTAGCGCCAGAATGCCACGGGGCAGTGTAGTGGGCACGGGCGACCCTCGAAAGGGACCCGGGGCATCAACACGCCACATGGGCATCGGAGGGGGGCAATGCCAGAGAGGGCAACCCCCCGCGTTGTAGGGAGCAGCTAGGCTCGGAGGCAGCCTGCGGCGCCTGGGGTGCCATGGTTAGAGTTCGGCAGGGGGGGTTCCTGCCAGTTGAGCCACGCTGCCCAGCCAGGAAATTGTGCAGGGCACGTATGAAAATTTGAGGGCAAGGCCCAAATTTATAATGGACACCAACAGGCGACGGGAATCATGGTTTTTAGAACCGATAGTTTTTAAAGTGTGAGGCGTTTTTGGAAAGCCCGGGTAGTTTTCAGGTTAATGAATGTTAGGGTAGATAGGAGAAGTACCCTTCACACATCCATCCTTCGCTCGTTGTAGGCGCTGGACTCACCTTGGTAATCGCTGAACTCTGAGGAGGCCATTCTGAGGCTTTGTTGGGCCTCGAGACAGGACGCTGGTCTCTCCCTATTCCCCTCCAGAGAGGGAACGTAGGGGTTGGGAGTAGCTAGGTTGACAGGATAGGCTAGCCGGACAAAGACAATAAAGGGGGTTAGGGAGACAATTATAAAGGGAAATAAAAATAAAGGGGCTAAATTTTGTTGTGTTGTGTGGCAAATTAAGGGAGTGGGTATGGACAGAGACAGGCAAAGGCGATAGAGTGGGGGGAGACAGTAGGCTAGGTCCGAGCCCGCCTCAGAGCGGCCGGCCCACCGCACTCCCTCCAGACTGATGGAACCACACCAGAGGCGGCCAGCTTCACCTGCCTGCCTGTTGTGCTGCAGTGCTGTTCTGCATGGGTTACCTTGCCATGCCTAGTTGCCTGCCTCTGCCATGACCCCATGCCTGCTAGCCCTTGTTTGCTTTGCCCCTGTGTCCATCCATCACCATGCGCGCCAGGACCATCCAGTTTTGTGAGGACTGCCCTGCAGGCAGCCCATGCATCCATCATGTCCATTTGTTTTGCGACCATCTCCATCCATTCCCTGCACCAAAGACTTTGCAACGACTTTTGCCTTTGCCTTTCCCCTTTCACAGATCACAAGTCCTGGGCCATGGTTAGTGTAATGTAATAGATAAGTTAAAATTGTAAATACGTGGACCCCACCTGCGTGTTTGTTTTAGCGCCGGCAATTTTAGTTAAGTTGTCCGAATGAGTCTGTGAGAGTTTGTTTAGTTAGTTACACAGCGCATTAGGTTATTTATTTTTGGGACAGTTATAAGAAATGTCGCACTCAGGGATCCGAAGGTAGAACGTACTAGGGAAAACTTACACATGCTGGTCACACGAAAATTTGACGACTGGGGACGAGTCTGTAAAAAGGGGAGGGGGTAGTGTTACGAATTTGGAATACAATTGCACACAACACAGGTTCCCTTAGTCAGCTATCTCGATAAGTGCATGTTCCCTAGAAGCTCACCTTCCATTGTTTAAATGTTTTGAAATACGATTAGATGCGCTGGCGATCGATTTAAATGTGCGAGCGAACAATGGAGACGTCCCTCCCCTCTTCGCGAAGAGGAAGAAGAACCTGCGGTGACGTCAACAACTCCCTCCCACCCGTGGTTGAGCGGGGGGTGGATAAGAGGGCATGAGTCACGCCGGGTGCGGGGAGGGGGTGCAAAGGATAAAGAGGACATCTTTTCTTTGTTGTGTGGAGTCCCGTGGTAGGGCTGAGTTCGTGGGAGTCCCGTGGTAGGGCTGAGTTCGTGGGAGTCCCGTGGTAGGGCTGAGTTCGTGGGTCGGGTAGGGCTGAGTTCGTGGTTGAGTTCGTGTGGGAGTCCGTGGCAGAGTTCGTGAAGAGTCCCGTTCTGAGTCCCGTGTGGAGAGTTCGTGTGCTGAGTCCCGTGGGAGGAGTAAGTTTTTTTGCTTCGGAGAGAGCAGTCGTTCAGCAGGCATCGGGTCCTGCTTGGCTTGCTTGGCTTGAGGCCTTCGGAAGCTTTTTGCTTCGGCTGCTCAGTGAGCTTCGGCTGCTGCTTTGTTTTGGAAGGAACTTGAGCCAGTTGTTCGGCTCGAGCTGCGAGTGGAGGCTTTTTCCTCTTCTTCCTCTTCCTCTTGGTTCGTGGAGCTTTTCGTTCTCCATTTTGTTTCCCGCTTGGTGCGACGCATCGGCTCTTCTTGGAGTTGGATCC
Source organism: Eptatretus atami (assembly GCA_035128595.1). Taxonomy (NCBI): domain Eukaryota; kingdom Metazoa; phylum Chordata; class Myxini; order Myxiniformes; family Myxinidae; genus Eptatretus; species Eptatretus atami. The sequence continues at coordinate 38,295,674 of CM068956.1, read as the reverse complement.
TCGGGGAAGCGACATCGACAGGAAGGATCGGCTGCCTCGTCTCACCGGCACGTGTTGAGGAGCGCGGGAGGATTCGCGGGAGTCGGGAAGGATCGCGGCGATTGGATCCAGCTCGCTCTCGCTGGAGCCCGGGTCCGGACAAGTTGAAGACACACGAGGTGGAAGGTTCGAGTCAAGCTCTGAGTTTCAGCTCACCTGTCCTCCAGCTGGAGCTCGTGATTAAAGGCCTCAGCCACCGTTTTTGTTTGTTTGTGTGTGTGTGTGTGTGTGTGTGTGTGTGTGTGTGTGTGTGTGTGTGTGCGTGCTGTGTGTCGTGTGTGTTTGTTGCGTACGTGTGTCCGTGGGCCGTCTAATAAGTAGGAACTGCTGCTAAGTGTAAATGACTGTACATAATAAGTAGTGCGGTTGTAGTTCTTTTGTCGTGCTTTTGTTGCTTGTATAATTGCATACGTGTTTTGCCTTATTTAATTGCATACGTGTTTCATTATAATAAATGTCCTTGTGTGAATGTAAACCTGCTCGTTGCGTCCATTCCTCATTGACTGAACATTTCGTGTGTTGGGAGTTAGAAAGCCGTTGGTTTGCACTAATAGGGGGACATTTGGACCGACGGTTCTCGGCGATTACGCCGCTCGGATCGCGCACGGACAAGCTCGCCTCGGCGGTTTGTTCCGTACGAGTTCGGAATACCCGGTAGTTGGATCACGTGGGTATTTAGGTAAATTGAAGATTGGCAATCGACCCACCCCACGTGATCTGCCGATTGGAGTATTTCGGTTTCTTGTACAAGGACCCGTCGCTCGGAGTTATCCGGGCGGCGATCTATATTCCGGGCGATCGTCGGCGCGACTCGACTTGCGGCTCCGTTCAGAGCGGTCGGTTGGCGGCCGACACCGGCAGTAACAATACTAAAGTTTTATACAAAAATGACCACAAAAGATTTAGAAGTGAGTAGTTTTTCGTGATTTACGATTATACACTAAATCACTTTCACGAATCAGCCCCCAAATGTTGTCTCCCATCATGTTCTGGTTATACTGCCCTTGGTAGCGGCATTCAAAGTCCAGTATATCCTGGTGGAAGCGCTCACCTTGCTCCTGCGAGTACGCTCCCATTGTTATCCCTGAATTTATCAAGATGAGCGTCAAGGATATAGACTTTGAGGGACATCCTGCAGCCATGGTGCCGTAGTTCTTCACCAGTCTCAACCAGTTCCACATCTTTTCGGCCTTGTGATTGCCCAGGAAGCCCGAACCACTGCACAAAGCTTTCCAAGCCGCTTTCTCCACTCTCGTGAGCTTCTTGGGAAATTCCTTGCACTCCATGATCTTCTTTATCTGTGGTCCGACGAAGACACCGGCTTTGACCTTTTCCTCAGACAGCTTAGGGAAGAAGTCTTCAATGTACTTGAAGGCTGCCGATTCCTTATCTCGAGCTGTGACAAATTGTTTCC
>CM068956.1:38283752-38294196 GCA_035128595.1 Eptatretus atami | reverse complement strand
AGAGACTACACGATAAAGACTGGGTGAAAGACGAACCACACACACACAGCGTTAGTGTGAGGACGATGAGGGGGAGCTCGGGGAATGTGTCGTGACCCGTTTGCAAGAGCCGGATAGCCTCTTTATGGAACGAGGGGAGGAATATTCCCCTTGAAGCTGATCTCGACCAGGTGGGTCGGTCGTGCGAGCGAGTTAGGAGGGGCGAGTGCTGTGAATGGGTGCACGCGAGGCTTGGGGGGTGTGAAGACCCGGGACCCCTTGAGGTGGTGCTACTTCCCAGCGTGGTTGTTCCGGTGTGTGTGTGGTGTCGAAATGTGTGTTTGCGAGTGTGCCGAAATGCGTGCTTTCCAGCACGCATGGTGTGATAAGCACGTGTGTGGATGAAGCACCGTGTGTGGATGAACACCGTTGTGGATGAAGCACCGTGTGTGGATGAAGCACGTGTGTGGATGAAGCACCGTGTGTGTATGAAACACCGCCGTGTGACAGGAACCGCGTGTGTGAGTAGTATGGTGTGTGTGTGTGAGTGAAAGGCGATGTGTGAGAGGAAGCGTGTGTGAGGTTGCTTACGTGAGGGAGAGGACAGTCGGTATGCGGGAGGACGCAAACCGCATCCCCGTGTCCGAGTGCCATGGTGGAGTGTTTGAGCGTCGTGGCACGCAGGAGTGTGTGCGTTGAACGGCGACGACGACGGGACCGATGAAGGACAAGGGCCGAGTAGGCCGTAGCTGAATTGAACCGTGCCGGGTTTGCACAGCAGCGAGCGCGGGGTCGCGCTGTGCTACGCACAAGGCCGCCACGTGCGCGGCTGCGCAGGTGAAACCCGGTCCGGAAACGCCAGCGGTGGATGTTAGCCGATCCCGCGGACGGACAGAAGCTAGGCTGGATTCGGAATTTGAAACCGGATGGGTTCTCCACGCGAGCGTGTTTATAAAGCTCCGACGAGCAGAGCACATGTGTTTCGCGTGGGGAACCCTCGAAACGCGGGGCTTGCTTTGAGATGCGCAGAGTGACGTCAATGGCTGCACGTGTGTTTGGAATCCGGCAGACGGGAATACCTGCCGGACGGTACCGTCCAAGAGGGACAGGTGCGCGGGGCGCAAGCAGCTGCCATGACGTCACGGAAAAGAGGCGGCTGTGAACTGCCGCGCTGGTAGTGCGCATTATTGAAAAAAAAAAGAGTAGAGAAAGCAAGCCTCGCTTCGGGTGAACAGGATTCCCAGGCAAGAGGTGGAAGCCCCCTTGTTTTGGGGGCACAGGAAGTACTAGTTAGGGGATGGGATAGCGATAGTTAGACCGGCTTCATGGGGACATGGGTTGTACCTCATGGAGCCCGTGGAATGGATTAGTTAGAGGGATTTCAGTTAGATTTAGGAAATGGGAATTGTTGGATTTTTGGAGACACGGACAGACTGGGAATGTGTTAGTGGAGACGTAGCTTAGCTACGTAGAGTAAATGGAACGTGCATGAGTTTTAAGGGATGACGAGGGAGCATGAGTTAGTCAGGGGATTTAGTTGAAGGATGGCAGTGTGGAGTGTTGGTGTGAGTTGCGAAATGGAAAGTGTGCGAGGAATGAGTGTAGGACAGTGGGCCCAAGTGTGCGAGTGGAGCGAATGTGGTATGCATGGTGCGAATAACTGGTTGGGGGAGGAGTGATTCCCACCCAAGTGACCCGGGGTCAGTTTAATGTTAGCTAGTGGGTTATTCAAATTTACTAACAGGAGGTCGTTTTTGTTGTGGTGTCGAGAGAAGGCACGGAACCCGCTTGGAAGGTGCAAGAGTTCATGGACCGGCTTGGAGCGTGGCTGTGGAAAGTTTGAGTATTTGTTTAGTGGGCACCCGGGCACCGGACTAGTCGGCCAGAGTAGGCCAAGGGCCAAGAGGGGCCGGGATAGTGTAGTGGGCACGGGCGACCCGTCGGAAACGGGACCCGTAGCGCCAGAATGCCAGGGGCAGTGTAGTGGGCACGGGCGACCCTCGAAAGGGACCCGGGGCATCAACACGCCACATGGGCATCGGAGGGGGGCAATGCCAGAGAGGGCAACCCCCCGCGTTGTAGGAGCAGCTAGGCTCGGAGGCAGCCTGCGGGCCTGGGGTGCCATGGTTAGAGTTCGGGCAGAGGGGGGTTCCTGCCAGTTGAGCCACGCTGCCCAGCCAGGAAAATTGTGCGAGGGACGTATGAAAATTTGAGGCAAGGCCCAAATTTATAATGGACACCAACACAGGCGACGGGAAATCATGGTTTTTAGAACCGATAGTTTTAAAGTGTGAGGCGTTTTTGGAAAGCCCCGCGGGTAGTTTCAGGTTAATGAATGTTAGGGTAGATAGGAGAAGTACCCTTCGCACCATCCATCCCTTCGCTCGTTGTAGGCCGCTGGACTCACCTTGGTAGATCGCTGAACTCTGAGGAGGCCATTCTGAGGCTTTGTTGGGCCTCGAGACAGGACGCTGGTCTCTCCCTATTCCCCTCCAGAGAGGGAACGTAGGGGTGGAGTAGGACTAGGTTGACAGGATAGGCTAGCCGGACAAAGACAATAAAGGGGGTTAGGGAGACAATTATAAAAGGGAAATAAAAATAAAGAGGGCTAAATTTTATTGTGTGTTGTGGCAAATTAAGGGAGTGGGTATGGACAGAGACAGGCAAAGCGATAGAGTGGGGGAGACAGTAGGCTAGGTCGAGCCCGCTTCAGAGCGGCGGACCACCGCACTCCCTCCAGCCTGATGGAACCACACCAGAGGCCGGCCAGCTTCACCTGCTGCCTGTTGTGCTGCAGATGCCTGTTCTGCATGGGCTTACCTTGCCATGCCTAGTTGGCCTGCCTCTGCCATGACCCCATGCCTGCTAGCCCTTGTTTGCTTTGCCCCTGTGTCCATCCATCACCATGCGCGCCAGGACCATCCAGTTTTGTGAGGACTGCCCTGCAGGCAGCCCCTGCATCCATCATGTCCATTTGTTTTGCGACCATCTCCATCCATTCCCTGCACCAAAGACTTTGCAACGACTTTTGCCTTTGCCTTCCCCTTTCACAGATCACAAGTCCTGGGCCATGGTTAGTGTAATGTAATAGATAAGTTAAAATTGTAAATACGTGGAACCCCACCTGCTGTTTGTTTTAGCGCCGGCAATTTTATGTTAAGTTTGCCGAATGAGTCTGTGAGAGTTTGTTTAGTTAGTTACACAGCGCATTAGGTTATTTATTTTTGGACAGTTTAAAGAAATGTCGCACTCAGGGATCCGAAGGTAGAACGTACTAGGGGAAAACTTACACATGCTGGTCACACGAAAATTTGACGACTGGGGACGAGTCTGTAAAAAGGGGAGGGGGTAGTGTTACGAATTTGGAATACAATTGCACACAACATACAGGTTCCCTTAGTCAGCTATCTCGATAAGTGCATGTTCCCTAGAAGCTCACCTTCCATTGTTTTAAATGTTTTGAAATAGATTAGATGCGCTGCGGATCGATTTAATAGTTAGGGAGCGAACAATGGAGACGTCCCTCCCCTCTTCTGCGAAGAGGAAGAAGAACCTGCGGTGACGTCACAACATCCCTCCCACCCGTGGTTGAGCGGGGGTGGATAACGAGGGCATGAGTCACGCCGGGTGCGGGGAGGGGTGCAAAGGATAAAGAGGACATCTTCTTTGTTTGTGTGGGAGTCCGTGGTAGGGCTGAGTTCGTGGAGTCCCGTGGTAGGGCTGAGTTTTGTGGGAGTCCCGTGGTAGGGCTGAGTTCGTGGTCTGAGTTCGTGTGGGGAGTCCCGTGGCAGAGTTCGTGAAGAGTCCCGTTCTGAGTCCTGTTGCAGAGTTCGTGTGCTGAGTCCCGTGGGAGGAGTAAGTTTTTTTGCTTCGGAGAGAGCAGTCGTTCAGCAGGCCATCGGGTCCTGCTTGGCTTGCTTGGCTTGAGGCCTTCGGAAGCTTTTTGCTTCGGCTGCTCAGTGAGCTTCGGCTGCTGCTTTGTTTTGGAAGGAACTTGAGCCAGTTGTTCGGCTCGAGCTGCGAGTGGAGGCTTTTTCCTCTTCTTCCTCTTCCTCTTGGTTCGTGGACTTTTCGTTCTCCATTTTGTTTCCCGGCTTGGTGCGACGCATCGGCCTCTTCTTGGAGTTGGATCCTCGGGGAAGCGACATCGACAGGAAGGATCGGCGCTCGTCTCACCGGCACGTGTTGAGGAGCGCGGGAGGATTCGCGGGAGCTCGGGAAGGATCCGGCGATTGGATCCAGCTCGCTCTCGCTAGAGCCCGGGTCCGGACATGTTGAAGACCACACGAGGTGGAAAGGTTCGAGTCAAGCTCTGAGTTTCAGCTCACCTGTCCTCCGAGCTGGAGCTCGTGATTAAAGGCCTCAGCCACCGTTTCTTGTGTGTGTGTGTGGTGTGTGTGTGTGTGTGTGTGTGCGTTCGTTGTGTCCGTGGGCCCTGTCTAATAAGTAGGAACTGCTGCTAAGTGTAAATGACTGTACATAATAAGTAGACGGTTGTAGTTCTTTTGTCGTGCTTTTGTTGCTTGTATAATTGCATACGTGTTTTGCCTTATTAATTGCATACGTGTTTCATTTATAATAAATGTCCTTGTGTGAATGTAAACCTGCTCGTTGCGTCCATTCCCTCATTGACTGAACATTTCGTGTGTTTGGAGTTAGAAAGCCGTTGGTTTGCCATAATAGGGGGACATTTGGACCGACGGTTCTCGGCGATTACCGCTCGGATCGCGCACGGACAAGCTCGCCTCGGCGGTTTGTTCCGTACGAGTTCGGATACCCGGTAGTTGGATCACGTGTGTATTTAGGTAAATTGAAGATTGGCAATCGACCCTACCCCACGTGATCTGCCGATTGGAGTATTTCGGTTCTTGTACAAGGACCCGTCGCTCGGAGTTATCCGGCGGCGATCTATATTCCGGGCGATCGTCGGGCCGACTCGACTTGCGGCTCCGTTCAGAGCGGTCGGTTGGTGGCCGACACCCGGCCAGTAACAATACTAAATTTATACAAAAATGACCACAAAAGATTTAGAAGTGAGTAGTTTTTCGTGATTTACGATTATACACTAAATCACTTTCACGAATCAGCCCCCAAATGTTGTCTCCCATCATGTTCTGGTTATACTGCCCTGGAGCGGCATTCAAAGTCCAGTATATCCTGGTGGAGCGCTCACCTTGCTCCTGCGAGTACGCTCCCATTGTTATCCCTGAATTTATCAAGATGAGCGTCAAGGATATAGACTTTGAGGGACATCCTGCAGCCCATGGTGCCGTAGTTCTTCACCAGTCTCAACCAGTTCCACATCTTTTCGGCCTTGTGATTGCCCAGGAAGCCCGAACCACTGCGACAAAGCTTTCCAAGCCGCTTTCTCCACTCTCGTGAGCTTCTTGGGAATTCCTTGCACTCCATGATCTTCTTTATCTGTGGTCCGACGAAGACACCGCTTTGACCTTTTCCTCAGACAGCTTAGGGAAGAAGTCTTCAATGTACTTGAAGGCTGCCGATTCCTTATCTCGAGCTGTGACCATATGTTTCCTCAGGCCCAACTTGATGTGCAGTGGTGGCATCAGCACCTTCCGGGGGTCCACCAGTGGCTCCCATTTGACGTTGCTCCTCCCCACGGAGAACTCGGTCCGCTGTGGCCATTCCAGCCTGTGGTAGTGCGCCTTGGTGTCCCTGCTGTCCCAAAGGCAAAGATAGCAGAGAAACTTGGTCCAACCACCTTGGAGAGCATTATGAATGCCACCATTTTGAAGTCTCCAATGACTTCCCAGCCATACTCATCATACTTCAAGGCGTTCAGCAAGGTCTTGACGCTGTTGTAATCCTCCTTGAGGTGCACCGAGTGAGCCAGGGGAAGAGAGGGGTACTCGTTCCCGTTATGGAGCAGCACGGTTTTGAGGCTCCTGGATGAGCTGTCAATGAAGAGGCGCCACACGTTTGGGTTACAGGCGATTCCGATCGCCTCAAACAGACTGGTCACATTGTGGCAGTATCAGAGTCCATCTTGACTGGTGAAGAAGCTGGAAAAAGCTTGGTGGCGATTCCTCTGATCTGTGACTTGCACACTTTCATCCAACAAGTTCCACTGCTTGAGCCTAGACGTCAGAAGCTCGGCATAGGACTTAGTGAGACCAAGATCTCTGATCAAGTTGTTGAGGTCTTTTTGTCTCAAAAATCACTCTCCTGGTCACAAAAGCAAAGTCTGAGGGGAATAATAGCCATTTTCTATACTTTTGAGGCATAAGCAATTAGGAAATAACACTTACTACTGAGGAACAAAAAATAAATAAAAATTTGTTACACAGTCTTATTTTTGAGGTCAACATCGACCAAAACATCAACATAGGCTAGAGGTCAACAGCTAAGGTGGTATTTCTAAAATCCTCAATTTTTGAATCCTCAATTTTTGTCCGATTGACTTGAAATTTGAAGAGGATTTATATTTCAGGTCACTGAATTAAACCAGCCAATTATTTTTCAGGTCAACATGGACCAAACAGTCCATATAGGCCAAATATATAGGCCAATATAGGTCAATATAGGTAAACATAGGCCAAATTTCGTAAAATTGTCAATTTTCATCTGATTCACTTAAAATTTGAAGAGGAGTTGCGTATTTGGTCATTGAATTCAACCACCAATTATTTTTGAGGTCAAATTTGTTTCATGGATTTTGCAAGTATTGTGATCTGCATGATGATTTCTTCTTGTTTGTCTGTGTTTGTTTCTTTGTGTGCAGGATATCTCAAGAAGTTGTGGACGGATCCGGATGAAATTTTGTGGACAGGTTGGGTGTGTGACAAGGATTAACTGATTAGATTTTGCTGAAGATCCGGATCCAGATCCGACTACTTGAATTTTTTAAGTGATTCTTCACTGTTGAGAGATGGGGCCAAAACGATATATATAGCACGATATCTCAAAAAGTTGTGGACGGATTCGGACGAAACTTGGTGGACATGGTTGTGTGACAAGGAAGAATTGATTCAATTTTGGTGAAGATCCGAATCCGGATCCAGATCTGATTTTTTAAAAGTGATTCTTCACCATTGAGAGAAAGGGCTGAACTAATATATAGCATGATATATCAAAAAGTTGTGGACGTATTCAGTTGAAACTTGGTGGACAGGTAGGGTGTGTGGCAAGGACGAATTGATTCGATTTTGGTGAAGATCCGCCGGATCTGGATACAATAATTATTTAATTTTTAAAGTGATTTTACACCATTGAGAGATAGGGCCAAAAAGGATATAAAGCATGATATTTCAAAAATGTATTGGGCCCAAAATCTTCTCGTGGATCAGGCATTGCGTGGTGGAGTTATGTGCTCTACCGAGTGCCCTTCTAGTTTCAAAGTTTGTGCTCGGTGAGTTTTCATCAGTCTTGTCATATCAGGTTTCCCTGATGCCTCCCCTTCTTCCCATTTATGTGCACAATAGTGTTTATTTGTATTTTCTCCTCATTACCATGTTTTTATTTTCACCACTTTTCCCTCCACCCTCCTTCTATCCCTCCCAACTATTCCCTCTGTTTCACGTCTTAAAATATAACAAAAAACCTTTCCCCTTTTCCCCACGTAACCACGTGACTTCCTGTGCCGACTCTTCTTGCTTGCTTCTCTCCCCTCTTCCCCTGCCAATCGCACTCTGATCGTGAAGGTTTTCACCACACACCTTCACGACCTTTTCTTCAAACTTTTCCTTTACTCTTCCACCCTCCTTCCCTAATCTTCAAAAAAATAAAAATAAAAAAGGTCTCTTACAATGTTTCAACTTCCCCTCTTCACCCCATTCTTCTTCAAAATCTTGTGTTCAATTCGACCTTTCTTTCATCCCATGTCTAAAAATTCCATCTGTTACAACGCTTCCTTTATCCACTCTGTCAATTACTCTGCACTCCATCCATCTTCCAATGTATTTAAATGAATCTCTGACCGACAATTTTTTAAAATACCATTTTGCAATACCTGTTCATCTTCCATGATTAATCTTTCTTTTTTTTCCAACTTTAGTGCAAATTCATCCCACCTCCTTAAATCTACCTCCTCCAAACTCCTTCCCTGTTATACCCTCTCCTTACCCATCCCATCTTTCCCCCATCCCAGCATCTCTTCACTGTCCTCTACCTTACTAAAGGTTCCCCCTCTGTTATCCCAATCTGTATGGTTTTCAAATGTCTCACACTCATTCAGCACAATGCTCAACATCTAACACGCTCTCTCTTTCCTCTCATCAAATCACCCCCTCTTCCCACCCCCTCAAATCTTGTTCCTCCCCTTGTCCGCTCCCTCCTCTACCATACCACTACCCAGTCTCATCCTATCCCTCTGCCTACCCCTCCCTTCTCCCTCCTCCTCCGTGACAGTGCCTGCTCTCGTCATCTCCCCTCCATCTCAAAGCTTCCCTCAATTCAGCCACCTCCTCCCTCTTAAAGGCAAGCTTCACCTCACCCTTCTCAAAGGCTCCCCCCCACACTCCCTCAATTCTCCACCCTCACGCTTCTCCCTCAATTCTCCCCTCTCACCCTTTCTCCCCAAATGTCCCCCTTCACATCTCCCTCCCCACTCCCTTTCTCAAAGCTTCCTCCCCCTCTTCCCACCCTCTCAATTCTCATCACACCTCTCCCTTCTTCCCACCCCCTCAATTTTTGTTCCTCCCCCCACTCACTCCCATCTCCACAATACCACTACCCAGTATTATCCTTCCCCTCTTCCCACCCTCCCTTCCCCATCCTCACCCATGGCCATGCCTGTTCTCATCGTCTCCCCTCTCTCTCAAAGCTACCCTCTCGCTCCTTCCTTTTAAATCTCACCCTCACTCCCCCTTCTCAAAGCTGCCCCCGCTTCACATCTACAAAGCTGCCTCCTTACCCACAACTTCTCTCTTCCAGCTCATTCGTCCACCTCCTCAAATCTCCCACTTCCTTTTTCCCCTCTCATTACACCCCACTGCTACTCATCCCTTCACCACTTAGCCCTTTGTCATTCTCGCAATCTGACCCTCTCCCCTAGCTCTTAAATAATCTGTCATCAACTGTCAACAACTCTCACTACCTCCACCTCTCTTCCCTGAAACTACCCTCCCCATCCCTGCACCCAAAACCTCCTCCCCTCCCTCTTCCTCAACAGTGTAGACCACAAACATCCAGGGCCTTCGCTCTAACCTGACTGGTCTCTACATTCAGGTTGCCACTGACTTTCAGGTTGCCACTGACAAACCAGAGATAATCTGCTTAACAGAAACTTTCCTCCATCAAAATGTCTCTGACTCCTTAATTTCTCTCATTGGTTACTCCCTCCTCCGGTATGACAGACCCAAGCCTCGTCCTGGCAGCGGAGTTGCTCTCTTCATCAAAAATTATATTCCTCACTCTCGATGCACTGCTCACACTCCTCCACACCCCCAGGAATACCACTGACTATGGCTTCCCCTCTGCTCCCACCTCTTTATCTGTGTGCTGCTGTACCGTCCACCAAACAGTGATGACGACATTTACGTCTCGCTCGCTGAAAACATGGACCAACTTCTATCCACTCAACAAACTCTCTCTTCCTCATATGCGGTAACTTAAATTGCTGTCATGCCAGTTGGATGGGTGTTAGTTCCTCTCACACTTGCCATGGCACTTCAGCAAAGGACTTCTGCGCATCATCGGGACTGACTCAATCTGTCAACTTCCCGAATCGGATCTCAGCCAAAGGTATTCCATCTCTTCTGGATTTGATTTTGACGAATTTCCCAGAAAATGTCTGCTGTTCTTCTGCTCCAATTGGTTCATCGGACCATATGCTTGTTGAAGCGGTCGGTAATCTCTGGCTGTTATGAGAGAACTCCTCAGCGCCGACGAGTCCAGCACTTCACTAAGGCAGACTGGCAGGGTCTTCAGGCAGCCTTCAAACTTCTAGGCTCATCTCCCATTTCTACTTTCTCCGACATCAACTCATCCTGGGAATTCTTTCAAACAAATTTGCTCTCTCATGCACAGATTTATCCCATCTCATCTTCAGTTGTCTGGAAACAAATTGCCTTCGCCTCATGGAAGGAAAATCCTACTGAAGGCAATCTCAGTTCCTTCCACAAAGCTCTGAACAAGTGTGTGTCTACCCTCAGGAGAGCCAGGAAACAACATATTTCTAATCTCAAGTCTGAACTCTCAAACCTTGTCTCCCTCCTCCAAATCCTGGTGGCATCTAGTAAAGTCTGTATCTGGTGTATGTCCCCCCCCCCCACCTTACCTCAATAGGGTGTGTTTATTTTCACTTACAGGCAACGAAGCGATCATCGCTACAGGTAACGGCTGCACAGGTAACGCTGCATGTGAAAAGGCTGAAAGCCGAAACTCTGTGTTTGTTTCTAAATATTGTGTCCCAAACCCATTGTAGTGCAGCAGATAATCATAACAATTGTGCAAATTATGACTAAAGCATGAAATTTTTACCAGTGTAAAGGCCCAGTCACACCTT
>CM068956.1:38228008-38244812 GCA_035128595.1 Eptatretus atami | reverse complement strand
CCACAGCCCAAACAGGCGGTATAAAGATGAATGCAGGTACGACCACCAGAGCCAGGTGAGTGAGTACCCACGGGGGCGAAGATTTGTTCTCAATCCCCAGAGGGGAAGGCTCCACCTCGCCTTGCAAATGCCCGGGTCTTGCGCAAATCAGTGCGTCGTCCTTGAAAATAAAATGGACCAAGCCCCCCTGGATCGTCCACCGGATTCGCCTAGACCCTACAAGTGGAACAGCGCTCCCCAGAGGCGCAAGCTCGCAGCCTTGCTGCGAGTACACGAATGAGCAGGTGGAAGACCCCCTGTCTTGCGCACAGAAATAGCACTAGTTAGGGAAGTTAGCTGATCTAGACCGCCTCATGGGCAGGGACAAGTCCTCATGAAGCCCTGGAATGGTTAGTAGAGGAGTTCAGTTAGATTTTAAGTATGATTTGGTTGGAACATGGACCGACTTTGATGTAGTGGGACGTAGCTTAGCTACGTAGATTAAATGGAATGTGCTATGAGTTAAGGTTGACGAGGAGCACGAGTTAGTGAGGATTTTAGTGAAAGAATGGCAGTGTTCAGCGATGTGAGCGTGGAAATTAAAACCGAATTACGTTGATGAAGGCGAATGAGGGCCACGAGGGCCTGAGTGTATGGAGCGAATATGGTATGCATGCATGAGTGAGTGTGGGAGAGTGTTCCCACCCAAGGACCCCAGGGTCAGTATAATGTGAGTTAGAGGTTATCAAAATTGACAAAATGAGGTCTTTTGCTGTTTGGTGGAATGTAGGCTCGAAACCCGTTTGGGGGTGCAAGAGTCTGGTGATGGGCTGCGAACGTGCTGCGAACGTGAGTATCGCTTATGGGCACCCCGGCACCAGGCTAGCGGGCGTAGGCAAGGGTCCAAGAGGCCGGACTAGCGTAGGGGCACAGGTGGCCCGCATGATGCGGGCCCGTTGCCGCAATAGCCACGGGCAGTTCGTGGGCACGGCACCGGGGAAAGGGGCCCGTGGCGCCACCTGCACGTGAGCACGAGGGGAGTAGCCCTGGAGGGGCACTTTCCCAGGTTTGGAGGTGTAGGCTCAGAAAACAGCGCAGGGCCGGGCAGGCCATAGTTGGAGGATCGGCAGAGGGTAGTTCCTGGCCAAGGAGCCACGCGTCCCAGCCACGAAACCGTGCTTGAGGCACGAGGGAAAATTGGAGGCAAGGCCCAAATTTGAGAGAGGACCACCCAACATAGGCGACGGAATCTTGTTGTAGAACCAACAGTTTAAAGCGACAGGCGCTTGTGGAAAGCCCCGGGTAGTTAAAAGTTAATAAATGTTAGGTAGATAGGGAAGTGTACCTCTCCGCACCATCCATCCCTTCGCTCTCGTTGTAGGCCGCTTGACCCACCTTGGGTTAGATCGCTAAGTATGAGAGGCCATTCTGAGGCTTGATTGGGCCGAACAGGACGCTAGCGCTTTCCCTTATTCCCCTCCAGAAAGGAACATAGGGGTGGAGTAGGCTGTTAGACACGATAGTTAGCCACAGAGACAATAATGGGGGTTCGGAGACGATTTATAAAGGAAAGAAAAAAAAATAAGATGGGCAATTGGGATTTTTTTGCCAACTAAGGGGTGGATATTGACAGAGACAGGCAAAGGCGATAGTTGCGAGAGAGAGTAGGTAGCCGAGCCCGCCTTCAGACCGGCCAACACACCGCACTCCCTCCACAAACTCCAGAACGAGACAGAGGACGCCAAGCTCACCTGCCAGGCCTGTTTTGCTACCAGCATAATAGTGTATCAAGTGTAAAATAAATAGACAAACGCTGTAGTTTTCTGCTCGTGTCCTGTCCCTTCCCCCATTGCTTCATGACTGCATACGTGCTGTATTATGTGCATACGTAAAAAAACTTCCTTGTTTGATATTCACGCTGATCGGTGCTCCTTCCTCCATTGGGCTGCCGTAAATGCGTCGGAATAATAGCTGTGTTTTAATAACTGATAAAAATAATCGAGTCCGACGGGGCTTGCGATAATAAAGCCGCTCGGCAACGCAAATGCGCGAGCTGCGTAAAGCGGCTCGTGTCCGTACGGTCCTCAGGTGAAAATCCGCATTCGTGTCTGCGCGATACTTAGAAATCAACAAGTTCGGCGATCAACCTGCGCGCGTGACAGAGAGTTGACTGATTTACGGTGTGTAAAAACACACCCGTAGCCTGGATTCGCGTGATCCGAAAAGCCTGCGACTAGGATTGCCACAGTCGGTGAGCGTCGGCCGCAAATTAGCTAAAAGGCGGTCGGCCCGCAAGCCGGCGCGGTGAGAACCACAACAATATACTCATTTACCCAGGCGGTTCCAATATTTTTTGTCCACAAACCTGCGACAAATGTTTTAAAACCAGGTAACTAATCCATTTATGTATCAAAATGATGTTATTGAAAATCCGTTATCATCATGTAAACCAGTCAGAGTCAATATACTCCAAAGCAAACGAAATTGGTCATTCATCCCTTTTGACTCACGACATAAGACTTTAACTCGAGAATGAAAACCAAAAAGATCATTGTACCTGCTACACAGCAGACTTCACCATCATTCCAATGACTTGGCCAGAATCCGAACCACATTCAGGCTGTTTATCCAAGACGGAACCGCTGTCGGCGAAGACGGGTCGTCGAAAAGTAACCGATGAATCTGGCTTTTAAACCCTCGGGATTCTTGGACAACTCCGGGTGTCCATCGGACAAGCGTTCACACCCGATCCGTATGTTTCTCGGCGCGTACCGTGCATTGGAAGTCCCGAAGAGGAAAATATGTTCGGGGACCCGCAGGGTTGCTGACGATTGTTCCTCATCTGGGTGCTCAGGTCAGAACGTTGTTTTCACGAATGAGACAGCTCGAAATTGAGGGTGACTGCGGCAACAAACCTTGAAAGTATTCCTGCACTCCTGGTGCATCTCCACCCGTTTTGTCTCCTTCCTGTGAACAGGAAGTGCAGAGCGGCTCAACATGCAAGTGTATTATATACACCGTAATAAAAATCCACAACCGTGATGCAGCACCGTAGATCACGGTCATTAAAATTTATGCATTGGTTATCAGGAACTCAGATTATGTCACACTCCCCCCCCCCCCCCCCATGTTATCACTGAAAACCTACTCTATCTTACCATGTCCATTTTACTCGTTAAATCTGACAGATCCTACGAAATCTACATGTGCCACCCATATTGATTTCCAGAATCAAACTTTTGCACTTTGAAAAAAGGTGTTAGGGCTTATTTACAAGTGAAACAAGTGTGCCAGCACAACAAATCCTGCCCATTAAGGCATAAAGTTATTTTGGGGATCAATTTAAATTTGATACATCCTTAACCTGAATTTGATTATAAGGACTAGAATAAGGAATTATTTTAGTCTTCGTTTGAAGTCAAATTAAAACCAATTTTTAACGAAGTTATGACTGTAAAATGATTTTACTTTTGTGACCTTGCCTTGACCTGTAATCCAATTGGGCCCCCAAAAGTTAATCGGGGTCGTCCAAGTTCATGCCCACCTGAACTGTTGATAGTTTTGCGAAAGCGTTGCCGTAAAGTTGCTAACAGACAGACAGACAAACAAACAGACAAAACAAACCCCACATTCCAAATATCCCGCTCCCTCCCTCCGGGAGGCGGATAACTACATCGCCGTTGAAACAAAGTCTCGATATCCCCACCATAGTAAATGAGGATTAACAAACTTTTATATTCCCTAAGGCATTGCAATATGTATGTGAAGTTCCCCTTGATCTGACCAGCCATTCTAGAGAAGAAGATGTTTGAAGTTTTAGGGGAAATTCAATATTGTCCACCAAACCATTGTGACCTATTCAATTAGAAATTAACAAACTTCTGAAAGGATGTGTTGGGAAAGTGGATGTGAAATTTTGCCTCAATCTGTCCAGCCGTTCTGGGAAAAGAGATTTTTAAAATCTATTAATTTCAATCCAAGATGGCGACGAACCATGTACCTATGACATCATAATTTAGATTCTACTCCATCCTCCAGTGGAATACGTGTGTGAATTTCGTGTTAATGGATGAGGTGTGTTTTTTCTATCCAAGATGCCCCAAACCATTGACTTGTGATTCATTAATTTTTTACATTATGCAGACATGATGGAAGATGATAGTGCAAATTTTCGCTTCTTAGGTTACGTGATTCCGGAGGAAAACATTATTTAATATTGTTCCTTGAATTCCAACATGGCTGCCAACCATGTGACTATTCAATTAGAAAATATCCGAAAAGCAGCAGTCACCACTTGCTTGAATGTGTACCAAATTTCGTAAATATATCTTGAGGGGATTTGTAGTTAAGCTCCAGAAACGAAATTGACGGCACGACGACAGACGGACGAACCCATTTCTATATCCCCCCAAACCTCGTTGGTTGCGTGGATAAATATAAATACACCGTTTACATTGCTTTCCGTTGAGAAAAAAAAATCCAGCTTATAAGCTACACCTTGTGAAAATGTGAAATGCGTTTCACAATCTACAAATAGTAAGAACTCATGTCGGCCATGTGATGACGTGGGCACTGCCGTCCTAGCAACACCGTGTGAGATTTTTGCATAGCAACGAAACAGAGAATCATATTATTTAAAATTTATTAACGAATGTAAAAGTTTCGAATAATGATGAAACATGCACCAGATTACTGGAGCCCAATGGTTATTAATTACTTCCAGGTCTTCCTGCACATGAAGACCGTGCACGTATGATCGCACTCGTTCCATTCTCTGGAATTCTTCTCATACCATAAAAGCTCAGTTCGTGTTATTTTCTAATATTCTTCAAAAAAACCAAAAATGACCAAATCAAACCAAATTGTTTCAAAGGATGGCTAAGGGAACCCCAAGTATGTATATGTCAAGTGTATTTATCGGGAGGGGTTATGGTGGGGAAAACCCCAATCTCATGGTTTAAAATTGTTCGGTTTTGCGAAGACGCCGGCTCCCCCTCGGCTGTTGACATGTACGCGGTCCCAAGAAGAATTATTTCTTAGTATCCTTTCTTAGATAGCCTTTCGCCTCATGTCCAGTGGGTTTATTGGGACAAAATGCGTTGTGAGGGTTTCATGAATCTTTATTCCCATTCTATATTCTTTTCATCGATTCATATTTTTCTGCACACACGATCTCTTCATCCGATGCATTGCCCACATAGTACAGAGGACAGCTCATCAGCATAGGCAGGCAAAACCAATCCAAACTTCGTGCCATTCCTGAACTGACCAAAACCTTCAATCTTCGCCATACTCGAACCACAATGCCTACAACATTCGCATAACCATACAACGCCCATATAAAAATTTCCCGAGTATCATTTCAATGTTCGCTTACCTCACCATAACGCCTAAACATTCAAACCATCTCACCATCACCCTACAACATCAACCAATTCTCACCATAACCGTACAATGGTCAACCATCTCACCATAACTGCTTCATCATATTTCAACCTCTCACTATGAACGGCTGACAACATCAACCAGCCTCACTTAACGCGTACAACATTCAACCATCTCACCATAACCGCTTCAACAATTCAACCATCTCACAAACCGATTACAACATTCAACCATCGCACCATAACCGCTTCAACATTCAACCATCTCACCATAACGGCATACAACATTCAACAATCTCACCCATAACCGTGTCAACATTCAAACCATCTCACAAACCGCTTCAACAGTTCAAACCATCTCACCATAACCCTTCACATTTCAAACCATCTCACCATAACCGCTTCAACATTTAAACCAACGCACCAAACGCGCTACAGCATTCAACATCTCACCATAACCACTACAACAATCAACCATCTCGACCCATAACCGCTTAACATTCAACCATCTCACCATAACCGCAACAACATTCAACCATCTCACCATAACCGCTTCAACATTCAACATCTCACTATAAACCGCAACAACATTCAACCATCTACACCATAACGCTACAATATTAACCATCTCACCATAACCGCCGACAACACTCAACCTTCTCACCATAACGCTACAACAATCAACCATCTCACCATAACTGCTACAATATTCAACCATCCTCACCATAACCGCAAAACATTCAACCATCTCACTATAACCGCAACAACATTCAAACCCTCTCACCATAACCGTGACAACAAATCAACCATCACCATAACCGCTTACAATATTCAACTCTCACCATAACTGCCAACAACATTCAACCATCTCACTATAACCGAAAAACATTCAACCATTCACATAACCGCAACAACATTCAAAGCCATCTCACCATAACGCGACAACTCTTCAACGATCTCACTATAAACCGTTACAACATTTCAACCATCTCACCCCATACCGCTTTCAACATTCCAACCATCTCACTTAACCGCAACACATTCAACCATCTCTCATAAAACCGCGTCAACATTCAACCATTCACCATAAAACCGCTTCAACAGTCAACCATCTCACCGATAACCGCTTCACATGATTCAAACCATCTCACTATAACCGCAAACAACATTCGAACCATCTCACAAACCGCTCAACATTCAACAATCTCACTATAAGCCGCAACAACATTCAACATCTCACCATAACGCAAAAAACGCATGTCAACCATCTCACCATCACCGTACAACATTCAACTACCTCACACAACTGCTACGATGCTGCAACCACATTCACCATCAAAAACGTCAACCATTTCCTTTGAAGATTCGGGAACAATATCGGATATCGGGAACTTTAAGATATCGGAGAAATCACAAACAGACCGCCCTGCCATAAAAAGTGCAAAAAAACAGATCCTGCACTACAGACCAAGCATCAGCCAAATTATGGAAGCCATCATCGCTTCCGACATTAAATCCTTCCTTCTTCACAACCGGTTTATTTTCGATCATCAATTTGGTTTCAGACAGGCCACTCTACGGCTGGATATGTGCTTCTGCTCTCCACAATGGATGGAGGTACTCAATGGATACATGAGATGGAGCCATATCCCTCAACATATCGCATGCTTTCAATACGGCTGCACCCTGACCTGCTCACCAAACTCTCTTCGATGTATCCAAAGCCACTCCACCCATGGCTTGTGAATTCCTCTCCTGTCACAGTCAACGTACAATTTAAGACGATTAATTTTATTCCCTATTTAATGAACATGATTAATGTGGCCTTCTAATCCTGTCCTCCATTACTCTCATCCTAAAGCATGTTCACTCACTGCAACTATATCAACTCCTGGCTCTACTTTAAGCTTCAGCCTCCATCTATATTAAACTTCTGACATTGCGGTATAGAATTGTTTAACTTTTCCCTTCTGAAATTATATTTTCCTATGCCGGTCCCTACTCATCACAATTACACATCAGTCCTCCTTTATAGCTTCCCCACCCTCCGCTGACCTAAAAAAAGCCTTGAATTCCTTCCTTCAATTTCCCGATGCAAACCTTGCTGCCCCCCTTTCTATTTAGACATACGCCATTCATTCCGGAAACACTCCCTTTTCCCCTAAATGATTCCCACTGCTTCTTAAATGTAAAACTTTCCTCCCCTACACCTTCTTCCAGCCATTGTTGACGTCTATCGCTCTCTTCATAATTCTATATTGTTTCCTAATCTTGGGAGGATTCCCAGAAAACATGACCTCAACCTTTGCTTTCAGCCCGCTACCCAATATCCTGTATCTATTTTTAAAACCGTCAATAGTAAACTTTCCCGTCCATCATTCACACCTAGGATGTTACTACAACCAACTTCTTCCTACCACGACCCGACAGCAATATCGTTTACCTTCCTTCAAATGTCCCAACTCCCGCTCCTCAAAACACACAGAATTCTTGTGTCGCAATCCTCCACAGGATAAGAATCTACTTATTAATTGTCTCACAGCCACAAAAACTGTCTCCCATTACCTCATGCAACAGTTTCTACTTCAGCATCATACACCAACTGCCTGCACCCATGCACCTCCACCACTGCCTGCCACCCAGTGCACCGTCCTCACTGCCCACCCCCGTTACACTTTCCCCACTACCTGGCCCCTGTGCACCGTCACCAACTTCCAATACCTCAGCAAACTCAGTCCAGACGCTGAACCAACTATTATCTTCCAAATTCTCACATTCTCCTACTTGCTGCAATTATCGATGCGTCCTTCAGCCGGTAATAACCTCGCTCAAGTGGACGATTCCTCACACTTCCTACAAACAAATAGAACCCTCTGCTTTCCCCATTGTACGTGGCCCACTTGAGCAACTGTGACATTTTACGTCCTTCCTCCTCCTCTCCTTTCGGCCTATTTATAATCTTCTTCACCCCCTAAACTCCCAAGGCCGCCAACTGGACTTCACGCTAAACTTATCACGAGCCTCGCCATGCTTTCTTTCAATAAACAACTCAACACCGCTAAAGACTTATGAAACACAACACAAAAAAAATATACAGTTCGCACAGCCCCGACACAAATTCGATAACAAAATACAAAATGCTTTTGGACTGAAAACTTAGCTTAGAGGGCCTGGAAGGAGAGGGACTGGAAGGAGAGGGACTGGAAGAGAGCGCCACCCAGTCGTCCTCGTGCGCCAATCCCTGAACCAAATTGGCAGACGTGTTCAACATTGGGTTTTTTTACAAAACTAAAATGGCCGGCAGTCACCCATCTTGATCGATCTCGAAAATGAAATGACGTGCACATGTATCCACCATCATTATCCATATACCAAATTGACAAGTCGTGAATGTGCATGTTCGAGAAGATGTTGGAGGACGTTTCAACATTGGTTTTACAACTAAAATGGCTCTGCCTCCCATCCCTCCCCCTGCGACCTCTCCCCCCCCCCTCCCTCCACCCTACCTCTTCTCCCCTCCCTCCCTCCTTTTCTCCCCTCCTTTCTCCCTCCTTCCCTCCTACTTCTCACCACCCTCTCTTCTACCCCCCATCGCACCGCTCCCCCCCACCTCCTCTCTCTACTTTCCGCCATCCCCTCCTCTTCTCCCCCCCCCACTTCTCCCCCTGCCTCCTCTCTCGACTTCCTCCCTCCTCTTGACCCTCAAATCCTCTCTCACCCTTCCATACCTCCCTTCTTCTCACCCTCACTCTCTCCTCTTCTCCCTCCTCTTCTCCCCCTTGCCTCCCCCCCCCCCCATTCTCTTCCTCTTCACTCCCTCTCTTCTCCCCCCGCCTTCTCTCTATTCCTCTTCACTCCTCCTCTTCTTCCCTGCCTCCTCTCTCTTCCTCTGCACTCCCTCCTCTCTCCTCCTCTCTCCTTTCTCCCCCTCCTCTCTCTCCTCTCCCCTCCGTCTCCTTCCCTCCTCCTGCTCTCATTCCTCCTCACTCCCCTTTCCCTCTTTCCTTTTTTTCCCCCGGCTTCCTTTCCCCCTCCTTTCCCCTTCTCCCCCCTCCTCTCCTTCTCCTCCTCCTCACTCCCTTCCTCTTCTCCCCCCATCCTCCTCTCTCTTGCCCCCCTGTTTGTTTTTTTTGTTTGTTCTTTCTTTTTACCTTTTTTTTTTTTTTTGTCTTTTTTTTTTATTTTCTTTTTTTTTTTGTCCTTTTTCTTTTTTCCTCCTCACCTCCCTCCTCTTCTCCCCATCCTCCTCTCTCTTCCTCCTCACTCCCTCCTCTTCTCCCCCTCCCTCTCTCCTCTTCTCCCCCTCCTCTCTCTTCCTCTTCCTCTCCTCTCCTCCCATCCTCCTCTCTACTCCTCTTCCTCCTCACTCCCTCCTCTCTCCCCCCATCACCTCTCTCCTCTTCTCCCCTCCTCTCTTTTACTTCCTCCTCCTCCTCACTCCCTCCTTTCTCCCCCGATGCCTCCTCTCTCTTCCTGTTTTTTTTATTCCCCTCACTCCCTCCTCTTCTCCCCCCATCTCCTTCTCTTCCTCATCACTCCTCCTCTTCTCCCCCCTCTCTTCTCCCCCCTCATTCCTCCTCTCTCTTCCTCCTCACTCCCTCCTCTTCTCCCCTCCTCTCTCTTCCTCTTCCTCCTCACTCCCTCCTCTTCTCCCCCATCCTCCTCTCTTATTCCTCTCTCTCCCTGCCCCCTCTCTACCACCCTCCATCTCTCCACCCTCGCCCTCACCTTCCCTCCCTCCCCTCCCTCTCTCTCCCCCGATCCCCTCTGTCTACCTCCCCCCCAACTCTCTACCCCATTCATGTTCCCTTAACTTAAAACTTAATGTTTCCCTCAGCGAAGCGACGACTACTGTTTTTCTGCTACAAACCATATTTAGATTCCCGCCCTGAAGAACCCCATCCTACCCTGAGAACAAAGTCGACGTCGTCCTCCAATCGGTCCATTATTGTGTCGATCGAAGGGAAACTGAAGGTAATGCTCAACGACCTGGAAGTTCAGTCAAGGAGGAAAGACAACACGGTGTAGCCTCCACTCCTCCACTATCAAGCCGACTCGATCTTTTCTCACAAATCCCTGAACCAGAACACTCGATGAGAAGTCCGACGCCGTTGACGCCGCCCCCAAACGTGCGGAAAGCGGCTTGTTCCGTCCAGAGACTCATCACGTCTCACTAGTATCACTCAAAAACCTTCTTTAACTCATCACAATACATTTTACTCTTAAATTCTTTCCTAGATCTACAAAATCTAACATTTCCCACACTTCCCGTAGTTAAATCGATGTTGTGCTGATATTACAAATGGAAACGTGTGAACTGGCAGCTGGCCCATCGTGCCCTGTGTACATTTTACACTTACACTCTTTTTACAATTGGAGTCTCACCAACCTGTCCTTTGCTATGTTGAATTGGATCCGACAGAATGTTTGGTCAACGATTTCTCACCCACTGCCGTCAATGCGATGATTTTCGGACGAACGTGTTACCCTCTGGAACCCTGCAAAGACGCGACATCGAGCGATGACGTCATAATCACAGGAAATGTGACGCGCATTCAACAATCGCACCCATCATACTGTGTGCCGTTGCTACGGTTCCGAGACTAAAAACCGCTGAAAGGCAGACGAGCAACAGACCGGGGTAGGTCCTGCCAGACATCCTACCACAGAATCAGGATTGAAAGAGCACTCGTAGGTATAGAAGCAGAAATTGTCATGACCATCTCATGATAAGCACAAAACCAAAGACGTGGAAGGGTGATGACGTAGATGTGATCTATTTCTGGTAGAGGTGATCAAGTTTGGAGCGAGTTCAATAAAAACATTCATCCACTCCACTCACTCCACTGATTGTTTATCTACAGTATCGACTCCCACTCCAGCAATTCATTCAAAGAAGTTGAGACAACATGCACTCATGATAAATATTAATGTATTTCAGAATGAACTGATGAGAATGATCGACTAGAGACTTAGACACCAGGCCTCCGGGTTACGCTTCGTCCTCACGCATTGCTTGGTCTTATCACATTTTGGAAAGTGGGTTATCCTGTGCACTCACTTCGTAGAGGTACAGTGTCTTGTACCGGACCTGCTGGCCTCAGTTCACCCGTCCCGAAGACCGACCAATTAAAATGTGTTTTTGGTGATATAAGTAAGCAACAAATCAACAAATTTCTCATCCAGATAACAAAAATTATTTTGTTTCCTCTCTAATAATCTTCATTATATAATTTATAATTGTCCCTCCATCCCGTCACCCCCTTCCTTGTCAATTCGTGCCCCAATCTGTGTTTTAAAAAACAGCGTTCAAACATTCCAAGCTTTGCGGTGTTGCAATCCCATGATGGTAATGCTTTATGCAGTATCAGAAGTAAGGAGAGTCAGACGTTTTTATTTTTTTTTTAAAGCAGGGGTTCTTAACTCAGAGAGTTAGCTCATCGCACGGTACTAGTTTCTCCAGAAAGGAAAGTATCAGGAAAGGAGTAAATAGTTTTTAAAATGGATCGCGAGACCTCAAACCAGTGCACGAAGAAGAAGGAAGATTCAAATGACGACGAGCGGCCTGATTGGTCCAGTCCTGAGGCGACGCACTCTGGCACGAATACGTCATCACGTTCGACTCTGTTTCTGCTTCAATCTTAAATCGTCTTCTTCCCTCAGTCGCTCCTAAGATGAAGAAGAAGGAAGCGATTCCGTATACGTGGTAACTGATATACCTCCGCCCCCCCTTGGGAGGGGATATTAGAATATTAATATTTTGTGAATAACATTAATATTATGGCTATTATCATTTGTTTGTTAAATTTTGTATATTTCGAAGCGAGCAGTGGGGAAAATAAAACGCGAATATTAGCTATCCAACCGCAGATTACACCGTAACACAATTTTGCCAAGCGGAAAACCCTATGTTAGAGGGTCGGCAAATGGAAGTCGCTACAACCTCCATCGTTATCCATCCTCCTGTCAAGTTGGTTGATTGGATTAAATAACCACCGAATTATTTGGTCAAAAATAATAGCCAGACACCAAATTGCAGTTTTAGGATGATTATGATGATGTTAGTCCTGATGATGATGATGGATGATGTATTATGATGATGATGATATCCCAGGTTGCCAGCAAAGGACTCGTGACCTCCAAAGAGTGTACATCAATCTGTTAACTCTCCAACGAAGAGCAAAACCAGATTCCTGGAACTTGTGATGACAAACTTTCCTGTAAAATGTTTCTGCTCTTTTTCTTCTCCAATCTATGCTTATATACTTGATCTGTCTTGTGAAAGTCAACCATCCTCCGGCTTATCTTCAGAGAGCTGCCTCAACGCGGAGAGTCTGAGCATTTTACTAAGCAGATTGACAGAGGGACTGCAACAAGCCATCTCTCTTGCTCAGGACTGCATCTCCCGATTTATTCCCCCTTGTATGTAATTCAGGCCTGAATTCTTCCGCAGAAACCTGCTCTCCTTTCTCATGCACAATCCATCCCTCTCGTCTTCAATTATCCTATCCTTCTCCTCTTACACCAATCTTATGTGACGGCAGTTGCTCTAAACTACTTGCCTTCTTCTCCTGAAGCAAATCGACCGAAGCGAATCTCAGTGCATCCCACAAATTCCTCTCTATATCTATGCCATCTATATGACAATCAGAAAACAAACATCTGTCCAACCCAAGAATACTTGTCTCCCTCCTCTAAAACCATGGTTGCCTTGTAATGTCTGGCTCTGGTGTACGCTTCCTCTTCCATCCTCGCTCTCTTCAAATGGGCCACCATCAGCCGACTCCGCTCGGGAGAAGCTGAAGTCTCGAGTTCTGCGTTTTATCCAAATTTGTCCCCAACCCCTCATCCTTCCCGTCCCATCCTTGACGCTTCAAACCTGAAGAGGAAGAAGTTTGTAAATTTTCCAGGATGCCTGTGATAGTATCTCACCTCCTCTAATGAACAGAGATCCGTTTCGAGCACAGGGGAAGCCCTGCCCTCAAGGTGTTATCCCGGATATCTCTCTATGCTCGTCTCCGTTTCCCATGCAGGGTCATAACACACACTTGTTGACGAGGTGTCTTCAACGCGGTGCGACCACGTACGTCCAACCTCGGTCATTATCGAAACGTCATAAGGAAGCTCATAAACATCACAGAACACTAGCGTCGTATGACAGCCGCTCGTGATCGAGGTAAAGTGAAAATCCCTCAGACTGTCAATCGTCGAACATCTCTCTCATTGTCATGTATTATGGTTTTGGAAGGAAGTTGGGGAGGGGGTTGATGTTGGGTGGTGGAACCAGGAATTGGGGGGGCAGATCAAGGTTTAGGCATACCAACTGGTGGAATGTGTGCTGCGGTAAATGCTGTTACGATCCCATCTAAGCTCGACATGTCTGCATTGTTGTGTATTTACCCCGCAGAGCTGCGATCGAATAGCGGGGTCGAGCAATCGGTTCACTTTATCTGTCTGTCTGCAGATGTCAGTCTCATGAGCAGAGAAACAACTAAATTTAAATAATGTTATATTCTGTGAATACGCGGAACACGAACCTTGGTCTCGCAGTCAGACTTCTGCTCTGAATTGGAAAATTGTACGGAATCTCTCCCGATCCGCACACTCAACGAGTAAGGTAATTTCTTTATCTGTCTCTAACAAAATTGAAAATATTCTCATATATATATATCCTACTGCTTGAGGATGTTACAAAGGACACAAAACAACAGACGAATAACTATATATATCTATGTTAAATTACGGTCCGTGGTAAAATCTTCCGAAAATATGAATTTTTTTTCTTCTACATTCTTAAGAACCGCCTTAATGTTATACTTGAACTCTGTTAGGAACGCAAATCGTCTTCTTTGACAATTCAGTAATCTGTCCCTCGAGTACTTGGAAAACTATTATCCATCTCATGGCCGGGGGAGAGTAACTGTGAGATACAGCATTAGACAAATATGGCGGCACAACGCTTTGTTTGTGCCAAAATGCAAAGCGGAGTTTAAAAATATCTTCTCCTGGATGACTCTTTTTCTCAGACCCTGCTGGGTTAACCGTCAAGGTGTTCCATGAACTCTCCATTATTATGTGTGCGTCTTTATTACGTGTAACGTAATAAGATGTAAACCAAACTACGGATGTTAAAACGGTTCCCGTCTGGTCGGGAGCATTAGTTGCGTGTGACATTTAAAGAATCCCATCGGTGTCCTTCACGAAGAGTTAGGGACTATTGCGCAGCCACCATGAATAAATTCTTAAATCCTGCCCTAATATCTCAGGTTGCGAACGTGTAGGCCTGGCCAGCGCGTGTCGTCAAAGACTTGGGCCAAGCTTCCGCCCGCCAATTTTTGGTTCTTAATCGCTGACAGATGGAAGAACACAGATTACACCAAACCCACACTACAAAAACTCCCTCCAATAGACATCTTCATTAAAAATTGTATGCTGCCCCTCCTCTCTCCCCCGAGCCCACCACGCGCCCACCTCCTCCTGTCGCTTGGAAAAAATATTTTCAGAGAAAAAACGGAACTCAAAGACTAGCACATCAGACAAAACAAACAAGGTGGAGATCATTTGAATGTGGGTGATGCCTATCGATGTTCATCTTTCTTCACTTCCTCTGCTTCCTCTCCTAGCCATCAATGCAAGCGTTGTGAGGAGATAAGGCAACGATAATCCTGTAAAAGGTCCTATGTTAGTAGTTTCATGTCACATGACTAAGACTTCACACTACTAACCTTATTGCTTAAGAAATTATTTAAATTATCAATGCTCAGAAGATGGCCTTCAACAAGCCATGATATTTGTGTGAGGAGAGGGGAGTCGCATAGTGTTATTCATTCGTTATCTATCTATCTATATATATATATATATCTGATGGTTCCCCGATGAAAAGTAGTTTCTGATTAAAACCCACATGCAAAATATTTCCTTACTGTGTAGTATGCCTGAAAGTGAGATGTATTGGGGAAAGATCACCTATATATTAAATGTTAAACAGTTGAACTTTGCCAGTAGTTAATATAAAAGAGAGTGCCTGTCATTCTATATAGCTATTCTGAGATATATGGAGACACAAACAATTTGGAATTGGACTTAAGAAAATTGTACAGCGGTTCTTGTTTGCTTCAGAGATAATATGATTCTTCCCAGTTTTGGAGAAGCAGACTGACTTTGTAACTACATGATGATGAAACTTGTTTAATGCCGTTAGAGTTGTGTTTGACGTCATCTAGCATTCTTGCTGCGATATATATGTCTGGTTTGTATATGTGTGTTCCAACCATTTATATTCTTATATCAAAGAGACTTAAAATGAGTGTTCACCCGAAATTGTCAAGACCGTTGGTGAACTAGTGTCATCAGAAAAATATAAAAACTGTTTCTTCCTGAAACTATAAAAAAAAGAGTAAGATTCTCGGTTATCGTTGAGAATCTGGAGTAAATTTGTCGTGATCCAGGATCTCCTTGCGCTGCACATATATCTGTTGTTTGTTCAATAAAGTTTTTTAATTGTACTGCTGCATGCATCCAACACGTGCAAAGCCAATATTAGCA
The DNA here is from genome assembly GCA_035128595.1 of Eptatretus atami. Classification (NCBI taxonomy): domain Eukaryota; kingdom Metazoa; phylum Chordata; class Myxini; order Myxiniformes; family Myxinidae; genus Eptatretus; species Eptatretus atami. The sequence goes on along the minus strand of CM068956.1, from coordinate 38,228,904 downwards.
GTCCATCTCCTTTAACCACTCGCCACCTTGTCTGGACTTTTAGCAATTTACAACAAGTTGAAGCTTGACCAAGCATTAAGTTCACCTGACTTTAGTTCTGGAGCTCGTACGACCGATCAGTTCTGTCGTGTCGTCATTGAGTCAACTCCGTAAACACTTGAGTCATTATCGGTCTGAACCAAACACACATTATTGATGGAAAATGGCCACAAGCTTCATATCTGATCCCAGCGAAGGGGTGTGGTTACTCTATCTATATATTATCTTCGTCATTTAAGGTCTACTGGTAGGTTTTTGACCCGCCAATTTATATCTATCTCTCGTCTTTTCTCCCGAAGTTATCAACACAATTTTCATTGAAACTTTGACCACAATCCTTCATCACCGTGATGTATTCTCTAAGTTCATCATGTACTTAAAAAGTTCAGCTTTCTAAGAAGGTCTGCGGGGGTGTTGGGATTGACTTTTCTCCTGATCCAGTGATCTCTTCTGCCTTGGTTCTTCAACCCCCGGAGGAGGAAGGGCAGATGCCCGAAACTCACCTCGCCCTGGCAGGGCTCGGGGGTCATCCTGGCGCAAAGCAGTGACGTGGTCCTTAAAATTTAAATGGGACCACGAGCCCTCCCCCGGATCGTCCACGCGGACTGCCTGAGACCCTAAAAGGGCGACCTTATGCCCTCATGGATAAGTCTTGCCGGAGTAGACGGAGCTGGAACTACCGCTCCCGCAGACGCGCAAGGCTCGCAGAGCCTTGCTGCGAGTACATGAGCCCAGGCAGGGGGTAGGAGACCCCCTTGCTTAGGGCACAGGAACAGCACTAGCTAGCGGTTAGAGTTAGTTAGACCGGCTTCATGGGGACGTGAGTTGTTCCTCATGAAGCCCGTGGAATGGATTAG
>CM068956.1:38157909-38169326 GCA_035128595.1 Eptatretus atami | reverse complement strand
GAAAGAAGAAAAAAAAAAAAGAAAAAGAAGGAAAGAAAAGTCTTTATCACCATTTTAAGTTCTCCCCTGAAAAAAAAAAGGAAAAGCATAAGCAAAGATCAGGAAGCTTTGGTTGCAAAAGCAATTTTTTAGTTTCTGAGAAGGACATTTTTTCACCAAAAATGATCCACAACCGGCGCGGAGACTCACCATGGCTTCGCATCGGAGGATAAATATAATTAAGTTTTTTTTTTGAACAATTGATGTTGGAATATTGCACCATTGAGACGTTTCCCAAAATGGGGATGCTCGTTCCAGGGAAAAGGACCACGTAGTTTTGATAAACCTCCCCCAAAAGGCAAATCATCAAGATTGCCTGGGAAAACCCCCTGGTCCTTCGATCCGTCCCCACGGAAGAATCTTGATAGGAAGATTTGGAAGGATGGACCAAGATGGCTGTGAAGAAGTAAGGAATCCCAAATTCGAAGCGGGCGCAAATTCAAAAGCAGAGGCGGTCCCGCCCCCATGATTTTTTTGAAAGCGAATTAATTTGAAAGCAGGTTACTTATTCCAAAATCCCGCTCTTCTAAATGAGAACTCCTGCCGGAGGAGGAGAAAATTGTGTTTTGGTGGTACCTGGGGAAAATGCAAAAAAGAGAGAGATGCTGCAGCATTGCCTTATTCCAAATTTTAAAAATTTTTTGGGAAACTTGTTTGTGTGGAAAAGAGCGATCGAGGCCAGGGCTTCAAGTTGTTTATTTTTAAATTGGCCTCAATTAACCGAACACGAATGCCAACCCCTACTACGGGTTCCTGAAAATTTCCGCAGTTACTAATGAAACCATTATTTAAACGTTCCAGGGAGTACTGATGTGATGGAATGTGGTGGTTCTTTGTGTGGGGGAGATACATGATCAAGCATTGCTCCTCTGGGCCATTGCTTTTTTTGACCCCCACCAAACTGTGAACTGGGGGGTGCGAGTTTGTTTACTTCCCTTTTTTAAAACTTGCTCTGCAGGAAAATCCGTTCGGGTCGGTCCAACGGTGTTTGTATCTTCGCGAAGAGAGAGTTACTTATCGACAGAGATGAGAGCAGGCGTCCCCCACTACCACGCGTGATTAAGGCCAAATCTCGAAGCAACCTTTGCCCGAACAGAATGGATTGGGGCTAAGAGGTAAGCTTGTGGAATTGCCAGGACCTGCGCGTTCCCCAGACCATCACATCCCAAGGACTTCTCTTTTTATTATGGAGATATCTCAACTTGATAAGTGATTTACGGCTCAAAACCCAATTGAGCAACAATTCAGATGACAGCCTACTGAAAGAGGAAACATTGAAATGCAAGTCTTGCATTCCACGATGAAATGATTCGTACGCGCATGTTGAATCCATGTCAGCGTTTGTCGGACTGGTGGTTCTGGAATTGATGTGTTATCAACGTCTTGAACATGTTTAAACATTGCCATTTATCTCATTTTAATTTTAACCATTAATCTTATTTCGAAGTCAATTAATACAAAACACATTATTATCATTTTAAAGAGCAGTACATTTTTTTTCTGGCGACACCCTGTAAGATACAGATTGTATACTATATATTTTATACTATTTATATTTATCTATATTATATATATATATATATAATATATAATATATATATATATAATATTGTTTTTGCGGAAATAGCCACCGTGCCCGCGGCGTGTGCGACGGCCACTAACTCGTATCGCCACCGCCCCCGGGACGGACCAATTCATCGCTGACCCTCGCGGAGAAACAACGCGGGAGCATAACGGGGGTTTAACCCACCAGATCGTGCCATGCCCACCCGCAGGGATGGGTGTCGCCAATTCGATCTACCTAAGCACCTGCGCAGTGGCGACGGGCGATCGTACCACCCACAGGCCGGACTCCGACACGACCGCTTAACGGTCGTTCCGTCCTACATGATACCGAGCGATTTACGTCGGCCTTGACTGTTCCGAAAATTATTACCGGGACATTTTACCCAATACACCTCCTGACGATGATGCAAGTGGGAAATTCAAACGAGGAAGACGCAGGAAACGGGAACAATCACGACAACACGGTTTAATTGCACACAACAGCAAAGACCGAATACAATCACAATAAAGCAAGTCAAGCACATAGGTAACGAATAACCAGAACGAAATACCACGCTAAAACCGACACACAGCACACTTAAACAAACATACTTTAACGAGACAAGCCCACCCCACATATTACACAACCCAAATGAAAATCAAAGTGGCACCCCTGGCCACGTCATCGGAGTCCCTCTCGACACGTCCGTCGCAGAATGGTCGCGCCGCCCCGTCCTCTCTCATCGGTCGCGAAACCGTCTCGGCACTCCTCGATCTCGACGGGTCCTACCACACACCAGCCACTGTCCGGGCTGCCGTCCGGCCTCACGCTGTAATAAGCCCGCCAAACGCACCGCAGGAACCAACAGACAGAGAACTCAAGACCAAAGATACTCGAACTCCACGACGACAATAACTCTCGCAGACAAACAAAACCACACTTGCACAACACCGAAGGAAAGCAAAGAAGGTAAGACAACGGAGAACAGTAGATGACAGAGAGGAAAAGAGCGCCCCGCCGTTTACTCTTTCTAAGCGGGGCACCGCACTTCCTCCGCCCAGTTTTCGGACTCCACCTCCCTCGAGAGTCTCGAAAACGGCTTTCCAACCCGACCGCTCACTGCATCACCAACGGGCGGCAGACTGCCCTCCCTTCCCTCACAACCATGCCGGCGGAAAAGAAAGCAGGGAAAAACCCCACCAGCATCGTATGCATTTTTGTGGTGAATAAAAAGAAGAAGAAAGAAAAAGACTAAACTGGGAGATCGCAGCCTGAAATGCGATCACATAATTCCCCTCCTATACCAAACTGTGTTTCGATGCCCTAACTAACACATGTACCTAATCGACGACTATCTCACCTGAGGGCCTTTATTGGTGTACATGCAGAATTTCCATCCACGCCGTAACCATACCCCTGCCTTTTACAGACTCTCACCGAGTCCATCAAAATCTCCGTGTGCCATCAGTGTAGTTCTCCCCTTATACGTTTTACCATTTCGGATCCCTAGTGCACATCTGTATTCGTGTCCCCAAAATAAATAACCTGAAGGGCTGGAGTAACTAACTAACAAAACACACTCATACGCACGACTTAAATACATAATTGCCGCGGCGTAACAACATGCGCGGGGGGGCGACGTCATATGTCGGAGATAAGATGAACTTCTACAAATTACACACCATGGACCAGTATCAAATGAACACCTGCAGGCATGAAGGCAACAGAGGCAACCGGCCAGCATCCGACCGCACTGCAGGCCCGGCTGTAACGCTACCAACAGTGACAGTCCTACTGTTGCTCGAGACCATCCTGGACGACATGGCACATGAACAAGAGGTGAGGAAAATGCAAAACAGAGGGGCTGCGGTGGACCAGGCGCAGCATGGGCCAAGCAAAGGCAGCAGCAAGCATGCATGACAGCACTGTTACAACACAGCCGTGCACGACACTCGACCGCACAGGACCTCTGCAGCACAGCTGCAAGACTATCCGAACCTACAGCGCCTCGCAGCAAGACACGCCAGCCGATGAAGTGGCCGCACAGCCTGCAGTAATAAATAGACGGCAAGACGATCGCCCACAGCCTCGCGCAAAAATCGCCAGCAGTGGATGCACGGCACGGCCTTGAAAAGCAACATGCCAGCCGATTAAGTTAGGCGCTTTCCTTCTCAGTGAAGGTGGAGGTAGCGTGCTTGCTGGCCTCAGAGAGCGGGCCGACCTACCTTCTGTCTCCCTCCACCTATCGCCTTTGCTAGTCACTGTAGCCGACCACTCCTTTATTGTCAAACCATTTAGCACCAAATTAACTTTTATATAGTTGTTTTATTTTTATATCTTACTTCCCACTATATTCGTCCCCTACCCTTTACTTCTCCGTTCGGCTCTATTCCCGCTCTTCCAACCTACGTTTCCTATCCGAGGAGATAAGGTAGCTCAGCGTCTTGTGTCGCAAGGCCCACTCAAGTCCTCAAGTATGCCTCCTTCGACGGTTCACGCATCTAACCCAAATGGTTTCACGGCCACAACGAGATGGACGAAGCAGATAGCGTCAGGGTACTACTTCCTATCTACACATCCATTTAACTTTGAATACTCTACCCGGGCTTTCAAACAAAGGCCTCTCGCTTAAGCCCTATTGTTCTAAGCACAGGATTCCCTGTGCTCGCACTGTTGTAGGATGTCTCCATTTCGGCCATAGAGCCCCCAATTTCTGACCTCGTTAGCCCTCACACGTATCGGCTGGTCGCGTGAGTTCCCTTGCAGCATTCCCTCTGCCGATTCCAAACGATACACCCCGGCACATCACTGCTCCGAGCTACCAGCTCCCTAACACGGCGGATGCCCTCCCTGCGTACTCCCCATGGACAGCTCATGTGACAGTGCTGGCCGGGCCCTCCTGGTGCCCGTGCCATTGCACCCCACGACGGCTACGCCGCCGAGCCCGCCATCCTGCAGCGCACCATGCCCCTACTCTATCCCGGCCCCCCTAGGCCCTCTGGCCTACCACGACGATGCCTCGCCCTGGGACATTCACGTACTCACCTTCGCAGACCGCCCAGCCCTGTCAACAGCGGTTTCCTGCACCCCTCAAAAGTATCGAGCACTACTTCCCAACCACAAAACGACCTCCATTTTGCATTTAACTACCCACTAACTCACTTACACTACGCACCCGGGGAGTCCCTTTGGTCCCGGGGAATCATCTCTTCCACCCAATCCACTATCCACCATGCATTCACACGTCATACACTCCAGACTCGTGCCTACTCACTCACCCAGACATTATCCAATTACACTCTCAACTCACCGCCTGAATCCTGCCATTCGCTCACCTAACTCCCTAAAACTAACTCGTGCCCCGAAATCCCATTACACTAACAGCACAGTTCCATTTAGAACCACCTCTACTGCTAGCTAACTGATCCCCACCATAACTCAAGTATGTCTCTTCCCAAATCTCAAATCCATATCATTCCTAATGACTAAATCCCTCGAACATAATTATTCCACGGGACCCTAGAGACTTACCCTCCCATGAGACCGCACTAGCTAAACGCTAACCCTTCGCCCTAACTAGTGACCTGGCCTGCCAGGGGGTCTTCCACCCTGCATGGCGAATCCTTCTCACCCGGAAAGGCCGGCTGCTTTTGTCAAATTTTTATTATTGCGCACACCCAGTGGCGAAGACTCGCACTCGCCCTTTTACCTGCCCCTGACGTATGCAGCTGTTCGCGTCCCCGTCCCTTGACGTACATCTGCAGGGATTCACCCTCCTGCCGTTTCCCCCACCACCCAGCCATACGTACACCTGCCGCTAAAAAAAACACGACGCCTCGCGTTTCGATGCGTTCCCACAGCAATCTGTGCTACGCCGGCTTAGGCCTTATACACAAGTCGAGTGGGAAGAAAGCTCCGATCCAGTTGTCATCTCTTGTCCGTGAAGCACTTCGCGGGCAAGACATACAATCACACGTGCGTTTCCGGGGGCTTACTTCCCGCAACGCGAGCACGTCGGCCTTCGTATCTACAGCATCGAAACTTCAAGCGCTCGCACCTGTGAATCCCGCGCGCGTGCCGAAGGAAACTACGTGCCGCTATCAGGACTTGTTCTCTCTGTCGCGTCGTCTCCGTTCACACACATACCCTGGCTGTCCGACCGCTCACACCTGACATTCCACCACCCCGAGAGACGCGGACATGCTCACGATTATGCCGACCGACTCTCCCTTGCACACAGCACTTCACCACGGTCATCGCTCCACTCGGTCGTACTCAGCTGCCTCCTTCTGGCGTACACTGGTTCTTCCACCCGGTGCCCTTTTAAGCACACGGCGTTGCTGGGAAGCACGCATCTGGCACACTTGCCACAACTCACACCCGGGCACACCACACCTTTCACCAACCCGCAATTCACACTGGGGAATCGGTCACCTCTAGAGGCTCGCGGTCTCCATACCCCCAAGCTGCCGTTGCAACCAGTTTGCACATCTTCCCCTGACTCGCTCGACACGACCGACACACACTGTACGATGCTTCAGCGAGATGCTCTCCCTTCGTTCACGAAGGAGGCCATCCAGCTGCTTGCACCGGGCTCTTCTACCGTCGCCAGCTCACCTTCATGAGCCCTCCACTACTCAATGTTGTTGTTCGTCACTAACCCGTCCTATTCACCCTCATCTCCTTCGCTGTACATTTATTCTCCTTGGTCTTTTTTTTTCTTCCTGTTCATTTTCACTTCCATTGGGTGTTCTTCCCTCTGAGCCCATTAGCTGATTACGTTCTCCCTCCGGGTTTTTCCATCCTTGAGACTTCAATTTACTCTCTCCTTGGTTCATTAATTTCAACCTCATTTTGTTTTGTTTTCCATCCCCAGTCTCCACGTTCTTTATTCTCCAACCTCATCGTTTCTTCATTGGCCTAGTCTTTTTCCTCGTTTCGTTCGTTCTTCTCATTATCTCTGATACTAACACTGTTCTTTTCAATTGTTCATGTCTTTCTTTTTTATTTCTTCACCCCCTGCCTCATTCAACCTCATAGTTTCCTCAATTGAATGATTCTTTCTTTCACTTTCAGTCGTTCTCTTTCATTATCTCTGCATACCTCACCTTGCTTTCTTCAAATCGTGTTAACATATTTTTCTTCTTCCAACTGTATTCCCTCCCTCTCCCTCTATTCTTTGAACCGCCTTGCCTCCTCCATGTTTTTCATTATATGTTTTACTTCCAGCTCGTGTTACTGTTTTTCTTTTCGAGCTCGGTCCTCCATTTCTTCCTTCAATTCTTCCAAAGCCCCAATTGTGCCTGCCTCTCGCCTGCCATGCCACAGTGTTTGAAACCGGTTGTTGGTGACGCGTCGCCTCGTTCGACGCATTCGCACACGCCAAAATAAGCCGCCTGCTCACGCCTCGTTGCCGCGCATGAAGTGCGGCCGCGCCCCATCTGTGACTCCGTTTGCCGGCAAAAGTTCGTGCTCCAGCATAGGGTGAGCTCCCCACGATTCAAATACAATACCGTCCCGGCCATGGCATCTACATTTCTGCACATATACATTTCTACCCCGCAACCCGCTCGCCTGAAACCCATAGCTTATTTCACGTAAGCGTATTTTAATTTAAATCGCTGTAATTTGAGGGAACGGGGGTCGCTCCACTACCTGAACGATTCCGTAATTTAGCTTGGAGGCGGGTGATTCGAATCCCACTTCTGAACCAGTGTTTCGAATTCGGCTCCGCCGGCGACACAAGCCACGTAAACTCGAATCGCAGGCACGTCGACCCACGACGGACAATTCAGCGACCTCTCGAAACACGCGGGAGCCCGTCACGGGTGGGGTTTACTCACCACGATCGTGCCAATTGCACCACCGCAGATAGGGTGCCAAATCGATCTACCTAAAGTCCTCGCAGTGTCGACCGGCGATCGTACCACCCACAGTCGCACTCCGACACAACTGTTAAAGACGGTCAGTTCCGTCATACAGTGATAACGACGTGTTATCGTCGGCCTTGCGGTTCCGATTAATTACCGGCGTTTAACCCACTACAACCCCTTACGTGATGCAGATGAAATTCAACAAAAGGAAGGACCGCGAACGGGAACAAGTCACAACAAGCACGTTTAATTGCACACACAGACAGGTAACAAGGCACTTATTACAGTCACTAATGAATTATGATTTGACGAAAGCCAAAGAATACACAACTAAACGCACACGGCAACACTAAACATACATACTTTACGGAGAAGGCGCCACCTACATCATACACAAACCAAGGTAAAAGCAAATTAACGACTTCCCTGTGGGCCGTTCGAGTCACCTCTCCACGTATCCGTCGGCTGTCGCGCACCGGGCACGACTCCTCCTGCGGTCGGCGAACCCTCTCCCGGCACCAGTTCGGCGCGGATCCCACACACGGCGCAGTGCGTACCGCCATGTGCCTCCCTGGATAGATCGCCCCCAAACCGCGAAGCAGACAGACCAAACCACAGAATCGAAGACGAGGCTCAAGACGAGAAAGACTCGAGTTTCGGACGAAAAAGCTCTCCGCGACAAAGACCACACCTGAGGCGAGCGAAGAGAAAGAGGAGGAGGAAGAGAGTGGAGGAGAGACGAGACAGAAGAGGAAGAGAGAGACGCCCGCCCGTGTCGTCTTTTCTATAGCGCGGGCTCCCGCCTTCGCTGCCCGTTTTCCGGCTCACCTCCCATCGAGGAGGTTCTCGAAAAGGGCATTTCCTCACCACCGCCTCACTGTTCATTCACCAACGTCGCAGCTGACCTTCCCCCTCTCATCACACAAGCGCGGGAAAATGGCGGGAAAACCCACAGCATCTGTTTGCGTTTTTTTGTTGTTTTAAATAAAAGATAAGAAAGAAAAACGACTAACTGGAGGATCGCCACCCTGAAGATCAATAAATTCCTGTATACAACGGGTTTGGCTAACATACACATGTACCTATCGAATATCTCACCTGAGCCCTTATAATGGTAATGCGAATTTCACAGCCGTAAACAATATTAATTTATATATTATTATATATATATATATTAATAATATTATATATATATATTATATATATATATAGCATCGTATATAAAATAATATCTATATGTGATACGAGGGTACAATTCACAAGAAAGACCAATTACACGTTCCGAGGATCAGTATATTTCGGATAAGTAAAATAGTTTCAAGGATAGGAATCCCACCAGATGTAAAAAGGATTATTCGTTGCCGGGCTGTGAATCTTTGAGTTAGCCGTATTCCTTTTCATATTCTTTTATTTAAAACTATTTTAAACAAACACATCGTCTCCTCAACAACAACTCAACAACCACATCATCTCCACAAACAACATCTCCTCAACAACTCAACAACCACGGCATCTCCACAACATATCGACTCCTCGACAAACACCATAACATCCTCCTCAGCGGCAAGGTGCCGTCGGTGCGAACTCGCGGCGCAACAGCAGGAACCACATTCCAGCCTCCGTGTGCATTCAGCCGTCACGCGGCTGATTTGCATATTTGGATCAAAACGGGCTCTGCCGTGGAAAAAGCCAGCCAAGGGGAGGGAATATGCCCCCTTGAAGCGGATCAGGTGGGTCCGGTCGAGCTTTGCGAGGTAAGGGGGGCGAGTGCTGTGAACGGGTACACGCGGAGCTTGTGGGGTATGGAGGCCCCGGGAGCGCTTGTGGTAGCGCGAATCCCCAGCGTGTGTGGTTAAAGGTATTAGTGCAGCAAGCGTGTTGAAACGCGCGCATAGTACGAGTGAAATGGCGTGCGTCAGTGAAAAGGTGTGTATGGGAGAAGCACCGTGTGCGAGAGGAACCGCGTGTGTGAGGTTGGTACGCGGTATGAGAGGGAAATGGCGGTTGGTATGCGGGAAAACGCAACCGCATGTCCGGGTGTCATGGTGAGGTGTGCGAGCGTCATGACACACGGGAGTGCGTGCGTTGAATGGCGACTTAGACGGCGCCAGACGAGGGGCAAACGCCGTGTAGCGGCCGTAGCTGTTTTGGTGACCGTGCCGGATTCGCACAGCAGCGCGCGCGAGGTCCGTGCCGTGCTTCGCACGAGGCCGCCACGGGCGCGCCTACGCGAGTGAAATCCGGTCCGGAAACGCCCGCGGTGAATACAAGCCGACCCCGCGGACGGACAGAAGTTAGGCTGGAAATTGTGAATTTGGATCGGACGGGTTCTCCAGGTGAGCGTGTGTGTAAAGCTCCATGTGGCCTGCGCCGCATGCTGTGTTCGCGGAGTGCGCAAAGCTGTTTCCCCGATGCGTTACGTGTGCCCCGGCTTGCACGAGAAATCGCGAGGTTTCGGGGTGCGAGTGACGTCATCGGGGATTCCGCGGCGCGGGTTACGGACGGGCAGAGCACATGTGCTCGCGTGGGGAACCCCTCGAAACGCGAGGCTTGCTTGTGATGCGCAGTGACGTGGCTGCAGGCATGGTTGGAATCCGGCAGGAGGGAAATCCCTGCCGGATGTTACCATCCGAGAGGAAGGGACGAGAAGCGCGAACAGCTGCCATGACGTCACGGGAAAAGAGCGCAGGTTGTGAGTTGCCGCGCTGGTGCGCATAGAAAAAAAAAAAGAGAGAAAAGCAAACCTCACCACTTCGGGTAAACAGGATTTCTGGGCAGGGGTATGAGACCCCCCTGTTGAGGGCACAGGAAGCACTAGCTAGGGGGATGGGTTAGAGTTAGTCAGACCGGCTTCATGGGGACATGGGTTGTTCCTCATGGAGCCCGTGGAATGGATTAGTTAGAGGGAATTTCAGTTTAGATTTAGAATGGAAAAGGGATTTTGAAGACAGTGACTTGATTTGAATATGTGAGGAGACGTAGTTTGTTAGGCTAAGTCACATTTGCTCTACGGCGAGGTACGGTGCTGTACGCCCTCTGATTGACAGAAACGTGCTTTGCGGCCGCCAGAGTTTCTGCGTATGGCCTCGGTGGCCCTACGCAGTTTTGCTATCTTTGCAGGCCGTAGGGGTCGCCGTGGAATATATACGCTACTGTCTCCTTTTTTTATTTTTTTTTTTCTCCCTATAATTTCATTTTCGGTTCGCCGTAGCAATTCGTACAAGCCGAAAAAAAAAAACTGGTATAAAAAAAAAATTAAAAAAAAATGAACCCATCTTACCGTCCGTCTGGCCCACGTTCAGCCTTAGGCCCCCCTAGCGTTCCCTTCGGGGCACCTGAGGATACCTGGTCTTGCCTTGAAATTCTATGCCCGCAGGGCCCCTTAAGGTCACCGTTGCGACATAAATCAAGACCGTACCGGACCCCGTTTTCAGGTACTCCACAATTACTAATATACGACGTGCGGCCTCCCCGAAAATAAATAAATTTGTGAACTGCTAATTGTTGTGACCGTTGGGAAAATACTGTGGCCACCGTATAATTGCTAGCGGCGGAAATTTTGGAGACCCACGGCCCCGTGGAAATGTGACTTTAGGCCTTACGTTAGAGAAAGGATGTTGCAAGTAGTTTAAGGATCAACGAGAGCACGAGATAGTTAGGGATGCGTCAGCAGTGGCAGTGCTTCAGGCGTGTTGACTGTGAAATGAATTGAGAGTGAAAATATACACATGATGAGTGCGGCAGCGGCCTGTGTGTGAATGGTGGTGACTGTGTATGCGTGGTGCCGATGAGTGATTGGGGGGAGGAGTGATTCCCACCCAAGGGACCCCGGGGTCAGAGTAAAGTTAGTTCGTGGGTTAGCCACATTGACAAAATGGAAGTCGTTTTGCTGTTGGTGCGAGTGTCGGCCCGAAACCCGTTTGGAGGGGTGCAGGAGTCCTGTTGACGGGCTGGGAGCG
>CM068956.1:38125241-38149019 GCA_035128595.1 Eptatretus atami | reverse complement strand
GTTCGGGGAATTAACTGGCTATTAAGGCCGATAAAAGTGATCATTTGGTCCGACGAGATTTGGCAATTTATAACCGCTCGGCTTCGCATACGGAACGAGCCGCTTTAAGCGGCTCGTTTTCGTGCAGGTCCCGTCTAGGTATAAACTCCCGGTATTTCTGTCCGCGCGAATAATTAGGTACATTGATAATTCGGCGATCCACCCTGTTAGCGCCCGTGGACAGAATAATTGGCTCGTTTATGATGCGTTAAGGCATCCGTGACTGGATTTCGGGGTTGGTCCGGAAAGTCACGACTGGATTGCGGCCTTCGGTGGGTGTGCGACCGCGATTTGGCTAGAACGGTCGTCCGCACGCCGAACGCGGCGGATTCCCACAACTATATATATATATATATATATATATATAATAATATATAATATATATATTATCTGTATATATATATAAATATATATATATATATATATATCTGTATATATATATATATATCTGCATAATATATCTGTATATTATATTATATATATATTATATATATATATATATTATATCTGCATATATAGTCTGTATATATATATATATATATCTATCTGTATATATATCATATATATAATGAGCAAAAAAAAAATAAAGTATTATTGCCAGCAATTCAATGCTCACAGAAACAAAATAAAAAGCATGTGGAAGCCAGTAACGATATTGTTACGGCCACCGAGTGTATTATGATGGGGTTAATCCCCGTTTCTCCTCGGAAGAGCTGGACCTGGGGCCACCGCTCACAATTAACTTTGTGGTACTGTGGGTTGCTTTAGAACCACAAACGCCAGTTAACCACGAGTTCCAGTGTCCACGTCTAATTTTGCCGTTTTACTCGAGGTCATGTGGCTTCCTGAACGGGAAGCGCGCCCTCGGCGAAGCATCAATCTTATCTTGATTAGATCTTAATTTGGGCGGCCGAGCGTTTTCTGCTGGTGTGTGCCGACTATGACAGGTCAATTAGTTTCGTAATTACCTCCCATTCTATCAAAGTTCGGACAATGCTGGATCAATGGAAGGAAAGGACAAGCACGGACAGGTTGAAACGTCAACAAGGAATTTATTAATAAGGAAAAAATAAATAAAAATAACTTTGTACTTCCTTGTGGTGAAAATAAGTAAATTCAAATTCAATCAAAATAGTCTCAAGCAAATAAGGCATTGATAGAAAAACAGATAAAGAGCAGATGCTTATCACTATGCCTTACTTAACAATTAAACACAAGACAAGGGTCCCCAGCAGATCATTCAGGGGGGAAGAGAAATCCGGTCTCGCTCACCAAGGTAGAAGTCGTCGTGCATCACATAAAATTTCCCGAAATGTGTGAGCGTGCCTTGGTCCGCTGTCAGCTCCCTGCCTTGCCGTGCACCCACTCGCAAACAGGCTTGAACACCAATCGACATCACGTCGTCACCCCCAGGAACCAGGGACGCCAAGAATCACGTACACCAAGAACAGGTTTCGAGCAGAACCAGCATTAACGGTCCAAGCATCACCTACCGTCAGGAGCCACCAGGAGCCACAACCAATGGACAGCTGTAAGGAGCTGTGAGGCACTGTGAGGCTGTCACCAGCGATCAGAGCTGCAAGGCTGCAAGGCCGTCACTAATTGTCACAAACTCAACTATCGCCAGCTCACCAACTGTCTTACTGGAACTGACTGGAGCTGAAAATAGCCGTCACCCAGCTGTCCCAAAAACTCTCAGAGTTGTAAGAGCTGCAACCAGCTATCGCCAACTGTCACAAACTCAACTGTTGCCAGCTCACCAACCGTCTGACTGGAACTGACTGGAGCTGAAAATAGCCATCACCCAGCTGTCCCAAAAACTCTCAGAGCTGTAAAGAGCCGCAACCAGCTGTCGCCAACTGTCACATAAAACGGTCCTCTCGTCCTTTTTATCGGCGGCCAGTCTGGGCAGAGCCTCAAGCAGACTTCAGCCAAATCCACCTTACCTATTGGCGCATTGTTGCACGTGACAAAACCGCCAATCTTACGATCATTGTAACGGAACTGTAACGGCGACAGGGCGAAGGGCAGAAAGCAGACATTTGCCAGAATTACCGAATGAGAAAGTGAAGTGCTAATAAAACGTCAACCACAACCATCCACAGAGCTGCCAAACAAGGAGTCAAGGTCGATGGAAAAAGGTGGATGCCAACGTTGGTGAAAGAGGTGGGTGTCGAACGTCAATGAAAGATAGTTGGGTGAGGTAAATGATCTACAACCGTCAGAATAACTGCTCAGGAAAAGCCCGCGGTGTGCTTAATTTAATGTCCTTAAAGTCCAAGGTGTAAATAAATCGTTCACCTCCAAGCCAATGTGTCCTGAAGGAAAAGGGGTAGACGAGCCTCCGTTGGGCGAACGGCTATCTCACGTGCATGAATGTGTCTGTTGTAAAGAGAAAAAGGCCATCCCATAAGAAAGGGAATCTATACTTTACCCTTCGCAATGCATCAAAGTTAGAATCCCACCAGACATGGGGATGGGTCTATCCTGGACATGCATTGAGGGAAATAACTGTCTGAGGACCGAAATGTTTGTATGCATTAGTCGGATCCGATTCTGAAATCCATAACAATATGCTATGTAATATAAAAAATATATATGCTCTATTCAGTAAATAAATTGTAATGGTATTTGAATCCAAACCCTGTTTAAGTTGCTGAAAGTTTTAATACACACTTTGTTTTAATAAATCCAAATGTCCATCAACATATTCCTGATATTGATAAGCAGTTCCATCACTTCTTGAAAGCTCCAAATGCAAACTCATTATTTCTTGTTCCAAAACATGAAACAGAAATAATTGATATGGTAAACAATCTAAATATTAAGACTAGTACTGGTTATGATAGTATTAATAATCTACTTTTGAAAAATGTTGCGATGGAGATTTCCCCATCCTTAGCTGTTTCATTCCAAAACATGAAGCAGAAATAATTGATACGGTAAACAATCTAAATATTAAGACTAGTACTGGTTATGATAGTATTAATAATCTCCTTTTGAAAAATGTTGCGATGGATATTTCTCCGCCCTTAGCTGTTTCATCACTTGTTGGTGATGATTTGCCAATAAGTGATAAAACCGATCCAGCGGCTGAGGGGGGGGGGGGGGGGGGGGGGGGGGCATGTAGAGTTGGGTTTCTCATGCATGCACTACTTGTCAATGTCTGCAGCTGTAGAGGAACTGGGGTAGAGTTTTCAACAGCAAAGGGTTAACCTTGCATAGCTTTTCTTGTTTGCTTTATGCAGCTTTCTCTAGCTGCAAAAGCATGGATATAAAAACAAGAAAGTATGGAGCAAGAAGAGATGTTCTGCATTCCGCAGTTCATGATCAGAAGAAATAATAGGTTTGTTCTTAACATCTTGCATGCTGAGACCATCCTCAAAGCTTAAGAGCTTCAAAGCTCCTCCACATTATCAGCCTCAACACAATCTTGTGCTCTTCTGCACAGCTCATTACAATGGCGTCCAATTCCACACATCCACGAGGTACGGGACAGTTCCCAATAAATGATGCTTGCTTTTGTGGCTCATTAACAATACCTGTGATTCTCACACGTGCGATTCAAAGGCCAATAAGCTACATCGTCCTTTCAATAAAACGCTGTTAAAGTATGTGTTCCTGGAACCATGTGATTAACTTATTTCCTCATCGCATCACTTCCTCACTTTCTTATTATTAATGAGAGAGTTTCACAGAGGAAGATGTATCTTTTCACATTTATAACCTAAACGCAGACAGGACAGTCATTAAGGCAGCCGAACCGTCTTAATCCATTGTGTGGACATTGTTGAAGTTTCCATGGTAACTTAAAAAAAAACAAGTCATTGTGTGCTGGTGTCCTTGCTACAGAAGACTCCCAAACTGAAGACAAATACTTACAATTGGTTCACGAGTCAGTAAGTGACCACTATATTCGTTATTGGTGTGTGTCTGTTGGGTAGTCGATCCTAGTCGAAAAAAAAAAAATTGAGATTTGTTCTACCCTTATTATCAGTATTTAAAATGGCGATTTCCGTTAATACAATGGCGATTTCGATGAAACTTGGTTGGTAGGTTCATATCATGACCTAGTTGTGTGCAAATGAGAACCGTTGCTATGGACACCACCGATGCCCAGCAACGGGACTGAAATTAGAAAAATCATAAAAAATTAATTTTTTTGAAAATCAAAAATCGGGCCACGATCGACTGTGGGCAGTACATTCAGCCATATTGTCCAAAATTTCCAGCCGGATCCTATGAAAACTGTCGGAGAAGATAGACTTTGAATGAACGCTGGTCGAAAAAAAAAAAAAAACGAAGTTCGTTATATCTCAGAGACTATGAGTCAGATATACATGAAACTGGTATGGTAGGTTCATGGTATGTCCTAGTTATGTCTGAGAAAGAACCGTTGCTATGGACCCCTCCGTTGCCTAGCAACGGCCGAAAAACCTCTAATGTGGGGGTATTTTAACGAAAAAACAATCTGCAGCATTAACCCTTGAAGCTAGAATCATGAATTTTCTTGTGCTTAATCCTCAGGTCATTCCCATCGAGCGGGCCCATCGCGTCAGGTTCTATTGGGTAGTCGACTACCCATGTCCGCCTACCGGCTTGTCTGTCTCTCTGTCCTGAGCATAACTCTGTGGGTTTTGATCCGATCCTGATAAAAATTTTGGTGGGAGTTTATATCATGATCTAGTTGTGTTTTCCTGAGAATGGGCGTGGTGCGCCCATTATGGGTGAGCCACACCCAAAAAACGTGTTTTTAGGGGGTAGCCATTTCAATTTACATCTTCTCCGAGGGGGTTGTCGAATCTGGCAGGGGTTTTGGTATTTGGTTAGCCCAATGGCATCTGCATAGCCCCACAGAGCTCGATTTTTCATTTTCGTCCCAAGGTCAAGGTCACGAACTTCAAAATTGCGAATTTTGACAAAAAATCCCATCTTCTCGAGGGGGTTTGTCGAATCTGGCAGGGGTTTCGGTATTTGGTTAGCCCATGGCACCTGCATAGCCCCACGGAGCTCGATTTTTCATTTTCGTCCCAAGGTCAAGGTCACAAGGTCACGAACTTAGAAAATTGCGAATTTTGACATAAAAATCATACGACCGCCCAAACTTTGAGAGCTAGGATGACAATATTTTGTATGCATAACCTTGAGGTCATTCCCACCTAAAGTCTTGAAACCATTTTGCTCTATCTCGAACACCTTGCCCGTGGCGCCCCTTCAAGTTTGTTTTACGCTGATTTCATCAAAGTATGGATACTCCGAGGAGTGCGAAATGCCATATAGCCTATATGATGTTATATTGTTCCTGGAATGTTCCAGAGGAAGTTTTACACCAAAGGTCATAATCCTTGACCTTTGACCTTTAAAGTTCACAAGGTCAAATTTTCAAAGTTGTGAGAATCAACCGGGTTTTCGACCTTCTTCGACAGACTAACTCCAATAAGCTGGAGCACGTATCCTGTTTCCTATTTTAATGTCTATAACATTGTTTTGACCTTTAAAGGTTATGCAAAGGTCAAATTTTGAAAGTTGTTGAACGAAACCGGGTTTCGACATTTTGCAGCTAATAATTACCTGTCACTCGTACCACATCATGTTGATCATTTTTATAACTTGGTCAAAAATTATCACATTGTCTCATCCTTGACTTCTGAAACAATCTACATCGTCAAATACCGCTCGTGAAACATTGTCGTAATTTAAAACTTTTAATGTTTGTAAAGCAAGAATGTTTTCATTAAGTACAATGTTTTCCTTAAATATGAAAAATCATTTTTGGAGATGTATTTGTAATGAACATGTTCATTTTGGTTTTATTTTTGGTTGGTCTGCTGGAACTGTGATTTACTACAGTTCAAATGCTCCAACCCTTTCTGCATAATGGTGGTAACCAAAGCGTGTTTGTCTCAAGAAGAGTGCCCTGCCTTTTCAAATTATCTGTGAAGTCGAACAATTGAATTTCTGCCTGGTGTCCATCCTGTCCAAGATAAACCTCCGAAACATCATTTGTGCCAGTCCCACTTTTCGTTTTTGTTCTATTCTTGGAAGACTTTTAAGTGTTCACATTCAAAA
This sequence comes from Eptatretus atami, assembly GCA_035128595.1. NCBI lineage: Eukaryota > Metazoa > Chordata > Myxini > Myxiniformes > Myxinidae > Eptatretus > Eptatretus atami. The sequence goes on along the minus strand of CM068956.1, from coordinate 38,142,911 downwards.
ATGCACTGAGCAATTCCTCCACAAGATTCTCTTGATATACAATGTGAGATATGGTGCTAACAACTCTGTTCACCAACCTGCGAAGGAAATAAAACTGTCAACACATAGTGGGTCTTCCTGTACCTTCCAAACTCCTGACTCTTGTTCTATAGTGTCACCTGTCCCCAGTTGGCCTGGACTCTCGTTTCCATGTGGATCTGCTTGAGTAATGCCAAGAGAGTGGCTATTTTGTTCATAACTTGCCAGTCACCCTAAGTTCCTTCATGCTGAGGTTGAGTGTGCTGCTGAACAAATGTTCACTCGTCAATGTATCAATGAGTTAACACTATAATAGGAGGGAGCACAGGGATGTGAATTTTGCTGAAACCATGAGCCAAATACTCTCGACATCTTGAAATCATTTCTCAAGTTTATTCAAGAAGGCAGCTCAACAAATCAAATATTTATCTCTGAACTTTTAGTTTCACTGCACGTGCAAAATGATTCACTCAGTCTGTCTGTCTGACAAACGTCAGTCGATGATCGAGGAACTACTTCATTTCAATTTAGTTTTATATTTTTAACACTATAGAACACTAATCGGAACACAAATCAGAACAAGAACCTGCAGTTTAGCAATACTTTTGCTCTGAATTTGGCAAATTGTACGGAGTCTCACCCTGAGTGTGCTTGCAAACTCACAGTATAACAATTGCTTCAATATATCTGTCAGCCTGGCAAACAAAATTGAAAATCATTCTAAACAGGAAACCGACTGTTTTTAGGGATGTCGTAAAGGACACAAACAGGCACGAAAAATTACCCCCGTGTGGGGGTGACGGTCATCTCTATAATACCACAAGTTCTCAATGTTCAGTTAAGGTACGGTGAACGTCCAACTAACCGTTTAGATTGAACTAGTACGTAGAGATACACTAGGAATACTACAATGACATAATTAATAAATATGTATTGTTATTTAGTCCGGATAATCAAACAAGAATACCAAGTAATACAATACGTGGGTTCTTCGGTCCGTCCACTCTTGGGACATTCACTTCCGGTTCTAGAAGACAAAACGACTAAAAATGAAGCTATCTGCGGAGATTTGAAATCCTGTAGATTATCTTCATGAATTATAATTGCAATCATTTCGAACTGAAATGGTCAAGTATTATAGAGATTACAGGTCAGTCAGGTATGGGACATCGTCCAGAAAGCGCGTCGCTGCGTCCACTTTCCGCCGGTCATTACTCCAGGGCGCACGTCGGCACCCCACAGGCAATGCTAGGCTCATCCCCATCTCTTGAGATGATGGTTCACCTGCGCAACAACGAGCACGGTCGCCACTGCCTCTCCACCAGAGACTCCCCGCTAGAGAATCTGTGAGCAGGATCAGCGTCAGGAAAACGAGCCACATGTCATACGCCGCAACGACGCTCACCTGGACTATGCAGGTAACAAATCTCATCCGAGTACTCTCAGCAACCGCCCGTATGACACAAAATTCGACTCAGAATGAGCCAAGATTCTCCGAAGAAAGCCCTGTACAAAGGAATAAGTTCTCCGCCAAGAATCTTGTCAGAGTCAAGTCCGCATCCATAGAGCAGACTGGAAAGTTACAAGGACACCTGAAGACTGCGACTTCGTCTCCGTCCCACGTACCGCAGCGCACAACCCATGATCCGTCGAACCATGAGTCACGCAGCCGACCCAGGCGTCTATTGACCTCTGACTCACAGCCAGCAGAGACATGGGATACTCACTGCAAGGTAACGTAATCTCTCACGACCTCTACATCCTCACATAACAACACAGACAGGCAGCACATCCAAGATGTACCGAAAGCTGGATTTATTATGACCCAAGAACCGTAATCCAGGCGACTCCTCATCAGCACTCGAAGGCCCCAAAAGGATCTAAGTCTCCGAAGATGATGACACTGCAAAATCAAGGTCCGAGATCTTCATTCCCAAACGATTCACCGAGCTGTGATCTACGTCCGCACTCGCCTAAATATCCAGTCACTACAAGTGCTGAAAAGTGGTGGGGGCATACACACCTTCTGACGACTCCAGTTAACAATGCGAATATAGCAGATGGCCACCACACTTACAGCACTCTCAGTACCAGAGTAGATTCAGACTCAGATCGATCAGTTTGGTGGCACCGAAAAGACCAAGAATTCTCCAGAGGGCATCCCGATTCACGAATCGAACGCTTTACAGAGATAACATAGGCTGCATAGCAGCCCCTGCGAAACTTCGTCTCGCTTCGATGAGACCCGGAAGAGACAAGGATACGGTCAGCTCGTTGACCTCTTTGTGTTAAAGCTGACGCTCGGGACGCTGGTGCTCAAGTTGCAGATGGTGCTGGAACTTCAAGAATAATCGAGAACCCTTGCTCGCGACGCGAGAGCAGGCACCTTCCTCGTAGTGTTGCAAGCTGGATAGCCCTCCTTTCGCATCTTTGACCTCCTCCGCCTAATTAGAGATATTGAGGTTGAAAAATCGTTAGAGCTAGCAAATTTTCAATTATTATTAATTTCCACAGAATGTTTGACCTGCACAAAGTAACATGTCAGGTATAAAAAACATTTTGTATGCAGATGCATTAATTCATTAATTATGGAATGTACTCATTGATATTTAATCAGAAGGCGGAAGCATGTAGATCAATTTATCACTATTCCTCATCCGGGATCCGTGCTCGCCCCACAGCCTGCACCTCTATGTTCGGTGATTTGTTAGATATGGCACGATCGAGAGAGCCTGCAATTACCCTGCTGATGCACTGAATTGATGCAATCGTTCGGCCAGAAAATTGTTGTCAAATGTTGCTGATTAAAACCAATAAGTCACTCGAAATTATACGCGACATACTTCTTACAATCACTTCGCCAGAACACAGTCAATCTGAACACGCTGGCCACTGCTCAGACGCATGGCGACTACTGCGCAGTTTACTGGCAGTTTGGTTAAAGATGACTCGGCATTTGGCCGCGCGCGCAGAATTATATTTTGAAATAAATGCGACGTTACATTTCGGGTTTTGAAACTTTTGCACCTTCGGCGGAAAATGTATAAATATATAAAGGCTAAAATGTGTTTTATATTTTTATTTCATTTCTCCTCCTTCTTCTTTGCGAATCGCATCGGCGTTTTGGCCATCTCCAGATCACGTGACGATCAAACGGAAGGAAATTCAAAATATGTCCGGTTAGATACAAGATAATATTTTTTACTCATAATCATAAACAGTTGCCGAATATCTTGTAGAATGGCAGACTAGATCGGTTTGAAAATGGCGATTTATAACTTACGTGACCTCGTGACCTCGTCCCTGACCTTGACCCGGACAAAAGTTATATCGTTGTGCAACACTCATCGACCTCTACCCACATACTAAGTTCATCAAGATCGGAAAGAAAATTGTTGACGGACGGTGGATGTACGGACGGACATTTGGTCCGGCTTTATTAGGTCATCTCGGTAGAGATGACCTAATAAAGGACACAACAGGCATAAACGACACAAACAACTACTACTTTAACATATTTAACATCCGAATCAATGTGGGGGGGTTTCTGCTGCCTTTAAAACTTTTATTTTATTTCAAATTAATTATAAATTTGGACACGAGAACACAAATCGCCTCATTTGCACTTCCAAACACATTTGGTGTTTTGCACATTTGCATCAGTTTAGTCATACTTGGGCAAACTATTATGCCGTCTTGCCCAATCAAATTTGCCACACACTGAGGGCGGAGTAACAGCGAGATTCAGACAAAAATGGTGGCACCTAGCGATGCAACCACAAAGATGACTTACTTTAAAAGATGTTTGTTCAAGTGCATATATTTTTTTCTCAAAGATCGTTCCAAAATCATCAGTTCCTTCGAGAAGAGTTGTCAGAAGGTTCACTTCTGGACTGTTCCGTTTGACCCATCAGCTTCGTATGGTTACCATCGCACCTGAAAACATTCACAAACAAAGATGACATAGATCATGCTCGGAAACGCAAAGCGAGAGTTGAAAAGACCCGTCCCATGTCCTTTTTCTCAAGACTGCAAGGGGTAAGGTGTTCGATGGACTCTAGTTTGTCCACCTTTGTTATACTTTTCTATATTTTCAGTATCTTATTACTTCACCTCCAAGAATCTATCGACCTGTAAACAAAAAAATAATTAAATTCCACGACTCTTTGTTGTTGATGGACTGAGAATACTAAAATGCTGCTGAAGCGAACTTTATTCATAAATAATAAATTATGTGTTGTGGTGACTTTTGGGTGTATGGCAGGCAGTAGAGGACCGCGTGTGCTGTTACAATATTATTCATTTGCACTTTTCCTTTGTAGTGGATTATCTGCAAACCTGATGGAGCTGCCAGCATTCCCTTTCAACATGTCCAGCCTTTGGGATGCTTCCTACCCTGAACACATTTACAGGTTTTCGACTTTCCACACTAAAGTATTTTTTCATTCTGCTATGCAAAAATTGAGGCACAAGGAAGAGCAAGGGACAAGATTGACAGCAGGGTAGTGGGGAAGAGCTGGATGCAGGACAAACGATGACAGTGATAAAAAAAATCTGTATGGAGGAGTTAAAGGCTGATTAGTTGCGGGTTAAAAAATGGTAGGTTAGAAAAGAAGGTGAAGAAGATGAAGAAAAAGAATAATAATAATAATAATAATAAGGACACTGTAGTAAGGCAGAGATTTTTACTCAGAGTACTTAACACATGGATGTCTCCCTGGAGAGGAAGTGGCAGCAAAAAAAAAGAAAGAGTACATAAGTTTTAACTGTAATTAGAAGGTACCTCAAGTCATTGGGGATGTAGGGGTCAGCACTTGGGTGTATGAATGGGTGATTTTGTTATTTTTTGGACCGGTATACATAGTCGAGACTCGTGGAAGAGCTAGTATTAGTATACTGAACGGATCAGGACACAACAGGCCAAATTGAACAGTTGTGTCATGATTTATACATGTGTAGTCATTGTTATGCCTTTGAGAGGGTCCATCAAAAGGTTAATGTGCTGTCGGTGTTTGTTCATTCCTCACCTGTAACTCACTTCATCCCACAAATAAAACACCCTTGTGAAGTTCTTGTAGCACTGCTCTGCTCCTCGCTTCTTCCACCGGTGAAATTAAGTCAATGATAAAGATTTGGTTAGTACCATAGACTCCTATAGAGAAGGACTGGAACCTCCCATGCTCGGGGTTTGTAATTAGCTCTGAAGATAACTGGTCCGGGGTCTAAATGACTTCAAGAAGGGCTAGAGACACGATCTCGGGATCCATATAGGGTTTTTGAGGACGGTGAGTTCAATAGTGTCATTTTCAACACTACCTGAGGTCATCTTCAAGGTCAAAAGGTCATATTTCAGGTCAAATTACTGAATTTTGGTATTTTTTGCCCGTTTTTGTGTCTAACTCATAAACGGTGAGAGATGGCTGATTGTAATAAGATGCAAGTGTGTAGAGCTGTCAAACTTGATTTTTATTGTCATATATGTATTACATAAACATTATATGCATGTCACAACACTATGCCTGTTACAGCTATGTCTATGTCTATCACTAGTTGGAGAGCTTTTCTTGCCTCCTGAGGCATCCCAAAGCTTTTTCTTTGTCACTTACATTGAGGACATGAGCTTTCAATAGAATGTTAGCTAAAGTAGTACATGCAGCATTACCACTAGCTAAAGGTGCATCTACAGACGATAACAGCTCAGCAAAATGAAATCGGCAACACATTTTAGTTGTCATACAAATTATAGGCATTATGTACAAAAAAGATGGTTGACATAGTCGGCACACTCAATCCACCTCTATTCAAATTATCTAGAAACCCAGATGACACCTCGTTACCATCTTCATCATCAATGATCTCCTCCATACGATGCTATCGCCATATTTATGAACAAGGTGTCCGCCAAATAAACTACTTTATCTTAAGGCATCGTCAGACCCAAGAGATCTGAGTGTCTTGAGGAGTAATCTCGTCAATGATTCACTTCGCTCATCTGAATTTATGGAAGTTGTACAGTTCTTGTCGCAATCAATCACACGAGATAGATTCGGGCATAATGTCATGCTTAATGAGTTTTGCAAATTTACAATTTTAGCTGCAGCCTAATGTCAACTACTCAATGTAGAAGTTTCCACCGCTTCTTTCTGCTTAGGCCGAAAAACTTTCCAAGGCTTCATCTGCAAATATAGCAGGAAGAACGTAGTCAAAGTCTTTCTCTGCCAGAAGATGCAGCTGCGACAGAAGGAAGTGAAATGAGGAAGCTCGTGTGCCTCAGTCATCCAACAGAGCTGGCTTATTACAAGCTAAGAATTTCCTGCTTGTGCATTCATAGATGTACCTGGTCAGTTATGGATCTAATCTGGGACCATTTTGAGAGCAGGCTTCTTCTGCAAAGGAAAAAGTCGTTGGGCACTCAATGCATCTTCTCAACTCTATTCAAGAATAGAATCCAAAAGGTGAGTGAACTTGTTGGAAATGAAAGAACTGCTTGACAGTTTGTCAGTAGCATCAGTTCTTGATAGGTAAAGGTTTTCCTGGTCTTTTATGACGTTAAAGCCAGAAAATAGGAGCTGATTTTAGCACAGAAGTGTCAAATCTTGAGTATTGTCTGCAGCCCATCTAGCTGCCTGCATCTTCTTAGCTCTTGATTCTGATGTAGAAGATGAGTTGGGCGTGGGCTGAGGTCACCTGCTTCAAAGCTGATTGGTACTCCAGGAAATATTGATGGGGTTCTTTGGGTCGTTTGCCACCCCTAACTGACACCCAATCACAATTGAAATGTGTCTCACAAATATATAATAATATATATATATATATATATATATATATATATATATATTGTTATGGCTGTGAAATTCGCAAACCACATTCAGGTCCCGTAGGTGAGATATCTCCAAGTACATGTGTAGTTAGCTCCAACCCGTTGTTTAGAGGAATTATTGTGATTCATTCGGGCTGCGAGCTTTGAGATAGCCGTTTTTCTGTTCTATCTTTATTTTGAACCAACACGTCTCAACGCCATCACGAAACAACCACGCCACTGCCACATCTACGCTCCCACATCATCGCAATCATGCCATTCCAAACTGCCCATGACTTCAAAGCACCACCAAAAACCTCCACCACCCTCACCTCTCTCTTCTACGGCCATTCCCGCAGCACTGTGAACACTGGCGTGGGCTGTCCTGGCTCGTCAGCGATACGCACGAGCCGCGAGTGCAAATACGGCCTTCAGGGAGAATTCGGATCTGAGAATGCTACACGCCCACTTCTGATCCGTCCAATTAGCAAGCGCGGGGCGGCTTGGCCCCGCTCCAGGCGCGTCTGTGTGGATCGAGATATGCAAATTCTAGGATCAGGGAATTCACGCCCTTTTCCTCCGTCCAATCGGCGAGCGTGGCTCCGCCCCGAGGTGATCTGATCCGGGAATTTGCATACTGTTTTCTCCTGCGGCCTATAAAACGGCGGGCGCAAGGCGAATCGGGGCAGTCAAGTCGGGTTGGAGAACGGAGTGAGTCGGGTGGCGAAGGCATCGAGTTGGTTCTGCAGTCGGCTGAGGAGAATTGTGGGGAGAGCCAAGGAGCTCGGGTCCGCGGCAGGGAAGACGGCGGTCGGCGACGAGGTCGCGTGGGATCGCTCGTCGCGCGGGACCAAGCAGCCAGCCATTCTCCCTCCCAGGGCATCAACAATCCCTTTTCCCCCGCTGAGAAAGTCAAAAAGGGGGCCCCGTTCCCCACCCACCTCCAAGCGGCGTCAAGAAACCCGCGAAGGAGCACGAAGTCGGGGCACCGCCGCCAGCCAACATTGCGTCGTCACGAGGACCGGGTAGGACCCCCCCCCCGGTCTCGGGCCTGCGCTCCTTCAGGTCACGCGACATATTGCCCACGGGCCCATTGCCCCTTGTCTTTGAGGGGCTTTCTTTTGCTTTCAAATGAATGTGTTGGCCGTCTGTGAAGTAACACTGTGTAAGTGTTGCCGTGTGTTCGCGTATTCGGTAGTAGCTCTGCATTGTTGTTTTTGTTTTAATTGATATTATGTGCATTTGTTGTATATACGTGCTTCGTGCTGGTCTGTGTGTGAAATAAATGTCATTATGTTGATTGTCCCCGTTTCGCTGCGTCCTTTCCTCGCTTTGAATCTCCATCCTGCTTCACGTAAAGGGTTCGTAGTGGGCTTAATAGCCGGTAATTAATCGGAACGTCGAGGCGACGATAACACCGCTCGGTTATCCGATACTACGGAACGGGCCGCCCCAAGCCGCTCGTTCGGAGGTCGACCTGCGGCAAGGTACGACAGCCCGGTTTACATCCGGTGGGTACTTAGTAGGTGAGTTTGGCGAACAACCTATCCTACGCGGGTGGCCGATTGGCACGATTGTGGTGAGTCGAAAGCACCCGTGACTGGCTCGGGCGATAGTTCCGGAGGGTCACGACTGAATTGTCCGTCCGGTGGGCGACGTGCCGCGATTCGAGTCACGTGGCCGATCGCACGCCGGCGGGCGCGAATCGCAACAATAATATATATATTATATATATATATAATTTAATATATATATATATATATATATTATATATATATATATCTCTTAAGCACCTCAAGCTTTCTTTCTCTTTGCTTGCCAATATCCATCTCTCCCTCTCCTCAGGATCTTTTGGGAAGGATATGACTTTACATAAGCGTCCATCATAGTTTCCTCTACAACCAAAGCACTGCAACGACGTGGCATATTGTACCAAAGCAGGAAACAACACAAAGATCCTGTGAGATCACCAGCTGGACAGTTTCTGAAGAGAAAAAAAAACATACATTAGTTAACGATGATAGAAATCAGCAAGTATGGTCAGTAGGTGCACAATGTCATGTTTGTCATCGACTTTACAAAGTGTTTCCTCTATGAGTTAGACACAAAAACGGGTAAAAAATACCAAAATTCAGTAATTTGACCTTGAAATGACCTTTTGACCTTGAAGATGACCTCAGGTGGTGTTGAAAATGACACTTATTGAACTCACCGTCCTCAAAAACCCTGTATGGATCCCGAGATCGTGTCTCTAGCCCTTCTAGAAGTCATTTTAGCCCCGGACTCAAGTTATCTTCAGACTCAAGTTACAACCCGAGATCTGACTGAGGTTCCAGTCTTCTCTCTAAGAGTCTATGGTTAGTACTCCCTCTTTGATATACATCTCTTCACAGAGGTCGGTCCACGAAGCAACTTCCTGAGCAAGGGTTATACTGAATTTCTTCAAGATACCGGCCAAAAGTTTACTACTCTTTGTGAAGGACACATTGGGATTTTTAACGTCCACCAACTAATGCTGGCAGACGGGACGCCAGATTAACCTTCATCCAAAGGGTGGCACACCCTGATGAATCACCATGCCTGTAAAACACCAGGATGACAGTAAGTAGAGCTGGATCGGGATTCAAACCCAGGCAAGGACACTTAGGCTTGTCCATTTGCTCTACGGCGAGGATACGGCGGCCCGTACGCCTCTGAATTGACAGAAACGTGGGGGCGGCCGAAGAGTTTCTGCGGTGGCCTCAGGGTGGCCCTACGCCATTTGGCTATATTTACAGGCCGTAGGGGTCGCGCGTGGAATTAGAGCGCGGAGTTATAACTTTTTTCATTTCTACGTTCGCCGTAGCAATTCGACAAGCCGAAACAAAAGAACTGGAAAAAAAAAGAAAAAAAAAGAACCCACTCGTTACCGTCCGTCTGGCCGCACGTTCGCCTTAGGGCCCCCTGCGGCCCCCTGCGGGCACCTTGCGTCTGCCTTGAAAAATTATATGGCCGCCGCAGGAACGCCCTAAGGTCACCGTGCAACATCAAATCATAGACCGTACGGCACCCCACGTTTTCGGTCTCCACAATTTATAAATATGCATGCGCTCCCCAAAAAATAAAAACATAATGTGACTGCTACATTGTGGTGACCGTGGAAATACTGGGCCGCCTATAATTGCTAGTGGCCGTAGATTTTGTAGACCCCACGGCCGCCGTGGCAAATGTGACAGGCCTTAAGGGGCCAGTGTATGTACCTCTAAGTCATCCTGCCAGCACGAGTTGGTACTATAGACGATGAATAGAATGAGAGATTGAATCGATTGGATGTGGATGAACTGCCAGCATGATGGGCCAAATAGTCTCCTCATATGTCCAATCTTCTTCTTCTTCTTGCAAATTGCATATTGGATATTGGGTAGCTATCATTTTGTTGGGGTGCATCTGTGCGGCTGATGCTGTGCCCCTATACCAGTACATTGGGACGCATTTCGCTGACCACGGAAGGATGACAGGCTGAGTCAACCCCGCCTGATGTTAATTCAACAGCCTACGGGGCTCAAACTCAGGATCCTAAGATCGCAAGCCAGCTGCAAACCACTAAACCAACACCAAGCTTGCCTATATCCAATGTCCTTGTGTAATCAGAGATTTGAAGATGAACTACGAGGTCCGGTATGGACTTCCAATCTGACCATGAACGTTATCAGATTTAGAGACACATAATGTGGTCTGTATTGCACAAGGACGTTTTCTTGCATTTTCATTCCAACCAGGTCATCATCAGTTGCCAGCATTTGCCATGTTGGAACGATGGATGAAAGGAAGGAAGGAGGCAGATGATTTTCCTCCCTATAATTTCCCTATTTTGCTTTATATCTCTGACTTGTGAATGTGACCCTTTGCTTATTACATTCCCAATCTTGTGTTGAGAAAACTTCGAATACAAACAAGTAATTCAAAAGATTTCAAAGGTTGGTACTAATTTGTAAAAAGTGAGGATGCCTTCATCTTCATCATCACAAGAAAATCTCTCCATCCATCACTATCTTTAGTTAAGTGAGCATGCTTACATCAGAATGTCAATAATTGCATGGCACAGAGGCAAAGAGGCACTGACGTACGTGAGTTAACTTCGATCGATCTGACTCCGATCCAGGGATTCCACCAATATTCATCAGACAAGATTCGATGTTTTCGAAGGATTGTCGTTTCTCTTCTGCCATCCAGTGGACGAATTCGGAGTAGCGTTGCAATTGTCAACAACCCTTTTGCATGTCCGCTGTTGCATCACATTCAAGAAAATGACAAGGTCGACATTCTAACCAACAACTGTTCGATCGTTACAACCTTTCAAAGATTCGAACTTCTTTTTTTTGTTGCTTCACAACCTTTTCAGATTCTGACAGCTTTAGGTCCGATAGCCAGTAACCGTTCAATCACATATTCCACACCCTCACGTCTACTGCCCCGAGAATCGTTTTCCAAACCATGATAAGAAATACATCTTCCAGGACATCAAATAATTCATTTATACATCACAAGTTAAACAAGTGGTGCCAGGCACAACAAATCCCACCCATTTAAGGCATAAAGTTATTTTGGGGATCAAATGTAAATTTGATATATCCTTAACCTGAATGTTGATTATAAGGAATAGAATAAGGAATAGAATAAGGAATATTTTAGTCTTAGTTAGTTTGAAAAGTCAATTAAACCTTTTTGCGAAAGTTTAATGAGCGAAAAAGAATTTTGAACCTTTTTCGTGAACCTGACCTTGACCTTTGACCTAATTGGAACCCAAAACGTTAATGGGGTTTGTCCGAGTTCATGTAACCCCTGTGGGATACAATTAGAACAGGTTGAGCCAGCCGTTTTCCAGAAAGTTTATCCGTAAACCAATGTTTTAGTTTAATGGAAAATTTGTAACTTTTGAACCGATGCCATGACCCCCAAAACTTCGGACCCTACCGATCTTTCACAAAATATGCATCTTTTCACGAATAGAAAGGTAGGGATATAATGAACAAATAGAAATAAAGGTTCACATACAGCTAGTTTGAAGTAACAATCATTTTGCGACAGTATGAATAGCGAAAAACATTTTGACTTCGTGAACCTTGACCTTTGATCCAATTGGACCAAAAGTTGTAATGGGGTCGTCCAAGGTTCATTGCCCACCTGTGGATTAAATTCTGATTTTAGTTTCTTGCCGAAAGCACGTTTTGCCGTAAAGTTGCAAAAAGACACAACAGACCAAAAAAATGGCCCATCCCAGAACTTCAACAAGATCGCGTAACCATCGAGAATATGAGCGAAATAAGTATTTGGGTTAAACATATTCTTTTAGGGTAAACTAAACAAAAAAAACAAAAAAAATTTATAAAAAATACCTGTCACCTCCGGTAACCGAACGGATGTAACAATTTTATCACAGTCAAAGATACGGTCCCCCCCTACGTCCGTGCGTTCAATTTGAAAGGAATCCGTTAAAGATTTGCGAAACATGAATTTTGAAAATCGCCCCATGCTAAAAGATCGATTTTCTCGCATTTCCAGAGAATCTTCCTCGCCTTGAACCTTTGACCCTTGGACATGCCAAAAGTTAATAGGGTCTATCTGGTGGCCAAATAAGGTCATTGGTTAAAGTTCCAATACATTCGACTCGAAATGCGACCTGAGAGCGAGACTAACACAGCAAACACAAACTGAACCGACCAACATACTGACACACGTCAGATCCGCTCAATAACAAACCGTACGAGTACAAATCCGGGTAACTTATACCCCGGGTTAACCCCTCCTCAGGGAGGGGGCGGGTTTAAAAAAATTGGTTGTGACAGATTTTCATTTAAATATAAAGTGTTTCGAATTTGTTTTGGTTCACCATAGTGATCTTACAAACGTTTTCATGATTGGCTTAAGGTTGTTCCACTGCTCGAAAGAACGAAACATAACGTGTAAGAATTCAATTGAAATGGTCATATGTCAATGTCCCAACTCGAACGTAGCTCAAATAAGGCCAATGATAACGCGAGAGAGAGAGAGAAGAGAAGAAGAGAAGAGAGAAGAGAGAGAGAGAAGAGACCCGAGAATAAGAGAGAGAGAGAGAGAGAGAGAGGAGAGAGAACGAAGAGAGAGAGAGAGAGAGAAGAGAAGACGACGAGTACAGCAGAGCCCAGAGAGAGAGTAGAGACAGAGCAAGAAACCAGTCAGAGAAGAGAGTGAGCCAGAGAGAGAGAAACAGACAGAAAACAGCAGAGAGAGAGGCAGTCAGAGAGACGAGAGAGTAGACAGAAGAGTCCAAGAGTGAAGAGCTCAGAGAGAGGAGAGAAGAGAAGGGATCAGAGAGAGACGAAAGTCCAGAGAGAGAGAGAGTCAGAGAGAGAAGCGAGAGCAGGAGAGAAGAGCCAGAAGAGGAAAAGTCAAAGAGAGAGACGAAGGGTCAGAGAAGAGAGAAGAGAAGAGTCAGAAGAGAGGAGAGAGAAGAGACAGAAGAGGAAGAAGAGAGGAGAGAGAGTCAGAGATGAGAGAGACGAGAAGAGAGAGAGAGAAGAGAGAAAGAGAGTGAGAGTAGCAGACACGGAGAGAGTCCCAGAACAGGAGAGGGAGAGAGTCAGCACAGGTGGGAGAGAGAGAAGAGTCAAGAGAGAGAGAAGTGGAGTCAAGAGAGAAAGAGAGCAGAAGAAGTCAAGAAGAGAGAGAGAGTGGACACCAGAGAGGAGGTCATCAGGAGAGAGGGAGGTCAGAAACGAAAAGTAGAAAGGGTCAGAGAGAGAGGAGAAGTCAGAGAGGAGAAGAGAAGTAAGAGAAGAGGAGAAGGAAAGAGAGAAGAGTCGAGAGAGACTCAAGAAGAAAAGATCAGAGAGATCAATGGATCACAGAGAGAGAAGAGTCAGAGAGGATCAGGTCAGACAGGAGAGAGCAGAAAGTAGAAGAGAGGTCAGACGAAGAAGAACCAGAAAAGATCAGGAGAAGCAGAGAGAGAGATCAGAGAGAGAGAAGAGTATTAGACGAGTAAGGGGGAGAGCACAGGAGAGAGACGAAGGAGAGATCAGATCCACAGGAAGAACTAAGAACCGTGAGAGCAACGTGGAATGACGAGACAAGACGTGAGAGAGAGAAGAGAGTCAGAGCAGAGAGATCAGAGAGAAGAGAGAGAGAAGAGCAGTTCAGAGAGAGAACAGTCAGAGGGAAGAAGAAAAGAGTCCAGAGAGAGTCCCAGAAGAGAGAGAGAAGTTCAGAGAGAGAGAAGAAGAGTCAAGAGAGAGAAGAAAAGAAGGTTGAGAGAGTCCAGACAGTGAGAGAGTCAGACAGAATGGAGAGGAGAGAGTCCCCCAGCAAGTGTGAGAGAGAGAGAGAGAAGAGTCAAGAGAGAGGGAGTCAGAGAGAGAGAGTCAGAAGAAGAAGAGAGTCATCAAAAGAGAAGGGAGAGGAAGAGTCATCAAGAGAGAGAGAGAGAAGAAGAGGAGAGAAGAGAGAGAGTTCAGACAGTGAGAGAGTCAGAAGTGAAGAAGAGTTCAGAACAGTTGAAGAGAGTCAGAACAGTGAGAGAATCAAGACAAGTGAGAGTGAGAAGGAGTCAGAACAAGTGGAGAGAGAGGAGAGAGAGAGAGAGAAGAGAGAAGAGTTCACGAGAGAGAGAGAGTCAGAGAGAGAGAAGAGTCAAGAGAGAGGAAGAGAGAGTCAGAGAAGAGAGAGAAGTCAGAGAGAGAGAGAGAGAGAGTCAGAGAGAAGGAGAGAGTGTTCAGAGAGAGGAGAGAGAGAGGAATCAGAAGAGAGAAGTCAAGAGAGAAGAGAGAGAGAAAGAGTCCAGAGAGAGAGTCAGAGGAGCAAAGAGTCGGAAGAGAGAAGAGTCAGAGAGGAGAGAGAGAGAGAGAGAGACAGAGAGAGAGAGAGAGAGAAAGAAAGTCAGAAGAGAGAGAGAGAGAGTCAGCAGAAGAGAGAGAGTCAAGAGAGAGAGAGTCCATGAGAGAGAGAGAGAGAGAGAGAGTCTCCCAAGAGAGAGAGAGAGTCAGAGAGAAGAGAGGAGAGTCATGAGAGAGAGAGAGTCAGAGAGAGAGTCAGAAGAGAGAGGTCCAGAGAGAGAGAGGTTGATAGAGTCAAGGGAGAGAAAGAGAGAAGAGAGATAGAGTTCAGACAGTGGAGAGTGAGAGAGTCAGAACAGTGTGAGAGAAGAGAGAGTACAGAGAGAGAGAGTCAGAGAGAAGAAGTCAGAGAAGAGAAGTCAGAGAGAAAGAGAAGTCAGAGAGAAGAGAAGAGAGAGTTCCAGGAGAAGAGTTCCAGAGAGGAGAGAGAGAGGTCAGAGAGAAGAGAGAGAAGTCAGAGAGGGAGAAGAGTTCAGAGAGAGAAGAGAGAGTTCAAGGAGAGAGAGAAGTCAGAGAGGAGAGAGAGGAGTCAGAGAGAGAGAGTCAGAGTAAGAGAGAGAGTCAGAAGAGTAGAGAAGAGTCAAGAGAGAGAGTCAGAGAGAAGAGAGTCAGAGAGAAGGAGAGAGTCAGAAAAGAGAGAGTCAGAAGAAGAAAGAGAAGTCAGAAGAAGAGAGAGAGAGTCAGAGAGTCAGAGAGTAGAAGAGAGAGAGTCAAGAGAGAGAGAGTTGAGAGAGAGAGATCCAGAGAGAGAGAGAATCAGAGAGAGAGAAGAGTGTCAAGAAGAGAGCCCAGAGAGAAAGAGAAGAGAGAAAGAAGTCCCCAGAGAAGAAGAGAAGAGTTCAGAGAGAACAGAGAAGAGAGAAAGAGAGTGAGAGAGTTCAGACAGTGAGAGTGAGAGGTCAGACAGTGAGAGAGAGAAGAGAGAGAAGAAGAGAGAAGAGAAGAGAGAGGGAGAGAGAAGAGAGAGAGAGAGAGAGTCAGAGAGAGAGAGAGGAAGAGAGTGAGAGAGTTGAGAGAGCCAGTACAGTGAGAGAGTCAGACAGTTTTTTGATGAGTGAGATGAGAGAGTCCAGACAGTTGAGAGAGAGAGAGAGAGAGAGAGAAGAGAGAGAGAAGAGTCAGAGGAGAGAGAAGAGTCCCAAGAGAGAGAGAGAGAGAGTCCAGAGAGAGATTAGAGAAAAGGAGAGAGAGAGAGTCAGAGAGAGATAGAAGTCCAGAGAGGGAGAGAGAGAGAGTCCGAGAGAAGAGAGAGAAAGAGAAGGAGAAAGAGTCAGAGAAGAGAGTTCAAGAGAGAGAGTTCAAGAGAGAAGAAGAGTCAAAGAGAGAGAGAGAGTCAGAGAGAAGAGAAGAGTCAGAGAGAGAGAGTCCAGAGAGAAGAGAAGAGTCAGAGAGAGAGAGTCGGTAGAGAGAGAGTCAGAAGAAGGGGAGGAGAGAGTCCCCAGAGAGGGAGAGAGAGAGTCAAGAGAGAGGAAGAGTCAGAGTAGAGAGAGATGAGGAAGAGAGAGAAGAGAAAGAGAGAGTCAGAGAGAGAGAGAAGTCAAGAGGAGGAGAGAGTCAGAGAGAGAGAGGTCAGAAGAGAGAGAGAAGAGGAGTCCTCAGAGAAGAGAGGAGAAGAGAGAGAGTCAGAGAGAGTTTGAGAGAGTCCAAAAGTGAGAGAGTCAGAAGACAGGAGAAGTGAGAGAGTCAGACAGTGTGAGAGAGAGAGAGAGAGGAAGAGAGAGAGAAGAGGAGAGAGAGAAGAGTCAGAGAGAGAGAGAGAAGTTCAGAGAGAGAGAGTCAAGAGAGAGAGAGAAGAGTCAGAGAGAGAGAGTCCAATCAGAAGAGAGAGTCCTCAGGAGAGAGAGAGAGGGAAAGTCATCAGAGAGAGAGAGGTCAGAGAGAGAGGGAGAGAGAGGAGAGTCAAGAAGGAGAGAGAGAGAGAGGTCCAGAGAAGAGAGAGAGAGTGGTCCAGAGGAGAGAGACGGAGAGAGTCCAGCGAGACGATTAGAGAGAGAGAGAGAGAAAAAGAGTCAAGAGATGAGACGTAGAGAGAGAAAGAGTCAGAGAGGTCCAGGGAGAGAGAGGAAGTCAGAGAGAGAGAGAGAAGAGTCTGAGAGAAGAGAAAAAAAGAGAGTAGAGAGTCAGACAGTTGAAGAGGTCAGAACAGTGAGAAGTGGAGAAGTCCAGACGTGTGAGAGAGAGAGAGGGAGAAAGAGAGAGAGAGAAGAGAAGAAGAAGAGAAGAGAGGAGAGAGAGAGAGAGAGAGAGAGAGAGAGAAGAGGACAGAGAGAGAAGAGAGAAGAGAGAGAGAGAGACGAGAGAGAGAGAGAGAGAGCACCAGTAAGAGAGAGAGAGAGTCAGAGAGAGGAGAGGTAAGAGAGAGAGAAAAAAGAGAGAGAGAAATAGAGAGGATGAAGTCAGAGAGGTGAGAGAGAGAGGTCAGAGAGAGAGAGAAAGGAGAGAGAGAAGAGTCAGAGAGAGGAGGAGAGAGTCAGAGAGAAGAGAGGAGAAGAGGTTTCAGAGAAAGAGAGTTGAGAGAGAGAGAGAGAAGCTCAGAAGGGAGGTGGAAAGAGAGAAGACCACGAGAGACGGACCAGTCACACGAGGAGAATCAGTAGATGAGAGTCAAGATACTAGAGTGGAGAGAGTCAGAGAGAGAGATAGAGAGTCAAAGTGTCAAGAGAGAGAGAAGAAAGAGAGCAGAGTCAGCAGAGTCTGAGTGAGAGTCAGAAGAGCAGAAGAGAGGAAGTCATAGAGAGAGATGGACGTCCCAAGAGAGAGAGGAGAGAGAGAGTCAAGGAGGAGATGAGTAGGAAGGAAGAAGAGGGTCAAGAAAGAGAGAGAGTCAGAGGGGAGAGAGAGTCAAGAGAGAGAGAGAGAGGGGTCAGAGATGAGAGAGTAGAGGTCGCAGAAATGGGGGAGAAAGAGAGAGAGGGTTCAAGAGAGAAAGAAGAGCTCAAGAGAGGGAGAGAGTCTCAGAGAGAGGAGAGAGGTCAAAGAAGTCAGGAGGAGAGAGAGAGTACT
>CM068956.1:38113731-38124241 GCA_035128595.1 Eptatretus atami | reverse complement strand
GACTAAAAAAGGAAGGAGCGGGGGGGGGGGGGGGGGGGGGGGCAGGCTAAAAATAGGGGAGGATTGTGGTGGGGGGCACAGTCAAATTTTTTAGCCATATTGCACAGTCAACTCTCTCTCTCTCTCTCTCTCTCTCTCTCTCTCTCTCTCTCTCTCTCTCTCTCTCTCTTCTCCTCTCTCTCTTCTCTCTCTCTCTCTCTCTCTTCTCTCCCTCCTGGCTCTCCCACTCTCTCTGGCTCCTCTCCATCTCTCTGTCTGACTCTCTCTCTCCTCTTCTCTCTGACTTTCTCACTCTCTCTCTCTCACTCTCTCTCTCTCTTTCGCTGACTCTCTCTCTCTCTCTCTCTCTCTCTCTCTCTCTCTCTCTCGACTCTCTCTCTCTCTGACTCTGATTCTCTCTCTCTCTGACCTCTCTCTCTCTCTGACTCTCTCTCTCTCTCTGACTCTCTCTCTCTCTCTGAGACTCTCTCTCTCTCTCTGACTCTCTCTCTCGACTCTCTCTCTCTCTGACTCTCTCCTCTCTCTGACTCTCTCTCTGCTCGACTCTCTCTCTCTCTCTGACTCTCTCCCTCTCTGACTCTCTCTCTCTGACTCTCTCTCTCTCTCTCTCTGACTCTCTCTCTCTGACTCTCTCTCTTCTCTCTCTCTCCTACCTCTCTCTCTTCTCTCTGCCTCTTTCTCTCTCTGACTCTCTCTCTCTCTCTCTCTCTCTTCTGACTCTCTCTCATCTCTCTCTCTCTACTCTTCTGCTCTCTCTCTACTCTCTCTCTCTCTCTGACTCTCTCTCTCTCTGACTCTCTCTCTCTCTGACTCTCTCTCTCCTCTCTGATCTCTCTCTCTGACTCTCGATCTCTCCTCTCTGACTCTCTCTCCTCTCTGACTCTCTCTCTCTCTCATGGACTGTCTCTCTCTCTCTCTCCTCTCTCTCTGACTCTCTCTCTCTCTCCTGACTCTCTCTCTCTCTGACTCTTCTCTCTCTCTGACTCTCTGCTCTCATCTGACTCTCTCTCTCTCTCTGACTCTCTGACTCTCTCTCGACTCTCTCTCTCTGACTCTCTCTGCTCTCTCTGAACTCTCTCTCTCTCTCTGACTCTCTCTCTCGACTCTCTCTCTCTGACTCTCTCTCTCTGAACTCTCTCTCTCTGACTCTCTCTCTCTCTGACTCTCTCTCTCTGACTCTCTCTCTCTCTCCGACTCTCTCTCTCTCTGACTCTCTCTCTCTGGACTCTCTCTCTCTGTCTCTCTCTCTGACTCTCTCTCTCCCTCTCTCCTCTCTCTCTCTCGACTCTCTCTCTCTCTCTCTGACTCTCTCTCTCTCTTTCTCTCTGACTCTCTCCTCTCGTCTCTCTCTGACTCTCTCTCTCTCTCTCTCTCTCTGACTCTCTCTCTCTCTCTCTGACTCTCTCTCTCTGACTCTCTCTCTCTCTGACTCTCTCTCTTCTTCTCTCTCTCTCTCTCTCTCTCTCTGACTCTCTTCTCTCAGATTTCTCACCTTTATCTGTCCTTATGTGGAATTTCTTCTCTTAATTGACAGACAATCGCATGACCCATGAGCACGATTGCGATGTTCAAGGCCACTGGATGGCTGATAAACAAGCCAATAAATCATCATCTATCAATGGTGTGGAATTTTCCTGACTTGTCAGCCAATTGACACACCATCAATTGTCATCTGCAGGCTGCGTAGGCCAATGGGCATGAACCACTGATGGTTCAATCGACCCTGGGGGACATCACAGAAGCAAACAAACTACACATTGTTCTTCTTCGATTCTTTGTTCTGTGTTGCGCCATCCTTCATGATTTATGGTGGTCTGGCGCCTCTTTCTGTCCCGGAGCTTTGGTTGGTTGGTTGGTGGCTTACTGCAGTTCAGTGTTGGAGAATCATTGGAGGTTTGGGCTCTTGGCACAACTCTCAGTTCGTTGAGGACCTGATGTGCTTGGAACGTGGTTGGTATGGGCACACAAGGTGCAGTGAAGACGAGCCCCACACCAGTCTGCTGCACACCCACACAAGGACCCAAACTGCATGCGTGAGCATTGACGCATGAAGCAGGTTTCTCCTCGTCTCGTCACCTCCTTTCTCTGTCCTGTGTTTCCCAAGTGAAAGAATAAGGCATATGTGTTAAGGCAATCATGGTACTCGGACTCATTGTTTCGCTAATTAATTATTGTGACCCCCGCTGTGCAGCCGTATTATTCTTCCTTCCCCTTTCTCCCTTAAATAAATCCCCATTTGTGATGATAACTTGGGTGGTGGTCAGGAGCATGTTCCATCGCACTTAGTGAGAATTGGTTTATTAGCCTGGTTGATGGGCAAGTTAGGTCCGTGCTTAAACGCCTCAAGGTGGAACACCGATAAGCTCCACTGAACTCTCCTATTGGCATCCTGACGAGGTCGTCGTGTTTCGAGACGACGATTCATACCAATTTATTCCGGTGGACATGGAGATGTTTTCATCCCATACCCACTAGGTTGCATGACAGTCATTGAAGATGCAGCGCCTACCCATTGTTTCTCTGATGGATCAATTAGTCAGCCGGTTTGCCAAAAATTGCTGTATTGATCACTTTGGCATCACTTTGCGAACTCAAGACAGCCTCTGAGACTGTGGGCACACAGTCCATGTTACGTCCCTCACAAAGTTGTATCTATATCCTGAGTTCAGTGTTTGTAGCTTCCACCTGCTCTCCCAACCCCTCACCCCGGCTGCATTCCCCTTGCTGCTGGAAAAATTTCCCTCAAATGATGTCCCTGGCTCCCTCTGGTTATTATTTTCCCCACTATGATAGGCCCCTCCATTTTAGGAGAGAAGGAGAAGGAAAGGAAGACAAATTTACCTGTGCATAGAGTGCTTTAACCTCAGCGTTGCCCAAGTAAAAAAGGAAAATTGTAATACCCTCTGCAACCACCACTAGGTGGTACACATTTACATGGAAAATTTACGCCCCCTCGTGACCGCACACCCACACGAGGCCACAGCCACATAGCCTATGTTTACCCCCACACAAAGTTGTATTTGCACCACGAGTTTAGAGTTTGTAACTTAAAAGATGTGGCCGCGAAGAAGGAACAAAGACAGACAGAGACCGAGACACAGAGAGACAGAAACACAGAGAGACAGAAACAGAGAGACAAAAACACAGACGCATAAAAAAGGTCCAACTGGATTAAAGCTTTAAATGGTCAAGGGTCTAATCTGTCTGAAGGGTGTAAGGGGTCTGAATGCAATTAAGGTCTGAGGGGTCAAAAGGGACTTAAGCAGTGGAAAGGTCTAAAGGTTCTCAGGGTCAAAAGGGTATAAAAGGTCTCAAGGGTGAAGGGATCTAAAGGTATCGAAAGTGTTAAAACAGTCTTCAAGGTAAAAGACATCTTAAGGGTCTTAAAGGTAAAAGGGGTCTTATGGGTCCTCAGTGCCCTTTGGGTATTGTGGTTCTTTTGGTTCCTCGAGGTCTTTTGGATCATCTTGGTCTTTTGGGTCCTCGGGAATTTTGGGTCTTCTGAGTCCTGTGGGACTTTTGGGTCTTCTGGGTCATTGGGAACTCTTGAGACTTTTGGGTCTTTGGGAACTTTTTGGATTTTTGGGTCCTCGGCCACTTTTTGGACTTTTAGGTCCTTGGGAAATTTTTGGGACTTTTGAGTCCTCAGAGACTTTTCGGTCCTCGGGAACTTTTGGGACCTACGGGTTCTCTGGGACTTTTAGATCCATGGGGACTTTTCGGACTTTTGGTTCCTCAGGGACTTTTAGGACTTTTGGATCCTCAGGGAAGCTACCCTCTTACCCCTCCCTCAAAAATCAACCACCTCCTCCCTCTTCAAAGCAAACTTCTCTCTTCCACCTCAACTTTCAATTTTACGTAACACCACACCTCCCTCAATTACTCCCCCTCACCCTTCTCCCTCAATTCTCCCCCCTCACACTCCCTTTGAAATCTCGGCCCTCACTCCCTCTTCTCAAAGATGCCCCCTTCACATCTACAAAGCTGCCCCCTTCCCCCAACCTCTCTCTTACAGCTCATTCCTCCATCTCCCACATCCCTTTGCCCCTCTCTTATCACTTCCCACTGCTCCTCATCTCTTCACCACCTAACCCTTTGTCGTCCTCCCTGTCCGATCCTCTCCCCTAGCTCTTAGACAATCTGTCATCAACTGTCAACAACTCTCACTACTTCCACCTCTCCATCCTCACACTACCCCTCCCCTTCCCTGCACCCAAAGCCTCCTCCCCTCCCTCTTCCTTAACAGTGTGGACCTCAAACATCTGGGGCATTCCCTCTAACCTGACAGATCTTTCCATACAGGTTGCCATAGACAAAGCAGACATAATCTGCTTAACAGAAACTTTCCTCCTTCAAGCCATCTCTGACTCCCGAGTATCTCTCCCTGGTTACTCCCTCCTCCGGTATGATAGACCTGAGCCTCGTCCTGGTGGCGGAGTTGCTCTCTTCATCAAAAACTGTTCATCACTCACCATGCACTGCCCTCACTCCTCCACACCCCCAGGAATACCTCTAGCTACGGCTTCCCCTCCACTCCAACCTCATGTTAATATGTGTGTTGTACCGTCCACAAAACAGTGATGACTCCAATTACACCTCGCTTGCCGAAAACTTGGACCAACTTCTATCCTCTCATCCCAACTCTCTCTTCCTCATATGTGGTGACTTCAATTGCAATCATGTCAGTTGGTTGGGTGTGGGTACCTCTCTCACTTGCTATGCTACTTCAGCAAAGGACTTCTGCGACTGACTCAATCTGTCAATTTCCCAACCCGGATCTCAACCAACGGTACTCCATCTCTTCTGGATTTCATTTTGAGCAATTTCCATGAAAATGTCTGCTGCTGTTCTTCTGCTCCAATCGGTTAATCTGACCACATGCCTTCTGTCTGGCTGTTATTAGAGAACCACCTCAGCACCGACGAGTCTGGCAATTCACTCAGGCTGACTGGCAGGGTCTTCAAGCAGCCATCAAACTTCTGGACATGTCTCCTATCTCTACTTTCTCTGACATAAACTCATCCTGGGAATTCCTCCAACGAAATTTTCTCTCTCATGCACAGATTTATCCTATCTCGTCTTCAGATGTCCTGAAACAACTTGCCTTCACCTCATGGAAGGCAAATCCAATTGAAAGCAATCTCAGTTCCTTCCACAAAGCTTGGAACAAGTGTGTGTCTACCCCGAGGAGAACCAGGAAACAACATCTTTCTAATCTCAAGTCTGAACTCTCAAACCTGTCTCCCTCCTCCAAATCCTGGTGCCGAGTTAAGTCTGTTTCTGGTGTATGTCCCCCCTCCATCCCCTCCCTTACCTCAAATGGCCGCATGGCTGACGTACGCAAAAAGGCTGAATCCCTAAACTCCGTGTTAGCTTCTAAATCTTGTGTCCCAAACCCGTCGCTTTCCGTACCCACCTTACCCAGTCGCACCCAGCTGTTCCTGGACTGTCCTTTTCTCCTGACAAGGTGGAGAGCTTGCTGTCAAACCTCAACTCAGATTCTGCAACCGGTCCAGACGGCATCAGCTTATGGTATCCAAGGCAATCTACACTCATGTCTCATGGATTCCCTCTCCTGTCGCAGTCAATGTGTGGCCATTAATGGAATTCTCTCATCTCCTCTTCTCCTCTAGGCTGGAGTTTGTCAACGTAGTGTTCTTGGCCCTGTGCTTTTTATGATTTTCATCAATGATCTCTCAGATTCCCTGTAAAATCCTCTTTATCTCTTTCCTGATGACTCCCCCTCTGCCATACCATCTCTCTCATCGGCAGACAGCAGCCCCTTCACTCTGCAGACCTGCATAACATCTCAAGCTGGTGCAACACTTGGAATATGTCTTTCAATCCTGACAAATCTCACACCCTCACCATGTCAGTCCGAAAAGACCGTCTGGAACCCCCTCGCCCCCCAACTCCCCTCCCCATCTCCATCTACTTTCTGAACAATCCTCTTAAAGAAGTCCTTTCATTCAAGCTTTTGAGTCTCACTATCTGCCACAATTTTTCCTGGGAAATCCATATCTCCCAGCTGGCCTCCAAAGCCAGTCACCAACTGGGCATCCTCCATCGTGCAAAGTCCAGCCATGGCACATCTGAGCTCCTGACCACGTACAAAGCTTTCATCCGCAGTCTGATGGAATACTGCTCCCCCCTTTGGGTGGTGCTCCTGCCTCACACCTAGCTCGACTCGACAATGTGGTCCAAAGAAGTTCCCATTGACTGTCCTTTTTAATCCATGCAAATCTCTCTGGACTAGGCAAGTACTGCTTAGCTTCCAAGCATCTCTGCCAGATACTAACCTGACAAATACTTTTATTTGTATGTTCAAACAAAGCAGCCTGTGTTGGTGGCAGGTTTTGCTTCATTGCAATCTTTCGTGGAAACAGTTCCCTTCGTTGGTCTTTTGAGTTTGAAGTATCGTTAATTGACACAAATCGGCTCAAACAGATTGACGGTAGGATGCATGAATGCCTCTGTCACTGGTGGAAATGACTTCTGAGCTTTCCAGCATGATTTATTGGCTTTACCTAAAAACTGAGAGGTCATATCTGACCCACTAAAGGCATGAAAAAAGTGGAAGGGCACAGGACCTTTCTTCCCTGAGCATGGAGCAGATGGAATTGATATGAAAGTAGCAAAAGTTCTTTCCTTTGTCAAATGCTACCCATAGCTGAAAACTGAAGTCCAGCCTTATCAGTTGGAAGTATATGCCAATCATGATGACCACAACATCTGTGTCTACTGTGCTGATCAAAATGACCTTTGCTCCAAAATGAAAAAAAAAGTAAATGAATCTTTCAACCCCACATGTACAGTATATCAGTTTTATATCACGATCCCACTTACCCCCACCCCAGTTGAAAAACGTCGACCACAATGAAACCAAAAGAACTTTGCCACGAGGTAAATGAAGCGTGTGAGCTGTGACAAGTGTGTGACAAGCGGTTACATGTTTTCAATGGTTTGCAATCTTCGATGTGGATGGAAAGAAGGCTGCTTGCCATTTATTGTTTAAATCATTTTACTGATATGCTTTTTCTTGTAATGTCTGGTGATAGAGACATCTCAAGAATGTATTACTAAGTTTTCACTGTTTTATTTGGTGTACATCTTCATTTCCTGTGACAGTACATGTTGAGCTGTTTACTTAATTTGCATAAATCTTATCTCGCATCTCCATAGATCTTCTGACCGTTTCCTTGCCATCCTCTTTTTAACATCTCATCTCCTGACCCGTGAAAGTTGCTTTTCCTTCCCTTTACCATTTCGACCACAGATTTGTTAACTTTCTCGGCCGATAAAATGCTGAGGTATAAACAAACGTCGGAATGAAACCCCTTTTTCACGAAGCACGGTCTCGTCTTTTGTGATTTCCAGAACAAAAGAAAAATATTAAATCCTGCAACTCTTGGCACCTTAAACCTTTACATACATGTTTTCATAAAATATATAGCTTTTGGTATACGACTATATGCCTGGTGCTGGCTTCATGGTTAGGATAGCAGGTTTGGGATCCAACGGTCCAGAGTTGAAATCCTGCTCGGCCGTTGAATTAATACCAGGTGGGGTGGACTGAGCTTGTCTTCCTTCAGTGGTCGGTAAAATGAGTACCAGCTTGCTGGGATGATTAAACCATTTGAGTATCCTACGTCAGAGTGGTGACCCGTCCAGGATTGTGCATCAATAGCCCAGGAGACTGTTTTGACAGCAGTGACGCTCTGTGCAAAGTATAGTTCCAATGGATGGATGGTACATTACAACTTTAAAAAGTTAATCCTTTTGTCACCCTTTCATACCTCCTTTTAATTGTGACAAACATTTCTTAGGGTTATTAGTTTTCACCTGCCCTGCAGTATAACTATCATTTCCTTGTTACAAAACTACCTCCCTGCAGTTTTCTAACAATGAAAAAAATAAAGAATATACATTGATGGTAGCACTTTATTACAAACCACTCTCTCACCTCAGGCAGTCTGGTGGTCTTTCTGTCTTCTACCGTCTCCTCTCCGGTCTCGCCCCCCCCACCCCCGCTCTGTCTGCGATATGTCCCCACCATATTTCCGCAGGGTACTCAAGGTCCGCCAACAACCCCTTCTGGTAAAACTACCAAAATCACGAATCACTGCTCACCTTCACTCTTTCATTCCTCTTTTTTTCCCCACCTTTGGAATAAACTCCCTCACTCTGTTCGATCCCATTATTCCCTCCAAGCCTTCAAAATAGCTGTTTACCACCGCCTTTTATTGCCCCCCATTCAAATCCTCGATCTTTTCTACCCCCGTTAATCCACCCCAAACCCACCTCCTTCAACAAATTCCCTGCTTTCCTTCCTGACAGTCCCTGTAATATCCATCTTGTATAGCCCATGTTCCCCACCCCATCCCTCTCCCTTCCACAGATCTCCTAATGTCTCTATTCCCCACTGTTTTGTCCTTCCCACTCCCACCCCTCTTATCTCATGCCCCCCTTGCTGTGCGTTGTGTGTTGGCTCTCATACGAGCCTCGACAAGGAATACAAAAACAAAGAAACAAAACAAAAAAAACACTTTTTCATTCAACCATGTCTCGGTTGCTTCGGTCAGTTTGCCATTGGAAAATTTGAGGTCACGCAAGTAGGATTTCAAATGCCAAAAGCATATCCAGCACTGGGTGGTCAGGTCCAATCTGTCCTGAAAGTAATCCAGCTGCTCAAAGCTTCAGTTAACGAATGACGGCCTGTGCAACATCGGCCTTGTGGAGAGATGCTTCGTCCTAGATGAGCACTTTGGTCAACATCCTTCGGATGTTTGTCGTAATAACCTGCTATTAATCGTTGCACTCGCCTGTTGTACATTCCCCTGTGATTATACGTTAGTGAGGCATCGAGTCAATCAGCAGGATTCCATTGGCGTCCCAGAAAATACTGTATGGTTAATAGCTCGACCTGGACAAGAGCATTGGTCACCTCCGGTACCAGTCATCCTGAACTGGGACCATCCTCATGATAGAGCAGTGATTCTCC
The DNA here is from genome assembly GCA_035128595.1 of Eptatretus atami. Classification (NCBI taxonomy): domain Eukaryota; kingdom Metazoa; phylum Chordata; class Myxini; order Myxiniformes; family Myxinidae; genus Eptatretus; species Eptatretus atami. The sequence continues at coordinate 38,115,240 of CM068956.1, read as the reverse complement.
TTAGGATTTATGCAATTCAAATTGGGTATCACTCCCCCACCCACTCCCACAATTAAAGATGAAAATTATGTTGATCATGTGATATGATGTGATTTTTGCAGAACTATAAAGCTTTACAGAAGGAAAATTCCAAATGACAAACCAGAAATTAAGAAAAGCAGGAGTTTGAATTTGTCAGAAGCATACCAAGTTGTAAATATCAAGCTGGTTCCACAGTAAACATTTGCTCTTTGCAAAGGCAAACTACAAACCCAACTCTATCCAAACATCAAAATAAAGTAAAATAGTGAAAGGACAATGTGGAGAGGGAAAGAGGGTCACAGTAGACTCAGCATCGTGTTTGTATGAAGTCGGGAATAAAAGTTCTGCATGTATAAATGTGGCGGATAGAGCTCATGCAGTATGAAGGGAAGAATAGAGAGGGAGTGAGGGAGAGTGCACACAGGATGGAGTCATGAGAGGCTCTTGTGAAACTTGGAAGAAAAAAAAGTAGAGAGGGAAGCAACTCACACTCACTGTACCGACAGAACTCGCAGAGAAGATGGAGGACACCTCTCATGCAGCCTGGAACCAAGCGAGGCAGTGCACAGCCCAGAGCCAATGGACACCAAGAGCCTGCAGCAGACAGCGTGCAGCCCAGAGCCAAGGGACAGAGAGTGTGCAATCCGGAGCAGAGGGCCAGCGTGTTCTAAGAGAACCTGGAAGAGCCTCAGCAAGTGGAGCAAAGGGTGAAGTGAGACCCAAAAATAATCGTACACTTGCACAGGCCAGGATACATCTTGGAGAACACAGGTACAGAGGGCACAATCTGAGTCTGGCTCATACATTGTGCTCTGGCTCTTCATCCTCACCTCATCTCCTCCTTTCTTTTTTACCACCTTCCCGACCATTCTTTCTTTGCCTTCCTCCACCATCCTTCTATCCGTGTGTTCCTCTCTGCTTGTGAGTTTAGATAAGGATAAGGCAGTTCTCTGTTTATAGACTTAGCATTCTTATCTTCATACAGGCTGCATATGCATTTGTGCTCCAGAAGAATAAGGGATTAAAATTAAAAAATAACTATTCCATTCCCGAGTGTGTGGTTATTCCTTATGGATTAAATTGGTGTCAAAATCATACCTTGTGGAGGCATATTCTTTTCCCCGCAAATGAAAATGATTAGAATCCAAGCAAAAGATGCGGGAACTTTTCCCACATAGTACTCGTAGCATCAGGTCAGACCACTTGATGATCTATGGCTCGTACTAAGGAGCGATTCCAACAAGTTTTAGCTTAGTGTCATCGGGTACAATATTTAGAAGGAACTTCAACAGAAGAGGCCATTAGGCTCATCAAGCCTGCATAATCAAGACATCTCAGGACACAACCTCACTACTTCCAGATATCTAAATCAATTTTAAAACCATCTACTGACTCCACTGCCACTACCATTGCAGGGAGACCATTCCATGGATTCACCACTGAGTAAAAGGCCCCTGCCTTACTCCCATCCCTGCTTTTTTTTTTTTT
>CM068956.1:38095572-38110579 GCA_035128595.1 Eptatretus atami | reverse complement strand
CAAAGTACCATTTTGATAGAATTGCTTTCATTATACAAAACGTGAAAAGCAAAATGTGCACAAAAGAAAACAGTGGCCCAGATATTACTTAACCACATCTGGTTGCCCATGGAGGCCAAAGTGGCACTAGGGACAGTGTCCCAAAACCCACGACTCACGGCCTTCACCGTCTCACCATTTCACTTCCAATTTTTTCCCTACATGCAGTACCAGAATCAGTCATTACCTCTGACAGTGGAAGGCAACATTCTATTGTATTAGGCACTGCTGTGTAGTTAAAATGCCTTGTTAGTTTACACTTATCCTTAACCCATAATCAAATTTGACCAGATATATCCTCAAGAACTGCATAGGGCGTAATAGGTGTGCCACCTGTCCTCAAAAAATTTTCACTGCACGAAAAAAAAGCATTGATAAATCCTTTCTACAATAAGGAAGCCAGTAGCAAGCAAGTCGCTTGCCACATCGCAGCTTGATGAAAGCAAGTTGCTGGTGTTAAAAGAAGACCTCAACGAAGAGGGAGATATGATCACTTCAGGTCAAAGTTTCTTGATGCAATCCATGAAATAGTATACAATTCAATCATCGATTTCCTGTTACAGACTTCAAAAAAAAAAACATGATTCCGGGAGGGAGAGAGAGAGAGTAGGAGAGAGGAGCAGGAGAATGAGAGAGAGTCAGAGCAGAACGGAGGAGAGAGAGTCAGAGGAGAGAGAGAGTCAAGAGAGAGAGTAACGGAAAGAGAGAGGAGAGAGAGAAGTTCAGAGAGAGAGAGTCAGAGAGAGAGAGAGAGCAGAGTCAGAGAGAGGAGGAGAGATCGAGAGAGTCGAGAGAGAGAGAGTCAAGAGAGAGAGGAGAGTCAGAAAAAGCAGAGAGAGAGAGAGTCGGAGAGAGAGCAGAGGGAGAGTCAGAGAGAGAGAGAGAGAGAGAGGAAGTACGAGTCAGGACGAGAGAGAGTCAGAGAGAGAGAGAGATAGAGAGTCAGAGGAGAGAAGAGTCGAGAGGAGAGAGAGAGTCAGAGAGAGGAGAAGTCAGATCGAGAGAGAACGAGAGTCGAGAGAGAGAGAGTCGAGATGAGAGGAGAAGAGAGAAGAGAGGAGCTCAGCGAAAGGGAGAGAGAGGTGAGGAGGGAGAGTAGAGAAAGTCAAGAGAAGAGAGAGAAGAGAGCAGACAGAGAGAGTGGGGAGAGGCCAGAGGTGGGACGCCAGAGAGAGAGGAGAGAGAAGAGAGAGAGATGAGAGAGGGGGAGATGAGAGTACGCGTGAGCGAGAGAAGAGAAGAGAGAGAGAAGGAGAGAGAGAAGAGATGATGAGAGAGAGAGAGAGAGTTTGAGCTTGCAATATGGCTTAAAATAAATTGACCTGTGCCCCCCCACACAATCCTCCCCTATTTTACTGCCCCCCCCCCCCCCCCCCCCGCTCCTTCTTTTTTAGTCTTTCTCACCTTATATCTATGTCCTTATTGGAATTTTCTTCTCTTAATTGACAGACAATCGCTCATGGACCCATGAGCACGATTGCGATGTTCAAGGCCACTGGATGGCTGATAAACAAGCCAATAATCTACATCTATCAATTGGTGTGGAAGTTTTCCTGACTTGTAGCAATTGACACACATCAAATTTCATCTTGCAGGCTGCGTAGGCCAATGGGCATGAACCACTGATGTTCAATTCGACCTGGGGACCATTCACAGAAGCAAACAAAACTAACATTGTTCTCTTCGATTCTTTGTTCTGTGTATGCGCCATCCTTCATGATGTTATGTGGTTGGGCCTCTTTCTGTCCCGGAGCTTGGTTGGTGTTGTGGCTTACTGCGTTCAGTTTGGAGAATCATTGGAGTTTGGGCTCTGGCACAACTCTCAGTTCGTTTGAGGACCTGATGTGTTGGAACGTGGTTGGGATGGGCACACAGGGTGCATTGAGACGAGCCCACACCAGTACTGTCTGACACACCCACACAAGGACCCAAACTGATTGCGTGAGCATTACGCATGAAGCAGGGTTCTCCTCGTCTCGTTTCACTCCTTTCTCTGTCCTGTGTTTTCCCAAGTGAAAGAATAAGGCATAGTTGTTAGGGCAATTGTACTCGGACTCATTGTTTCGCTTAATATTAATTTTGTGACCCCGCTGTTGCAGCCGTATTATTTGTTCCTTCCCCCTTTCTCCTTAAATAAATCCCCATTTTGATGTAAACTTGGGGTGGCGGTTCAGGAGCTGTTCCATCGGCACTTTAGTGAGAATTGGTTTATTAGCCTGGTTGATGGGAAGTTAGGTCCTGCTTAAACGCCATCAAGGTGGAAACACCGATAAGCTCCACTGAACTCTCTATTGGCCAATCCTGTTACGAGGTCGTCGTCGTTTCGAGACGCACGATTTCATCCAATTTCATCCGTGGACATGGAGATGTTTCATCCCATTACCCACTAGGTTGCATGACAGTCTTGAAGATGCAGCGACCTACCCATCTGTGTCTTCTCTGATGAGATCAATTAGTCCAGCCGGCTTTGCCAAAATTGCATGTATTGATCACTTTTGGCATTCACTTTGCGAACTTCAAGACAGCCCTTCTGAGACTAGTGGGCAACCAGCATGTTAGCCCTCACCAAAGTTGTTCTTATTTATCCTGAGTTCGTGTTTGTAGTAGTCTCACCTGCTTCCCAAGCCCCTCACGCCCGGCTGCATTCCCTCTTGCTGCTGGAAAAATTCCTCAAATGATGTCCCTGGCTCCCTCTGGTTATTATTTTCCCACATAGATGGGGCCCTCCATTTTAGGAGAGACAGGAGAAGGAAAGGAGGACAAAATTACCTAGTGCATAGAGATGCTTTAACCCTTCAGCGTTGCCAAGTAAAAAGGAATTGTAATTACCCTCTTGCAACCACACACTTAGGTGGACACATTTACAGGAAAATTACGCCCCTCGTATGACCAGCACCACCACACGAGGCCAAGCCACATAGACCTATGTTTACCCCCACACAAAGTTGTATTTGCACACGAGTTTTAGAGTTTGTAACTTAAAAGATGTGGCGCGAAGCAATGAACCAAGACAGACAGAGACCGAGACCAGAGAGACAGAAACACCAGAGAGACAGAACAGAGAACAAAAACAGGACGCATAAAAAAGGTCCAACTGATTAAAGCTTTAAATGGTCAAGGGTCAATCTGTCTGAAGGGTGTGTAAGGGGTTTGATGCAATTAGAGGTCTGAGGTCAAAAGGACTTAAGCAGTGGAAAAGGTCATAAAGGTTCTCAGGTCAAAAGGATATAAAATGTCTCAAGGGTTGAAGGATCTAAGTATCGGAAAGTGTTAAAACCAGTCTTCAAGTAAAAAACACTAAGTCTTTAAGGTAAAGGGGTCTTATGTCCTCAGGCCCTTTGGGTATTTGTGGTTTCTTTGGTTCCTCGAGGATCTTATTAGGATCATCTTGCGTCTTTTGGGTCTCGCGAATTTTGGGTCTTCTGAAGTCCTGTGGGACTTTTTGGTTCTCTGGGCATTGGGAACTCTTAGACTTTTGGGTCTTTGGGAACTATTTTTGGATTTTTGGCTCGCCCACTTTTGGACTTTAGGTCCTGGGGAAATTTTTGGGACTTTTTGAGTCCTCGAGCTTTTCGGTCCTCGGACTTATTGGGACCTACGGGTCTCTGGGACTTTTACATCCATCTGGGACTTTTTCGGACTTTTTGGTTCCTTTCCAGGACTTTTAGGACTTTTGGATCCTCAGGAAGCTACCCTCTTACCCCTCCCTCCAAAAATCAACCACTTCTCCCTTTCAAGCAAAACTTCTTCTCTTCCACCTCAACTTCATTTACGTAACCACCACACCTCCCTCGAGTTATCCGCGCCAGCCCTTCTCCTCAATTCTCCCCCCTCACACTCCCTTGAAATCCGGGCCTCACTCCCTTTCTCAAAAGAGCCCCCTTTCACATCTACAAAGCTGCCCCCTTCCCCAACCTTCTCTCTTACACTCATTTCCTCCATCTTCCCACATCCCTTGCCGACTCTCTTCACACGTTTCCCACTGCTCCTCATCTCTTCACCACCTAACCCTTTGTCGTCCTCCCATGTCCATCCCTCTCCCTAGCTCTTAGACAATCTGTCTTCATACTGTCAACAACTCTCACTACTTCCACCTCTCCATCCTCACACTCCCCTCCCTTCCTGCACCAAAGCCTCCTCCCCTCCTTCATCTCTTAACAGTTGTGACCTCAAACATCTGGGGCATCCCTCATAACCTGACAGATCTCTTCCATTACAGGTTGCATAGGACAAAGCAGACATATCGTGCTTAACAGAAACTTCCTCCTTCAGCCATCTCTGAGCCCGAGTATCTCTCTCCCTGTTACTCCCTCTTCCGTGTTGATAGACCTGGAGCTCGTACCTGGTGGCGGAGTTGCTTCTCTTCATCAAAAACTGTTCATCACTCACCATGCACTGCCCTCCATCCCCACACCCCAGGAAATACCTCTAGCTACGGCTTCCCCTCCCACTCAACCGTCATTGTTAATTATGTGGGTGTTACCGTCACAAAACAGTGATACTCCATTACACCTCGCTTGCGAAAACGTTGCGACCAACTTCTATCTCTCATCCCAACTCTCTCTTCTCATATGTGGTGACTCAATTTGCAATCATGTCAGTTCGTGGGTGTGGGTACCTCCTCTCACTTGCTATGCTACTTCAGCAAAGACCTTCTGCACTGACTCATCTGTCAATTTCCCAACCCGATCTCAACCAACCGTTACTCATCTCTTCTGATTTCATCTTGAGCAATTTCCATGAAAATGTCTGCTGCTGATTCTTTCTGCTCCAATCGGATTAATCTGACCACAATAGCCTTCTGTCTGGCTGTTAGTAGAGAACACCTCAGCACCGACGAGTTGGGTCAATTGCCACCAGGTGACTGGCAGGGTCTTCAAGCAGTCTCAAACTTCTGGACATGTCTCCTATCTTACTTTCCTCTGACAAAACTCATCTGGGAAATTTCCTCCAACGAAATTTCTCTCTCATGCACAGATTATCCTATCTCGTCTTCCAGATTGTCCTGAAACAACTGGCCTTCACCTCATTGGAAGGCAATCCAATTGAAAGCAATCTCATTCCTTCCACAAGGCTTGCAATGTGTTGCCCGAGGAGAACCGAAACAATCTTCTATCTCAGTCTGACCTCCAAACCTGTCTCCCTCCTCCAATCCTGGTAGATGCCGAGTTAAGTCTGTTTCTGGTGTATTGTCCCCCCTCCGATTCCCTCCCTTACCTCAAATGCCGCATGGCTGAACTGTGTACGCCAAAAGGAGGCTGAATCCTAACTTCCGTGTTAGCTTTCTAATCTTGTGTCCCAACCCGTGCTTTCCGTTACCACTTACCAGTCGCACCCAGCTGATCCTGACTGTCCTTTTCTCCTGACAAGGTGGAGAGCTTGACTGTCAAAACCTCAAACTCAGATTCTGCACACCGGTCCAGACGGCATCAGCTTATGCGATTATCCAAGGCAATCTACATCAGTCTCTGGATTCCCTCTCCTTGTCGCAGTCAATTGTTGGCCATATGGTTTCTCTCATCTCCTCTTCTCCTAGGCTGGGGTTGGCAACGTAGTGTTCTTGGCCTGTGCTTTTTATGATTTTCATTCAATGATCTCTCAGATTCCCTGTTAAAATCCTTCTTATCTCTTTTCCTGATGGACTTCCCCTCTGCCATACCATCTTCTCATCGGCAGACGCAGCCCCCTTCACTCTGCAGACCGACCATAAACATCTTCAAGCTGGATGCAACACTTGGAATATGTCTTTCAATCCTGACAAATCTCACACCTCACGCATGTCAGTCCGAACAGACGTCTGGAACCCCCTCGCCCCCCAACTCCACTCCCCATCTACCATCCTACTTTCTGAACAATCCTCTTAAAGAAGTCTTTCATTTCAAGCTTTTGAGTCTCACTATCTGCCACAATTTTTTTTCCTGGGAATCCATATCCCAGCTTGGCCTTCCAAAAGCCATCACCAACTGGGCATCCTCCATCGTGCAAATCCACCTGGCACATCTGAAGCTCCTGACACGTACAAAGCTTTCATCCGCAGTTGATGGAATACTGCTCCCCCCTTTGGGTGGTTGCTCCTCCTTCAACCTAGCTCGACCGACAATGTGGTCCAAAGAAGTTCCATTGGACTGTCCTTTTTAATCCATGCAAAATCCTCTGGACTAGGCAGTACTGCTTAGCTTCCAAGCATCTCCTGCCAGATACTAACCCTGACAAATACTTTTATTTGTATGTTTCAAACAAAGCACCTGTGTTGGTGGCAGGTTGTTGTTCATTGCATTTCTTTCGTGGAAACCATTCCCTTCGTTGGTCTTTTTGAGTTTTGAAGTATCGTTACTTGACACAAATCGGCTCAAAACAGATTGACGGTAGGATGCATGATGCCTCGCACTGGTGGAAATGACTTCTGAGCTTTTCCAGCATTGACTTTATTGGCATTTACCTAAAAACTGAGAGGTCATATCTGACCCACTAAAGGCATTGAAAAAGTGGAAGGCAGGCGACCTTTTCTTCCCGAGCATGGAGCAGATGGGAATTGATATGAAAAGTAGCAAAAGTTCTTTCCTTGTCAAATGCTACCCATAGCTGAAAACTGAAGTCCAGCCTATTCAGTTGGAAGCTATATCCATCTGATGACCACAACATCTTGTGTCTACTGTGCTGATTCAAAATGACCTTTGCTCCAAAATGAAAAAAAAGTAAATGAATCTTTCAAACCCCACATGTACAGTATTATCAGTTTATAATCACGATCCCACTTACCCCCACCCCAGTTGAAAAACGTCGACCACAATGAAACAAAGAACTTTGCCACGAGGTAAATGAAGCGTGTGAGCTGTGTGACAAGTGTGTGACAAGCGGTTACATGTTTTCAATTGGTTTGCAATCTTCGATTGTGGATGGAAAGAAGGCTGCTTGCCATTTATTGTTTAAATCATTTTACTGATATGTTTTCTTGTAATGTCTGGTTGATAGAGACATCTCAGAATGTATTACTAAGTTTTCACTGTTTTTATTTGGTGTACATCTTCTTCGACAGTACATGTTGAGCTGTTTACTTAATTTGCGTAATCTTATCTCGCATCTCCATAATCTTCTGACCGTTTCCTTGCCATCCTCTTTTTAACATCTCATCTTCCTGGACCCGTGAAGTTGCTTTTCCTTCCCTTTACCATTTCGACCACAGATTTGTTAACTTTCATCGGCCGATAAAATGCTGTGGTATAAACAAACGTCGGAATGAAACCCCTTTTTCACGAAGCACGGTCTCGTCTTTTGTGATTTCCGACAAAAGGAAAAATATTAAATCCTGCAACTCTTGCACCTTAACCTTTACATACATGTTTTCATAAAATATTATAGCTTTTGGTATACGACTATATGCCTGGTGCTGGCTTCATGTTAGATAGCAGGTTTGGGATCCTACGGTCCAGAGTTAAATCCTGCTCGGCCGCTTGAATTAATACCAGGTGGGGTGGACTGAGCTTGTCTTCCTTCAGTGGTCGGTAAAATGAGTACCAGCTTGCTGGGATGATTAACATTGAGTATCCTACGTCAGAGTGGTGACCCGTCCAGGATTGTGCATCATAGCCCAGGAGACTGTTTTGACAGCAGTGACGCTCTGTGCAAAAGTATAGTTCAATGGATGGATGGTACATTACAACTTTAAAAAGTTAATCCTTTTTGTCACCCTTTCATACCTCCTTTTAATTGTGACAAACATTTCTTAGGGTTATTAGTTTTCACCTGCCCTGCCAGTACACTATCATTTCCTTGTTACAAAACTACCTCCCTGCAGTTTTCTAACAATGAAAAAAATTAAGAATATACACTTGATGGTAGCACTTTATTACAAACCACTCTCTCACCTCAGCAGTCTGTGGTCTTTTCTGTCTTTCTACCGTCTCCTCTCCGGTCTCGACCCCCCCACCCCGCTCTGTCTGCGATATGTCCCCACCATATTTCGCAGGGTACTCAAGGTCCGCAACAACCCCTTCTGGTAAACTACCAAAATCACGATCACTGCTCACCTTCACTCTTTCATTCCTCTTTTTTTCCCACCTTTGAATAAACTCCTCACTCTGTTCGATCCCATTATTCCCTCAAGCCTTCAAAATAAGCTGTTTACCACCGCCTTTATTGCCCCCATTCAATCCTCGATCTTTTCTACCCCCGTTAATCCACCCCAAACCCACCTCTTCAACAATTCCCTGCTTTCCTTCCTGACGTCCCTGTTAATATCCATCTTGTATAGCCCATGTTCCCCACCCCATCCCTCTCCCTTCCACAGATTCCTAATGTCTCTATTCCCCACTGTTTTGTCCTTCCCACTCCCCACCCCTCTTATCTCATGCCCCCTTGCTGTTGCGTTGTGTGTTGGCTCTCATACGAGCCTCGACAAGGAATACAAAAACAAGAAACAAAACAAAAAAAACACTTTTCATTCAACCATGTCTCGGTTGCTTCGGTCAGTTTGCCCATTGGAAATTTGAGTCACGCAAGTTAGGATTTCAAATGCCAAAGCATATCCAGCACTGGGTGGTCAGGTCCAATCTGTCCTGAAAGTAAATCCAGCTGCTCAAAGCTTCAGTTAACGAATGACGGCCTGTGCACATCGGCCTTGTGGAAGATGCTTCGTCCTAGTATGAGCACTTTGTCAACATCCTTCGGATGTTTGTCGTAATAACCTGCTATTAATCGTTTGCACTCGCCTGTTGTACATTCCCCTGTGATTGTACGTTAGTGAGGCATCGAGTCAATCAGCAGGATTCCCATTGGCGTCCAGAAAATACTGTATGGTTAATAGCTCGACCTGGACAAGACATTGGTCACCTCGGTACCAGTCATCCTGAACTGGGACCATCTCATGATAGAGCAGTGATCTCCTTAGGATTTATGCAATTCAAATTGAGGTATCACTCCCCCACCCACTCCCACAATTAAAGATGAAATATGTTTGATCATGTTGATTGATGTGATTTTTGCAGAACTATAAAGCTTTACAGAAGGAAATTCCAAATGACAAACCAGAAATTAAGAAAAGCAGGAGTTTGAATTGTCAGAAGGTACCAAGTTGTAAATATCAAGCTGGTTCCACAGTAACATTTGCTCTTTGCAAAGGCAAACTACCAAACCCAACTCTATCCAAAACATCAAAATAAAGTAAAATAGTGAAAGGACAATGTGGAGAGGGAAAGAGGGTCACAGTAGGACTCAGCATCGTGTTTGTATGAAGTCGGGAATAAAGTTCTGCATGTATAAATGTGGCGGATAGAGCTCATGCAGTATGAAGGGAAAGAATAGAGAGGGAGTGAGGGAGAGTGACACAGGATGAGTCATGGAGGCTCTTGTGAAACTTGGAAGAAAAAAAGTAGAGAGGGAAGCAACTCACACTCACTGTACCGACAGAACTCGCAGAGAAGATGGGGACACCTCTCATGCAGCCTGGAACCAAGCGAGGCAGTGCACAGCCAGAGCCAATGGACACCAAGAGCCTGCAGCAGACAGCGTGCAGCCCAGAGCCAAGGGACAGAGAGTGTGCAATCCGGAGCAGAGGGCCAGCGTGTCTAAGAGAACCTGGGAAGAGCCTCAGCGCAAGTGGAGCAAAGGGTGAAGTGAGACCCAAAATAATCGTACACTTGCACAGGCCAGGATACATCTTGGAGAACACAGGTACAGAGGCACAATCTGAGGTCTGGCTCATACATGTGCTCTGGCTCTTCTCCTCACCTCATCTCCTCCTTTCTTTTTACACCTTCCCGACCATTCTTTCTTTGCCTTCCCACCATCCTTCTTATCCGTGTGTTCCTCTCTGCTTGTGAGTTTAGATAAGGATAGGCAGTTCTCTGTTTTATTAGACTACATTCTTATCTTCATACAGGCTGCATATGCATTTGTGCTCCAGAAAATAAGGGATTAAAATTAAAAAATAACTATTCCAATTCCGAGTGTGTGGTTATTCCTTATGGATTAAATTGGTGTCAAAATCATACCTTGTGGAGCATTTCTTTTCCCCGCAAATGGAAAATGATTAGAATCCAAGCAAAAGATGCGCGGACTTTTCCCAATAGTACTCGCTAGCAATCAGGTTCAGACACTTGATGATCTATGGCTCGTACTAAGGAGCGATTCCAACAAGTTTTAGCTTAGTGTCATCGGGTACAATATTTAGAAGGAACTTCAACGAAGAGGCCATTAGGCTCATCAGCCTGCATAATCAAGACATCTCAGGACACCACCTCACTACTTCCAGATATCTAAATCAATTTTAAAACCATCTACTGACTCCACTGCCACTACCATTGCAGGGAGACCATTCCATGGATTCACCACTGAGTAAAAGGCCCCTGCCTTACTCCCATCCCCTGCTTTTTTTTTTTTTTACGGTAAACTATTGACCCTTTCCCCGTCAGTGTCCGTTCTGTGGAAAAAATTTCTGCACTAATTTTGTCTATACCCTTCATTATCTTAAACATCTCTATCATATTCCCTATGTAACCACCTCCTTTCTAATGTATAAAGTACTTTCTCTTTCACTGCTCCTCATAGATTTAGTTTCACTAAGCCCAGATAAATCTATTTGCCTCTTGTTGTACCCTCTCAATGGCAGGCAGCAATGTTCTGATAATGCTTAAAAATAAAATAAAATAGGATAGTGATGTTGAAGGATATATTCACAAGTGATGCAGAAAAAACATCAATTCAGGTTGATATCATCGAAGATACCAATAAAATTACACGAGACTTTAATCACTGGTAATTTCTTCACTTTATTGAGTGGAGTTCACTGCCAATCCGATGAAAGACACGGTATGAATTATGTGCCACTGTGATTGGCAAACAGAGTGATAAGTTTGATTTTTTTCACCAGTCTCAGCTTGGCATTACACCCCCCTCGAGAATGAGCATTAGGAATGATAGTTATACTAAATGGGAGGCAAAAAAACAAGAGAAATCAAAGCACAATCTAGTTTTAAAAAACAAACTGAAAACAAAGTTGGAGCGGGCATTGGTATATCCATCGTGAAAAAAGAAGCCAACGTTGATAACTATGTTTTCGACTAATTTCCTACACACACAGAGCCGAAAAGGGAATAAAGCAAAACTGCCCAGCAAACTTCATCCGGCTTAGCTATGAAATACATGACAATCACTGTGTAAGAAAGAAGCGAGTTAATAAGTTACGTAAATTGATATTTCGCAAGCGTTAGATTAGGCAAAAAGACAAAATAAGGTAACTCCATAGGAAATGGCATTTGTTTGTTTGCTCAGAGGAATCATGATTAAGAAAATCTATTCTGTTTCGTTACCTCTAGAGTAGTTATACAGAGGAAGAAATAGTGAAAGAAGTGAGCTTTAAAATACGGGACTTTGAAAATGTCTCGGGAAACCCATCAATGCCTTTCACGCCGCATGCGCAGTGCGTTCATTTTCACCGATCACTTCCGCTGATGAGGGCACTTGAACGTGCTGTTGCTCGGGCAAAATCAAATGGTCTTTTAAAGACATTGTAGCATTAAAAACGAAGAGTCAAACTGGGGACATTCCACGATTGGTTAACCACAATTGTACTTTGCGATGCAAATTGGACTCATGAAAACCTGGGGGGGAAAAAAAGAAGAAAAATCTGTGGATGAGAGGTGTCACCTCCTACACCATTTCCTTTCCTGTGAGAGGTTCCTACCATTCCTTGTGAATTCACCGAGTGGATGTAGTGGATAAGGAGAGTGCGAATGCTCGATGGACTGCAGCCTAACCTCAACATCAGTGTTCACCCGTCACTTCGTTGAGCAAGACACAAACGGAAGTGGGGCCCTCTTGGAATCATCCAAATCCTGAACTATTCTCGTGGAATGATTGGGTCTCGTGGCTACAAAACCACCGTGTGTTTAAAGCACTCCTATTAGACTTCAGCGGTAAAGAAACAGCAAATATCTGGTCTACTTGCTGAAGAACTAGTACGTAATCACAATGCTTCGCTGCTGGCAAAGTCAATCAACACCAATGGCGGAGCACTCTCATGCTATGCCAACGGTGGATGGGGAGGGATTGTTACATTTCCATGACTTGCAGGGGTTGCAAAAGTTGATTTGGAGCACCCACACGTCCTCAGAGGGTTAGAGGTTAGAAAATTACCTTTTAAAAAAAATCATTGTATGTTGGTAACTTTCATTTCTATAATTAATCTAGGCCTATTGTACTTCTAATTTCATGTTTTTGAGTGGGGTATGGGGGGGGGGAAGGGGATCATGTCAAGATATATTTTTTTTAATACAAGAGCTGATCACTTAAGGGCTTGTGAAGGTGATTATTATTTAATTTTTTTTTCCTTTCAGCAGTTCTAAGCTTCATTCAATATCACTCTATCAATGAGGCCTGCACTATAATTCTAGCACATACATTTGATGAGTAAATGAGCTTGGTGAGCCTTAGTAGCTAAATAATTGATGTAAACCTCGGTGTTGAAGAAGATGTCGAATACGAATTCACACAATACAATTGATACGTACAGGGCCAACATATCAATCATTATCTCGTATGCACGATTATTTTTCAAGGGGTTTCTGTGCATGCACGCCGATGCATATGTGGGGCGTCAGCGTCATTTTGAAAGTCCCGTGTTGAACCGAATTTTTCCGTGGATCAGCAATAAAAAAATTAACCTCAATTTCCCATCCAAGTTAAAGCTTTCAAAAACACTGCTATTCCTTATTAATAAAACAAAAAAAAGGCTAAAGCCCAACTTCATATGCTAATACCACTATGAGTACTTCGATTCTATTGCCAAATAAATGTCAGAATTTTAAAAAATAAAAAGATCATAACGACGAGGTGGAGCGGCACAAATGCATGTCGCCCACTGAGGAGGTAGTTGATTAAACGCATGTGAAAAAAAAACAACAAAGGAACACCAAAACCTACAATAAAACATACAGTTTTAAACATGCTGCATATTCGCAGGTTAGTTGCTCATGAAAGCGAGGGATTTCAGGTGCCATGGTGGTGTACGATGGCTCGGCTCTTGTGTGTGTGAAAGAGAAACTTCATTTATGCACATTTTGCTGAACCACACAATGCTAAAACAAACTTCATCTTCTTTATCCAAACATGATGTGAAATAAAATAAAATAACAAATGCTAAAAGGACACATTGAAAGAAAGAAATGTATATTCGCATGCAACATCCCAAACCATTTTGGTCATACTTTTCTCTCGAATGCCTAAAAAGCACAATTCGGATGAAGGGCTGCTTTGCTCTGCATGAATTTGCAAATCAAGAATGTTTGTCTGTGTGATATGCTCAATACGAGCGGTCGGTTCTGCGAAGCAGTTTGGTTAAAAAAAAAATCCCAAGCAACTTGCCACTCTGTCGTGAGATAAAGTCAGGGTAAGCAAACAAAAATAAGGTGAAGATGAAGCACAAAATAGCCTCTGCATCCAGGTGTGTCACCAGCTTTGCATCTGTGGTACTTTATCCCAAGAGGGGTGGAGGGGGGGGGTGGGAGAACTTTTAATCAAAGTACCATTTTGATAGAATGCTTTTTATACAAAACGTGAAAAGCAAAATGTGCACAAAAAAACAGTGCCCAGGATATACTTAACCACATCTGCGTGCCATGGAGGCCAAAGTGGCACTAGGACAGTGTCCAAAACCCACGACTCACGGCCTTCACCGTCTCACCATTTCACTTCCAATTTTTTCCCTACATGCAGTACCAGAATCAGTCATTACCTCTGACAGTGGAAGGCAACATTCTATTGTATTAGGCACTGCTGTGTAGTTAAAATGCCTTGTTAGTTTACACTTATCTTAACCCATAATCAAAATTTGACCAGATATATCCTCAAGAACTGCATAGGGCGTTATAGGTGTGCCACCTGTCCTCAAAAAATTTTCACTGCACGAAAAAAAAAAGCATTTGATAAATCCTTTCTACAATAAGGAAGCCAGTAGCAAGCAAGTCGCTTGCCACATCGCAGCTTGATGAAAGCAAGTTGCTGGTGTTAAAGAAGACCTCAACGAAGAGGGAATATGATCACTTCAGGTCAAAGTTTCTTGATGCAATCCATGAAATAGTATACAATTCAATCATCGATTTCCTGTTACAGACTTCAAAAAAAAAAACATGATTCCGGAAGGATGGGGTCAGAAATTGGGGAAAATATAACAGCCGAAAGGAAGTGGGCGCACAGAAGACAGAAAATGTGGGAAAACATGCAGCAGAACTAGGCAAAGGGGAGACAGTGTAGCAGACACTTGAGGAGCAGAAACGGAAATGGGAAAGCGTAGGGACAAGCAGAATACCCAGGGTGTGGAGTGGGAAGGCTGGGATGCAAAGAATGCAGGGAAGTGATGAGCGGTGTTAGAGGAGGAGAGGAGATGACCAGGCCTGAATTTAAATGGGTGGAATGGGTGAATATGAAAAGTGGAGAGGGGTGGGATGCATGTGTGAGGGAATGGAGGGGTGCAGACAACAGATGGTGAAGAAAACAGATGTGAACAAAGAAACCAATGTGAAAGTGAAAGCGGGGGATGACAGAGAAAAGATGGTTGAGAGAATGAGAGAGAGACCAGTGGTGGGGAATTGGAGAGACGTGGAAGAGGAGAATTAGAGAAAGTGGGCAGGGTGGGATTTGAGAGTGATAAGTGGATGAAGAGGAATTAAAGAGCAACAAATGTACAATTGGGGATTCAAGAGAGAGAGAGAAAGAGAGCAAGAGCTGATGGGGATGAGAGAGATGGGGGGGGAGGTTGATAGAGGATTTGAGAGAGAAGCAGGCTGAACAGAAATTTAAGGCAAGGCAATAGGTGGAGGGTGAGTGCAAAGAGATGTGGGAAGAGCATTGTTGTACAAACTTTGGGGATGTGGGGTGGGGGGTGGGGTATTTGCTTCAAGAGGGAGACAGTGGGAGAAGATGGTTAAGACAGCGTTTTGGAAGGTTGGGGGGGGGGGGAGTCAGAGCGAGGCAA
>CM068956.1:38060007-38088119 GCA_035128595.1 Eptatretus atami | reverse complement strand
AAAGACCTAGCAACAGAGTCAATTCAAGAATTATTACTATGTGCCAAGGAGCTTGGACAAGAAGAAGTCAAGAAATTTGTTCAGGACAGATTGATAGTGGCTGAGCAATGTGATAAGCCACATGTTTCAATCCATGACCATCTGCGCAGGAATAACGCCCCAACATTTGCCACTTAATACGAAGTGGTAAAACACACAAAGGACAAAGACCAAGAAATTGTTCTGAAGACAGACAGAAAATGTCCTCCCGACGATCTAATTACTGCCTATGAGGTGGGTCGGCCAGTTCATTTGCCATTGAACTCAAACATGAGCTTCTTCCGGTCCCTGTATCCCCTTGCCGAAATGAATGGTACACTACGCACTGGAAACAAGTCATTACTTGCTAACGTGATAACATAAGACATAGACTGTCCTGAGACAATTCAAATTCATGACACGTCAATTGCCTTATCATTGATGGACAAGCATTGGTAGTAGCCTGGAAAGCCTGATGAATGCTGTAACCTTTGGAGATCTGGCCGACACGTACGTGAAAACTGTGCTGAAAGCAGGTTCCAAATATCAAAGAATTGATATGGTGTTCGACAGATACAGGAAGAAACAATCAAGGGTACAACCAGAGAGGGTTTCCTTAGAAGCCGGTTACTGGCGACCCGCAGCCGTCTACTCAGAGAAAAATGTCAAAGGTCGCCGCCCACTTACTTCAGAGGCAATTTTTCGATTTTTTTTTGGTTTTGTCACCACAAAATCTCTACTCCCCCTGTTTGACATCCGAAAATGGAATATGGTTTCCTTAATGATGCTAGTTCATCTACACTATTATTATGTCACACTTACTTCAGATTGCTCACTGTACTCCACATGTGCAGTATCATCTCCCTATTAAGAACTAAGGTATGGCCCAAATGTTGCTAAAATGACTCTTTAAAAGTGCTTAGATACTCCATCTTCCAGACACCTTGGTGTGCCCTAAACCATGGCCTAAATTAATGAACCCTGTTTAAAAGCTGCTTGAACTAACTATACAGTATAGCTGAATTTCAGTCAACCAGTCAGTCAGTCATTATGATTAATGCAACTACATCCAGTACAGGCCTAACCACTTGTTTTTGTGGAGTTTCCACCCCAACAGAATGATAATTAATATGAGAACTATTTCATGTCAGAAATCATGCTAGAATGCATCTCCAGCCATCTAGGATCTTCCGGCTTCCAGGGCCCTAAGTGGCCCTGGACCCCGGCCATACAGCTGCGCTCTCTTTGCTCGCGTGATGGTAACCTGCTACTTTTAATGGTAGCCTCCTACTCCAAGAAATAAGGAAACCCCTGAGAGTGCGGCGCAGTAAAGCAGCACAGCCAATCAGACGGCTTGTGGAAGGTCGTGATGTACCTCTTCCAATGAACTGGTCAAATTTTCTGTCACTCGCTGATATGAAGCAGACTAGCACATTTCTTGTCTGAGGACTGTGTTTGCAGGCACCTAAAGGATAAAGAAATTGTAGTTGCCGGGGGATTAGAGAGGAACTCGAGGTCAAGTCATCAAAAGGTACAACTGATTCGACACCTCTGAAATCCACACATGAAGAAGCCGACACAGATTGGTGCTGCATGCCGTCCACAGCCAGTTATACAGTTGTTGTGTCTTCCAGGGACACTGATGCTCCTGCTTCTGGTATCCACTTCGACGTAGCAATGCGAGCATCTCTGGATGATGTCGGCACATCTAAGAAACGCGGTATATACCCATTGATAGCAGTTTTCAACAAACTACCAAGAGGCTCAGCAGCATCCTTGCTAACATATCACGCATTGACTGGGTGTGACACCACCTCCGACATCGCGAATCACACCAAACGATCATAGAGAAGGTCTTCGAGATAACACCATGAATTGCTGAAGAACTTGGGCATTGGTGAACTCACAGAGGAAACCATCAAATCTTCAGAAACCTTTGTCTGCAGAATATACAATGTGCACACAACAAACTGTTGATGCAGCACAGCATTTATTGTTCTCCAAGACGGGAAAACCAGAAGGCATGGCCCCACAAGTGATGCGCTCCGTTTCCATTTGATGAGAGTACACTATCAAGCGATATGGAGAAATTCCCACTGCCCACATCCTGAATTCCCTGCACCCTCTGAAATGGGATGGAGACTTGGGGAATCAAGACTGCAACCCATACTGTTTGGCATTGAGTCCCATTCCAGACAGTTGCCTTGAGATGGTAGCCTGTGCATGTCGGAAACATGCAAGACTCGACGCTGCACATGCCGGAATTCAGGATTACGATGCACATCAATGTGTGCATGCCAGCAACAGATTGATGATCAGACTCCTTGCCTGAATACAATGTGATTTGCCGAAAAGATGTTAGGCATTCCTGAAAACTGTTTATGCTGACTGAAATTTGTTCACGTAGCAGCATGATAGAACTTTGTTTAGTTTTTATGATTACGACTAGCAACTTTAACTTCTACATTTTATTAATAAACATCGGTAACCATTAATTAAAAATGCTTCAAATATGTCTTACTCATTTTTCTTGACCCTCAAACGTAGGTCTAGACATCTCATTTGTCAGGTTTGCATGCATAGTAACAAAGTTACAGCAGAAAATAGATTTTTTGTTAATGGCGGTAGCTAATTAGCATAATAATAGATTTGGCATGTTACGAATTTTATTAGCCTGTAGCTTTGATCCATGCTGAAGGGACATTTCTAAGATGCGTACATGTGAACAATGTGCATTTATTTATTTAAATGGTATAGTAGTGCCTGTCCCAAGAAAGTGCCCAAAATTGACAATTTGGCAGCCATTTTGTTTATGGTAATTAGATGGTCAAAACTCCAAATTCAGCTTGGAACAGGCTAGTCTAATTCAGCATACCTTAATTATGTTAAAAAGTCATGTTCCCAACTTTAACAAAAAATGCTTCTAGGATAAGCACATTTCTCAGAAATACGTCGTCTATTCTGTTGTATCACATGCAGAGTGATTAATCAACATGTGTGCCATCACTCCGATAAACTGGGCGTCCCGTCTGCCGCATTAGTTGGTGGACGTTAAAGACCCCACGGTGTTTTTCGTGAGAGTAAGTGAGCCATACGGCACCCTTGTCAAATTCCAAATACCTGCTCTCACCTACAGGGGGTACTGCATCAGCGACACTCCGAGCAAATTATGGCAAATCGCAGCACGTGCTTCATACGAAAGACGAAGAAGCTCGACAGGAGCATTATGCACATGGCTGAAGCACACATGAGGAACAGCAAAAAAAGGTTGATCAACACAACAGCATGACAATAAATAATTGGTTCTTGCATTATGCCTTTAGGGAGACTTGTGTATCCCTAGTCTCTAAGGTATGCCTTGTGATCATATGATTCATCATGCATGAACAAGAATATAGAGTGAACAGTATTTTGAAAGTTAAAAGAAAAATAGATAGTGAAACCCCAGCAAAAAGACAAACTCGTATCATCGTAAAGTCTAATATATGCTTCACCTTGCAAATATACTCCTGTTCTACACATTCAAAGAGTTGAAGAGAAAGAAGTGTCTCGGGTATACAACCAATTTAACGGAAACCCTCATTAAGTTTTTCAAAATAAAAATGTGAATTACTCGATCTTGATCACTGTTGCACCACCAATCGTTTGTCATGTTACATCCTAGGATGATACATGCCAAACACCCCCGATCCAATCATACACCAACTGTGATCATAAACAATCAAATGCAATGATGATGAGACTTACCTGGCTTGCAAAAAAAATGACATTTTTAACAACAATTTGATCATTTCTCATCAGGAGTTTGATCTCGAGGAACAACCACTTCTGCACACGTCAGATTTTGAAGCTCACATTTACCTGCAAGGGAGCCAAAAGGGAGTGATGTTCATTACAAAATTACTAGATCTGAATTTCATAGGCCAAGACAACATCAATATATAAGTGCAGTGAGATGAAGTCTACCATGAGTGGTCTGACAACCAGCTGAAGTTCATTTAGATTCACAACTGATTCAGACTCACGAAAACGAAAGAAAATTCCTTCGGACAATAAATTTGTGGTTCAAGCGGCACAATAATTGATTGGTTCAATGGCTCCTAAGCTTTTGCTCACCCATTGTAAAGTTAAAAAGAAGCACTCTCTGATGTGGATAAAACCCAGTTCTGAGGGACAGAATATGTCTCCTGACAAGCACGCACTATTTTGACTCATAGTTGTGATTGAAAGTGAACTTATAAACTTATTTTATCTCATTATAACTGCAATGCCAACATTAGTGTGAAACTTTCTGCCTGTTACATATTTAATAATAATCAATTCATTTAATCTCTCACGCCCATGACTATATTACTTGGCCCCCAATTTTGAATAATTCTCAACAGTGATGAAGTGATTACCGTAATCAAATGGAAAAACTTGTTGAATGGTGTTTCTCTAAACAATCTCGACAAAGGAAATTATTGCTGACTTGTGGGGAAACAAATCTTCCCATTCACCTCAAGTTATTCAAGACACTGAAGTTGAAATAGTCACGTCTTTTAAATTTTTAGGCATACATGGGCAATGTAATACATTTCCATGGTCATGGAATGTTAATTTTGGCCAACCATTATAAATGTATTCTCCTGGGTAGTCGTAACTCGAAAAATGATGTTGCCTTTTTTCTTTTCTGTTGATCTTGATGACCTTGACCCCAGGTCAAAGGGAAGCACCGTTTTCAGCCAAAATTGTTTTCCATTATTTATTTTTAGTTTCGAGCCTAACGACATGTCTGTGAGAGAATATGGTCTACATACTGTAAGTATCTTCATAGATTTATGCTCTTGCTGGTCAACTTACTTATCACCCTTTCTGTGACAGTAGGCCTACACACATATGTGTCCTTCTGAAACTGGGCCAGCATTAATGTACCGTTTATTCACGGACAAGATCTGCATGATTCTCCTAATCATCATCAGTCCGACAAGCATGTCCCTGATAAATATTGGTGCAAACTCTAAAACCTGCACCACACCACAAATCTTGTGAAGTTCATATTCTGTGATCTGCAGAAGCAGTGGAGAGGAATCTCATCTCGTTACAGCCACACTTTATTCGGTGTACGATTGCATATGGGGCAGGAAGCTGCATTGTTGGATGGCGACCAGTCCATACCTTACACTTCCATCCATACTCTGTTACTGGTGGGAGCTGTAAGTTAGGCCCATATATATAATCTTAGAACTACACAATGCTTGTTAATGTGCACGTGTATAATAGCTTCTTTCGAAGCTCCTCGAGTGGGTGGCAACTTTTGGGCTTCTGATCATTTATTTGTGAAACAATCTCCAGTGGAGGTCACCAACATCAGAAATGGATATCCGAGCTCATATAGCTGACAAACTTTTCCAGACCTGCAGTTGTTTCTGGTGATGACTCATTGCGTTTCCAAGGGCAGCAAATGAAGATACCACATCGGGGAAGACTTCTTCATATCTGCCAGCAGCTAAGTTGCCCTTGGCAGCAAACTTTCCAGTTTGATCTGCTCCGAGAAAGCATGGAAGCCTGGCAGTGCACCACCCTTTGCTCACCCAGTGCATGGAATACAAGTGACACCAAGATGACTCGTTTCTTGTTCCCTGTCCGTGACAAGCATGTGTCTTTGCATAGTCGTGGATAACATCTGATAATCAGAACTAGGATGTCTGAGGAGCTACGGAATTGCACATGCGTCCCCAGATGCAGTTTACAGCATCTAGACTGTGTAGGATGATTCTAGTGTCCGTTTCTTCTTGCTTGCTGCAGAGGTGTGTACGTCAACACTGTTGGAATCACAGTCTTTCCTTGACATGACAATGAAGGTCTTGGTTGTTTCTTAAAGTGGTGCAAGGCTTTCTTTGTGTGTGTACAGAGTTATTTGGACTTTCATCTTTGCACTTGAAAGGAACTGTTTTGCTGATACCTTCTCTACAAGATGTGTTGTCTTCCACACAATAGACGATGGCTGGCTTGCCAAGTTTGCGCCTCACCTTGTGGCTTCCTTCAGTGTTGCAAGACATCGTAGCGATCAAACACTCATTCACCTCACAGTCATTGGCCTTGCTGTCCAGTGTAGCAGTGAAATGATTGGCCAGCTCTGCTCATTTTTATTTTAATCCATGCTGGCATGGCTTGCCTATTGCATGCACCACAGCAATACCATCTATGATGGTGACCTCCTTCTGCGGAAGTTGAACATCATTGACTGAAACATTCTTTGGGGGGAAACCTCCAGTATGGCCATGAGTTTACTTTTGTCAATGCATGGAGAAGCACTCCAGTCATGGAGAACAAAGCTTGTGGGAGTGAGGTGACATTCATACTGACCAATGGCTCCTTGTGATTCAAACTCTGCGTCAGACCTGCAACAATTTGCATATGGGCAAAACAGTGCCCTGTCATCCCTTCAGTCTCCACTACTTGATCCAAGCCAGTTTTGCTTCACGACCTTTCTTGCGCTTGCCAATATTTTCAGCTCTGAACCTTTTATTCTTGCCAGAAGGTGGACCTTGTCACTAATAGATGCGTTCTAAACAAAGGAAGCGTACTCCTGGCACAATTTCATATTGTGTGGAGATGTTTTTCTGCACTCTCTGACATTGATGACTTTGGTGGTGATATTCACCAGGTCGTCATCCTCGTATAGTTCATGGGGTTTGTCGAAACTTGAACATTGTTTCAGACGAAGGATATTATCCTTGTTGTCTCGTCCAGCCACAGAAATGCAACTCTTATACTATAAACAATTTTAGTATTTGTTAGATCTAGATCAGCAACAGATCATCCTGTATTTCTTGATATTTAATGTTATAAACACACATTTTTCGCACAGTCATGGCTTTTAAAAACATTTTATTCATCTTTAACTGAAAAGAACATAAATATTCATGAAGGTTGCATGTATTCCATTATTCTGGCATAACATGTTGTGTAGGCAAGAAACTAATAAGCTGGAAATCAAACGGAAAAGCTGATTTGCCTAAAATGACATTTCAACTTTACCTCGGGTCAAGGTCATTAAAGGTCAACAGAAAAAAATGGAAAAAATCATTTTTCCAGGTACGAGGACCCAGGAGAATACATTTACAAGGGTGCCCAAAAATTAACATGCCACACCCATGGGACCCCACAATTGCCACACCACCCGCCCCCCACCCCTTCATTAGATCTTAAGTGGGAATAAACACCAATCACTGTGTGATGAGGCACACAATGGTTGTTCTTTCATCTTAGAAGGTTTGTTCAACTTCGATAGTGTGTGTACTGACATTGTTTCTTCAATGTCTGGTAATGGCAGTTTCGACATGGGACGACAAATCCTGATAATAGGATAGTAAAAACTGCTTCATGAAATTGGATGCCGCTACCCTTCCATCAAGAGCCTGCCACTTCAATTGAGTTACGAAAAGAGTAAAGCTATCATCCGAGATGACTTTTCACCAGCAGCACATTTTGAACTTCTCCGCTCTGGTAAACTTATCGTTCCATCAAGACAACTGTAATTGCTTTGCACGACAGGCTTTTTCCAACTGCAATCCACAACAATGAATTTCTCTAAAGTTTTGTGAGCATCAAAAGAATGGATATCAGACAATGAATCCTTGCCATCATTTCATCAACAAAATGTTGTTTTGAGATCTCCACCACTCGTCACAATGAATCTCATTCTTATTGGAATGTAATTCTGAAGCATGCAGCTGTCAAAGTACTCTCATGTATGTGCACACAACACTATATATATATATATATTATATATTATATAATATATATATATATATATATTATAGATATACAATATATATATAAAAATAAATATATATTATATATATAATATATAATAATATATTATATTAATATAATATAATATAAAAATATATACATATAATAATTATAATAAATAATTATATATATAAATATAAAATAGATATACTGTATATAATATAAAATATATATATATACAGTCAAACCCCCGCTTCATCGCGGTCACACTATTCGCCGCCCCAGGTTCATCGCGTTTTCCCTGGAACGTTAACTAATTTTTTCTGCCGGATTCCCCCGGTTAAACATCGCGGTTAATAATATATAAAATATAAATTATTTAAGGCAATAAATATAACGACGGTGGTGCCTCGACCAGTCACACAACGCACGAAACAAAAGTTCGCTTGTGAACTTCGAATATTTTCTACGTTTTTCTCCAAGCCCCACGATGGCGCCCAATGGCCCTGCACCTTCTAAGACGTCTGGCAAGGACCAAAGCGCCAGAGGAAGGTCCTGGTTTTTGGACGGCTCCAGGAGAAGGTTAAGTTGCCTCGATATATGCTTCGGGAAGGAAAATATTATGCCGCCGTTGGACGAGCACTGCTCATACCCAGCACCTCAAAACGACCAGACCAGACTAGTCGAATCTCCGGCACCTCAAACCCAATCACTGCAAAGCCAACCAGACAGACTAGTCGATCTCCGGCACCCTCAAACCCAATCACTTGATCAAACGACCCAGACCAGACTAAGTCGATCAGGCCACTCAAACCCAATCACTCCAAACCGACAAGACCAGACCGAGTCGATTTTTTTGGGGAGGCCGTTTCCCCATATTCATCGCGGATTTTCCTTAGCGCGGGAGTTTGGAACGTAACCCCCGCGAGAAACGGGGGATACTGTATGTATATGTAATATATATATATATTATATATATATATATATAATATATATTATATATATATATATATAATATACCGGCGTATTGGCGTGCGCCTTGTATCCGCTAACTCGGAAGGATACTTGGGTTTGGATGATCGCTTGAGGATGGGAGCTCTGCATGGGCCGCGCTATGAGACGGTTGTAAGGGCAGCCCGGAGTCCATGGCCGAAATCGAATCCATATCCCTGGTGTCGTAAGTGGCGACCAGGGTTGCGTTCAGGAAGGGCATTTCGGCGTGAAACCTGTGCCAATAATCGTATGCGGATCATAACGAATGATCCGCTGTGGCGACCCCGAACAGGAGCAGCCGAAAGATGAACAAACATATATATATATGTATATATGTATATATATATATATATTATTATATTATATATATATATATATATATATATAAATTCCTTTACAGCAATCTCTGTGTGGTGTGTCTGTCTGTCTGTCTGCGACCGCCGTTTTCTCGACAAACCGCCGGTCTGATCTGATTGAAACTTGCCAGGAATATTGCCGGGGGACCCGCGATTGCCTTTTCAGTTGATATTTAATCGGACGAGCGGTTCCCAAGTTACGGCCATTTTTATTGCTTTTTTCATGTTGGAAAAGGTGTATATATCGCAGTTTTTCTGAAGGTCGTTCCACCTTTATCATGCATTTTCTCCAAAGATATCTCAGAATAATATGATAACAGCATATTAATAATAATAGCACAATAAATTGGCCAGTAATAAAAAGAATAACGTGAATACGAATGACCAAAAAGTCTTGTCAACCAATAACGACCTAATTATATTTGTCTGTCAACCAATAATGACGCAATACGTCCTGTCAACCAATGACAGGACACGGTGCATGATGTCACAAGAATGACGTCACAATTATGTTTATTATTTATGTGTTTATTATTATTTTTTTTGCCGATTGACGTCACAATTCTTCTTCTTCTTCGTTTGGTATGACTCACAATCGACGCTGGGGACCTGGAGTATGTTGCCCTTTTCAAGGTTTTGATATCGCCATTCTTATATCCTAATACCCGTTCAGCTCTGTTTCCAAGTGTTTCCCAAGGTTTGAAAGCTGTTTCCAAGGTTTGAATTAATTGTTCAAATATTAATTAACCCAAGGTTTAAATTTTCCCACAAGGGAAACAGCTGTTTTCCGAAGGTTTGAAAGCTGTTTTTTCCAAGGTTTGAATTAATTGTGTGCTTGGTTAGACATTTGTGAAGACATTTACAGAGAGAGGCGGCGAGAAGAGGTGGGGGGAAAGAGAGGGGGGAGAGAGGAGGGCGAGGAGGAGGCGCGAAGAGAGGGGGATGAGAGAAGGGGGGAGAAGAAGGGAGAGAGAGAGGGCAAGAGAGGGGGCGAGGAAAGAAAAGGGAGGGAGAGAAGGGAGGGGTGAGAGAAGGGGCATCAATATCAAGAAGGGGGGAGAGAGGAGGGGCAGAGAGAAGGGGGGTGAGGTGGGGGCGCGAGAGAGGGGCGGAGAGAGAGAGGGGCGAGAGAGGAGAGGGAGAGAGGAGGGGCGAGACCTAGAGGGGCGAGAGAGGGGGGGACGTTCACAATTCTTCTCTTCTTCGTTTGAATATGACGTCAACAATTGACGCTGCGGGACCTGAGTATGTTTTCCCAGGTGTTTCCGCAAGTTATGGCATTTATGATACGGTTTGGTCCGATCTAATTGAAAATGCCCAATCCAGTCGTCTTTACGAGAGCGACAGGAACGAAGCTAACATATCTGGCAACGGCACTGCTACGGCACGCACCTAGGGCCGCACTAGTATCTATAATTCCGGAAATTTCTGTGTGTGTATGTCTGTCTGTCTGTATGCGTGTCTTGCGACCGCCGTTTCTCGACAACCACTGGTCCGATCTATATTGAACTTGCCAGGTAATATGCTGGGGACGCTGAGCAGTGTGCCTTTCAAGGTTTGTATAATCAGACAAGCGGTCTCCCAAGTCAACGGCCAATTTATTTATCAACAATGACAGGACAACGGTGCTAATGACGTCAATACTGACATCGCAATTAAAACGAAATTTGTAAATTTTTTGCACGTACCGCCACGCACTACGGGCCCCGCAATAGTATATCTAAATATTATCATATATTATATATATATATATATATTATATATATATAATTATAATATATAAATAATATATATAATATCACGAGGTGTGTTCAAAAGTATCCAGTCTTTTAATTTTTCGTGGCGTAAACATGAAGCTAGGGAGGCGTGCTTTGGTGCACGTATGTAGGCCGGATCCTAATTGCGTATGCGTGAATATTTTTCCTGCCTGCAAGAAGCTGGTCAGTTCGCCGACAGACCACGGATGAATGAGGAAGTTGCAAGTGAGTCGCCGTCATGAATTCGTTTTTGTTAAAATGACAAAAAACTTGAACAACGCTACTGCAATCAAAATTTTGTGTAAAGCTTGGCGATTCCCAAGTTGGAACGATCCGCAAGATTCAACAGGCTTCGGGAACGAAGCAATTGGGCACCACACAGATAAAAGAGTGGTAGAACCGCCTTTCAAAGATGGTCGCACATCACGTGAAAGATAGGGTGAAGCACAGTTCTGGCTAGGCCCCTCAAACAATTCCCCGAAATGAGAGAAACGTCATTGACCCAAGTGAGGACCCTGCTGATTGCAGGATCCGTTGAATTCACGATCAGAGAACTTGCAGACGAGCGAGCGTCCAGCAATTGGATCCCGTTCATTCCATGTGATCGAGGATTTGGGCTTAAGGAGAATCTCAGCGAAGTTCGTGCCAAGCTGCTAAGATCGAGCAGAATCAACTCCGTTTTGGAGATCGCACAGGAATGCTGGACACTGGACAGATCCAACATTCTTCAACACAGTGCGGTCACTGGCGATGAAACCACAGTGATCCGTCATTTTGTCAAAACGAAAATCATGGCACTCACTTACACTTCCTCACTCATCGGCGATCTGTCGGCCGACGGACAGCTTCTGCAGGCGGAAAAATATTCACGCAATACAAATTAGGATCGTCCTACATACGTGCACCAAACCACGCCCCTCCCGAGCTTCATTTGTTTACGCCACGAAAATTAACGTTGGTACTTTTTGAAACACACCTGCGTATATACAAAATAATGTATAGTATATATATATATATAGGATATATATATAGTATATATATATAATATATATATATAAAATATAAATGACCGTTTTTTACAGCCATTTTTCCCTGCTGCTGACAGGGTTAGCTTTTCTTGAGGCAATGTTTTTATGGCCGATGCCTTTCCTGACGCAACCCTGGTCGCCTCTTACGACACAGGGATATGCGTACACCTATTCTAACCGGCAGACCAGTACACTGGGATACTCATTTTCGCCGGCCCTTTTTCAAGAAAGGGATGACAGGGCTGAAAATTCACCCCCGCCCCCCATGTACGTGTTAATTCAGCAGCCAACGGTGGCTTGAACTCAGTGACCCTCGGATCCCCAAGCCACCACCCTAACCACTTAAGCCAAAACACCAGGCCTTAAATATATATAATATTTATATATATATAATATATAAATATAAAACAACAAATATAATATATATTGACAAATATATTTTATTTATTTTTCATTATATAATATATAATATATACAAATATATATATATTATATTATATTCATTATATATATATATATACAATAATATATAGATATATATATATATATACAAATATATAAAATATATATATATAAATATATATATATATAATATATTATATATATATACTTTTTATAGATATATATAAAAAAGTATATATATATATATATATATATATATATATACACATTAAAGTTCACACGCCTTCACTTTCTTCTTCACTTGCCCTGCCGATTTCTTACCCTGAGGAGATGCCAGCACGAAAGCTTTCGGTCAACTATATGTTGTGTTTGTTATCCATATATAATATATATAATATAAATATAGAATTATATATAACATATAACTTATATATATATATAGATATATATAATATATATATATAAAATACCCCAGAGGGAGTGCCGGTCACTCTGCCCATGAGGTCGAAAGTAACTCTGTGCCAACTGGATAGGGGCAGCTTCATAAAGTTTACGTACGCTCTACTTCCGTTTCAAAACACCCCACCCCCCTCTTGTATGCAGGCTAGTGACCACCCGCACCACCCCCTCAACATCGCCTAATCGCTTGCCAAAGCCAGCAGTTCCTTATGAACCGATGTTTGATAAGCCACGACGATGCCGTCCTAGCGGGTTGTAATTTACCTTTTTCTTTTTAATTATCACAGCACGCAATTTAAAAATAAAAGTTACAAATTTGACATTCAAAACGATGTGTTAATGTCATAATGAAAGTAAGTGTGCAATAAACTTGTATTCCATTGTTTTAGTTAAATCTGACAAAAGCTCAAATGTAATATTTGTCTCGGAGAGTTCCGTTCTTTAATTTTTTAATACTTTTTCTTTTTGTATGCTACTTTATTGAACGGCCCATACGGGAATCACGACGAAGTTTGAAGGCTATAAAATCGGAACGAGAGCAAATTTCAAAAAAATGTCTCAGTGTTGTTCTAGATTTAGTCCATAGCTATCTGAATCACTAATTAACATTGGATCTCTCTGATAAATGTGGGGAGGAGAGATACGATTTTGCAAATCGACGATTTTCGCAACTTTGACAGCCTCGTGACTTTTGGACCTCGACCCATTGGACGACTTTGAAGTTTATATCGTTGTGCCACGTCTCATCGACCTTATCCATTCTATCTTTGTTATTTGTCTCCACTCGGTTTGATTGTGGACGACGGATGGAACGGACGTACTACCATACGGACGGAACGGACGGACAGACTCGAGACTGGGGTTATGAATAGGCTCACTCTACTTTGAGATGATAGAGATGACCTATAAAATATATAAAAAACAGGACGTAGCCAGGCTGAGCCAGACGGCAGTCACCTCGTCGCTCATTTACTGAAATATGATCTGCCTGAGCGCTCTGGCCATCTGAGCTCCCTGCGGGAGTAAACTATCAAAAGCTACCGTATGCCTTCTGAATACTCTTTTCTCACTCCTATCACAATACCTAAATAGGACAATACCCCCCCCCCCCTGGTTCATCTTAATGTGGTTGAAATGAACATAACATTTTAAAATTTTGAGCATTGAAATTAGCCAGAATAGTTTCTGAGCATAAAAATGCCATTGGCTCTGGGCGCCTGAGCGGCCCCCAGGACCCCTCGCCGTAATGGCTTCGCGCCGTTGGCGCTCGCGACGTCTGCGGCCTACGTCTACGCACACCGTCACGTCAACAAGTTCACCTCTTTTCGCCTCATCGCTTTTGACCTCTGGCTACGCCCTTTTTAAAAATAGAAAATGACCCCGCGAGGAGATGATGTAAGCGAATTTTTTAAGATATGATGAGATAGGCTCAGATGATAGGGGAAAGGATTAAAATGTTGCCTATATGGCATTAACTTCCAAAATAGGCCGATGTGTCCCTTACATCACTCCTCGCGCGCCTCATATTATAAATAAAAATATATATATATATAATAAAAATATATATAAAATAAAAAAAATATATATAAATAAAAAAATATATACATATATTATATGTATGTAATATTAGATATTATATATAATAATAGATATATATTATAGATAATATATATATAATATATTATATTTATATATATATATATATATTATATATATATTATATCATATATAGATAGAAACAAACACGACATAATAGTGACCGAAGCTTTTCGCTGCTGCACTCAGGGGTTAAAAAAACGCAGCAAGTAAGAAGGAAGTGAAGGCGTTAGTGCTTTATACGCAGGTTCAATAACGGTAGACGCTTGATTTGGTTCAGCGCCGTAATGATGTCACGGTTATCCGAACCGCCATTGTCCCATCATCTTCACCTCGAGCTCCATTGGCTGGAGAGAGTTCGTCGATGATTGACGTTACAACCACATTCCTTGAGAGAGGTAGGAGGGGTTTCCCCTAAGGTCCATTTCACCATTTTGTAACCGTATTTCCCTTGCCTCTTTCCATGCTTAAAGGACACAGAGATCGTACAAATTCCTTTTGATGACATGCTTGGATCGGTGTCAAGGATGAGGTTGTTCCAACATAGGTAAATGAACGAGCTCCGACCTTGGCTAATATCCTGAACATATCTGCATTGTACTGGTCTGGTACAGATCAGGGTTGGCAACCAAGTGTGTGCAATGCCAGGATGCAAGCAGTGTAAGTGGCTGGTGGTTGCTGGGATATCTTCTACATGCCCCCCTCTCTCGCCCCTCCTCTCTTCGCCCCCACTCTCACCCCCCTTCTCTCGCCACCTTTTCCTCTCTCCCCCTCTCTTGAATAGACGCCCCCTCTCTCTCACCCCCCCTCTCTCGCCCCCCTCTCTCCTTCTCTCTCCCCCTCTCTCCCCCTCGCTTCCCTCACCCCTCTTCTCTGTAAATGTATTCACAATGTGTGTTCTAACCCTCACAATCTTTGTTCAAATCGCCAAGGATGTGTGTTTGATCCGATCAGCCAATCTTAGTGTTGAGCGGCCCACGTACCGAGTTCCATCAGCACTTAACTCAAAATAACATTGCTGCGTTTGAGGGGGGTAGCAACATCCTTGTTGACTGATGTCAGCAAACACGAGGGTAAGATTACTTGGTTGCACACGCCGAAACATGTTGGATCAATATGTTTGATTTGTTACTTCAAACCTTCGTGACGATTGCCCTTTCCAGGGGCATCCTGATAGAGATGGACATTGGTCCGGACCAATCTTACGATCTCTTGTGCGTGTTAGAACTTTGTGTATGCATCTCTTAACTATATGGCTCAGGATAAACCATTTTCACCGATATTTCATGATTTTTGTCAATTTCAGCAGGAAGATTACAAGGTGAACAAATCCTCTGTGTGCTCTGTTAACCAGGATATTGATCAAGGCAATTTTGTACCTCGTGGAGCTGTAGGCAGTCCCAGCGAATGGATCTTAGGGGAAACCCTCCCCCTCTCTCAAGGATGTGCGTTGCCAACGTCAACCATCAACTAACTCTGCTCCAGCAATGGAGCTTGAGGTGAAGATTGATGAGCCGACCAATGGCTAAGGGATTAACTGTGACGTCATTACGGCTGAACCATCAGCGTCTACCTTTATTGAGACCTGCGAATAAAGCACCACACCTTCACTTCCGTCTTCACCTGCTTGCCATATTTTACCTGAGGAGTGCAGACACAAAAAGAAAAACTTCGGTTACTATTATGTCGTGTTTGTTTGTATCCATATTAAAATTCTGTAGTACCAAACATACTGTATATATATATATATCTATTATATATAATATATATATATATATATGTATATATATATATATATGTTATAAATATGTATATATATTGTATTATATATATATATTCTATACATATATATAGTAGATAATATATATTTATATATAAAATATACATATAAATAAAAAAATTAAATATATATATATATATAATATATAGTATATATATATATATATATATATATATATAATATATATATATATATATATATGCTGACCGGTATACAAAGCTATACCAAACCCAACACTTCTCGGAAAAATCCCATTACGCTGTTAGCAGCCTCCGAACACGAATTTTACCTCAGGGAACAACTTGAGATTTTACGCACGATCGGATAGCGGAATTTATTCCAGATTTATTTTGACAAAAAAATAACTCCCAAAGCCTCGGAGTATTTAAAAGGTAATTTTTCACAAACATGCATGTCCTGAAACTGCAACATTGAAATTCTTTTGTTTTTTTATTGTTTTTTAATGACCATAGCTTTATGAAAATAATACTTCAAACTTCATCTTTTCCAGAATTACAGTCTGATATGTGTCCATTATGCCTTGTGAAATTTTCAAGCTGTAGCTACTCTGGTTATTGCCTGTTGCCTATGGACGTGAATGTGTGCAATGATTGATTGTGTTTGAAATTGAATTATTAATGAAAGTTTAAGTGGCATTATAGTCCAGCAGCCAACAGCTTAACCGGAAGTGGAGTATATACAAGTTTTTGGCGTTGATTGGTTCACTGAGTCATAAATATAAGAATCCGCTTGATGACACCTGTCACCATTGGGCATTTTTTCTTAATTTGCATAAAACAAGATGGCCCCTAGTGTTCTATTGAATATACTTAATTAGATATCTCGGCTTCTGAAGGGATTTTAAAAACAATTTCAAAATGTTTTAACGCGGCCTTTAAGACATTAGGAACCCAATGGAATAACGTTTTATTATATTTGACAACTCCTTAATTTGCATAAATCCAAGATGGCCGCGTCAAACCTCTCGGAGGACCGGTTTTATGTCACCACATTCTGGATACAATTTGGATACATTTTAAATGATTTTGTTTTTTAGTGTTGTTGAAAAAATAGAGGTCCCATATAATACATCTATATATTACAATTTAAATATATTAGCTTCATTTGCATTCCAATATGGCCGTTGTCACTGTTAACATTTTGCCTGTATTTTGAATGACATGCTTGATGATCTAAATGGTGACAATATCATTGAACACCTTCAATTATAATATTAGTAGTTTGTCATTACGTATTACGTTTAGAATATAGTAAGCTGACAGACACCAGGTCATAAAATAAACTAATTTCGAATCCATTATATAGAATAAATGACTGAAAAGTCATAATGTTCTCCGTTAGTGTCGAATGCTGAGCAAGCCATGGCGCATAAAGAAATCGTTCACATTTCTTCT
The DNA here is from genome assembly GCA_035128595.1 of Eptatretus atami. NCBI lineage: Eukaryota > Metazoa > Chordata > Myxini > Myxiniformes > Myxinidae > Eptatretus > Eptatretus atami. The sequence goes on along the minus strand of CM068956.1, from coordinate 38,070,575 downwards.
GCCTTTAACGACTGCTGATATTAGAGTTTTATTAGTTGCATGACATTGTACACAGTTATCAACATGATGTTCCTCTCATTTGTCTGTGTTGCATTAATACCTTTATGTCTAATTGTCATCGTCGTCGTCTGCCCATCAGAGGCCTACATGCACATTTCATCAGTTCGTTATGACAGTCCTCGCATGACACCGCAAATACAGTGCCCACGGTTAGTTTACCGCTCACTCATCCACATCTTCCTGATTTGCCAAGGTCTTTCACTTTTCCAAGAGCAGCAAATCGTTTCAGAACTCTTGTGGAGCAAGGGACACATCTTCATTGTATCGATTTAGGCCAACATAGTCTTGGAACTGTCGTCACAAACGTATGCATGTCTGTTGGATCAGCGAGGGAGGGTCTAGATCAAAGCGTGTTTCCACACAGCGCCTGCAGGTGTGCCGTTTGACATTTTCCAGAAAATGCTTCTGTTGTGGGAGGGTTAGAGACTTCAGCTTTGGCTATGGCTGTTGGTGCCCTTTCCAACCTTTGTGGCCCATGACTTCTTCCTTGCTCAGACATTCTGCTACAGTCTTGTGTCCATAGCGATGCGGGCCATAACTTGCGATGCCTGCTCTTTGTTATATCTGGTAACAATGCATATGTCACCCACAAGTGACAAGGAGTAGCCTTCTCGCAGTACTTTCGTACCGTGACTTTACCAATCGAAATATCATGCACATGTATCACAACCCATTATGGCGTCATAGACAACAGTCCATGTCTACTATGCCTGCTGTTGTTTAACAGTAGCTTGTATGTCAATAACGGTTATACCATGAAAAAAAAAAAAAAAAAAATATAAAAAAAAAAAAAAAAAAAAAAAAAAAAAATAATAAAAATGAGGCGATTCCATGATCATTGACTGGTTAAACTGTCGCTCAAAGTTCAGTGGTGAAGCAGATGGATTGAAAGACGTCGGTTGTCATCGGCAATCATTGACCGCCTACTTGGCATTCAGTCGTCAACTCGTGTACTGCTTGTTGAACAATGATGCCCAGTCTGCCTCTTCATGAGATGTAGACAGTCTTCCCAGTGGATCACCATCCCCCATAACTTTTCAACAGGTGGTTATTACTGCTAAGTGATGACAAGTTTGTGGTGTCATTGGAGTCTCGATGGAAGGTAGTGCTCTGGTCAGCCTCTTCACAGATAATTCCATCAGCTGTTGATTTATTTTCTGACACTGTTCAGACAAACTTTCTGTGGGGGGAGAGGTGTATCTGGAGCCAGTCGATGTACTCTGCTTGCTTCTGTTGTTCTATTGCATTCTGGTCTACTCTTCCGGGTTACTGAAATCCTGGTACCTGTCTCGAACACGATATAGACATCGCTAGAAGTAAGTTTATGTTGGGATGTACTGTTTGAAGTTCACAACAAAGTCGCGGACTGTGCCCATTTGCATCCAGCAGCCAACTAGCTTAACTGGAATGGAGTATATACAATTTTTTTTTGGTTGATTTAGGTCACCGAGTCCAAAATAATAATTAGTAACGTCGGTGACAATGAAACCAGTCTCCCGAGAGGTTTGACGGCGGCCATTCTTGGATTTATGAAATGAAGAGTTTCAATCATAATAAAAGTTATTCCATTGGGGTTCCTAATGTCTTAAAGCCCGTTAAAACATTTTAGATTGTTTTTTAAAATACCTTCTTAGAAGCCGCAGATATCTTAATTATAGTATTTCAATAGAGCACGAGGGGCCATCTTGCTTTTATGCCAAATTAGAAAAATGCTCAACGGTGACAGTGTGTCATCAGCGGATTGTTAATATTTATGGTTCAGTGGACCCAAAAATATTCAATCAAAAAACTTGTATATACTCTACTTCCAGGTAATACCCCTAAAATGCCCATTGGCTGCCAGACTATATGTCGATATTGACTTCTCGGTGGATTGATAAGTAAAATAGCCATAACTTCGTCAAATTTCAACCAATTTTCTTTGAATAAGGTTTTATTTAAAAGGAAATTTATTCACTCTATCCAGTGATAACAAAAGCTCATTTTGATTTTTCCACAAGTGTTGGTTTTACCATGGCAGGTCCATATATAAATACCAAATTATATAATACATAAATACAATTAAACTCTATCTATTAATTCCAGGTGGTGTGTGTGTGTGGTGTGTGTGTGTGTGTGTGTTGTGTGTGTGTGTGTGTGTGTGTGTGTGTTGTGTGTGTGTGTGTGTGTGTGTGTGTGTGTGTGTGGTGTGTTGTGTGTGTGTGTGTGTGTGTGTGGTGTGTGTGTGTGTGTGTGGGTGTGTGTGTGTGTGTGTGTGTGTGTGTGTGTGTGTGTGTGTTGTGTGTGTTGTGTGTGTGTGTGGGTTGTGTGTGTGTGTGTGTGTGTGTCTCTGCGACGGCGTTTCTCGACAACCGCCGGTTCCGATCTGATTGAAACTTGCCAGGAATATTGCCGGGGACCGCGGATGTGCCTTTTTTCAAGGTTTGATGGATTTTTCGATTTTTTTGTTGTTGTTTTTGTTGTTTTTTTGTATTTTTTGATTTATGTATTATTGATTTTTTTTTTTTTGTTTTTTTGGTTTTTGTTTTTTTTTTTGTTTTTTTTGATTTTGGTTTTTTTGTTATTTTGTTTTGGTTTGTTTTTTTTTTATTTTTTTGATGGTTGGTTTGTTGTTTGAATAGATTTTTTTTTGTTTTTTGATTGATGTTTTTTCTTTGATTGTCTTTTTGATATTTGATTTTTGATTTTTTGTTTTTTTTGTTTTATTAATCGGACGAGCGGTTCCCAAGTACGGCCATTATTTGATTTTTTCAGTGTTGGAAAGTTGTATAATCGCAGCTTGAAGTGTCGTTCACCTTATCAGCCATTTTTTCCCAAGATATCTCAGAATATGATAAAGCATATTAATAATAATAAAGCCACAATAATTGCAATGTAATAAAAAGAATAAGTGATACAATGACCAATGATCTGTCAACCAATAACGACCTATATATTGTCTGTCAACAATAATGACTAATAACGTTCTTGTCAACCAATACAGGACACGGTGCTATGACATCACTAATGACGTCACAATTAATGTTTTTTTTTTTTTTGCACGATTTGACCACAATTCTTCTTCTTCTTCGTTTCGGTATGATGTCACAATCGACGCTGGGGACCTGAGTTATGTGCCTTTTCAAGGTTAGATATCGTTCTCATCCGTTTCAGCTGTTTCCCAGTGCTTTCCCAAATTTTGAATTGAAAGCTGTTTTTTCCAAGGTTTGATTTAATTGTGCTGCTTTGTAGACATTTTGAATACATTTAACAGAGAGAGGGGCGAGAGAGGAGGGGGAGGGAGGAGGGGGGCGAAGAGGAGGGGGAGAGAGGAGGGGGGAAAGAGGGGGGAGTGAGGAGGGCGAGAGAGGGGGGGAGAGAGAGGGCAAGAGAGTGGGGGCGAGAGAGAGGGAGGGAGAGAGGGGGGCAGAGAGGGAGGAGAGAGGGGGGGGGATGAGAGAGGGGCGATGAGAGGAGCGAGAGAGGGGGCGGAGGAGGAGGGTGCGAGAGAGGGCGAGAGAGGGAGGGCGAGAGGAGGGCGAGAGAGGGGGGTGAGAGAGAGGGCAAGAGAGGAGGGGGGAGAGATTGAGGGGGAGAGAGGAGGGGGAGAGGGGGCGAGAGAGCGGGGGGAGGAGAGGAGGGGCAAGAGAGGGGCGAGATGAGGGGGAGGGAGAGAGGGGAGGAGAAAGGGGTGAAAGAGGGGGCGAGAGATGGGGGGTGAGAGTGGGGCCGAAGAGAGGGGCCAAGAGAGGAGGGCGGACTAGGGGGCGAAGAGAGAGGGGGCGTCACAATTATTCTTCTTCTTCGTTTTGATATGCGTCACAATTGGCGCTGGGACCTGAGTATGTTTTCCCAGGTGTTTCCCAAGTTATGCCATTTATGATACGTTGGTCCGATCTATTGAAAAAAAATGCCCCAATCCAGTCGTCGTTTAGCGAGAGCGAAGGAACAAAGCTGCACATACCTGGCAGCACTACGGGCCTGCACTACGGGCCACCGCCACTTAGTATTATATAATATAATATATAAATAATATATATGTAAAATTATATAAAAATATACTGAAACGCAAAAGAAAGCTTACACTTGTTTGACATGTAATAAAATTGTAACAGTTCAAAATAAAACAACCAACAATTGCTAATTGAAACATGGCATTTTCATTGATGACCATGTCAAGTTTTTGACCAAGATACACCATCTCATAAGTTTTTCTACAGTACAGAACAGCACAGGTTGCAATTGTCAGTCCCCTTTCAATAGCGTGTGTTGGCCACCATTGTTTTGGATACAGCAGTGCATCTGTCGTGCATTACTGCCCTGACCAGTCTTTTGGATGGATTGCTGTGGATTGTCCCACCATCCTCAATGTCTGAAGCCATCTGACTTTGGCCATTCTCCTGTCCTGCCTTGCCATGGTGACTCTTGCCTCCCGATCGAGATCGTCATCTGCAGAGTTGTGGAGGGTGTCTCTGTCCATCAGGGCGATATGTCTGTGTTGAACAGCCAAGGCGACATGCCACCTCACGGTAGCTCAATCCGCCTTGCAGTATGCCCAGGCACACTGCCGTTGATCCCTTGACAATCGTGGCATGTTGATTGAAATCCCATTTGCACTGGCCTTTTTTAAAGCCAATTCAAGACATCACGCTGCACGGTCATTAAAATCATCCCGTTACCCTTGGCTAATCACTGACAGTCAAAAACGGCTGTTTCAACAGCTGTGCTACGAAGTGACCATGAAGGTTCAAGTGACCCATCCGTGACCGTTTTGTCTGACAGTGAAGGACACTATTGTCCACCAAATAATTCACACATTTACTGCCATGCAGTTGTTATTGTTGATATTTGAGGTTAAAAGGTGGTATATTTTCTTTGCGTTTCGTTAATTAAATAAATATATATATAAATTACATAAAATATACAAAATATATAAAATATATTTAAAGATATAAATATATATATGTAAATATATTAAATAAATATATATATATAAATATATTTAAATATAAAATAATATTATTTATTATATATTGTTTACGGCTGTGGAAAATTTGCAATACACCAAGAAAGGTCCTCAGGGTGTAATATATCGATAAGTTCATGTGTAGTTAGTCCACACCCGTTGTTTAGAGGGAATATGTGTTGATCATCCGGGCTGCGACGCTTTGAGTTAGCCATTTTCTTTCTCTATCGTTATTTGGACCAATATCCCCCAACAACTCAAACACGCCACCTTCGCCTCTTACCTCCACAACTCCATCCCGCAAACATCGCTTTCACCGCGTTCTTAAACGACGCCCGTCCAACGGCCAGCCACCACAGCAAACCCCCCACACCTTCGCCTTTCTCCTTCCACAACCATAGGCCACGCCACCTTGTCGGCACCGGGCGTCGTGCTGTCCAGGGCCGTCGGTTGATTGTTGCGAACGCGTCGAGCGCGAGTACAAATGCGGTGCCTTTACGGGAGAGGGAAATCGGATAGGGGATGTTCACGCCCCCTTTTCCTCCCGTCCAATGTGCGAGCGTCGGGCGTGTGGCCCCGCCCCCAAGCGCGATGCATGTGGATTCCTTTTAGGAGGAAATTGGATCAAGAAAGGCTCACGCCCCTTTTTGCCCGACCAATGGCTGAACATCGGGTGGCGTGGCCCCGCCTCCAAGCGCATTTTGATCCGCAAATTACATACACGCTCCTCCCCCGGTCTATGAAGACGCGAGCACAAGGCGACTCGCGTTTGTGTTGGGCTGGCTGTCGAGTGAAGCGGAGGTCGTCGTTTGAGGTTGTGTTGCTGGGTGGTCGAGGGCAAGTCGCGGAGCTGATAGCAGGGACGCGGAAGAGGGCTCAGGGGACAGTTCGCCGGAGCGGTGCGTCCCCAAGGCCCCGGCGCGGGACAGAGCGCCGCCATTTCCCCTCTCTCCACCCCGAGCATCACAATTCCCCCCCCCCCCCCCAATCCGCGCTGAGATAGCGCGGTAACCCCGTCCGTTTCCCACCCCAACCGTGGTGTCGACCACCGACAACACGTGCCATGCCGCAACGCACGCCTAAAGGAGCTCACCGACCACGCCAGGGGCACGGAGTCAGCACGTTTCGCTACATTGCGGCTAGCCGCCATCGCCGCCACGGAGGGCGCGGGTAAGACCCCTTCGGTTCTTCTGGACCTGGCGCTCACCCAGGTCCCACGTACATGTTGGTCACGGACCGGTCCGCCCCCTTTGCCTGTGAGGGTGCTTTTATTTGCCTTTTTTGTAAATGTGTGTTGTGGCGCCAGTCTTTTAGTAACCTGAATAAAGTTGCATTGTACATTGCTTTATTCGGTTGTAGCTCTCGTTGCTTTTCATTGCCTTTGACTGTTATATGTGCATGGCTGTGAATACGTGCCTTCCTTGTGTTGTGTGTGGTGTGTGTGTGAAATAAAAGGCTTGTTAAATTGTGACCCGTTTCGTTGCGTTCCTTTCCTTCGTTTGAAAGTGCATCTTACGATCACGAAGGATTGGTAGTGGGTTTAGACACTCGCCAAGTATCTGGAACCGTCTGAGGTCGGCTGATAACTCCGGCCTCGGTTATCCCTAGCATGGACGAGCCGCTTAAGCGGTTCGTGTCGGAGCCGACCTGCGGCGTGGTACAACTCCTCGGTATGCTTACCCCGCGGGTACTTAGGTTTATATCGACATTCGGCAGATTCTCCCTATTTCCGCGGGTAGAATGCCGTACTGGGTTGTGGTGAAGTGTAAAACCCCCACCCGTGACTGGCTCCTTGGCGATTTAGTTTCCAGGAGGGTCGCGACTGAATTGTCTGTCCGGTCGGGCAACGCGGCTGTTTAATTAGAGTGACGCGGCGGATCGCACGCCAGGCGGGCCGAATTCGTAACACTTGGTGTCCGGAGTTGGGTGGGATTCAAATCCATCCCGCCTTCAACTAAATTTATGAAGCCGAATTCAAGCGTGAGTGGAGCGACCCTCCGTGTTCCATTAAATACGAGCAATTTAAATTAAAATCCCTTCCGAGAAATAAGATGGGCATTTCAAGCGAACATGGTGCCGGGTGGATTAGGAAATGTTGTAATAATATAGAATCCAGGCCCGGACGTGTCTTTTTTTTATAACGACTCACTGCTAATTTAATCCACGGGGGAGCTCACCCTCATACATGAGCAGGAACTATTACGGGACAACAAACTCAGTCGCCAAGATGGCGGCGCGGCATCACTTCAGCGCGGCACGAGGCGTTGAGCGCGGCCGCTATTAATGGCGCTGCGAACCGCACGGCACGACGAAGCGCCCCGCCCACCTCTCAAACCACGGTGGGCTGGCAGGCGAGGCAGGGACTTACGGCAGTACATTGCAGATTGAATTGGACGAGGCAAAGAACGAATTCCGGGGGTTGAAAAGGACTTAACCAACGCAGACTGGGTTCTATGAGGATATGTGCACACGGAGCACAACGATTGGCCGATGCACAGGAGCAATTCAGGGCTGGAAGAGAGGACTTAGCCAGCACAGTCGAGAAGCTACATTAAGGAAACGACGTTAGTACATTGGATTGCGTGGGTTTTTGCTTACAAAGGCGGAGGAACAGAATAAAGGAAAGAGGAAGAGGCAAATTAGGATCTCGCCAGGATAGGAACGCTTTAGAGGAAGAATGCGCGAAAAAAAGTTGGAAGAAAAAAAATGTGCGACACGATTTGGAAGAAGCAACTGAAGGAGGAAGGTTAGAAGAAGGGCAATCGGAAAAGAGAGGACTGGAACAGACGATAAAAAGAAAACAGCAAGTGGCAGGAATTTCCATTAAGAAATTGCAGGAAATGTGCGGAAGTAGAGATGTCAACAAAGTTTGAAAAACAACGAGATTTGGAGAAGGAGAACGAGAGGAACAAGTGGATAAGAAACCAAAAGGAACATGAATTGAAATTCAACAACTAAAGGAGATGGGGAAGAAACAATGTAAAGAGGTGCGGAGATGAGGACGGAATTAGAAGGAAAAAGCTTCTGAGTTGCAAAAAAACACCAAGACAAAGAGAGGGAATTACAAAAACGAGTTGAGGATTGGTGAGAGAAGAAAGAACCAAGGACGGAGAATGAAACGTTTAAGGAAACCACCACTGAACAGATTTGAACAGCTGGAGCGAAAGGCCAGCATTAAAGAATGAGATGCAAGAAAGAGCAATCGAAGGAGATACGAATGAGACAGGAAAGGAAATCAGTCAATTGAAGGTAAATAACGAGATTGCAGATGGAGGAACAAGAAAAGACAGTGGAATAAAGACACAAAGAGAACGAATGAAACAGGAAAAAGAAATCAGGACCACATTGAGGGGAGGGCAACGAGATTGGAGAGGCGGTAAGAACAATGAGAAGAAACAAAGGGGATAGAAACAAAAAGAACATGAAGTGAGGTTGACCAATTGAAAGAAAAGGCAAGGCTGGAGACGAGGAGATAATGAAAGAGCAACGGACTGAAACAGGAAAAAGAAATCAACCAATTGAAAGAAACCATGAGATTGCGAGAATTAAGGGACAGGGGTGAAAGAAATTTAAAAAAGGAAAGAAAAGAACAACTAAAACAGAAAGCCAAGGTTGAAGTACGCGGAGACATGAAAGAACAAGGAAATGAAACAAAAAGAAGGACAAGAAACGACTTAAGGAGAAAGCAAGGTTGAGGTACGCAGATGATATGGAAGAACAACGAACGAGAAGAAAGCCAAAAGGAGATGAGCAATTATAGAAACGATGAGATTGGAGATAAAGAACGTGAGAGACTTGGGTGGAAAACAAAAACAAATGAGTTGAAATTAATGAACTCATGATGAAAAGCAAATTTGGTGCCCACGGAGATGGAAAAAACTCTTGAAGGAACGAACGGCTATGGGGATTCAAGAGAGGAGACGACTCCAATGGGAAGGAAAATGGAGGAACCGGAAGAAACAGAAATAAGACCAGAGAGAAAATGTCACAGAGACCACTGGAGTACGAGGGCGAATAGGACGGGGTTATTGACGAACAAACCACGACACCACAGAGGTGCGCAGGTTAATGGGGGTGAGCTGGCGGACTGTTTGGAGACCCGTGCGAGCAGCTGATGGTCTCCTTCGGAACGGAGGGAACACTATTTCCCATTGAAGCTGATCTCGACCAGTGAGTTCGGTCGTGCCAGCCGAGTTGAGGGCGTAGTGCTGCCCAAACGGCGTGCACGGAGAGCTTGGGGGGTATAGAGGCCCCGGAAAACCCTTGTGGTGGCACATCCCCAGTACGATGGGTCCGGTGTGTTGTGCGTGAAGGGTGAGACGACCCGTGTGTGAGTGGTATTGGCTGGCCGAGTGTGCCAGAAGTGGCGTGCCTCCCGCAGCCGTGTGCTGGATGAGGCCACCGCGTGTGAGTTGTCACGCGTGTGCCGAGAGTTGAACGGCCGAGTGTGAGAGGAACAGCGTGTGTAAGGTCGCTGTGTTTGTGTAAGGGAGATTGGCGGCCGGCATGCGGGACATGTACCGCCATTCCCAGTGTGAATGCATCTCGAGGTGTGTGAGCCTCGTGCCACGAGGAGCCTTGGAGGCGCGACGAGTGCGACGGAGAAGAGGGACAAGGGCGAAGTACGCGGCCGTAGTTGGATTTGGAACGCGCCGGGTTATACAGCAGCGCCGTGAAGGTTCGTACCGTGCTTACACGAGGCCGCCACGTGCCGCGCCTGCGGGAGTGAACCCGCGTCGGAACGCCAGCGTGGATGTTTCCGATCCCACGGACCGGCAGAAGCGTGACTGGATTACGGATTTGAAACTGGTATGGGTTCTCCACGCGGCTTGTGGAGCTCCAACGGGCAGAGCACATGTGTTCGCGTGGGGAACCCCTTCGAACGCGAAGGCTTGTTTTTTTTGATGCGGCAGGGTGACATCATGCTGCACGTGGGTTGATCCGGGCCAAGGAGGGGGCGGGTGAATCCTGCGGATGGTACCGTCCAAGAGGGACGAGGCTACGCCGAACAGCTGCCATGACGTCAGGGCAAGTGTGCGCGAGCTGCGAGTTGCCCCCGCGCTGGTGCACGCGCCATTAAAAAAAAAGCAGGCCTCGCTTTCGGGTGAACAGGATTCCCTGGGCAAGGGGTGGAAGACCCCCTGGCCTGGGCACAGGATGATCACTAGTAGGGGAATGGCGTTAGTGATTAGTTAGGACCGACTTTCATGGCAGGGGTAAGTCCTCTGGAGTCTTGGAAATGGATTAGGTAGAGGGGATTGGCTAGCGCCAGATTTAGGATGGGAAAAATGACAGTTTTGAAGACAGTGACAGACTTGTGAGTGTGTAGAGGGGACGTAGCTTAGCCTACGGTGCTTAAATGGAACGTGCTGTAGTTTAAGGGACGACGACGGAGCACGAGATAGTTAGGGGATGTAGTGGGCAGGATGGCAGTGATCAGCCGATGGAATGTGGAGTTGAGAGATTGTAAGGAAACTTGATAGTGGTGAGGCCAGCGAGCCTGTGTGAATGGAGTGATTGGTATTGCCATGTCGATGAGTGTTGGGGGAGGATCTCTCTCTTT
>CM068956.1:38013517-38024177 GCA_035128595.1 Eptatretus atami | reverse complement strand
CAATGAGATTGGAGAAGGAAGAACAAGAGAGACAGTGGGATAAGAAACAAAAAGAAGGACAAGAACAACTAAGGAGGAACAAAGGTTGAAGTACGCGGAGATCGTGAAAGAACGACGAATGAAACGGGAAAAGGAGATCAGCCAATTGAAGGAAACTATGAGATTGGAGAATGAAGAGCATGAGAGATAATGGAAGAGGAAACAAAAAGAGGGACAAGAACAACTAAAGGGAAAGCAAGGTTGAAGTACACGGAGATAGTGAAAGAACGACGAATGAAACAGGAAAAGGAAATAAGCCAATTGAAAGAAACTATGAGATTGGAGAATGAAGAACATGAGAGACGGTGGGGTAGAAAACAAAAACAATATGAATTTGAAATTGACCAACTAAAGGAGAGAGCAAAGTTGGAGTCCAAGGAGATGGAAAAACTCCGGAAAGATAAAGAACAACTCAAACGGCTCGGAGAGGAAGAACAACCCGAATGGAAAAGAAAACAGAGCCAGGAAGTAGAACAGCACAATAATATGGGATGTGTGACCACCACAGGGAGTAATGTTGGTGGTGCGGAACTTGATTGACATCACTCGTCGGATGACACCACACTTAGAGCAAACCCTGGTGATTGAGACATTAAGGGAGCATGCGGGGTTGTTGACGAGTGAGATACATTTTCAGCAGGTCCAGCGTGTGGAGCTGACAGCCCCAGAGGAGTATGGCGAACCAATGATGAGTAACCTGCTGGAGAAAAGCGAACGGACAGAGGTGACTGCAACGAAGCAGGTACGTGGGCACATGCATACATGGTGCGGACGATGAGCTTACGGTAGAAATTGAATTTTATATAAACGAAGAGACTCTGTCCGATGGAGTGCACGTATGCGTGACCCCTGAATGGGTGTGTGGACTGCCTGTGAACGAATTCTGTGAGCCCACAGTCCAGGCTACAGCACCGGTATGTGCTGCCGAGGCCGAAGTGTGTGTGGGTACTCACCTGGCGGTCGAGAATGTAACAGAGAGAGATCTTATACATCTTATTTACACGAAAGAGCCAAGCGCACAGTCATACCGGGCAGAAGAAGAGTGGAATAACAAGAAAGTGAGGAAAGAAAAGTACAGTGGGGGTTTGAACTCCTTCCTCACCCACACAGCTCAACGAGGCTGTGCTAGTCAGTATGCTAGGGGGGAGAGGGAGAAGATGGGGATGATGAGCAGTGAGTGCGATGGGACATGCAGCTGCGTTTGAGGCATCTAGAACAAGATAGGCAAGTCCCCTCTGGTCGTCCTCGTAGGCAACAGCAAGCGGCGTCAACACCGCCTTTCTGTCCATGCCGCACAACACAGCTCAACAACCAGGCAAATTCTCTCTGAAGCGTTCCAGACCGCATGAGGCCAAAGTCTTCTCTGGCGTCTCCGGGATGCCAACGCAAGTACTCCGGCCTTCGAATGTCAAAGTCATAGGAACATGTTTCTGTGCATTCATCGCCCTCAAGCTGTTAAGCTCCGCATCCACTTTCCACATGAGCGAAGCACTTCTGGCTTTTATTATTGTCACAAGGACAAGCTTGATCCTGGATTTAGGGAGGTTCACAGAAGGGAGTTGAATGGTGGACTGGTGTGAGCCCGCAGAAGTCTAAGGGGGGGTGGCAGAGAGGGGAAACAGAAAGAGGAGGGGCAAGACCAGAAAGAGGCATTCATAAGACAGGACCACAACCGTCTGTGATTGGTGAAGGGAATAGGCCTGTAGGACTGCAGTTATCGTGGGAGATTTATATAATAATTAGGCCTGGGTTTCCCATGGTGTAAACTGAGTAAGATGTGAGGCATCGGACATCCCAGATGGAGAGCATTCTCCATCTAACTGCTAAGAATAACTTTGAAGAGGCGAAAGGAGTCCAGGTGTGCCAAGAAGGATATTGACGGATGCTTGGATGTGAATGGTTTTGGAACAATTTGGAAATGTGGGTTTCCCAAGTAAAGACGATGGCTGATAGTGAAACCAGGGTTTGAATGATTGAACTTCCAAGAGATTGTTGAGAAAGTAGAGTGGAGGGTTTGTTGTTGCCAAAAATTTTTCCTGTACCTCAAAATTTAAATTGTGCCGAATTACGATTTTACTTTTCTGAAATCAGTTCAATTCCTTCTGGTGTGTCGTACATTCTGTTTAATTTCTGTGAGGATTGTTGAGTGATCACCTCAACAGGATTAATGCTGTTTGATATTTCGCTTGAAAATTATTAATATCATGACCTACAAATTCCTCACCGACCAATAATGCCCATTAAGGAAATACAATTATGTGACAACATTTCTACAAATAATCTTTACCATCTTCAGTTGAAAATTGCTCAGTTTGCTAAGTGTTGTTGGGATCGGTCGATGGACTGGCAATCTTCAAGTCTCGCCATAGCATAAGTTCAATTGGGTTCAGTAGGACTTTGACTGGGCACTCAAAACATTCGATTTTCCCCTTCTATTCAGACACTGCAGTGAGTTGTCTTGTGGCTTCAGATCATTGTATGGAAGATGTAGACCCCTACCCAGGGGGTCATGATTCATGGCTGACTCGGCAGGTTTCATCAAGGATACTCCTGTATTTGCACCATCCATTGTCCTTCTATTACAAGATTGGCTGTCCCAGTTATTGAAAAACACCCACAACAGCTGATCTGTCACCACCAATGCTTGTAGAGATGAATGTTTCACCGGTGAATGTCAAGTTTAGGCTCACCAGACATACGTTTTGACTTAGACCAAAACGTCAATTCTGTCTTGTCTGAGACCACAAAACTTTTCTCCACATGTTTGCAATATCATTAAATGATGCTTTTTCACAAATTCCAATACGAGCTTTTAGATGATATTTTTCAGTAAAGTTACTTTCTTGCCTACGTTCCATAAGGCCAGTTTGTGAGGGATACAGGATCTTGTTTGATTGTGAAGCAATGACCCCCATCTCGAACATAGAAGCCTGAAGATCTTTCAAAGCAGCATTGATTTACTTTCAGTGAACATCTCAAACAAATGTTCTGCTTGCATCGACTGCTAGGTCGATGGCGCCTGATCTGGTAGGCGGGAGTGGGTGGTAACGAATGTCCACTTATAAATGAGATGAATATTCACTGTATCTAAAGGGAATAACATGCCGGTGTGGCTTAATGGTAGTGGTGGCTTGGGATCCTCGGTCGAGTTAAATCCTGCTCTATCCATTGAATTAACACAGGTGGGGATGACTCAGCCTGTCATCCTTCTGAGTTTGGCGAAAAGAGACAGTCCTGGGATGATGAGGCCATTTAGTTTCACTGTGTCCAGATGGTGACCGTCCAGGAATTGTGCCAATAGCCCCCGAAGACTGCTTTTGGCAGCACACGATGCCTGCAACAGAAGTATGGCCTGGATGAGTGGATGGAAAGGGATATGATGACTGAAATCGTTTTATAACCTACTCCTAAACGGTGATTCCCATCGCTTATGTCCGACTTCTTTGGAAGGTGCCTTGGTCTTCAGTTTGCAATGTTGGTTGCTTGGTTGACGGTAGAGTTCACCTTAAACTCTTAGATAAGTGGATAGAGCTTAATTTTTAAGTTAAACACTGATACATAATGTGAACATACTAACTTATTTTCTAACCTTTCAAACAAATACATTTGTTCCTGAAGTGCTTTAGCGTTAATAGGAAAGGGTTTAAATATATGGACCAAGATATATCAATTGTTTTTGTTATCAAACGTTATTCACATCTGCATTTTGTTGAGCTTTTACATTTGAGTGGTTTCTGATATGATGATATTTGAGTTTGAATTTAAAACATATAAACAAGCTCAGGTGGAAACAAATAATGTTGAAACGCTTTGAGGAAGGATATTTTGAGGCACTGTGTATGCGAGATGCTGGTACACGTTTATGATGCAGTGCTTAACTGAATCCCGCCAGAGGGAGGGGGATGTTACTGTCTCCCGAAGGGAGTGGATGTTTCAATACGGTCCCATCTGGATTCCTCGTCTCTTGCACGGAAGCGACATCAGTCCACTCAGTTTTATTTCCATACACATATGATATTATTCAGCAAAACAATTCGCACCAGTCCAACAGAAGGTGGTAAACTGCTCTCATATACATATATATATATATTTTTTAAATTATCTATATATTAATACTGAAAGACTAATTTTGGTCCCCGTCCTATCAAAAAATCAAAGCGGTCGCGTCACGTTTTTCTCGGTACTGTACGCTGGATGAAAGAAACTTCGTTACTTAAAGAGTAGCATAGTCATCGTGGGCAATAGTCAACTTTCACCTGAAGCCAAGAATAACACTTTTCTTAGGGTGAAGACGGGGGGGTCGAGGAGTGAAGGCGGGGGATGAAGAGGGGGCGGGGGATGAGCAGAGGCGGAGGCAAGTAAGCAAAATATTTGGCGGGGGTAAGCAAATTGAAGTCGGGACGGAAATGGGAGGGCTGGGGTGATTAGGCGGGGTGAGTGTAGGGGTGGACAGGGGGGGGGCCCGGGGGCAATGGGTGGGAATCAGAAGACGGGGCGGGAGTGAAGAGGCGGGGCGGGCGGGTATTATTAATTTGGGCGGGGGTAAGAATGAAGGCGGGGGGGGAAGGGCTGGGGGGGGGATATAGGCGGGGCTAATGCACGTCCTTCCAGTCCATGTCTCTCGAGTGTGGGTGGCTGTGGAGGTGGAAGTGACGGTAGGTGGTTGAAGGTGTGGAGTGTGAGGAGTGTGAGTGTGAGGGTGTGATAACGATCAGTCTGGACGGGGGTTGCGCTACGTTATTATTATTTCGTCAAACTCAATGCACTGGATGAAACAAGCTTGTACTATCATAGAGGGCGAGAAACTTGTAAATTTGAGCACACTGATGTAACTCCAAGCCCGATTCCAGAAAAAAACAATCACAAACTGATCGTTTTGAAATTTTTTAAATATTGTTTACGGAAATGGCCCTTAGGAATACTAATATAAGAATTAGCTCAGTTCCCATTAATTCATGTATAGATAGGTTGTGTGGTAAGGGACGATATTGGTGTTCGGGAGTGTAACAACTGTTTTGGTGTTCGTGCTATGGTGGTGAAACGAGTGAAACGAGAGATCGCTATTATTCCTTCCTCATTCCGGAATAGGCCCTCCCAGTCGGCTGAGAGAGTGGCCTAGAGCGGGGGTGTGGCCTGGACAGGAAGTGACGTGAAGGTAGAGCTTTGGTCAGGGAGTCGCCGAGACAGACGGTGTGTCGAAGGAGCTCGCGTGTCGAGCGAGAGAAAAGAAAAGGCAGTGGTGAATCGGCCCGGCAAGAAAAGCGGAACCTGCACATCGATTCACCTCACGACTCGAAGGAAAATAAAAGGGGACGAAAGAGTGCTGTGTGTGAGGAACGGCCGGTTTCGAGGCTGCTCGGAGTCGCTTCGAGGGCGAGCGAACGAAGGAGGCACCGTGTGGGTCTGCCGGAGAGACGCTGAACCGACCTGCACGTCGGTGATTCGACCGAGAGAGGAACTGAGGGGACGAAGCGGGAGTCGGGCTTCGAGCGGAAGGCCGGAGAGATACGCCGGAGCGTCTGACGTCCTCGCTCACCTCAGGTCGACACGTTGTGATCTCGCCTGCGGAACTCGGACCTCGACTGGACCTTGTATGGAGAACAGGCCAGCCGGGATTCGTGTGCTGAACCCTGGAGAGAGAGATCGGCGATCTCGCATCGTCGACGTGGCGCGGAGCCGGAGCGCGCTAGGAGAACCGGCACGCGGTGACTTGGGCGGAGCTGGAGTGCTGCGCCGCCATTTCTTGTGCGCGCACGTTCGAGCGGGAGTTCGAACCCGTGGAAACCGCTGGTTTTTACGAGCGCCTTCGTGCTTTTGGGACACGTCCTCTCGTCCATGAGCCATCACCAAGTACTCTGTCTTGTCCTGCATGCATGTTTGTCTGCACGTGTTTGTATAGGCATATTTCGTAGTAATCCCCTCGAAACCTTTTAGCCGTGTTCCCTAGTTAAGAACGGGTTTGAGTTAATAAAACCACTGTCGTGTTATTGCTTGTGTTGTGATCCTGATGTCCCCAATAAATCTGGTTAATTCTGATGAAGTTGCCGCTATGGATTATGCGTGTCGCGTCGAGGAACGATCCGTTCGATGGCATACAAGACCAAAATGGTTACAGACTGGTAGACTCCGCTCGTCACTGACAAAGCCAGTCTGTAACTAGGGTTCTATCTCCCCAACTGTAAGGTCAGGATTACGTTGGTATCGCGATTAAAGACGCGTGACCGAGGCCTGTGCCGAACCGGCCGGCGTTATAGACTCCCGGAGACGTGTGGTGGCGAGTGTGCACCAGGGACCGGGTCAATTCCGCCACCGGATCCGCAACATTGGCGTCAGGAGTGGATGACGACTCTCCGCTTCCACCTCCGTAAATTTGCAGAACACGCGATTGTGTTAACAATTGGTAGTGTCTATGCTTGAACGATCGGAGGAAAAAATTGCAAATTATAAAGAGAAGGAGTCGCAAAATGGGCGTGCGGCTCGCACCTTGCGCGACACGAGCGAGGGAGGCTAATTATAGCGCAACGAAAGCAAGGCGCGAAGAAACCTCGCCCTGGGTTCAGGCCGCGTGACAGGTATAGACCACGAGGGACGCCAACGATATCGAACGTACATTCATGAGCTTCATGGACGAAGTCGATGCCTTTGACCAGTGGAGGTGTGCTGATACTATATATAAAGAATTGGCAAGATTAAATTGGAATGAGGAACAACGGCACACAGACGAGTTCAGAGATTGTGTGCACGGGAGTACAACAGTTGGCCGATGCAAGGAACAATTCGGTGCTGGATTGTGGGTGCCGCGGCTTGCGAACAGGACAGATCAGATGGAAACACAATTGGAATTGAACATCTGAAGAAGAGGAAGATAGAACAGGAAAAGAAAGCGCAGAAAGGAGAAAAAAAGGGATGAGAACATCTGCGGGAAAGGAAGGAAAATGTTGGAAAGTCAAGACAGTTCATAGAACTACAGGGAGAAAGGAGGAAAGTAGATTGAGTTACCCATGAGTTGGAAGCATGAGAGGAACGAACTGAAGAAAAGAAAAGAGGAGCAAATTAGTAATCAGATATATAGAACATGGAAGAAGATGGAAAAAAAGCTAGAAAGGGAAAATGAACAGATGTGGAATTGAAACTACTGAAGTGAGAGGTAGAAGAAGGCATTCGGAAAAGAGAAAGCCTAGAACAGAAGATTAAAAGGAGAGGAACATTTGGAGCAAGGAAGGAAGAATGGTTGGAAAGGTCAAAACAGTTCAAAGAACTACAGAAGAAATGAGGGAGGAAGGGAAAGGAAACAAAGCTAGAAAGGAAACGCAAACAAGATGGGGAATTGGAACTACTGAAGCGAGAGTAAAGGGCAGGCCAGTTTAAAAGAGAAACCCTGGAAGGGGAGATAAAAATGGAAAGGAAATGGCAGAAAAAACTAGAGGAATAAATCAGTAAGAAAAAGAGAATTGAGGGAGGAAGCGATGCAAAAGAGGTGAGGAGGCGAGAGAGGAATTTATGAAAAAAATTCCTGGAGTTACAGAAACACAAAGCAAAAGAGAGGGAACTACAAATGAAGTGAGGATTGTTAAGAGAGGAAAAGGCAGAGAACGGAGAAATGAACGTTAAGGAACACATGTGGCGATCGAACAGTTAGAAGCCAAAGCAAGGTTGGAGTGTTACGGAGATGAGAAGGAATTAAAAAAAGCTTCTGAGTTACGAAACACCAAACAAAGAAACGGGATTACAAAACGAGCTGAGGATGTTAAGAGGAGGAAAGAACGAGAACGGAGAATGAAACGTTAAGGACCACACTGTCAAATCGAACAGTGGAAGCCAAGGCAGATTAAAGAATAGATACAAGAAAGAGTGGTGAAAAAGAACGGAATCGAGCAGGAAAGGAAATCAGTCAATGTGAGTGAACCAGGATCGGAAAGGAAGAAGCAGGAGAGTACAAGAATGATAGAAAACAAAAGAACACGAATGAACAGGAAGGAGAGATCAACCAATTGAAACGACGAGATTGAGAAGGAGAACAAGAGAGACAGTGGAGTAAAAACAAAGAAAATGGATTAAAAATTGAACAACTAAGGAAAAGGCAAGTTGGAGTACGAGGAGATGGTGAAGAACAAGACGAAGAAAAGGAGAAGGAAAACATCCAATGAGTATGGAAGGAGAGAGTGGGAATGAGGAACAGAAAACAGTGGAATAAAAGTACGAAAGAACAAGCGAATGAGCAGGAAAGGAAATCAGCCAATTGAAGGAACAACGAGATTGGAGGAGGAAGAACAGGAGAGACAGTGGAATGAAAAAAGAACAACGAATGAAACAGAAGGAGAGATCAACCAATTGAAGGAAACGACGAGATTTGAAGAAGGAAGAACAAGAAGACAGTGGATAGAAAACAAAAAGGACATGATTTGAAATTGAACAACTAAAGGAAAAGCAAGGTTGGAGTACGAGGAGATGGTGAAAGAAACGATGAAACAGAAAGGAAACATCCAATTGAAGGAAGCGATGAGATGAGAATGAGAACAAGAGAACAGTGGAATAACAAAGAACAAACGAATGACAGGAAGGAAATAGCAATTGAAGGAAGCGACGAGATTGGAGAATGAGAACAAAGAGACAGTGGCTAAGAAACAAAAAGAACAGGAATGAAGACAAAAGGACAAAAATGAAGGAAAGCAAGGTTGGAAGTAACGAGAGGAATGAAAGAACAAGAATGAAACAGAAAAGGAGTCAGCCAATTGAAGGAAACTAAGATTGGAGAAGAGAACAAGAGACGAGTGGAAGAGAAACAAAAAGAAGGACAAGAACAACTAAGGAGAAAGCAAGGTTGAAGTACGCGAGATATGAAAGAACGACGAATGAAACGGGAAAAGGAGTCGGCCAATTGAAGAAACTATGAGATTGGAGAATGAGAGCATGAGAGACAGTGGAAGAGGAAACAAAAAGAGGGACAAGAACAACTAAAGGAGAAAGCAAGGTTGAAGTACGCGGAGATAGTGAAAGAACGACGAATGAAACAGGAAAAGGAAATAGCCAATTGAAAGAAACGATGAGATTGGAGAATGAAAAATGAGAGACGGTGGGTGTAGAAAACAAAAACAATTCGAGTTTGAAATTAACCAACTCAAGGAGAGAGCAAAGTTGGAGTCCACGGAGATGGAAAAACTCGAAAGATAAGAACAACTCAAAAGCTCAGAGAGGAAGAACAACTCGAATGGAAAAGAAAATGGAGCCAGGAAGTAGAACAGCACAATAATAGGGATGTGTGACATCACCACAGGGAGTAATGTTGTGGTGCGGACTTGATTGACATCACTCGGCGATGACACACACTTGAGCAAACCCTGGTGATTGAGACATTGAGGGAGCTGCGGGGTTGTTGACGAGTGAGATACATTTTGAGCAGGTCCAGCGTGTGGAGCTGACAGCCCCAGAGGAGAGTGGCGAACCAATGATGAGTAACCTGCTGGAGAGAAGCGACCGGACAGAGGTGACTCTGGAACGAAGCAGGTACGTGGGTACATGCATACATGGTGCGGACGATGAGCTTAAGGTAGAAATGAATTTTTAGTTAAGAAGAGACTCTGTCCGATGGGTGCACGTATGCGTGACCCTGAAGTGTGTGTGGATGCCTGTGAATGAATGCTGTGAGCCCACAGTCCAGACTACAGCACCGGTATGTGTTGCCGAGGGCCAAGTGTGTGGGTACTCACCTGGCGGTGAGAATGTAGCCCTGGAGTGCGAGGCAGTTGGTCAGTACACAGGCAAGGTTGAAGGTGTGGAATGTCAACACATAATTGGAATGTGTGCAGCCTGCTGTGTGTGGAGTCTGAGCATGGAATGAGTGGTGACGTAGAAATAGGTGAGGTGCAAGGGGAAATAGAAATGCCACAGACAGAACTTGAGCCAGGGACGAAACCATAATGGACAGCTCCGCATGGTTCTTACAGAGTTGAGGTGCTGCATCCAGGAGCAGTTTAGATTGGATTTTAGAAATCCAATTTAGAAATTGATTTTAATTTCTCTATCAGCCTCACAGGAATTTGGAGTGAGTGCAGATGAGTGCCAGGCGCACTGGCGTGTGTCACTTGGTCTTCGACCTTTCTGAGCACACGAGTGGTTTGGCTAGCTGATGGGGTTATCTGTCTTCAGGAGTTATGGAGAAGAGGGGGAGGCCCATTTCCCACCGTTGGGGTTTGCCTGACTTCCGTGAACCCTGGAGAAAGGAGGGGGTAGATCACAGCCCCCATTGAGGCGTGACCCCTTTGAGCCGTGGCGGAAAGGCGGCGGGGTCATGTAATGAGGGATTCGTTCCCTCACTCCCCTTCCAATGAGCCAAGAAGCAGCGCAAATGGGGTGTGAAAAATTTGTTGGAAATTGTACGAAAGTGATTGCAAATTGAGGGATGACAGAAGGCATGAGTGGCAGAGTGGATTTGGGATTATTGAAAAAGTGTGGAGACATTCAGGCAGAGCGTTAAACCACTGAACAAGTGGATGACAAAGAGTGGCTTGTTTGAGGAAGATTGAATGCCTGGTTGGAAACTGCAGAGGTTCATGGGACTTGTGAAGAGATTTTGATGTTTCGTTTAAACTTTTGGAAATAACGATTAGGCAGTTGGAGAGGC
>CM068956.1:37988203-38003169 GCA_035128595.1 Eptatretus atami | reverse complement strand
CGGTGTTTGTGGAGATGGCGTGGTGGTTGAGATGTCGTGGTTGGCGCTGTGGTGGGGATGGTGTGGCTGCTGAGATGCTGTCGTGGTGGTGGAGGTGGCATGGTTGTAGTGGTGTCGTTGAAGAGATGCTGTTTGTTTGAAATAAAAGATAGGGCTTCGGCTCACAGACGGACGGCATGGAGGAAGTGGCCTTCTTGTAAAAGTTCCAGGACTCGAGGCAGATGGGGGTGTAACATGCTTGCAGAGGAAGAAGCGCAAATCAAGCGGAGCCACTGGATCTCTACGAGCGGGCAAAACTGGTGCACCATCGAGTCAGCCTCATCTTGTGAATTCGTGGTTGAAGGCATTGGGCATGTACGTGTGGTGTAGCCGATGCGTCGACACATGGGCAACTGTGATGTCCTGGCACAAAGGTCCTTGACGGCCGCCAGCGTGGTACAGTACAGCGAGATAGATGCGACGTGACCAAGGCAATCTGAAAGTCCATTTCTGCTGAGGAGGGGTAGGAGGGTGGTGCTGGTAGATACGGAGAGAGAGAGAGTTGTTCGTCCTTTCAGGAGCAGACACCTTGGCATCATTCAGTGCATTAAATAATGCGAACTGCTCTTCTTAAACGTTAAACTTGGATGGGGTAAAAAAATAAAAACCTAATATATAAAGGACATCACACGCACATGCTGTGGCCGTGGCTCAGGCAGACACGCACACACCACCGAGCTTCTTGGGTGTCCGAACTGTGGCGCTTTGGGGACCCGGGGCCCCACAACAAAGAAGAGTGAGCCCTCCACTCCCGGAGCCTAGCTCACCAATGGGCCTTACAAGCAGAGGCTGGAGCTCAAACCGCGGCGGGAGGCGAAACGCCCTCGCTCTCCACTCACCTGGTGCCTGTAATTGCTCAAATTATGTTAATTTGACGGAAGAAGATTAATTATCCTTGCCTTAAGCCTGCCACTACCAGCCCGTTCGGTATGCACCAAAATCTGGCGTTCACTGCTGCTTTTAAACATCTGTTTAAGGAACGCGGCAAGAAAGCTGATAGCGCCTGTTTATAACCGTGCAGACGCCACTGGTTGGTTTCATTATTACATTGTCGCCTTGGATCCCCCCTACCCCCAGCCTCCCTGCCTCCCACCCCCTACCCCACTTCCGACCAAACACTCTCCCAACCTCCCATGCCTTGCCCATCCCACATCCGGC
The DNA here is from genome assembly GCA_035128595.1 of Eptatretus atami. Classification (NCBI taxonomy): domain Eukaryota; kingdom Metazoa; phylum Chordata; class Myxini; order Myxiniformes; family Myxinidae; genus Eptatretus; species Eptatretus atami. Next base: position 38,001,972 of record CM068956.1, on the reverse strand, counting down.
TCCAAACTTCACACCCACCTAACAACCACCCTCCTAGGTCCATCCCCCATCATCTCCTGCCAACCTCACCGTAAAACTACCCCCCACCTTCCCAAACTCACTGCTCGACTCCTCCCTCCTCCCATGCCAACCGTTCCCTTGCGCCCCCGCCACCCCCCCAACGCTCCTTCCCAAACTTCCCACATCCACACTTTCCCCACCTCCGGTTCATCGCCTGATCTCAACCATGACCCAGCTCCTCCCATGTTCCAGTCTCCCCACTTCTGCACCTACCCTACCCCTCCACTGCGTCTTCCACCCCCCACCTCACACCGCTTTCCCCCTGCCGTCCCACCCATCCTATCTCCTCTCACGCCTCCCCTCCCACCGCACCGCACCTCCACAACTCCCTGCTTCCACCCCCCACAATGGTTTACAAGTCTAGTGCTTCACCCCAACAGCTCCCCCCTCCCTCAACACGGTCTATCGCCTGGTCATCGAGAAGATGACACACTTCCAGCGCTTCAACCTCCACTTGACAGAGATTTACAGGATAAACACAAAGTTCCATGACTTTCTCCCCAGGCCGATAAAACTTTTGATGCAGTGTGGGTGGAACAGCGACCAGTCCAAAATCCGGGCCAACCCTGCGGCATGCATAGCACTGTGCGAGTGAGCTAACAGCCTTCGCGGCACATGAAAACGCTCCACGAAGCGGGCGATCGTTGTGTATGCTGGTCAAAGAAGTGCTCCCATCGCAGCTGGAAGGCGAAGCGCACAAAGGGACTAATTGGGGCCCGAGCAACAATGAAAGGACGCAGAGTGGACGGACTATGCAGCCGCAAAGAGCCAAGCGATGCCCCATTAGAGTCCTTCATCTCAGAGAATGGACCAAAAAAGATGAAGATACTGCATCGGAAGAGATCTTCTGGCTGTTCGTCGGATTGGCGTCATCACGCGCTGCACCCTTGGGTACAAGGATCGATGGGAATTCAGATTGAACACCAGTATCTGAATTTCCTCGAGGTAATAGGTGTAGCAAATGGAAAAACTCACGAATTGCATTGTAGGTGTAAATTAACCAGTTATTATGCAGGACTCAACTCGCGACTTGCCAAAACTTGGACCATCATGGCTCGTATAGGAGTTGGATTACGAGAGCTTGTTGGCTAAACCCATCCGATGGAACTTGGGCAATTTCCGTGTGATCATAATACTTTCAAATATCAAAACCCGTAGAGGTGTTGTCATGACCCGCATGGTTTTCTGCAATTCTAGAAGGTCCGACGGAAGAAAGGGCAATTACGAGCTATTCCGCAAAGGGGCCCCCCCCCGGCTCCTCGGATGGATATGCCTCTTTTGACGCCCTCAATTGCGAGAATAATTAGAGTGTTTTTGCAAGGCAAAGTGATCAACCTTTACCTGTGAAATATTGCGAGATGAAAAGGAACAAAAAGGATTGAGGGAGTTGTACACAAGTATAGAGGTCCCATGATCATCTACGCAAATGTAAAACCATTGTGTATTTGGGTGTTTGTATATTTGTCTGTCCTCTTCATTAGGATGACTTCAAAAAAGGTTTTAAAGACTAGATCTTTTCAACACTACTGTGTATTCACTCTGGTCTATTTTAAAGGATAAAAAAAAACTCGAAAAATATTATTCATAAAAGAGTAATACATCTCTTCTATTGGAAATGTAGACGGTGACTTGGAAACGCTCAATGTGGTGTACAGAAGCGATTTTATTAAATAATAAATTTACAAGGCGCAGGGAGGTGAAATTCGCTGCGCCATGGACGCGTAATGTTTGCGCAGAGTCAAACAAGTGTTTATTATGTCCGGAAATATCTTAATCAATAAGGAAGATAAAAGCACACCTGACGCTAGGGCCGAGGCTTCAGACTTTGGCACATCTTGACTGCAAGAGGCTGTTACTGGCAAAATGAAAGTCCCAGAAGTAAAGAAAATAGGGTCATATTTGTATACTATAGTGTTTTTAAATAATGCTTCTTGCTATGAAACATCAATCTTCCAGTCCTGATTATTTGAAATTTAATAATGCAACAAGTCATTTTTGACATGCTTTTATACTCCGTGTTCTATATAAATTATAATCTAAGCAATTAAAAAAAAAAAATTCACCAGTCACGTGACATTGCCAGCTGTTTTATGAACATTCATGTTTATCGCACAAAGTGAAATCATTCACTTTGGTGTGAATTTCACCTGAAGAGAGCACAACGCAAGCTATTGTGGTTTCCTTTTTTAGTCTGTTTTATGGTAATGTCCTTCAAATGTCTCTGTTTATGTCTACATTGAAGCTTTTTGTCGTCCTAAAGCATCTTTTTAAATTAATGTTTAAAGCCATCTCCTTGAAACGTCGATAATAAAATGCACAATGTTTTTTCAATTTGTTCATTGAAATTTCCCCCTAAACAAGGATGAAAGGTACCCAAGGTTTCTGGGTTGTAAGCAGTACGTGCTTGTAAGTCGTAATCACACTGACTCCAGTCTGCCGATTCCCCCAAAATTGCCGATATCAGCCAAGCCCGTGTGTGCTGTGGTGTGTGTGTGTGTGTGTGTGTGTGTGTGTGTGTGTGTGTGTGTGTGTGTGGTGTGTGCGTGTGTGTTGTTTAATAAAGCATAACATATTCTTCTGGGCTAATTCACAATACCCACCTTCTCTCTCTCTGTCCCATCCCGCTCCGACCCTTCTAAATACAGTTTAGCACCCTCGCCACACATCTCTCTCTGTCTCCGAAACTTGTCTGGGCCGTGATTATATCCAGACAGTGTTTTGTATCAGAAGTTCTGGCAGTGTTTATTTCCGGACATGTCAGGCGGTGGTTTGTTTCGGATTGTGTCAAGGCAGTGTTTAATGTCTGAGAGATGTTGTCTCGGGATGTGCTTCCATGTTTGTCTCCAGAAATGTCCGGGTGGTTTGTTTGTCTCCGGCCTGTCCGGGCAGTGTTTGTTTGTCTCCGAGACTTGTCCAGGCTGTGTTGTTTGTCAACCTGGACTTGTCAAGCGGTGTTTGTTTGTCTCCGACCAGTGCAGTAGCGGTGTTATTTGTCATCCGGCCGCGTCCGGGCGGTGTTGTTTGTTTCGGACCTGTCCAGGTATGGTGTTTTGTCTCAGGACGTGTCGAGGCGGTGTTAATGTCCTAGGCGATGTTTGTCTCTGGACGTGTCCCTTGTTTTGTCTCCAAACATTGTCGGCGTGGCGTTTGGTCTCCGGTGTGTCATGTTTTTGCTCCGGATCTGGTCAGGGCAGTTGCTTTGTTCATACTCCGGACCTGTCCTGGTAAGATATAGATAGGCAAAAGATGACCGCATCCACCTTCAGTAAGCGAACGTAATTTGAACTGCACTCGGTAGAGCGAGTGCATGCTGCTTACCTACACAGCTGAACAGTTACTTTTGTTTCACCACTGATAGCCCCGGATTTGATCTTGAAACAAAGTTGAATTGGCTTGTTCTGTCACCGGGCACGCTCCTATCCATCCCACTTATTCCACCTGGTTTTGTCATAACTTGTCCATATTTTTGAAAAATTTGATTCTATATAATTTGTAGTTCCGTAACTTTTTGATCATTATTATTTTTAAATAATTTGAAAAAATTTTTAAACAATTTTGGCAGCCATTCTAACCTAACAGATATGTCACTCTTCAATCAGTGCACTCCTCACACTGGAAACATTCTCCTTTCCTATCATCACACCAACACCATCTTCCAAACCCGTCAAATCTGTACCCCCCTGCCCGCTCCTTCTTCACCATAACCTCTACCAAACTCATTCTTCCCTCTCCACACTCTCCATCACCTCCTGCACTTGGCCGTGGCTGCTCTCGCCGTGTCTACCCTCGCTCTCAAGCTGCCTCCTCATACCCTCCTTGCAAAGCAACCTTCCACTCTTCCCTCCAAGCTCCATCTCAACCTTTCTAAAAAAAACTCCCCCTCACCGCTTCTCCCTCAACCTCCCACCATCACCCTTCTCCCTAACTCTCCACCTTCACCCTTCTCCCTCATTCTCCCCTCCACCCTGTCTCCCCCAATCTTACCCCCTCACATCCCCTTCCCAAAATTCCCCACCTCCCTCACAATCCCAAAGGTGGCTCCTTCCCCCACCCTCTCTCTCTCCACCTCATCATTCACCTCCTCCATCTCAACTTGCCCTGCCCCCTCTCTTATTACTCCGCCATGGTACCCTCAAACCCAGCATCACAGAGGCCTTTCTATCCTCTCATCTGGCTGCCCTCGCCTACTATTCCTGCAATCCCCTCCACACTCTTTTCAATACATCCTCTTACCATCCCTCCCTCGTCCACTTGCCTCCTCACTTCCCCCTCACCCTCTTGCCCTCGTGCACCCAAAGCCTCCTCCCCCCCTCGTTCTTAACACAGTGTGGACCTCAAATATCCCGGGGCCTTCGCTCAAACCTAGAATCTTTCTCGCAAACAGGTTGCCACTTGACGAAAAGACACAGACGTAATCTGCCTTGCTAACAGAAACTTTCTCCCCCAAGACTGTCTGATACCCCCAAGTATCTCTCCCCTGGTTACTCTCCCTCTCCGGCTATGACGACTGAAGCCCTGTCCTGGTGGAGGAGTTGCTCTCTTCATACAAAGACTCTTTCCTACACTCTACCAATGCACTGGCCTCTCACTCCCCCAACCAGCCGCCGGAGAATACTCTGGTTCAGCTCCCCTCCACTCTCTCACTCTCATGTTTATATTGCCTTGTGTCTCTATCCACCAACTACAGTGATGACTTCCAACTCCACCTTCACATAAAACATGGAGTCACTTCTAGTCCTCAATCCAACTCTCTCTCTTCCTCAATAGTGGTGGACATTAACAATTGTCATCATGTCCAGTTGGCTGAGGTGTGGGTACCCTCTCCACTTGCCATGGCACTTCAGAAAAGACTTATGTGACTCATTGGGACTGACACAAGCTGTCAACTTCCTGACCAGATCTCAACGCATGGTACAAACTCTTCTGGATCTGATTTTTGACCAATTTCCCGAAAATATTGCTGTTCTTTCTCCCGCTCCAATCGGTTTTGACCACGTGCTTTGTAAAGTGGACCATCTCTCTGTTGTTATTGGAGAACACATCAGTGCTGTCGAGTCTGGCTTTTCACTCAAGCGACGGTAGGGTCTCCAAGCAGCATCAAACTTCCAGACTGTTTCCCATCTCCACTTCCTCTGACATCAAACTCAATCCTGAATTTTTTTCAGAGAAACTTGCTCCTCTCCTCATGCATATTTATCCCATCTCGTCTTGAGTTGTCCCACCTTCCTCGCTGCCCATGGTACACTGAAGCATGTGGTGAGGCAGTTGCTGAAACAACTTGCCTTCACCTATTGAAGGCTAATCCCAACTGAAGGCAATCTCATCTTCCACAAAGTCCTCAGGAGAACCTTCAGGAAGCCAGAAAACAACATCTTCAAACTCAAAGTTTTGAACTCTCAAACCTCTCTCCCTTTCTAATCTGGTGGTTGTCTAGTTAAGTCTGTTTCTGATGTATGTTCCCCTCCATCCCCCCCCCACCCTTACCCAAATGGCCCCCCCCCCCAACCCAGCTGACATGGAACGTGAAAAGGCTGAATGACCTAAACTTTGTGTTTTTGCTTCTAAAAATTTGTGTCCCAAACCCATCGCTTTCTGTCCCCACCTTACCCAGTCGCACCCTGGACGTGTCCTCTTCTCCTGACAGGTGGAAGAGTTGTTGTCAAACCTCGACTCTGATTCGTGCAACCGGTCAATGATGGCATCAGCCCACGTGTCCGAAAACTTGCTTTGCTCCTCTGCTCACGCCCTCTCTGTTCTATTCACCCTCGTCATTTGGCTCAAGGTCAATCTGCCCATCTGCCTTAGAAATGAAGCAAATTACTGCCTGGTGCAAAAAAAAGGTGCAAAAACAGATCCCTGCAACTAAAAGAGCAATCCATCTTCTCACAATCATCAAACAAGGTTATGTGATCAAATTATCGCTCAGACAATAAATCCTTCTCTCTTCTCCAATGGCTTGATTTTCGATCATCATTTTGGATTTCAGAGCCAGGTCACTCCAACATGGATAAGCTGCTTCTGCTCGCCCAACAATGGATGGAGATGCTCAATATAGATATGAAAGCAGAGCCATCTCCCAAGACATAACGCGTGCCTTCGATAAAGGTCGGCATCAGCTTGCTCACGAACTCTCCTCCCTATGGTATCCAAGACATGCTCCACTCATGGCTTACAGACTTCCTCCTCTGTCAGAGCCAACGTGTGGCCGCATTCAATGGATTCTCCATCCCCTCTTCTTGTCTAGGCTGGAGTTCTCAAGGCAAGCGTTCTGGGCCCTTTCATTTTCTGGTTTTCATCAATGATGTCTCTGACTCTGGCAAATCCCTTTATCTCTTGCCTGATGACTACCCACCAACTGCTGCCGTACTCAAGCTCAGATCAGCAAGCAGCAGCCCCTTCACTCTCTGCAGCATCTGGATAAAATCACACAAGCTGGTCCAACACTTGGACATGTCTTTCAACCCAGGGAGACCTTACTGACAAATCTCACACTCTCACTATGTCTGTCTGAAAGGACCATCTGGAACCCCTCCCCCTCCCCCTCAATCTACTTTCTCAACAATGCCTTAGAAGAAGTCCTTTTGTAGCAAGCTTCTGCATCTCACTATCCGTGGGATGATCTTTCCTGGAAGCCACATTTCCAAGCTGGCCTACAAAGCAGTTGCTGACTGGGCATCCTCCGTTCGGAAAAGTCCTCCTTGGCACACCTGAGCTCCTGACCAACATTTCAAAGCTTTTTAGTCTGCAGCCTAATGGAGTACTGTTCTCTCCCTCTGGGATGGTGCTCCTACCTCTCACCTTTCTCGGCTTCACGATGTGGAAACGCAAAGGCATTTAGGATCTTTGGATATCTCCTATGATGAGACTGAGTCTTTGGGTCTCTTTCACTCTCTCAACTGAGGGCAGGCGGTGTCTTTCTGTCTTCTACTGTCTCCTCTCCAGCCTCGCCCCCCTCCCCTGCTCTGTCTGAGATTATGCCCCGCCCCCCACCCCATGGTGTTTCACGCAGGCCACTCAAGGTCCCACCATCAACACCCTTCTGGTAAAACTACCGAAAAATGAAGAATCACTGTGCTCACCTTCACTCTTCCATTCCTCTTTTCCCACCCTTGGAACAAACTCCACACTCCTCTCAATCTTCCACTCTGTTCCGTCTAGATCTTCAAAACAGCTGTTCACACACCACCTCTTATCTCCCCCATCCAAAAGCACGACATTTCTGCTCTCTACTAATCCACCCCAAACCCACCCTCCTTCAAATTCCCTGCTTTCCTTCCTGAAATCCCCCTGTCGTGTAGATCCTGAAAGTCCTGTAGTGCCCTCTTGTTTTTCCCTGTGTAAACCCCGCCCCCACCTCTCCCTTCCACGAGATCTCGCTCATGTCTCTGTTCCCACTGTGTTTTCCTTCGCCTCCTCCAAGAGATTATATCTGCTTGAGAGAAGACTTTTACAAGGAAATTTGCGCATGAGGAGGCCATTTGGCCCATCAATGCCTGCAAGCCACACGCAAATACCAGATTTAATAAATCCGTCAATACTTCTCCCCTTTGTGTGCAGTCCCTTTTGGCTTGCGACACTGGACTCATGTTTTCCGACTTGGAAGGATGAAGGCATGAGTAAACCCCCAGTGTTAATTCATTGGCCAACGGGGATTGAAACTCAAGGACGCCTAGGATCCCAAGCCACCACCCTAAAACCACTAAGGCAACACCAATGTTACATGTTTGTTGCATGTTTTACTTTTGTTTGGGAGATAAGAACCCCTTAAGATCCCAAAGGCCCCAAAGACTCTCATACCACTGAATTCCCGCAAACACCGTTAAGCGCCCTTTAAAACTCCGAAATACCCCACCGACCGTTAAGATGCTAAAGATCCCTAGACATTTAAGACACCGAAGATTCCTCAAGACGCCTTACGCCTTTTTTGAAGACCCTCAATACCCCCAGACACTTTAGACTCCAAAACGACCCTTAAGAGCCGGACACATAGAAGCCTTCAGACGCCTTTAAGACCTCGAAATATCACTAAGATCTCAATAAATTTTTCTAATAAACAATGTCAAGGCTCATATAATAGCTAACACAGAGAATGTATAACAAGGGGAGCAGCAGACAGGGGGTGCGGATAGAAGCACAAATCAGTGGGGAATAAACACATGAGGAGATCTGTGGAAGAGAGGATGGGGCGGGGGTACACTAGTAAACAAGATGGACAATTACAGGGACTTTCAGGACGGACACAGCAGGGAATATGAAGGAGTGGGTTTGGAGTGGATTAAGGGAGTAGAACAGATCATAGTTTGGAATGGGGGAAGGAAGAGGTGGGTGGTGAACAGCTTTTGAAGATGTAGAGGGAAGGTGGATTAGACGTGTGTGGAGAGTTTGTTCCAAAGGTGGGGAAAAAGAGGAATGAAAGAGTGAAGGTGAGCAGTGATTCTCATTTGGTAGTTTTTACCAGAAGGGGGTTGCTGGCAGACCTTGAGTGGCCTGCAGAAACATGGGGTGGGGGAAAATAAGAGGATGGTGAATAGCTTATCTGAAGACATGGAGGGAAGAGAGGGATTGAAGTGGTATGTGGGAGTGTTGTTTCAAGTGGGGAAAAAGAGGAATGAAAGAAAGAAGGTGAGCCAGTGGTTATTCATTTTGGTAGTTTCAACCAGAAGGGTTGCTGGCGGACATTGAGGCGCCCTGGTGGAACATGGGTGGACCAGAATAGCAGACAGAGCAGATGGGGCGAGGCCGGAGAGAGACAAGTGGAAGACAGAAAGACCACCGGCCCTGCTTGCGGTGAGAGAGTGAGAGACCAAAGACTGCGCCTCTCGCTGGAGATCAATGATCTTAAATGCCTTGGTTTCCACAGCGGTGAAGACTGAGAAAGGTGAGAGGCGGGAGCACCAGCCCAGAGAAAAAGCAAGCACCATCAGGCTGTGGAATGAAAGCTTATGTGCGTGGTCCAGGAGCATCAGGTGTGCCAAGGATTAGGACTTTTCACGACGTTGGATGCCAAATTGGCAACTGGCTTTTGGGAGGCCAGTTTGGAGATGGGCTTTCCTCAGGAAAGATCATGGCAGATAGTGAGGCCCAAAGGTTTGAAATGAAGGACATATCTTCAAAAGAGAATTGTTGAGAAGTATATGGGCGGAGGGTTTTCCAGACGGTCCTTTCGAGAGACATAGTGAGAGTGTGAGATTTGTCAGGATTGAAAGATATGTTTCACGTGTTGGAACCAACCTTGTGAATTTTATCCAGATCTGCAGAGAGTGAAGAAGCTGCGGCTTGCCGGTCTAGGGATGACAGCATGGTACGGTAGAGGGTGGAATCAATCAGAAAAGACGATAAAGAGGATTTCCAGAGTCAGAGAGATCATGATGAAACCAAAAAAAGCACGGTCCCAGAACAGGGAATTGAGGAACTCCAGCCTGGACAGTAAAGAGCAGGGATGAGGAATAATTCCATAAGGGCCACACGTTGACTGCGACAGGAAGGAGTGTGCGAGATTAACGTGGAGATACTTTGGATACCATAAGAATGAGAGTTTGGTGAGCAGGGCGATGGTACCAGACCTTACCGAAGCACGCATAATGTCTTGGGAGAATGGCTCTGATTTCATGTCTGGCATTGAGGACGCTCCAACCATTGTTTGGGAAAGCAGAAGGCCGTCAAAGTCCAAGGTAGAGGACCTGGTCTGAATCGAAGTGATGATCAGAAATCACGCCATTGGAGAAAGAGGAAGGATTTAATGTCAGAAGCGATGATCGATTTCACAACTTGCTGATGATTGGGAGAAGACTGATTTGGTCTGCAGTTGCAAGGATCTGTTTTTTGCACGCTTTTTTATGCAGAGCGGTATGTTTGTCTGATTTCGCCAAACAGAATGCAGATGTCCTTGGAGGCAAATGACCGAGCGTGGGAAAAAAAAAAAACAGAAACAGAGAGAGGTGAGCAAATAGGAGCAAACAGGTTTTTGGAACACGTGGTCTATGCCATCTGGGCGCGGTTGTAACGAATCAGATGTAGAGGTTTCATAGCAAGCTCTTCCACCTTGTCGGGAGAGAAAGAAACAGAGTCCAGGAACAGCTGGTGGGTACAGACAGCCGAGGACCAGAAAGAGCAAAGATATGGGTTAATCGTTGACCTCTTTTGGTTGGTTTGGAATGAAAAATGGATTTCAGATTGATTTTTGTGTGAATACTATATTGTATTATGTCTAATGCTATGTATATGTATATATATATATATATTACACATATATATATATATATATATATATAAATATCCATGTATATCATAATGCTTATATATATATATATATACCTCTACATCTATATAATACATCTATATATAATATTATATATCTATATATACATCTACGTCTAATATATACATCTAATATACTATTCTATATCTATATCTATAATCTATATATATATATATATTATATATATATATATGATATATATATAATATCCTATATCCATGATATAGATATCTATATGCTTCTCTTCTTCTTCCGGAGAGGCTCCCGTGGGTCGCCACAGCGGATATATATAATTATACTGAAACGCAAAAGAAACTTACCAACCTTTAAACCTTCATATCAGCATAACACTAGCGTGTAGTAAATGTGTGAACCTATTGTGACAATAGTGTCCTCACTCTCAGACAAAAACGGTCACGATGGTCACTGAACGCTTTCAATGTCACTTCATAGCACAGCTGTTTGAACGCCATTTTGAACTGTCAGTGATTAGCCAAAGGGGTACGGGATGATTATGAGCTGCCGTGATGTCTTGATATTGGCTCTAAAAAGGCCAGTGCAAAAATGGGCATTTCAATCAACCTGCCACGATTGTCAAGGGATCAACAGCAGTGTGCCTGGCATGCTGCAAGGCGGATTGAGCTACCGGGGTGGCCGGTTGCTTGGCTGTTCACACGCAGACGATATAGGCCCTGGTGACAGAGACACCCCCTCCACAACTCATGCAGATGACAAGACCTCGATCAGGAGGCCAAGAGGTCCACCACTGCAAGGCAGGACAGGCAGATGGTCCTAAGTCAGATGGCTTCAGACCATTGAAAGGACTATGGAGTTGGACAGAATCCAGCCGCATCATCCAAGACTGGTACAGTATGCGCCGACGTGGCAACTGCACTGTATCCAAAACAATGGTGGCCACACACGCTCTTGAAAGGGACTTGACATTGCAACCCTGTGCTGTTTCCTGTACTGTAGAACAACCTTATGAGATGGTGTATTGGGTCAAAAACTTGACATGTCATCCAATAAAATTAGCCAATTTTCAATTAGCAATTGTTGTTTGTTTTTATTTTGAACTGTTACAATTTTATTAATTTCAAACAAGTGGTAAGTATTATTTTTGCATTTCAGTATATATATCTATCTATTACATATGTATATGATATTTATATCTTTCGATTATATATACACACATATATATGTATATATATATATATATATAATATGTATATGTATAATATATATATTATATATATATTATTATATATATATAGATATCTTTTCGATTTACTACACACATATATATTGTATATATATATATATGTATATATTATATATATCTAAATTAATATATATGTATATATATATGTATATAATTACATCAATACATATACATATCACTACAGTACAGCGCAAATCCGATTCTGAAATCCATTTCATCCAACCGACCAAAATGAGGTCAACCGATTGACCATATTCCTTTGCTCTTCGGTCCTAACTGAATGCAGCCGAAAGTTTCAGCAGGGGCTGCCTTGCAGCTTATGTTGATCTCCTGCAAAGCGGTTTGATCAGTGAATTGGGATGCCTCATGGAGGATTTCTTGTCTTCGTGTGGTGCCAACATAAACTGATCGATCTGATGTCTGAACAAACCGAGACTCTGGTATTGAAAGTGCTGTGAGATTGTGGTGATTCCATCCCTGACTTAATTTCCATTGTTACTGGAGTTCATCACAGGCGGTGAGTACTGGCCCCACACTTTTAGCTCTGTTGTGGCTGGATTGCTGGGAGAATGATTGAGACGATCAGCTGCCGTGCATCATCTGGGCCAATGTTACGATCCTTGACTTCGAGTGTTCCAGATGATGCAGTCATCTTTCGCGAGGAACTCTGATATCCATTTGGGGCCTCAGGGCTGAAACTGAGGAGTCGATAATCTCTGGGTATTACGGTTTCCTGGGCCAAAAATTAAGATCCAGGCTTTCAAGACATCTTGGATGCTGGCTAGTCCTGTCTGTATCTGTTTGTGGTGAGGACTTGTGAGAGTCGGAGAGATTTCACTTTCCTTGGCAGTGATAGTCCATGTACTCTGGCTGGCTGTTAGTCATGAAGGTCAATCACGACAGTCGTGGTCGGGCCTGGGGATGTCATGGATTCACTGGATCATTGGGTGTGGCATTGCCTGCGGTTCCTGTGCGAAGAGAAAGTCCGAGTCTTCAGGTCTTTGTGGCTTCCAGTCCTGCTTATGAGACTGGACTCTGACCAGGTGATCTGAGATCCGGAGACTTTATTCCTGTTGGTACCAGATCTCTTCGGAGATACCTTGGCTATCCTGATTCGACTTTGTGTCGAACGAGCGAGTTGCTGTGAGACTCAAATTGGATTTTTTACTTGCATAGGTCCGTGAGCATCACTGCGGCTGTAGACATGTGTGGCTCAGTTTTCTGGCGCTGATTCCTAGTTCACAGATTCTCTCAGTGGGACGGAGCCTCTGTGAGTGGAAGGAGGCTAATGGGCTGAACCAATGTTGCTGCGTTGTGCTAGGCGGTTGAGTCAGCATCTCAAGGAGATGGGATGGCCAGGCACTGCCTGGGATGGCCAGAGGAGGCCCCTGGAGTACTGGTGGAAAAGGGAAACGCTAGTGGCAGCGCTGCTGGCAGGCATGCTTCCCCGAACCTGACCTGACGCTGACGTGATACAATCCAAGCTGTTTCGAAAAGTTGTAGAACGGATTATGACCAAACTTGTGGGTGAGTTGGTTTAGTTGAACAAAGACCAAGGCCGATTAGATTTTTGTTAAGGCCAGCAGATCCGGTCCTCTCAGTGGGATACAAGACAAACTGTTCAGTCCTGGTGGATGGGTATGCACTCTACCTGAGTACCGTTCTCAGTACCATAACCCATGTTAATCAGGACCATTTAGTCAAATCCTACATTTGAAACAGAATTTTTTATACTCTTACCGATGGCAAGACGAAACCAGAATCAATGACAGGCCTTTAAAATTTTGGTCCCAGAAGGTGGAATCCATTCAGTCAAAAAATTTGTTGGGAATGCAACAAAAGGACATATGCACTGATCATCGGCTATGGCTTTTGTTAAGGGGCAGGTTTGTCTGCAGACATTTTAAACTACGGCACATTTTGGTGCCTTTGGACACTGCTTGACAGCTGCGAGTAGAGGTGTGTGTCAAGATGCCCCTCTCTGTTCAATATGACACATTCTTCTCGTTCTCTTGTTCACAATACTGAACATTATTCACTTGAAAATTATTGGTCCGTTCCACAGTTAGCCAGCAAAAAGCCCCTGGTGAGGACGGAGAATGGGGTGGAAGACATTTTCCAAAACTTACTCAACTCATGATGGCAATGTGCATTCGCAACAGCTTAAGATGAATAATGTCTGAGATTGGTGTCTCTCGGCATGATCAAGCTAATCTGCATATTTCATAA
>CM068956.1:37920023-37936538 GCA_035128595.1 Eptatretus atami | reverse complement strand
TTGTCAATTTAACTACCCAGCTAACTCCCACTCTTACACTGACCCCCGGGGTCCCTTGGGGGCGGGAATCACTCCTCCCCCCAATCACTCATCGCACCATGATCCACAATCACTTCCATACACACAGACCCGCTGCCTCACTCACTCACCAAGCACATGCTTCCACTTCACACTTCTCAACTCACACATTGCTGAATTTCCTGCCATCCTGCTCACTAAATCCCCTAAATAACTCGGCTCCCACGTCGTCCCTTGCACTAGTAGCAATCCTTTACCTACGTAGCTAAGCTACGTCCCACTACACATCCACAGTCTGTCTCTTGTCCTCCAAATCCAATATTATTTCCCATTCCTAAATCTCGCTGCATTCCCTCTACCTAATCCATTCCACGGGGCCCCATGGGACTTACCCCTGGCCCCATGAAGCCCGGTCATCACTTAAACTAACCCTTCCCCCTGACTAGTTCCATCCTGTGCCCGGGCAGGGGGGTCTTCCACCCCATGCCCGGGAATTCTTGTTCTCCCGAAAGCGACTTGCTTTTTTTTTTTTCCTTCGCGCAGCACCAGCGCGGCAACTCGCAACCTGTGCTCTTTGCCCTGACGTCTGCAGGCTGGTCGTGTTCCCTCGTCCCTATTGGCGGTACCATCCGGCAGGGATTCAAACCCCTCCTGCCGGATTTCAACCACACGTGCAGCCATGACGTCACCCGGCGCATTAAAAAAAAACACAAGCCCACGTCTCGAGGGGTTCCCCACGGCGAACACATGTGCTCTGCCCGTTGGAGCTTACCACAAGCTCACGTGGAGACCCATCAGTCCAAAATTCGTTGTCCTTGCCTAACTTTTGTCCGTCCGCGGGATCGGCAACATCCACGCTGGCGTTTCCGACCGGGGCTTCACTCCCGCAAGCGAGCACGTTGGCGGCCTCGTGCGATAACCACAGCACGACCTCGCGCTCCTGCTGGGGTAAACCCGGCGCAGTCCCCAAAATAGCTACGGCCGCTACCCTGGCCCTGTCTTTTGTCGGCCGTTCCTTCCCAGCCCTTCGCCGTCTACCCACCCCGTCTCCATTTTTCAACACACGCACTCCTAGTGTCACGACGCTCACACAACCTCCACCATTACACTCACACCGGAGCGCGCTGCGTGTTCGCACATGCCCACCGTCAATCTCCTTACACCACAGCGACCTCACACACGCTGTTTCCTTACACTCGGTCCGCTCACTTCACTCGTGCCGTTTCCCTCACACACACATACCCACATCACACACGTGAGGGCACTCACCCCGCGTGCCTCATCCACACACGGCGCGCTGGGAAGCACGCACTCCGGCACACTTCGCAACCACACCACTTTCACACACGGGAGGCCACTCACACCTTTTCACCACACACCCGGGACAATCACGACTGGGAATCGGGTCACCCTAGGCTCCCGGGCGTCTCCATACCCCCCAAGCTGCACGTGCACCCGCCACAGCACTCCCCCCTCAAATTCGCTCGACACGACGAACCCCACCTGGTTGTGGACTAGCTTCAGGGAGCATAGCGTGTCTCCCTTCCGTTCGCCGAAGGAGGCTATCCAGCTGCTGCCACCGGGTACCCACACGCTCCGCGAGCTCACCCCATGTCCTCCACTACCTCTGAGTGTGTGTGCTCGTCTTCAAACACGTTCCAATTCCCCCTCTATCTCCCGTGTCTCGTATACATTTTATTTCCTTCTTGGTCTTTGTTACTTCCCTCGTTTCTCCATTTTTTATTTGTGTCTCCTTATTAGGGTTGCCCTAATTGTTCTTTAATCCGTTTTTGATAACCCTATTTATTTGCATTAACATTCTCCATACTTGCTCATCTTCCTGATTCTCGCCCTAGCACGTTCCTGTATTTATTTGGCCTCCCCCGCTTCCATCGCGGGCGGACAGCGTGTCTTGCACTCCCTACCAGCTCGCTCGCTCCAACACGTAGCGCCGCAGATTGGCACACCGTTGTCCGTGCTTCGTTGCACAAAAATGCATAGCCCGCCTGCAGGCTTTGCATATCGCTTCCTGGAATGCCGTTCGTTTGCGCGTCCATGCAATCCATCACAATCGCGCGCATTTTGTTTTTATTTCTGCCAGCACTTGTTTCGACACATTGTTCACGTGTTTTTGAAAGTTGTGAGAGCGCTCGCATCGATGTCGCGCCATTCGCACGCCGTAACTCAGACCGCTCGCTCCGTTGCGCGCTGACCGTGCGATTTGCACCGCCATTATCGCGACTCAGTTGCCGATAAAGTCCGTGTCAGAAATTGGGATGAACTTCCCCACGGATTGTAATTAACAAGTACGTCCTGGGCCATGGATCTACATTTTACACATATACTTTCTATACCCCCGCACCCGCCTCGGCCTTGAAACGCCTCTTTATTTCACGTTTTAAGAGATTTAATTTGGCCTGCTCGTAATTTGGAGGGATCGGGGGGTCGCTCCTTCACCCTGAACCGATTCCCTGTTGAATTAGTTGGTGACCGAGAAGTTTTGGTTTCGCCGCTCGGCTGACACCAGTGTTGCGAATTCAGCGCCCGCGGCGTGCGACTCGGCGCTCGACGTCGAATGGCGGCCCGCCTCGGCCCAGCCGAACGGGACAATTCAGTCGTGACCCTCTGCGGAACAACTGCCGGGAGTAGTCACGGGTGGGGATATATACCTTCACCGACGAATCGTGCATGCCCTACCCGCCGCAGGATGGGTTGCTCGCCAAATTTCGACTACCAAGTAACCTGCGCAGTTGGATACCGTGGGCAATGCGTACCACGCCAAGCAGGCCGACTTCCGGACACGAACCGCTTAGCGGTCCGTTCATGCTACAGTGATAACCGAGCGGTAGTTCATCGTCGGCCTTTGACGGTTTCCGATTATTACCGGGCGTTTTTAACCCACTACGAACCCCTTACGTGATGCAAGATGGGAATTCAAACAAAGGAAAGGACTCGCGGAAACGGGGAACAAGTTCACACAATGGCACATTTAATTTCACACAGAAGCACGATAGGCACGTATATACAGCAAAAGAAAAATGCACATTAAAACAGTTAAAACAATAGAAGCAAATGCAGAGCTACAACTACTAGACCAACAGCCGTCAACACTAAAAACAATACTACTTGACGGACGGTTGCCACCACAAGCATTTACACAAAAAGCAAAGGAAAAAGGGAAAAGAAGTCGCCGACTTCCCTTTTCGTGCCGGTTGAGTCCTCTCCCACGACCTGTTGCAGCGTGGTCGCGCCTGCCCCAACCTCTCTCGCGGCCGAGCGAACCCTCTCCGCACTCCTCGTTCCGGACGCGCAGGTCCACCTCCCACAACCGGCGCCGCCGCGGTCTCCCGTCCTGCCTCGTACAGGTCGCTCGCCAAGCTGCCTGGAGCGGCAGGACCTCTTCCCCGACAGACAAGCAGACAGGAAGCCTCGAGACTCTCTAACTTAGGAGACAGGAAGCCTCGAAGACAACTTTCTCTCTTAGGAGACAGGAAGCCTCGAAAAACCAACTCAACTCCAGTCGCGTGGCTGTCCGCCTTTTGTAGCACGGGGCTCCGCCCTTCGCTCCGCCCCCGGTTTTCGGCCCCGCCTCCCTTCGAGCTTCTTGGAGAAGCCTCTCACAGGGCGGGCGGTTGCCCTCTCGCTCTCCCTCACCCCGCCCCGGTGCGGGGGCCAGCGGAGTCAGTTTTTGGCTCAGGGCAGAGGGAATTATCCCCCAAAAAGAGCCCCCACCTGTTTCTCACCTATGACCCCCGGCTCGGAATCGCACTTCCACCACACCGAGCGCGGAGAATTTTAAACGGAAGAAACAGGCGGGAAAAAACCCCCGAGCATCGGTTGGTGGTTTTTGTTTGTTCCTCCGCGGAGATCTAACCGCACAGGGCCTATTGAATGGCAGATGGCGAAGACTGTGTTTAGCGTAGATGGTGGCAGGTTGGCGTGGTTGTAGTGTTGGCGCTGTGGTGGGCGGATGGCGTGGTTGTTGAATGCTGTTTGCTTGAAATAAAGATTAGAACCAGAAAAATGGACTAACTCAAGCGTCGCAGCCGGAAGAATCACACATATTCCTCTATACAACGGTTTGGGCTAAACTACACATGGAACTTATCGGAGAGATATCCACCTGAGGGCCCTTTATGGGTATGCGAAAATTTCCAGCAACCGTAACAATATATAATATAATATATAATATATATATATAACGAATATATAATATTATATATATAATAATATACAAATCCTTTATTAGTACAGGCAAAAATGTACGGAGGAACCATCCACACAAATATGCAAACAAAAGCAAACTCAACAGATTGTGTCCTGGATATGATCCTCAGTGACAGAAAAAAATGTCCTAAGGGATCCTCCAGGGGGGGAAAGTCCTTGAATCATGGTTAATCCAAATCATGGCGACCACCCGACTTCGGAGGAAATGAAAAAAATTTGTAAAGATTGAATTTTAATATGTTTTGAATATTTTAAATATTGATTGAAATTAGATATTTAATGGTTTTCTGCTTCTTAAATTGTTTCTTAGTTATGGTCAGTATATTGATTATACAAGAAGTAATTATAAAAAAAGTAAATGTATTGAGGTTAAAAAAAAAATTATAGCCTTTATTCTGTTCAAAAATAGTCAATTTTTTTGTCCCGAAAAATTTTTTTTTACCTGATACTGATTTTGGCCATCCTGGACAAAAAAAAAAAAGAAACGTGAAGACACAAGATGAATCAGTCTATTGGCATACAATATAAAATGCATATATCATTGAAACATGACAAAATTCACAAATTCACTCGCGGGAACATCACATCTGCCTGACGAACGTTTCGAAATAGAAAATTGAAATTCGCCATCTAAACTCAGAGATACATCCATTATTAAACTTACCATACATGTTAGAAATCAAACGTCATTAAAGCTTAGAACTTGAACAATGTCGTCTCATCCTCATCATTGGGGCCGGTTTTTTTTTTTCAAAACCCCCAACTTTATTTTGAGTGTTTGTGCAGCCAGACCCCTGCCAGTTACTCCAACAAGTTGAGATGCACTCAATGTTGTGACTATCTTGCATGTGCATTCTCATTGGTGCTACATTCAGCCTGGCAGTATGCACCTAATGGACACGATATAACATCTTTTCAGGACGCTGAGCTATTTGACTGTCTGGTAGCAGCAAAACCCTCGTCACACTTGCTGCCCAAAGTCCCAGTCTGGCGGAACGACAGCATTCATCTGCACCATCCTGCATTCTTGGATTGCAGATACACGCGGCAGGCTGTGATACTTTTGCTGCTTCTGATGTTGTGGGTAACATCCGTGGTTGCACGTTGAGAGGAGCTAGAAGCCACCTTGTTCCCAGTACCGCTGATACCGGGAGGTGGTCCAGGATGTCAGTTGACTTTCCGTTAGTAGTTATTCACCAATGTTTTTTTCTCCTGCATCTCGCCACCCATCACATACGGAAGCTGATATGTATTCAAAAAACCCTTGGGCCTGCTCACGGAAATGTGTGGTTTGCTTGAAATTTTTGAGGGAAGCTCCCTTTCCAATCCATGAAGACGAGATGTCGTGTCGCACCCAAGAACTGCATGTAGAAACATAGTGTGCTTGCATATGTCTGCTACAATCATTTTCTTTTGTAGCCTTGATGGTTCAGATGCGAGGCTTTCTTTCGTGTTCTTCTTTGGCTCGGACAAAAGAAGAGGTCATGGATTCTTAAGCTTGCATGATAGCATAGGAGGACGGGAAGGTCTGTGTCATCACCAACTAACACAGTGTTGCTGACAGTAGCAGATGCACGGCCTTCAGTTACAATCAGTAGATGCAGCAGCATTCCCTTTAGACCGTCCTCTGGTGGTGTCATTGTCCTTCGTGTTGGTTACTCTCATAACCATCAAAACAGCTATTGCATCTCCGTACTTCTTCGTTACATAATCAGTGTACTGGTGCATATGTCTCTGTATGTCAGATCCCGAGACCATGGATGCGGTTTTGAACAAGTGCCCCGCCCTCCAAAACATACTGTTGGCCCATCATTGGGGATATCGGGCTGGGACATTTCGGATCCAAAAAGACCCAGATGACATCAGGCAAAGGGACTGGCTGTGCTTCTCCGGAGCTGAGAGAGAATCAGAAGAGCGCTGGTGGATAGACTGGCACAGTTCCATATTTAGCCGACTCCAGTTCTTCTGCTGTCTGTGCAAAAAACAGTGATCAGTCTCTGGAAGAGAGTTGTGGGTCAACCTGGACTTGCTCTCCATCAATCTGACAGCATGACTTCATGCGATGGTGACAACTTGCGTCGTTTCCTCTTAAAATTGTGTTACCGCAGGTGTGTTCCCATCCATAGATTTCCAATATTTGGCTCCTACAGCATGTGCTCTGTATTACGTTGACGGCGTGGGGCTGTGCCATGAAACTCCAGTGCAATGTTTCAGACGTGATCATACTGACGGATTCCGTTTCCTGAAATACTTGAACAGCTGATAGTGTGTCCTTTCCAGTACGAGATTGTCTTGCCTTGGTCATGTCCTTCTTCTCCTCTCCAGTGTTGTAGTTCACACCTGTTTAGTCCTGCATTGCCTGGTTTATCTTGCACAGGCAGGCATTGATAGTAGACCATACAGCCGTTTGTTGCTCTGTCATTCCTCGCCCTCGTGTGAGCCCCGCTGGTCTTCAACTTCTCATCAGAACTTGTTGATGATCAGGTCAGATGAAAGACCCTGCCCACAGGCGATCACTTCGTCGAATCACATGGAACCCCTCATCAAAACGTTGTTGGACATTGGGATTTGAGTTTTGAGGTTGGAATACTGCTGGCAGATACCCCTCGCAGATTTGGCATACAGTTGTGGCCCGAGGCTTGCAGTAAGGCAGGCATTTCCTGGATGGCCTTTGTAGATGTAGTGCCCAGTTCCCAGTGCACTTCTGCCCGGATTGTATTTGCGTTAGAAGTCTAGCATTGTCAATATACGAACCCAGAGCGCTGAAGTTCTAGAAGATATTTTTGCAGGACTCGGCATGACTTCTGAAGGTGGTCTTTGTTCGTTTCAAGGACGTCCAGGACTGCACCACTTCTTTCAACAGACAGTGTCCCAGCATCAAGCTTCTCATAGAGGGTACACAGCTTCGTTGAAGTCTGATTATTGCTTGGATCTGTATGCTGGTCATGTAGGGCCTTGCAAGCTGCTTCGGCTAAAGTCCGGATCTTCATTTCCCGCATTTGCCGTCTGGATGTTTCAGAAGGCATGGTAGAGGTGCATTGAGCACATTTGTAAAACAGCAAGGCATTGAGGGCTGTATCAACAATTAGGTGTGCGCGAACTGCCGGGCAATGCCTTGCCACTAAACATATGGAATCACTGCATTGGGGGATTATATTCAACTCCATCAGTTCTTGGAAGCCGGATGACACCATTGAGGTGTGCCAATTACATCCGAGGAAACTAATCTCTGCGTGGAAGCCACCCAAGCGTAGGACAATCCCTTTCAGATCACTTTCCATAGGCTCCGAGTTGATTGACATGAGGGCCTTCCACCAGAGGGGCTGATCAAAGGTGATTACTGGAGTGGACACCGTAGGGTGTCGTGCATGTTCACTGACCAACATCAGGGTCGATATATGCATGTGTGTGCTTGTCAATATTGCAAATTTGCTAACAAATTAATATTGTTGTAGTTAATTCTTTCACCATGAGGATAAGTACTAATGTCCCTGTATCTGGAAATATATAGTATGTATGCCTTGGGGATAAATACATTCTTATATGAACAAACTTTCTCAAGTCAAATATTTTTGGGGGACAAAAATGACATTTTTGGACAAAAAAGCTATAATCTTTTATTTTAACCCTCAATACATTTCACTTTTTTATAATTATTGTTGTATATCAATATACTGACCATAACTAGAAACAATTAGAATGCAGAAAAACAATATATTTACATGTTAAAATATCAATCTTTACAATTTTCTCATTTTTCCCGAAGCGTGGCGCCATATTGGATTTCATGATTTCAGGGACTTTCCCCGGAGGATCCCTTTAGACTTTTTTTTGTCACTGAGGACATATCCAGGAATCAAAATCTGTTAGTTTGCTTTTGTTGCAATTGTGGAGGTTGACAAATATTTCTGCTAAATGCCTTACTATATTATATATATCTTCTTCTTCTTTCGGCTGCTCCCGTTAGGGTCACCACACGGATCATCCGTTATGATCCGCATAATGATTTGGCACAGGTTTTACGCCGGATGCCCTTCTGACGCAACCCTGGTCGCCTCTTCGACACAGGGATAATATCTATATATATATATATATATATATAATAATATATAATATACATATATATCATATATATAACTATATATCCATATATATATCCATATGTATATCCAATATATATATCCATATATATATATATATATATAGTCATGCGCCACTTAACGACGGGGTTACATTCTGAGAAATGCATCGTAACCGACGTCGTCGTTGTGCGAACATCATATATATTTTTATATATTTTTTCGTTTTTGAACATCGTACTGACAAAAACCTAGCACCTAGGCTATATGGTATAGCTATTGCTCCTCGGCTACAAACCTGTACAGCTTGTTACTGCACTGAATTCTGTCGGCAATTGCAACACACATCCAAGAGAGACGAAGACGCGTTAGTTTTACCTTTGTGCTGTTCATGACGGCCATGTGTGTTGTTACGGCAGCTTACAATCCTCTCGCATCGATTATAGAAAGGTGAATAAATAGCGTTTGGATTTTATAATACGTAATCATTGCATTGATGATATATATTATAAACGAAGAAACGAGCACCTGTCAATTTTGATATATATTTTCGGAACAATGCGATTGTTTTAACAACATAACAAGCTTCACTAAAAATAAATTTGTGTTTTAATTTCGACTGTAACAACAACGATTTATTCGCAGATTTCTTCAATTCAAAGGTAATTTACTTGCTAGAAGGTAAACGTGCAAACATTGGTTCAGTTTGAAAGCCAATTTCCTTGAATCCCGATTTAGCAGACCTGCTTTTTTCGCGATGACATTTTATGGACCTCAACGATCGCGTTATAACGGGGCCACACTGTCGTTTATTATCATTATGAAGTATTATGTACTGTACATAATTGTATGTGCTATTTTATACGACTGCACGCGGATGTCGGCTACATCACTAGGCGATAGAATTTTTCAGCTCCATTATAATGGAGCTGGCAGATCCGTCGTATATGCGATCACCGTGTAAATGCGATTATGGGACCACCGTCGTATATGCGATCCGTCGTTGCCGAAACGTCGTTATGCGGCACATGATGTATATATATATTATATATATATATATATATATATATATATTATATATATATATATATATATATATATATATTATACGAGGTGTGTTCAAAAAGTATCCAACATTAATTTTTCGTGCGTAAACAAATGAAGCTCGGGAGCGTGGTTTGGTGCACGTATGTAGGCGATCCTAATCCGTATGCGTGAATATTTTCCGCCTGGAGAAGCTGTCAGTCGCTGACAGACCGCCGATGAGTCAGGAAGTGTAAGTGAGCGCAGTCGGATTTCTGTTTTTAACAAAATGACGGATCACTCTGGTCTCATCGCCAGTGATCACTGTGTTGAAGACGTTGGGATCGCTGTTCACAGTCTCCAGCATGTCCTGTGCAATCTCCAAACGGAGTTGCTTCTGCTCGATCGTTAGCAGCTTTGGCACGAACTTCACTGAGATTCTCCTTAAGCCCAAATCCTCAGTCACAATGGAATGAACGGATCCAATGCTGACGCCCGCCTCGTCTGCAAGTTCTTGATCGTGATTCGACGATCCTGCATCAGCAGGGTCCTCACTTGGTCAATGACGATCTCATTTCGGGATGTTGAGGGCCTACCAGAACGTGCTTCACTTTCCGCTGATGTGCGACCATCTTTGAAGCGGTTGTACCACTCTTTATCTGTGTGGTGCCCATTGCTTCGTTCCCGAAGGCCTGTTGAATCTTGCGGATCGTTTCCACTTGGGAATCGCCAAGCTTTACACAAAATTTGATGCAGTAGCGTTGTTCAAGTTTTTCCGTCATGTTTCAAAAACGAAAATCCGACGGTGCTCACTTACACTTCTTCACTCATCGGCGGTCTGTCGGCGACTGCCAGCTTCTGCAGGCGGGAAATATTCACGCATACGGATTAGGATCGCCTACATACGTGCACCAAATCACGCCTCCCTAGCTTCATTTGTTTACGCACGAAAAATTAAGGTTGGATAGTTTTGAACACACCTCGTATATATCTATCATCTATTATATATTGTTGCGAATTCGCGCCCTCGTCGGCGTGCGATCGGCCACGTGACTCGAATCGCGACCGCCTCGCCCCACCGGACGGACAATTCAGTCGTGACCTCCCGGCTAACGCCGGGATCCAGTCACGGGTGGACCTTTTGGCCTCACCACAACCCAGTCGCATTCTACCGCGCGAATAGGGTCAATCGCCGAAAGTCGATATACCTAAATACCCGCACGGGTAACCTACCGAGGGTTGTACCTCGCCACAGGCCGACTTCGGATACGGCGCTTAAGCGACCGTTCCATGCTAACGGGATAACCGAGCGGTGTTATCGTCGGCCTTGACGGTTCAGATTAATTTATCGGCGTCTCGCGCCCACTCAAACCCTTTACGTGAAACAAGATGGAGACCAACGAAGGAAGGACGCAGCGAGACGGAGAAGAACAAGCACACGTATTTATTACACAGACGGACGAGTAGCACACATAAAGCAAACAGTATTCAATAATGCACATACATCAAATAGAAAACAAAAGAAGCAGAGCTACTAACCGACTAACGCGACACACGGACCCATTACACAATTCTACTTCACGGACTTGCGCCGACACACACACATTCACACAAAACCCAAAAGAAATGGAAGTCGACTTCCCTGCGGTGTGAGTCCTCGGCGACCGTCCTCTGCCGTGACTCCCCGCTCGAGCGTGGTCGGCGAGGCCTCTCCGGCGCGCCTCGCGCCTGCCCGTGCTGGCCTCTCGACGCCACGGACCGAGCACCGACCGACAGGGAGAGCACACGCCGAACCCGGAGCAGCAGGACGAGCGAGCGCCGAACCAGAAGAAATCAACGAACCCCGGAGAGAGCAGAAGCATCGACGACGAAGAGGAGAGCTCAGCCTCAGCCGCCTCCGCGTCTTATACGCCCGGCGCCCCGCCCAGTTCTCGGCTCACCCTCTTCGAGGCGCTTCGAGAAGGGGGCGTTCCTCTCGTTCCTCCCACCTGCGTCTTGTGGGGGCGAGGCGAAGCCGTTCGACGGCCTTCAGCGCGCAAACCGTCGTATGTAGACCGCTGAGGATGGCGTTCGATGGTGTAGGTAGCGTGGTTGAGATGGTGGCGTGGTTGTGAGGGTGCGGTGCCGGCGTTTTTAGAGTGGTGGCGTGGTTAGCGTTGTTGTTGTTGTGGTGCGCGTTGTTGACGTTGAAGTGTGTTGGTTCGAAAATAAAGCAGAACAGAAAAACGCCTAACTCAAAGGATCGCAGCCCGAATGAATCACATTAATTCCCTCTAGATGGTTTGGGCTAACTACACATGTACTTAAGAACTATTTCTCACCTACGGGACCTGGATGGTGCAATGCGAATTTCCACAGCCGTAACAATATATATATTATATATATATATATATATATATATATATATATATATAATATATAATATCATATTATATATATATATATAAATTATATATAGATATATATAGATATATATATATATATATATATATATATATATATATATATATCACACATACGTGTGTGTGCACACGCGCGCTCGCGCACACACGCACGCACACTTTAAATGAAATAATTTATTTTAATGAAGCTTTGAGTTGACCATCAGAAAAACCATCGATTATTCCTGGTTCAAGCATCATGGCATCATTGGAGGGGCTCCCCTAGCCCAAATTCACCCCTTGTATCCGAGTCTAAATCGACCATTTTGAAGCAAAAAAACAAAAAAAAAAAAACGGCAAAAATATGCTGATTGGAAAAATTCTGACATCTGTATAAAAACTTGATGCAATGTCCAAAATTGACCAAATAAGCAACAAATCCAAGTATGTTACCACTCAGAGGATTAGCAACAAAGTCAGGCAAGGTATTCATCAACAATCTGGTAGATACTAAGTCACCAAACAAAATAAACGAACACCATGCAGGTGTCCAAATAAAGTTACAAATTAATGGCATTAAAAAAACAAGGGAAAGGTTTTCAATGTTGTTCAAAAATAAAAATGGTGATCTTGGCCTCTAATTATCTCCCTCTCCATCCCCCACTCACCCCCACCCGAGAAAGATCGTTTCCAAAGTGTTGTTTGCATACTTGTACAGGGGTGGGAGAAATCAACACGAGTCAAATGATCCAGAATACCAAAGACAAAGTACATCATGCCAAGTGGACCAAAGTTTACCCAATGAAAAACATGACAGTGTTTCAACTGAAATGGGGAACTTCAGAGAAAGCACTTGTTTAACTTACAGCGAATTCTATGATGCCCTGGGCAATCAATGGTCACCTAAACCACACTTTTTATTTGCACAGATATTATATATATATATATATATATATATATATATATATATATATATATACATATACATACATACATACATATATATATATATATATACATATATATATATGTATGTACACACACACATACACATATAGTTGTGGAAATGACTGAGGTGTTCACATTGCTCAGCTTAATTTCAGTAAATGTCTTGGAGTAAGTGTGAGTTGATTTAATCAT
Source organism: Eptatretus atami (assembly GCA_035128595.1). NCBI lineage: Eukaryota > Metazoa > Chordata > Myxini > Myxiniformes > Myxinidae > Eptatretus > Eptatretus atami. The sequence continues at coordinate 37,923,670 of CM068956.1, read as the reverse complement.
ATTAGATATGCGTTGCTTTATGTATTAACAGACATTGTCCACCCTCCCTCGTGTGTCTAAATATTTTAGTGCTCATCTTCTTTGTTGTCTATTGTGCCACACCGCATATGATAGAGATTAAAGATGGTGCAAGCCTAATTTTTGAGCTTGAGCTTAGAAAAGCTTTCAAACAAATAGAGCCCAAACTCGTGTTTCTTCCCAGTAAATAGTTTCCTGGTAATTCCTGGAAAATTGATTTGGGATTGCTGCCTTTTCCCTGAATTTTTTTTTCAGTTCAGGCTTGGAAAATTTGGGCGTGAACCATCTCTAATAGCAAGTGTCGATGTGCTTGTGCAGTGTGCTTTGTGCACCTCCTTTCCAAACACGAAGAAAAGACTCATCATCTTGTATTTTATGGCCTTCAAAGCCATCCCCACAACCAAGTTGACTCAATAAGAAATGTGGGCAATGGTAAAAACTAACAAACAAAGTTACATGACAATTGGATGGAAAATGCTGCCGGAGTTCCAAAAAAATAACCGTTTCATCAGGCATGGGCTGCAATGTTTCACGGAACAGGAATAAACGGCTCTCTTAATTATGAACCAAGCTCTCTGACATTAAATGTGGCACTCTGTCTTTACGTCTATCTTTCCCAGAAACCACAATGACAAATACCATACTCAGGGTCGTTGATGAAAAAGTAGGATCTACAAAAACTAAAGGAAAACCATTTTGAAATACCACAGTACGGTACAGGGTTTTCCATAAACTTCAATCCACACCACATGCCAATCAAAAAGAACCCTGTTCCTTCTGCAATGATATCCAAACATGCCACTCCCTTCCTTCTCCCCACCTCCACCACCATACACTCGGTGTACATAGTAAATAGATAGCATTACACTCAACTATGTTCAACACATACCAATGATAATGCACATCCTCAGAAAAATATTTCAGTGTCTCCCTGCCCCTCCCCCCCCCACCCCCCACCCCCCAGGGATAAATGTGATAACTCAATTGTAGTTTTGACCACAAGGACCTACTGTTTTTACCTTGAACTGGGCCTCTGCTGCTCCCACAATAGTAACCATGCGCTCTGTGCTGTCAGAAGTTTCTGGCTGAGAAATCTGAAGCAAACAACAACAAAAAAAACCAAACAAATTCAATCGTTGACAACTGACCTCAACAGCCCAACAGGAAAGGCAGAATCAAGTGCAATCAAAAGTAATCCGAATGGATGAGCTCAATTTCTGCTTTGGGCAGAAATTTCCTCCGAGGAATCCAACCAAGAGTTGTAACCCGATATCCAAAATACCACATTATAAGAGTAGATTTACCTTTATGGAAGCTCCAGCAAACCTAGATATCTGTTTGATGTTCTGTCCCTTCTTCCCAATTATGGCTCCGACAGACTGCGTTGGAATGAACAAGTAAACTGTTTCTTGCTCTGGCTGTTGCTGCAGACACAATGAAAAGGACATGTTCAGGTAATGCAAACCTACTGACAGTTAATCCTCGACTTCTACAATCACTGAAAACAATGCTTTGTCTTTGAATTGCATAATATTAAACTTCATATATTGTACAGTAGTTTGCTTCTTGTATTGTATTTGTATGTCACTCATCCAAGTGGTATTTTAAACAAACAATAAACAAATAAATAAATAAAAACTGTCAACCAAATGCTGGAAACATGACACAAACAAATCAATATTTTATGAAAAGCCAAGCAAGCCAGCAGGGTTCTGTAATATATGAAGAGGTTGGTTTCAAAACATGATAAATGGTAATTTCACATCTTAGACGTTACCAACAGGTTATCCATGTTCGATGCTTGTGGATGCATGTAACCATAATTTCTTCAAAACGCTAATTTAATACAGGAAAAAAATGAAACATTCACAGTGTCCACCAACACAGTAGAGATGTCATTTTGGAATAAAGCTTTTCATATGGAGGGCATTGAAAAGTTTTGAGGAACAGGGTATCATTTGGTACCTGAGATCCACTGTTTATTGCTCAGAAGCTTAAATGTCTGCTTGATTACATGTCTTTAGTTTCAACAATCTGACAGTTTGTTTCGAAATTTCATCAAGAAATTAGCTACATCACATAATGATAGATCTTACTGAAATTGAGCATTGAGGTATCATCACAGTTATTGACAAAGGTGTCAGCAGCAAATAGAACCCACAAACTCATGGTGGATGTGCAAGCCAAAAATATGGTATCAGTAACCAAATCGGCGGATGATTTTAAGCATAGGCACGCACCCGTCCCTTGAAGATGGCTCTTGCTCAGGATGGCCAGAACATGTGACCAACCAACAAACCGTTGTTTAAGTTGAGGCATTCATCGAGGAGGATTTTAGCTTCTTCGTTGCAGGAATACACAAACAACTTGGAATCTCTCAAGGCAGAATTTTCACAATCATCCAAAAACACTTGGGTGTGTTCAAGGTCTCAGCAAGATTGGTTCACCTGAAACCTTCGAAGTCACGATTGACAACAGTTGACATGATGTCACAAGCTTCTCAAACTGGTCAACACAGATCCAGCCAACATCATTGTTCATCTGGTCACAGGTGATGAAAGATCCCTTCATCACTGGCATCCTGAAACCAAACTAGAAATGGAAACTCAAGGGATCATTGCCACACAAATTCCAAACCCATCCCTCAGCCAACAAGATCATGGTCTTTATATATGGGGATGTCAAGGGAATCCCCTGCTGATTAGCCAGCCAGCCTCATGCAAAAATTGCTACAGGACACCAAGGAAAATGTCCAGTGACATTGACTCCAATGAAGTGTTCATTCTTCATGACCATGTCTGTGCACATGATGCCCATGGTATGCAGAATGCAATCCACGACTATGAGCAACCGCATCACCCCTGTACAACCCAGACCTGGCCACGGGAACAATTATCCGTTTTGACATTTGAAATCCCAGATGCAGCCGCCAACTTATCAATGACAAGACTCACCAAAACAGAGATGTTGTGGAAGCAGAAATTTGAAAACTTATATTTTACTGGCATAGACAGTTTGGAGAACAAATGTAGCAAGTGCATCAAATTAAAAATAATAATAAACATAAATAAATAAATGCATAAAACGCCCATTTTTTATGTCGATTTCTCATGAAAGCCGCAAAAAAGGTAGTGTGTACCGTACATACCGAGCTTTACACAATGAGCAACTGTTTATCATATTTTCCCCCTTTTTGACATTAGTACAGACAGTTGAACATTGTTCTTTTTTATTACTCTTGCCGGAGAAGGTATTGCATTTTGGTTTGTGTTTGTTTGTCCGCACAGAACTTTAGTGTTTTTCTCTGCAACCGCTTGTCGTATTGAGACAAAGTTTTCACCAGAGGAGCGACTACTCATGTAGAATGTTTTATAGATAATTATGTCATCGGTCACGTGGTCTGGCAGCCATGTTGGAAAAATGAAAAAAACTTTGGACCTTGATCTCTGAAACCACACAAAGGAAAAAAATTAAAACTTGGCACAGAGCAAGTACTACTCATGAGGAATAAGTGTGATTTTTATGACATCACAGATGCCTTCGTTATGACATAATTTCATATGTAGAATGCTACATCTGATCAGTATGAAAATTTTTGAGGTCATCTATGGATAAAATGGTCCACAGAA
>CM068956.1:37906642-37920013 GCA_035128595.1 Eptatretus atami | reverse complement strand
CGTCGGTCACATGATTTGGCAGCCTTTTTTATTTTTTTTTGTTAAACCTTCAAAAATCTTCTCTGAAGTGGCTGGACAGATTGAGGCAAAACTTTACATGGATGACCTATCCATGAGGAACAAAAGGTTCACACATGATGTCATAGGTTAAATGGTTTGGCAGCCATATTGGATTTACCCTAAAACCTAGAAATATCTTCTCCAGAATGGCTGTACAGATCGAGGGGAACTTCACACAAATGTTCCCCAAGCCATGGTTGTACACGTTTGTAGAGGAATAATTGATAGATCACATGGTTTGGCAGCCATATTGGATTGAAGAAAATATTAAATAATGTATTCTCTGGAACCGCTTAATCAACCAACGTGAAACTTCGCATTTATGATCAAGTCGTGATGGGGAATATGCATGTTTTAAATTTCAACTTGATCGGACACATGGTCTGGCAGCCAGAATTTAATTTTCTTGATCTGGGTTCTTTTTTATTTTTAATTTTTAATTTTTGAATAAGGCTCACTTGGCTGTGCCTGGATGGGTTTGAGGGTAGAGTAGCAGCAGCTGAAATGTGAATCATATTCAGGTTCCTCCTGATGCCTTCATCTTTGCTTTTTACTTGTTCGGGTTCCTTCTGATTACTCCAATGCAGAACTGTAGCTATTTGGTCTTCCATTTGATTTGAATTTAATTTATTTTAAATCCATTATTATAAATTCAATTGAATAATACTAATAAAAAAGGCATGGGTCAGGGTCAGGGTCAGGTGTCCGATCAAAGCGGGGCTGAATCAAGGCGGAACATCTTGGTACCCGGTCATCACTGCCAGCAGTTTATAAAGTGCCAGTTCGAGTTATGTCTCTTATTAATCACATAACACACCAGTACACAAACACCACAAAAAATACACCACACATACACCACACAAAAGTCCTGGTGAGGGTCTGCAATCTCTGCTCGCTCTTTTTTCTTGTTTATATTTTGAATTAAACATTCGATTAGTACAACAAAATTTAATTATTCCTTGTGCCTCTGCAATTGGTTATCATTTACTGAATAATCCTCAGTGTGCAGAGCAATATCGTATTGGCTGGTTTAAAATCCCAAGTAAAGGACGCAGTTTAGGTCACCTTCGTGCAATGGAGGCCACATTCATCAGGTCAACCAATCCCACTCTTTGTAGGCAGAAATAATTTGTCAGAACTTTATATCTATTTTGATGATGATGGCTTGACTGTGACAACACTACCACGGTCAACATTGAGTCATCATAAAAAAACCACCCACCCCAACTCACCCTCAGCTAATTAGCATGACGTTTCCACCAGTACTTTGGTGATTCATCTCCACCGAATCATTGTTCATGATGGTTCATTTCCACCGAATCATTGTTCATGATGGTTCATTTCCACCTAATCATTATTCATGATGCTCTATGGTTCCACAAATCAGGTAATCCCGTCCTTTCTTTCTCTCAACCAATCAACGTTGAGCACATTACATTGTAACCTTATAAATGAGAGTTTGGTGCTTCTTCTTCATCATCTGCTTGCGATTTTATCCCGAGCAGTGCAAGTCGAAAAGATTTGATAACGTGCATCTTATTGAAATGCATTTTTAAATATTTTGAATTGCTTGACACTTTTATCAAAATTTACTTTGCAGCAACAGCACTACAGATGGACACAAGTGACTGATTTCTTTGTAGACAGTACATAGCATCATGGAAGTTTATGTACGTGGAAGAAATAGCAGCTGGATTAGAAATATTGCCGTTGTTATATATTGATCTTTTAAATTGTATTGTGGCTTATTTTTCCCTCCTCTGCTCAAGAGTTATTTCTAATGAACATAATGAATATGACTACGTTTTAAGTTTATCAGTGTTAGCAGAAACAGTACAGATACCAAAAGAATGGGGTAGCATATTAAGAAGAATCTTAAGCATATGTGTGGGTATAAAGAAGTGAGGAAAAGCTTTCCAACTCGGTTTAGATTTCACTTCTTATGACATCGATGGAACTTTATTGTGAGTTTGAGAAATCAGAGGTAGGATCTTTTCAAGATTTGTTGACTCTCTTTTAAACAAGTATATTTTCAGAAAAGTGATTTCCAAGTTTCTTGTAATCCAAATATATTCCAGAATAACAACAATAATGAATCTTGTTGAACAAAACTTATCAACTGATCTGAAGTTTTAATGGCACTGTCATCCAAACTATTTACCCATTTTGATTTAAATTGAATAAGGGTTGTTTTTCCACAAACCAGTATTTGACATAAACAGGTTAATTATCTTTACCTCAAATGCAAATACCTGCCGTAGCATGATAAATGACAATGCAAATGTCTTCTTCTCCTTTAATGGCCACCATTATCCCACCTTTTTGTGGGGTCGGCCAGGGGAAGCTTGGCCCGAGTCTTCACGAACCGGTTGGCCAGACCTGATGTTCGACTAATTATAGCAGGAATTTGGCAAGGGTGCCGGTGATAGCTCGCCTACTCTTCGCAAAGGACACCATGGGATCTTTAACATCCACCAATGAATGCTGGCAGACAGGACACCCATTTAACATCCATCCGAAGGTCTGTGAACACATTGATGAATCACCCTGCCTGTGAAACACCAGAGTGACAGTTTATAGCTAGGTCGGGATTCAAACCCAGGCTTGACAGCTTCGAGGCGAGTGTGCGTATCTCTCGGCCATCCTATCAGCCCAATGACAATGCTAATTCTATTTCCTGGAAAGAAAATTCTAAAGGTTTACTTGGACAAACTTAACAAGTGCACATGTTTTTCTCATCTCTAAGATCTTCTCACGAGATCTTCTCCAAAAGCAAATTTTACCATACCAGATTTGTATAGCTGCTGTTATTTATTCCCTGTACTGTTAATCATATTATAAAGCTGTTTCCACATCTTGTCCATACTTACTTTGTCCGATTGTGTCGGTTTTGAGTGTATTTATCTCGGCATCAACTTGGTGTATCCTTCCTTCCTGCAGTTGGTATATAACCAACTTTCCATCCAACCTTTTGATTCATCTCCTGCCTCTCTTGGCTCTCTGATAGGGGGTCAGCTGCACATGAGAGATCCGGTACATTTCCTCAACTTCAATGACACAGAATCTGATTCTCACACACAACTATGAGGGCTTACAATCTGCCCTCTCTCATAATGATAGGCCTTCCAGCAACACGCATCCGATATCGATTCCACATCAGAATAACGTGGAACCCCGACATTCGCTGATTCGACTTTCACGCTTCACGTCTGTGCATTTGTGTAATTTTTGTTTTTCACCTCATGCCTGGTCTCCTACATACACCACCGCTGATATTAATTCAGGCTGGGAATTATTCTACAAAAACCTTCTCTTTCTTATGCACAGATTCATCCCACCTAGTCTTCAATTACCTTACCCATCCTCCCGCTCTGGGTATTCTGAATCCTCTGATAAGGCAGTTGGTTTAAAACAAGTTGTATTCTTCTCCTGGAAGGCAAATCCGACCGAAGGCAACCTTAGATCATTCCACAAAGCCTGCAACAAGTGTGTGTGTACTCTCAGGAGAGCCAGAAAACAACATCTGTCCAATCTCAAGAATGAGCTTTCAAACTTGTCTCCCTTGGTGGTCTATTGTCAAGTCTGTCTCCATTCTGCTACATTTAGAGCTCATTACAGTGTATAAGAGCTTCATCCAAAAGAACATGAAGTACATGTCTTCTCTCTAGGCTGGTGCAGATGCTTCCCATCTTTATTCGCTAGATTCTGCTACATTCAGACAATTGAGTCCAAGGCTCTCTGTGTTATTGGCATAGCTTCGCAGGTGGGAGAGTCCCATGGTCTGCTTCTGCCTGCTGCAGGCAGGTTGGGGGAGTCTTTTCTTTTGCCACACTTCCGGCTTCACTTCATCTAATCAATCCTCCGCAGACCACCCAGGTAGCATACGTTCTTCCAGAATACCACACCTGGTTCCCCTCCCCAACTACAAGCTGAGTGCTTGCCTCAATTCCTTAATCTCCTATTCTCTCGTCTGTGGAACCGACTCCTTCCTCCAGTCCTTAGAGTGCTGCCCATCGTCAGTCAGCTCATGCCCACTCCCTCCACCCCCTGCTGTTTCCCTCCCAACCCCACTCCTTTCTTCCAATATACACTTGGGCACAATGCTCATCTCCCAGTTTTCCCCTTGATCCTCTGTCCTCTGTTTAGCTCCTTCATAAGCCCAGATTTCAAAATACAAAGAAAAAAAATAATTAATAAAATAATGATAAAATATAAAATAAGAACAATAAAAATTACCCCGTGTGGGGGTGACGGTCATCTCTATAATACCACAAGTTCTCAATGTTCAGTTATGACCAAAGACTACTGCGCAGTTCTACTGCGCAGCTCGAACTGCGCAGTTTGGTTAAAGATGACTCGGCATTTTGGCCGCGCGCGCACACAAATTCTATTTTGAAAATAATGCGACGTTTACATTTCGGGTTTTGAAACTTTTGCACCTTCGGCGGAAAATGTATAAATATAAAAGGCTAAAAATGTGTTTTATATTTATATTTCATTTCTCCTTCCTTCCTTCTTTGCGAATCGCATCGGCGTTTTTGCCATCTTCCAGATCACGTGACGATCAAACGGAAGGAAATTCAAAAATCTGTCCGGTTAGATACAAGATAATATTTTTCTATCATAATCAATAAACAGTTGCCGAATATCTTGTAGCATGGCAGACTAGATAGGTTTTGAAAATGGCGATTTTTATAACTTACGTGTACCTCGTGACCTTGACCCTGACCTTGAACCCGGACAAAAGTTAAATCGTGTTGCAACACTCATTGACCTCTACCCACATACTAAGTTTCATAAAGATCGGAAAGAAAAATTGTTGACGGACGTACGTATGGACGGACGTACGGACATCTGGTCTGGCTTTATTAGGTCATCTCGGTAGAGATGACCTAAAAATGAAGTATGATGACTGATGGAAAGATGGTGGAAAAACTGTGAAGGAACTGTTTTTGGGTCGTTTAAACAACAGACACGACTTGAACATTTGCAGCGAACCAACAAGATCAAGATTCTGGGTGTTACTGCAATAGAGATGGATACTCTTCCCAGCAACCTTATAAGCCAAAGCACGATACTGATGGGCAAATTCTTGTGTAGTTAAAGGACAATGCAGTTGCATGACCAGGAATGCAACTTGTACCGAGACAATTCGAAGGGAAAAAATTGCTTTGCCAAGTTCATGTTAAACAAGGCCCAAGTAACTACTTCCACAGAAGAAACTAAAATGGCACTTAGTAGAGCGGATACCTCCACCAGGCTCAAAAATTGTACGATTTTGTATCCCAATGATAGGCCGGATCTGCATCTGAACCTTAACCAAAATCTAATCAGCTTGCTCTTGTTGCCCGCCCAACTCGTACACCAAGTTGTCATAACACATCCCAACTTATTGAAATATTGTGTGACACTACATATCGTTTTTGCCCCATCTCTCAATGTTGGAGAATCACTTAGAAAAATTATACTATCTGGATTTGGATCCGGATCTTCACCAAAATCTAATTGATTTATCGTCACACACCCAACCTGTCCACCAAGTTTCGTCCAAATCCATCCATAACTTTTTAAGATATCCTGTTCACAAACAAACAAAGATGACATGCACAGCATGATATTTGCGAGATCCATAAAACAAATTTGATCTTAAAAATAATTGTTCATTGAATTAAATGAACAAATATGCAAATCCTATTCAAATTTCAAGTCAATCAGAGGAAGATTGACAATTTTAGAAATCCAGCTGATGGTTTTGCCAATGTTGACCTTTTGGCCTATGTTGACCTCAAAAACACTTGTTCATTGAATTCAGAGACTGACGGAGTACTGCTCTCCCCTCTAGGCTGGTGCTCCTGCCTCTCACCTTTCTCGGCTTCACGCTGTGGAAACCAAGGCATTTACGATCATTGGTATCTCCCGTGATGAGGCTGAGTCTATGGGTCTCTCTCACTCTCACCGCAAGCAGGTCAGTGGTCTTTCTGTCTTCTAGTCTCCTCTCAGCCTCTCCCCCCCCCCGCGTCTGTCTGAGAAATGCCCCCCCGCCCCGCTCTGTCTGAGAAATGCCCCCCCCCGCATATCGGTCAGGCCAGATTAGATCTCTGACTTGCTACAGGTATCACGTAAACCTGTACAAACCTGTTCCATGGTCGGGTTGTCGGCGACTAAACCGTCTCCCCCACCAGGTTTGTTAGTGAGGAGGTGTTTGGATATGGGCACCCAGCAGGATTAAAAACAAAACCTGTAAAAGGGAGGAGGAGCTCCTTGTGAGCCAACGGCCATCCCTATCTAGTGCCCAACTGTGTCTGCGGACGTCCTCCTGCAGTTGGTTACTTCTTATTAGGAGGTTGGTGGCAGGATTTGCACTCCGGCCACCGTAAAACCTTCATTCCACAAAACACAAAACGCAAAGAAATCTGAAAACCACTCCGTGGGAGTACCTCCTGTGCAGCTTCTCTTCACATGGCAGCTCACGCGATTACGGATTGGGGCAAAGCCTTTGGGGCCCCCAATCTATGATGATAGGAGGGAAACCACAGGGTAACATTCCTGGGTCAGATTGCGGGAGAGTGTGTCGGAGTGGTGCTGAGGTGTCGTCCACCAGACGGCGGTTTCCTTGGGTTAACCTGAGGCGGTCCCTTCGCTTGGGTGCCTGGAATGTCCTATCCCTAAGAGAGGATGATCACCTGTCTCTGTTATCATCTGAGCTCAAGCGTTTGGACATCGGTATTGCAGCACTCTCTGAGGTTCGGAGACCAGATTGTGGCGAGATCATGATGGGTGGTTACACATACTATTGGTCTGGTCGCTCTGATGGTTACCATTCCCAAGGAGTTGCTGTAGCTGTGTCCAATAAGTTGACTCCAATGATAATTGAGGTAACACTGGTCAACGAGCGTATTATGAGACGAAGGATTCGTCACTCCTTAGGTGTCATTTCCCTGGTCTCTGTCGATGCTCCGACTGAGGCGAGTGATCTCACCGTGAAAGATGCATTCTACGCCACGCTCGAGTCTGTGGTTGATCAGTGCCCCAGACGAGATACACTTCCAGTCTTGGTGGATTTCCATGCATCGACTGGAACTGATAGGGATGGTTATGAGATGCGTGTTGGTCCCCATGGGTCAGGAACTATGAACCAGAATAGCACTAAGTTCCTTGACTTTGCAAGAAGTCATGGACTTAGGATGGCCAGTTCATGGTTTCAGCGCCCACAAGCTCATCACTGGACTTGGTATTCCAACGCTGCGCGGTGTGGCAAAGGAGATTGACCATGTCCTCGTTGCTGGTCACTGGAGGATGATCCAGAACTGCAGGGTCTACCGGAGTGCTCAGTTCCTCAATACTGACCACCGGCTTGTTGTAGCAACTCTGAAATTGCACCTTAAATCCAGGAGAATGATACCATCCCAGCAAGGCTGGATGTTGCAAGCTCAAGATGAGAGGGTAGCTGAGGAGTTTGCAAACAAGCAGAGTAGAGATTTGGGGGTCTGGGTGCTTTGGGAGGTCCTGAAGAGTTATGGAGTGCCTTCAAGACCACCGTCCTTGATGTTGCCGGTGGATGTCTTGGAACTCACCGTAGGGCAAAGAAGAATTTTGTTCTCAAGGGACACTGGATACCATTGACCAGAGTCGCACGGTCAGGCTGAATGGCAGAGCTGAGCTGTTCAGGGAGCTGAGGCGTAAAACTGTACGTGAGCTAAGGGTGGACAAGGAGGCCTATGTGCGAGGAATCTGTTAGGGGTGGAGCATCACCTGTGGTCAAGAGATTCTTATCCTGCTTACAGGGGAATTCGCACATTGCGTTCATCCAAGCCCATCCCTCGGTGTACTGCAGATAGAGCAGATGGTGGTGGGCTCTTGACAGAGGAGTCCGAAGTGAAGGCCCGCTGGCCGGTTAATTTGAGCGGTTGTACCAGGCTGTCCACCAGCTGTCAAGTTGGACGTCAGGGTGTTACAATCCCTGTTGCTGACCCTCCAATCAACTGTGGTACACTTCGCTTGTGGAAACACAGGCTGCGGTGAACCGGTTGAAATGTGGTAAAGCTCCAGGGATCTGTGGCATTCATGCTGAACTTCTCAAGGCTGGTGGAAAAGCTGCACTCGTGTCGTTGCATGCAGTTCTTGTGCTCTGCCTGGAAAACAGGCATCATCCCAACTGACTGGAAGGGCCTTGTTGTCCCTCTCTGGAAAGGGAAGGTGATCGCCAAGACTGCAACAACTACCGAAGGGTGATGCTGCTCTCAGTGCGGGCAAGGTCTTTGCTCGGATAATTCTTGATAGGGTTGCCACCTTTGCTTGAACACCAGCGTCCAGAGCAGTCAGGCTTTACACCAAAGAGGTCAACAATTGACCGTATCCTTGCTCTTGGGTCCTCACCGAACGCAGACGATAGTTTCGGCAGGGGGTGCTTGCAGCCTATGTTGATCTCCGTAAAGCGTTCAATTCAGTGAATCGGGATGCCCTCTGGAGGATTCTATGCTTCGTGGGGTGCCACCAAAACTGATCGATCTGATGTCTGAACTCTACTCTGGTACTGGAGTGTGTGAAATGTGGTGGTACCATCTCTGACTTATTTCAGTTGTTACTGGAGTTTGTCAGGGGTGTGTAATGGCCCCCACATTTTTCAGCACTTGTATGGACTGGATTCTGGAGAGGATGTCAGAGAGATCAGCTGCGGTGCATCGTTTGGGAATGTCAAGATCTCTGACCTTGATTTCGCAGATGATGCAGTCATATTTGCGGAGACTTTAGATATCCCTTAGGGGGCCCTCGAGGTGCTGAATGAGGTGTCGGAGCCGCTGGGATTACGGGCTTCCTGGGTCAAAACTAAGATCCAGGCTTTCAATGACATCTGGATGCTGCTGTCCTGTCGTGTATGTTTGTAGTGAGGATGTTGAAGTCGTGGAGAGATTCACTTACCTTGGCAGTGATATTCATGTCTCTGCTGACTGTGAGTCAGAGGTGAATTAGACGTCCGGGTCGGGCCTGGGGAGTCATGGATTCACTGGATAATGGGGTGTGGCGCTGCCGGTACCTGTGCGGGAGGATGAAAGTCCGAGTCTTCAGGTCCTTGGTGCTTCCAGTCTTGCTCTATGGATGTGAGACTTTGACTCTGACCAAGGATCTGAGACAGAGACTTAATTCCTTTGGTACCGGGTCTCTTCGGAGAATCCTTGGCTATCGATGGTCGGACTTTGTGTCCACGAGCGGTTGCTGAGAGAGACGCAAATGAGATTTGTTACCTGCATAGTCCGTGAGCGTCAGCTGCGGCTGTATGAACATGTGGCTAGTTTTTCTGACGCTGATCCTGCTCACCAGATTCTCTCAGCGAGGGAGTCTCCTGAGTGGAGGAGCCAATGGGCCGACCACGTGCCTCGCGGTTGCAGCAGGTTGATCGGCATCTCAAGGAGATGGGGATGGGCCAGGCATCTGCCTGGGGGTGGACAGACGGAGGCCCCTGGAGTACCGGCGGAAAGTGGACGCAGCGACGCACTGCTCTGGCACATGCACCTATACCTGACCTGACCCCCCATATTTCCGCAAGGCGCTCAAGGTCCGCCAGCAACCCTTTCTGGTGAAACTACCAACATCAAGAATCTGCTCACCTTCACTCTTTCATTCCTCTTTTTCCCCACCTCTGGAACAAACTCCCACACACACTTCAATCCCACTCTTCCCTCCAGGTCTTCAAAACAGCTGTTCACCACCATCCTCTCTCATCTTCCCCCATCCAAAACCATGATCTTTTCTACCCCTGTTAATCCACCCCAAACAAACCTCCTTCAAATTCTCTGCTTTCCTTCTAGAAAGTCCCTGTAGTGTCCATCTTGTTTACCCCATGTACCCACCCCATCCCTTTCCTTTCACAGATATCCTGAAGTCTCTGTTCCCACACTGGTTTGTGCTCCCTTGATGTAGGTTCTGTGTGTTAGCTCTTCTACAATCCTCAACATTGTATATATATATATATATATATATATATATTATAATATATATATATATATATAATAATAATAAAAAAAATTAGGTCAATGTGAAGAGTCTGGGTGGATAGGTGAGAAGACAGAGGAAGAAAAGAAAAGATCAGATATAGGAAGAAAGGATAATATGAGATGGCAATGAGGAATAGATAAGAGCACAAGATTTTAACAATTTCCTCAAGCACAAATTTATATCAAACAAAGCCGGTAGGCGGACATGGGTAGTCGGCCGTTGCGCGGAACGGAGGGTCCATAGCAACGGTTCTTTCTCACACATAACTAAGACATACCATGAACTACCATACCAGTTTCATGTATATCTGACTCATAGTCTCTCAGATATAACGAACTTCGTTTTTTATTGTTTTCGACCAGGGTTCATTCAAAGTCTATCTTCTCCGACAGTTTTCATAGGATCCGGCTGTAAATTTTGACAATATGGCTGAATGTACTGCCCACAGTCGCTCGTGGCCCGATTTTTGATTTTCGCAAAAATAATTTTTTTTATGATTTTCAAAAATTTCAGTCCGTTGCTAGGCAACGGTGGTGTCCATAGCAACAGTTCTCATTTGCACACAACTAGGTCATGGTATGAACCTACAACCAAGTTTCATCGAAATCGCCATTGTATTAACTGAAATCGCCATTTTAAATACTGATAATAAGGGTAGAACAAATGTCAAAAAAAGATTTGTTTTTTTAAACATTTTTTTCGACTAGATCGACTACCCAACAGATGTGGCTTTTAATTAAACTTCTGATTTCAACTGGATGACCTTTAAATGTAACTTGGGGAAAAATGAGTTCATCAGTTGTCAATCGAAGAAACCATTCCATTGGGACCTTAGGCCTTGACAGAAAGTGTAAGGAGGGAAGGAAGAAGTAAAATAGGCCCTGTATGCAAGGGCAACAGCACTAGGATTGCAAAGGCAGGTAGCACAAAAAGTGCACTTACACCGGGGTGCTGTACCATCATGCCGGCACCCGCCGTGCCATATCCACTGCCCATATGTGACTGTTGGCTCTGTATCACAAGACGCACAGTCACACAGTGAGGTTACCATGGCTCACACATGGGCACACACAAGCACGGCCTATTACAAGCAAATACTTGGAACATTCACATGGGGGAGGCCAATTGGCCCATCATCCATGTACTCCATAAATTCACAGCCACCAATTAATTCGAGCAATCAATTTGTCGACTCAATTCCACAGATGAGGGGGGAAGGGGAGAGGACAGTGGGCAGGCACAGGGACATTACTGGGATGGTGTTATATACATATGTATGTATGGAGAGAGGGGGGGGGATAAAAGGGTGAAAAGGGTGAGGAATGAACAAACACTGCACGCATACAGTATTTGACGAGACCCTATCACTACATCACAATCGCTGCACAAGTATACAATCACTACCAACTTAGTCCTGCAAATATTCATGTATCACTCCATCCTCAATGCTTATAGTTACCTATTTAATCCGAGTTCAAATATATTCACTACTTCTGCTGCACAACCTTTCCAGGGAGACAATTCCAAACACTAACTACACCGAGTAAAAGAACCTCTTGCATTGCTGCCATCCTCACTCTCCTCTCCACTCTTAGGCTGTGACCCCTGGTCATATCACTGTCCATTCTGCTGAAAAAACTCTTCTGCACTTATTTTGTCTGTACCTTCATCATCTTAAACATCTCCATCAGATCCCCTCGTAATCACCTCCTTTCTGATGTCTGAAGTCCTGCTCCTTCAGCCGCTCCTCAGCTTGGTCTCGTAGCTTCAAAATTAATCGAGTCACTCTAAACTGAACACTCTATTGGCAGCTATGTTCTTCCTCAGATGTACAACACAAAACTGCACACAATATTTGTGGTGAGGCCTGACTAAATTCCTGGACAGCATTAACACTTCCTCCTTTGATTAAAAAAAAAAACATAAAATCCCATTAGCTTTACCTCTGGCAGTCTGCCACTGGGCTGTCTGCTTACCACCCCTACCCAGACCCACATTTGCGGTCTGCTAACCCCTCCCTCCCCAACAACCTGTATTTATTACCACCCCAAGATCCTGTGTGGCATATGCTCTAAGAATGCCCTTGCATGATATATTCTCCATTTTCATATTTTACCCAACCGAAGCATTTCTTTATGTTCAACTACATCTGCCAATGTTCTGCCCAATCTATGAAAGTATCTAGACTTTCCTGAATCTCATCATAACCATCTCTGCTATCTACCTTACCTCCAATCTTGTGTCATCTGAAAACTTGGAAAGCTGACTCAAACCCTCTGTCAAAATCAATGATGAAATTATGAAGACCCCAAAGTCCTAGTACTGATCTACATACTTCTGCAACCTACTCTAACTACTTGACCTCACAACACATCTTCCCACTCACAGCCACTCGTTGCTCTTCGATCACAAAGCCAGTTTCTGATCCAGTTGGCTACCCGACCACTCCACTACACAAGCCCACAACTTGGCTAACTTGTGTACCTTACCAATGGCTTCTGAAAGGATAGATACACTACATCCACTGCCTTCCCTCATACACCAAACAGAACTGCATCAAATAACTCAAACGAATTTAGCATACATAAATCCTTGATCCATGCTGAACATACTGACATCTTATTTGATTTAAATCAATCAAAATGTTTCCCCAATCTGATCCATATCCATGTCTCCATAATCTTCTCCACAACTGAAATAACCTTTGGTATTCAATTTTAGACAATATTAAACATCACACCTACAAACAACAAGCACTAGATTTTAGCTCTCCAACCAACTGAAAGGAAACCTCAAGATTTGAATGTAATGATTTTGAATAAAACTTTAGCAAGACTGTCTCAGCTGCAGTGAATACAAATCCATCTATGAATCTCACCAGGAAAGGCATGTAGCTGCTAGAGGACCCACCATGCCAAAAGGTGCAACTCTGGGCATGGAAGATGGGAGAGAGGCTAATGCATTCAAATTTAGGCCTGGAATCAAATGCCCTGTTGCGCTCAACAACAAACACCAATTAGCATCAATATACTAGCACTGCAATCAACTATTAACCGAGTAGACTTGACATTAAAAAATGGATCAAATAAAATACATACTAACAACTAGACTTTCAACCAAAAGTTAAAAAAAAACAAAAAAATATTTTAAGGTTGCACAATTAAAAGCAGGAATCTACACAAAAACATGTGTGTTGCACTCCACAACCAACAATTTTCTCTAAAATCAAGTTACAATTGATGTGGAAAGAGACAGTCAAGGATATCTGTATAATTTTCACATATAAGGGCTTAATTAAAGAGACAGAAGCAAGATTAG
>CM068956.1:37891407-37906617 GCA_035128595.1 Eptatretus atami | reverse complement strand
AAGGACACCGGCAACTTCATCGGCATCGTTTTGTTTTGCTGCAAGCCTGTGCCAGGTCGATCGTCGACGGTTGTTTTTCTGCTGTTACTGTTTTACTCAAGCCTGCTGGCCAGTTCATTGCAGGCTGTTTGCCTGCACGGCGATTTCGTACTGTTTGCGCCTGTTATGCCACTGCCTGTTCACCTTTTGCCATTGCCATGTACTACCCACATGTCATTTGTCCCCGTCGATTCAATTTGATTTGCCCCCCTGTTCACCATGCGCGATACCCAGATCCCGCAAGCAACAGTTATGCAAGCTGCAGACGTCCTGTTGGCAGTTGCCAACCGGCCGCAGTGGCGGCCCGGGCGCCCGTTTCTCTGTTGCACCTTTTTCTTTTTTTGTAGAGTTCCATTGATCCTGGCCATGGTTTAGTGTAAATTATAAGGGTCAAGTGGATAAGTTGTGTATTTTAATATGGTGCTGCCCCCTGGCATGTATGTTCCTTAGCGCCTTTGCAATTTTATTTAAGTCGTTCTTATGAGTGAGTTTGTTAGTTAGTTTTACTCAGCCCTCAGGTATTATTTTGGGACCGAATACCCATGAATGTCGCACTCAGGGATCCGATAGAGTTAAACGTACTAGGGGGAGATACACATGATGCACACAGATAATTTGACGACTCGACGAGTCTTAAAAAGGTGAGGGGTAGTGTTACGGCGTGGGAAATCGCATGGCACCATCCAGGGTCCCGTAGTGAGATATAGTTCTTAAGTACATGTGTAGTTAGCCCTGAACCATGTCTATAGAGGGATTAATGTGATTCATATTCGGGCTCCGTCCGATCCTTTGAGTTAGCGTTTTCTGTCTGCTTTATTTTCGAACAAACCTACACTTTCAACTTCAAACAACGCCAACCAACAACACACCGCAACCCCAGGCACCACTCTAACAACGCGGCACCCCACCCTCACAACCACGCCACCGATCTCAAACGCTACACCAGCACCACGAACGCCATCGCTCAGCGGTCTGACGAACGAACGGTTTGCGCCGCTGAGGCCGTTCGACGCGCTCCGCCTGCGCCCCCCACAAGACGCAGGTGCGGACGGAACGAAGAGGGAACGCCCCCTTCTCGAAGCAGCCTCGAAGAGCGGGGGGAGCCAGACGGGGGGTGGGCGCCGGTTGCGCTATAAGACGCGAGGCGGTGAGGCTGAGCCCTCTTCTTCGTCGTCGAATGCTTCTGCTCCTCCGGGGTTCGTTGATTTCTTACTGGCTTTCGAGCGCTTTCGCTCGTCCTGCTGCCTCCGGGTTCGGCAGTGAGCTCCCCTGTCGGTCGGTGCCCGGTCCAAGCGTTCGACGGAGGGCCGTAGCGCGAGGCGCGCCGGAGAGGCCTCGCCGACACGCTCGAGCGGGAGCAGTCCGCAGAGGACGGTCGCCGAGGGACTCAACACCGCAGGGAAGTCGACTTCCATTTCTTTGGTTTTGTTTCACATGTGACGTGTTGTGTGTGGGCATGTGTCCGCAAAGTAACTGATAGTGGTCCGATGTGTCGTGTAGGTCGGTTTTAACTCCTTTATATGTGCATTTCTTTTGTTCTTATTTGATTATGTGCATTCGTTAATTGTAGACTGTAAATACGTGTGCCTATAGTTGTGTGCTTCCCATGCTGTGCCGCATCGAAATAAATGTGCATTGTTGTGAACTGTTTTCCCGTTCGCTTCGTCTTTTCTGATTGAACCTCCATCCTGCTTCACGTAAAGGGGGTTTTTCCGTCCGATCTTAGTGGTGTGCAAAACGCCCGGTAAATAATCTGAACGTCAGGAGGTGACGGTATAACACCGCATCGTTATCCCGATAGTACGAACGGCTTCCGCCAAGCGGCTCCGTCGAGTCGACCTGCGCGCGATGTCGATCGCCGTTTACCATCCGCGGGGTGGTACTTAGTAGGTCGAGTTTGCGAACAACCTATCCTACCGGCGTGGACCGATTGGTACGATGTGGTGAAGGGCCCGGAAAGGCCACCGGACTGATCCCGGCCGTTAGCCGGAGGGGTCACGACTGAATTGTCCGTTCTCGTGGGCGAGCATGGGGTCGCGGTTCGGTCGCGGTGGCCGATCGCACGCCGCCGGAGGGCGCGAATCGCAAACCCAACTATATATATAGTCAGCGCACTAACGACGGTACATTCTGAGAAATGCTCGTTTAACGACGCGTCGTTTTGTCGAACATATATATTTTTATTATATTGTTTTCGTTTTTGACTCGTACTGACAAAAACTAGACACCATAGGCTATATTGGTAAGCCTATTGCTCCTCGGGCTAACAAACCTGTAACAGCTTGTTACTGCACTATTTCTGTCGCATGCAACACCATCAAGAGCGACGGAAAGACGCTTAGTTCTTACTTTGTGCTGTTCATGATGGCCATTGTGTTTTAGCGGCAGCTTACAATCTCCTCTCGTCATCTATTTATAAGGTGAATAATAGCGTTGGATTTTATTAAATACGTAATCATTTGATTGATGATATAATTTTAAAACGAAGAACGAGCACTTCAATTGTGATTATATTTCGGAACAACGTTGTGTTTAACAAATAACAAGCTTCACTAAAAATAAATTTGTGTTTTAATTTCGACTGTAACAAAAACAATCGATTATCGCAATTTCTTCATCAAGGTTAATTTTACTTGCGTAAGAAGGTAAACATGCAAACATTGGTCAGTTGGAGCCAAATTTCCTGAATCCCGATTTAGGCACGACCCTTGCTTTTTCCGATGAATTTATGGACCTCAACCGATCGCGTTTATAACGGGCCACACTGTCGTTTATTATCATTATGAAGTATTATGTACTGTACTAATTGTATTGCTATTTTATCCGATGCAGCGCGGATGTCTGCACATCACTAGGCGATAAGGATTTTTCAGCTCCTTATATGGAAGCTGGCAATCCGTCGTATAGCGATTCACCTCCGTCCGTAAAGCGATATTGGACACCGTCGTATATGCGATCCGTCGCTGCCCGAACGTTCGTTATGCGCACTGCTATGTATAATATATATTTATATATATACTAATAATATATAATATAATTATATTGATATATAGTATATACGAGGTGGTTCAAACGTATACCAACATTAATTTTTCGTGCCGTAACAAATTGAAAGCTCGGGGGTTTAAGTGCAGTATGTAGGCGATCCTAATCCTCATCGCGTAATATTTTCCCGCCTGGAGAGTGTCAGTCGGACAGACCGCCGATGGTCAGGAGTGTACCGTTAGGCCAAATCGGATTTCGTTTTAACAAATGACGATCACTCTGGTCTCATCGCAGTGATACTGTGTTGAGACGTGGTATCGCTGTTCACAGGTCCAGCATGTCCTGTGCAATCTCCAAACGGAGGTTGCTTCTGCGTCGATCGTTAGCAGCTTGCACGACTTCATGAGATTCTCCTTAAGCCCAAATCCTCATCAAATGGATATGAACGGATCCAATGCTGACGCCCCCGCCTCGTCTGGCAAGTTCTTACTGCGTGATACGACGATTCCTGCAATCAGCAGGGTCCTCACTGCGTCAAATGACGATCTCATTTACGGATGAGCACCAGAACGTGCTCACTTTTCGCTGAATGTGCACCTCTTTGAAGCGTTTGTACCATCTCTTTTATCTTGTAGGTGCCCATTGCTTCGTTCCCGAAGCCGCTTGTCTTTCGGATCGTTTCCACTTGGAATCGCAAGCTTTACACAAATTTGATGCAGTAGCTGTGTTCAAGTTTCGTCATTTTGTCAAACGAATCCGACGGTGCTCCTTAACTTTCACTCATCGGCTGTCTGTCGGCGCTGCCAGCTTCTGCGGCGGGGAAAATTTACGCATTTACGGATACGGATCGCTTACATTTACGTGCACCAATCACGCCTCCCTAGCATTCATTTGTTACCACGAAAAAATAAGGTTGGATGTTATTGAACACACCTCGTATATATCTATCTTATATATATATATATTTAGATATTATTATATATATATCATATATATATATCTATTATTAATATTATATATATTATTAATATATATATAATATATATATATTATATATTATATATTATATATATATATTATGATATATATATGATATATATATATATATATATATATATATATATACATACATACGTGTGTGTGCACACGCGCGCTCGCGCACACACGCACGCACACTTTAAATGAAAATATTTATTTTAATGAAGCTTTGAGTTGACCATCAGAAAAACATCGATTATTCCTGGTTCAAGCATCATGCATCATTGGAGGGGCTCCCCTAGCCCCAAATTCACCCCTTGTTTCCGAGTCTAATCGACCATTTTGAAGCAAAAAAAAAAAAACGGGCAAAATATGCTGATTGGAAAATTCTGACATCTGTATAAAAATGATGCAATGTCCCAAATTGACCATAAAGCAACAATCCAGCATATGTTACCACTCAGAGATTAGCAACAAAGTCAGGCAAGGTATTCATCAACCATCTGTAGATACTAAGTCACCAAACAAATAAACGACACCATGCAGGTGTCCAAATAAAGTTACAAATTAATGGCGTTAAAAAAACAAGGGAAAGGTTTTCAATGTGTTCAAAAATAAAATGGTGATCTTGGCCTCTAATTATCTCCCTCTCCTCCCCCACTCACCCCCACCCGAGAAAGACGTTCCAAAGTGTGGTTTGCATACTTGTACAGGGGTGGGAGAATCAACACGAGTCAAATGATCCAGATATTACCAAAGGACAAAGTACTATGCCAAGTGGACCAAAGTTTACCCAATGAAAAACATGACAGTGTTTCAACTGAAAGGGAACTTCAGGAAAGCACTTGTTTAACTTACAGCGATTCTATGATGCCCTCGGGCAATCAGTGGCACCAAACCACACTTTTTATTTGCCAGATATATATTAATATATATTATATATATAATATATATATATACATACTAATATAATATATATATATATATATTATACATATATATGTGATTACACACACACATACACAATATAGTTGTGGAAATGACTGAGGTGTTCACATGCTCAGCTAATTCAGTAAATGTCTTGGAAGTAAGTGTGATTTGATTTTATCATATTAGATATGCGTTGCTTTATGTATTAAAGACATTGTCCACCCTCCCTCGTGTGTCTAAATATTTTATGTCTTCATCTCTTTTGTTGTTACTGTGCCACACCGATATGATAGAGATTAAGATGGTGCAAGCCTATTTTTTGAGCTTGAGGCTTAGAAAAGCTTTCAAACAAATAGGCCCAACTCGTGTTTCTCCCAGTAAATAGTTTCCTGGTAATCCTGGAAATGATTTGGTTCTGCGCTTTTCCCTGAATTTTTTTTTCATTCAGGCTTGGAAATTTGGGCGTGACCATCTCTAATAGCAAGTGTCGATGTGCTGTGCAGTGTGCTTTGTGCACTCCTTTCCAACACGAAGAAAAGATCATCATCTTGTTTTTATGGCCTTCAAAGCCATCCCACAACAAGTTGACTCAATAGAAATGTGGCAATGGTAAAACTAACAAACAAAGTTACATGACAATTGGATGGAAAATGCTGCCGGAGTTCCAAAAAAAATAACCGTTTATCAGGCATGGGCTGCAATGTTTCACGGAACAGGAATAACGAGCTCTTCTTAATTATGAACCAAGCTCTCTGACATTAAATGTGGCACTCTGTCTTTACGTTCTATCTTTCCAGAAACCACAATGACAAAATACCATATCAGGGTCGTTGATGAAAAAGTAGGATCTACAAAAACTAAAGGAAAACCATTTTGAAATACCACAGTACGTACGGGTTTTCCATAAACTTCAATCCACACCACATGCCCAATCCAAAGAACCCTGATTCCTCTGCAATGTATCCAAACTGCCACTCCCTTCCTTCTCCCACCTCCACCACATACACTCGGTTACATAGTAAATAGATAGCATTACACTCACTATGTTTCAACACATACCAATGATAATGCACTCCTCAGAAAAATATTTCAGTGTCTCCCTGCCCCTCCCCCCCCCCCACCCCCACCCCCCAGCGATAAATGTGAGTAAATCAATTGTAGTTTTGACCACAAGGACCTACTGTTTTACCTTGAACTGGCCTCTGCTGCTCCACATAGTAACATGCGCTCTGTGCTGTCAGAAGTTTCTGGCTGAGAATCTGAAGCAAACAACAAACAAAAAAACCAAAACAATTCAATCGTTGACAACTGACCTCAACAGCCCAACAGGAAAGCAGAATCAAGTGCAATCAAAAGTAATGCGAATGGATGAGCTCAATTTCTGCTTTGGGCGAAATTCCTCCGAGGAATCCAACCAAGATTGTAACCCGATATCCAATACCACATTATAAGAGTAGATTTACCTTTATGGAAAGTCCAGCAAATAGATATCTGTTGATGTTCTGTCCCTTCTTCCAATTATGGTCCGACAGACTGCGTTGGAATGAACAAGTAAACTGTTTCTTGCTCTGCTGTTGCTGCAGACACAATGAAAAGGACATGTTCAGGTATGCAACCTACTGACAGTATCCTCGACTTCTACAATCACTGAAACAATGCTTTGTCTTTGAATTGCATAATATTAAACTTCATTATTGTACAGTAGTTGCTTCTTGTATTGTATTTGTATTCACTCATCCAAGTGGTATTTTAAAACAACAATAAACAAATAAATAAATAAAACTGTCAACCAAATCTGGAAACATGACACAAACAAATCAATATTTTATAGTGAAAGCAAGCAAGCCGCAGGGTTCTGTAATATATGAAGAGGTTGGTTTCAAAACATGATAAATGGTAATTTCACATCTTAGACGTTACCAACAGGTTATCCATGTTCGATGCTTGTGATGCATGTAACCATAATTTCTTCAAACGCTAATTTAATACAGGAAAAAAATGAAACATTCACAGTGTCCACCAACACGTGAGATGTCATTTGGATAAAGCTTTTCATATGAGGGCATTGAAAAGTTTTGAGGAACAGGGTATCATTTGTACCTGAGATCCACTGTTTATTGCTCAGAAGCTTAAATGTCTGCTTGATTACATGCTTTAGTTTCAACAATCTGACAGTTTGTTCGAAATTCATCAAGAAATTACTACATACATAATGATAGATCTTACTGAAATTGAGCATTGAGTATCATCACGTTATTGACAAAGGTGTCAGCAGCAAATAGAACCACAAACTCATGGTGGATGTGCAAGCCAAAAATATGGTATCAGTAACCAAATCGGCGGATGATTTTAAGCATAGCACGCACCCGTCCTTGAAGGTGCTCTTGCTCAGGATGGCCAGAACATGTGACCAACCAACAAACGTTGTTAAGTTGAGGCATTCATCGAGGAGGATTTTAGCTTCTTCGTTTGCAGGATACACAAACAACTTGGAATCTATCAAGCAGAATTTTCACAATCATCCAAAACACTTGGGTGTGTTCAAGTTCTCAGCAAGAGTGGTTCACCTGAAACCTTCGAAGTCACGATTACAACAGTTGACATGATGTCACAAGCTTCTCAAACTGGTCAACAGATCCAGCCAACATCATTGTTCATCTGGTCAAGGTGATGAAAGATCCCTCATCATGGCATCCTGAAACCAATAAGAAATGGAAACTCAGGGGATTCATTGCCACACAAATTCCAAACCCATCCCTCAGCCAACAAGATCATGGTCTTTATATATGGGATGTCAAGGGAATCCCTGTGATTAGCCAGCCAGCCTCTTGCAAAAATGCTACAGACACCAAGGAAATGTCCAGTGACATTGACTCAATTAAGTGTCATTCTTTCATGACCATGTCTGTGCACATGATGCCCATGGTATGCAGAATTGCAATCCACGACTTGAGCAACCGCATCACCCTGTACAACCCAGACCTGGCCACGGGAACAATTATCCGTTTTGACATTTGAAATCCCAGATGCAGCCGCCAACTTATCAATGACAAGACTCACCAAAACAGAGATGTTGTGGAAGCAGAAAATTTGAAACTTATATTTTACTGGCATAGACAGTTTGGAGAACAAATGTAGCAAGTGCATCAAATTAAAAATAATAATAACATAAATAAATAAATGCATAAAACGCCCATTTTTTATGTCGATTTCTCATGAAAGCCGCAAAAAAGGTAGTGTGTACCGTACCATACCGAGCTTACACAATGAGCAACTGTTTATCATATTTTCCCCCTTTTTGACATTAGTACAGACAGTTGAACATTGTTCTTTTTTATTACTCTTGCCGGAGAAGGTATTGCATTTTGGTTTGTGTTTGTTTGTCGCACAGAACTTTAGTGTTTTTCTCTGCAACCGCTTGTCGTGATTGAGACAAAGTTTTTCACCAGAGGAGCGACTACTCAGTAGAATGTTTTATAGATAATTATGTCATCGGTCACGTGGTCTGGCAGCCATGTTGGAAAAATAAAAAAACTTTGGACCTTGATCTCTGAAACCACACAAAGGAAAAAAATTAAAAACTTGTGCACAGAGCAAGTTACTACCTGAGGAATAAGTGGATTTTTATGACATCACAGATGCCTTCGTTATGACATAATTTCATATGTAGAAGTGCTACATCTGATCAGTATGAAAATTTGGAGGTCATCTATGGATAAAATGGTCCACAAAAAAAATTTGACGTCGGTCACATGATTTGGCGCCTTTTTTTTATTTTTTTTGTTAAACCTTCAAAAATCTTCTCGAAGTGGCTGGACAGATGAGGCAAAACTTTACATGGATGACCTATCCATGAGAACAAAAGGTTCACACATGATGTCATAGGTTAAATGGTTTGGCAGCCATATTGGATTTACCCTAAAACCTAGAAATATCTTCTCCAGAATGGCTGTACAGATCGAGGGGAACTTCACACAAATGTTCCCCAAGCCATGGTTGTACACGTTGTAGAGGAATAATTGATAGATCACTGGTTTGGCAGCCATATTGGATTGAAGAAAATATTAAATAATGTATTCTCTGGAACCGCTTATCAACCAACGTGAAAACTTCGCATTTATGATCAAGTCGATGTGGAATATGCATGTTTTAAATTTCAACTTGATCGGACACATGGTCTGGCAGCCAGAATTTAATTTTCTTGATCTGGGTTCTTTTTATTTTTTATTTTTAATTTTGAATAAGGCTCACTTGGCTGTGCCTGAGTGGTTTGAGGGTAGAGTAGCAGCAGCTGAAATGTGAATCATATTCAGGTTCCTCCTGATGCCTTCATCTTTGCTTTTACTTGTGTGCGGTTCCTTCTGATTACTCCAATGCAGAACTGTAGCTATTTGGTCTTCCATTGATTTGAATTTAATTTATTTTAAATCCATTATTATAAATTCAATTGAATAAATACTAATAAAAAAGGCATGGGTCAGGTCAGGGTCAGGTGTCCGATCAAAGCGGGGCTGAATCAAGCGGAACATCTTGGTACCGGTCATCACTGCCAGCAGTTTATAAAGTGCCAGTTCGAGTTATGTCTCTTATTAATCACATAACACACCAGTACACAAACACCACAAAAAATACACCACACATACACCACACAAAAGTCCTGGTGAGGGTCTGCAATCTCTGCTCGCTCTTTTTTTGTTTATATTTTGAATTAAACATTCGATTAGACAACAAAATTTTATTATTCCTTGTGCCTCTGCAATTGGTTATCATTTACTGAATAATCCTCAGTGTGCAGAGCAATATCGTATTGGCTGGTTTAAATCCCAAGTAAGGACGCAGTTATGTAGTGTACATTCGTGCATTGGAGCCACAGCCATTCGTGCAATGGAGGCCACATTCATCAGGTCAACCAATCCCACTCTTTGTAGGCAGAAATAATTTGTCAAACTTTATATCTATTTTGATGATGATGGCTTGACTGTGACAACCACTACCGACCGTCAACATTGAGTCATCATAAAAAAACCACCCACCCCAACTCACCCTCAGCTAATTAGCATGACGTTTCACCAGTACTTTGGTGATTCATCTCCACGAATCATTGTGTCATCGATGGTTCATTTCCACCTAATCTATTCATGATGCTCTATGGTTCCACAAATCAGTAATTTCCGTCCTTCTTTCTCTCAACCAATCAACGTTGAGCACATTACATTGTTAACCTTATAAATGAGAGTTTGGTGCTTCTTCTCATTCTGCTTGCATTTTATCCCGAGCAGTGCAAGTCGAAAAGATTTGATAACGTGCATCTTATTGAAATGCATTTTTAAATATTTTGAATTGCTTGACACTTTTATCAAATTTACTTTGCAGCAACAGCACTACAGATGGACACAAGTGACTTGATTTCTTTGTAGACAGTACATAGCATCATGGAAGTTTATGTACGTGGAAGAAATAGCAGCTGGATTAGAAATATTGCCGTTGTATATATTGATCTTTTAAATTGTATTGTGGCTTATTTTTCCCTCCTCTGCTCAAGAGTTTTCTAATGAAATATGAATATGACTACGTTTTAAGTTATCAGTGTTAGCAGAAACAGTACAGATACCAAAAGAATGGGGTAGCATATTAAGAAGAATCTTAAGCATATGTGTGGGTATAAAGAAGTGAGGAAAAGCTTTCCAACTCGGTTTAGATTTCACTTCTTATGACATCGATGGAACTTTTATGTGAGTTTGAGAAATCAGAGGTAGGATCTTTCAAGATTTGTGACTCTCTTTTAAAACAAGTATATTTTCAGAAAATGATTCCAAGTTTCTTGTAATCCAAATTATTCCAGAATAACAACAATAATGAATCTTGTTGAACAAAAACTTATCAAACTGATCTGAAGTTTTAATGGCACTGTCATCAAACTATTTACCATTTTGATTTAAATGAATAAGGGTTGTTTTTCCACAAACCGTATTTGACATAAACAGGTTAATTATCTTTACCTCAAATGCAAATACCGCCGTAGCATGAATAAATGACAATGCAAATGTCTCTTCTCTTTAATGCGCCACCATTATCCCACCTTTTGTGGGGTCGGCCAGGGGAAGCTTGGCCGATCTTCACGAACCGGTTGGCCAGACCTGATTGTTCGACTAATTATAGCAGGAATTTGGCAAGGGTGCCGGTGATAGCTCGCCTACTCTTCGCAAAAGGACACCATGGATCTTTAACATCCACCAATGAATTGCTGGCAGACAGGACACACCATTAACATCCATCCGAAGGTCTGTGACACATTGATGAATCACCCTGCCTGTGAAACACCAGAGTGACAGTTATAGCTAGTCGGGATTCAAACCAGGCTTGACAGCTTCGAGCGAGTGTGCGTATCTCTCGGCCATCCTATCAGCCCAATGACAATGCTAATTCTTTTTCCTGGAAAGAAATTCTAAGGTTTACTTGGACAAATTAACAAGTGCACATGTTTTTCTCATCTCTAAGATCTTCTCACGAGATCTTCTCCAAAAGCAATTTTACCATACCAGATTGTGTATAGCTGCTAGTTATTATTCCCTGTACTGTTTAATCATTATAAAGCTGTTTCCACATCTTGTCCATACTTACTTTGTCCGATTGTGTCGTTTGAGTGTATTTATCTCGGGCATCAACTTGGTGTATCCTTCCTTCCTGCAGTTGGTATATAACCAACTTTCCATCAACCTTTTGATTCATCTCCTGCCTCTCTGGCTCTCTGATAGGGGTCAGCTGCACATGAGAGATCCGGTACATTTCCTCAACTTCAATGACACAGAATCTGATTCTCACACAACTATGAGGCTTACAATCGCCTCTCTCATAATGATAGGCCTTCCAGCAACACGCATCCGATATCGATTCCACATCAGAATAACGTGAACCCCGACATTCGCTGATTCGACTTTCACGCTTCACGTCTGTGCGTTTGTGTAATTTTTGTTTTTCACCTCATGCCTGGTCTCCTACATCCACCGCTGATATTAATTCAGGCTGGGAATTATTCTACAAAAACCTTCTCTTTCTTATGCACAGATTCATCCCACCTAGTCTTCAATTACCTTACCCATCCTCCGCTCTGGGTATTCTGAATCCTCTGATAAGGCAGTTTGGTTTAAACAAGTTGTATTTTCTCCTGGAGGCAAATCCGACCGAAGGCAACCTTAGATCATTCCACAAAGCCTGCAACAAGTGTGTGTGTACTCTCAGGAGAGCCAGAAACAACATCTGTCCAATCTCAAGATGAGCTTTCAAACTTTCTCCCTTTGGTGTCTATTGTCAAGTCTGTCTCCATTCTGCTACATTTAGAGCTCATTACAGTGTATAAGAGCTTCATCCAAAAGAACATGAAGTAATGTCTTCTCTCTAGGCTGGTGCAGATGCTTTCCATCTTTATTCGCTAGATTCTGCTACATTCAGACAATTGAGTCCAAGGCTCTCTGTGTTATTGGCATAGCTTCGCAGGTGGAGAGTCCCATGGTCTGCTTTGCCTGCTGCAGGCAGGTTGGGGAGTCTTTTCTTTTGCCACACTTCCGGCTTCACTTCATCTAATCAATCCTCCGCAGACCACCCAGGTAGCATACGTTTTTCCAGAATACCACACTGGTTCCCCTCCCCAACTACAAGCTGAGTGCTTGCCTCAATTCCTTAATCTCCTATTCTCTCGTCTGTGGAACCGACTCTTCTCCAGTCCTTAGAGTGCTGCCATCGTCAGTCAGCTCATGCCCACTCCCTCCACCCCCTGCTGTTTCCCTCCCAACCCCACTCCTTTCTTCCAATATACACCTTGGGCACAATGCTCATCTCCCAGTTTTCCCTTGATCCTCTGTCCTCTGTTTAGCTCCTTCATAAGCCCAGATTTCAAAATACAAAGAATAATAATAATAATAATAATGATAATAATATAAATAAGAACAATAAAATTACCCCCGTGTGGGGGTGACGGTCATCTCTATAATACCACAAGTTCTCAATGTTCAGTTATGACCAAAGACTACTGCGCAGTTCTACTGCGCAGCTCGAACTGCGCAGTTTGGTTAAAGATACTCGGCATTTTGGCGCGCGCGCGCACAAAATTCTATTTGAAAATAAATGCGACGTTTACATTTCGGGTTTTGAAACTTTTGCACCTTCGGCGGAAAATGTATAAATATAAAGGCTAAAAAGTGTTTATATTTATATTTCATTTCTCCTTCCTTCCTTCTTGCGAATCGCATCGGCGTTTTTGGCCATCTCAGATCACGTGACGATCAAACGGGAAGGAAATTCAAAAAATCTGTCGGTTAGATACAAGATAATATTTTTCTTATCAATATAAACAGTTGCCGAATATCTTGTAGCATGCAGACTAGATAGGTTTTGAAAATGGCGATTTTTATAACTTACGTGACCTCGTGACCTTGACCCTGACCTTGAACCCGGACAAAAGTTAAATCGTTGTGCAACACTCATTGACCTCTACCCACATATAAGTTTCATAAAGATCGGAAAGAAAAATTGTTGACGGACGTACGTTATGACGGCGTAGACATTTGGTCTGGCTTTATTAGGTCATCTCGGTAGAGATGACCTAAAAATGAGTATGATGACTGATGGAAAGATGGTGGAAAAACTGTGAAGGAACTGTTTTTGGGTCGTTTAAACAACAGACACGACTTGAACATTTGCAGCGAACCAACAAGATCAGATTCTGTGTGTTACTGCAATAGAGATGGGATACTCTTCCCAGCACCTTATAAGCCAAAGCACGATACTGATGGGCAAATTCTTGTGTAGTTAAAGGACAATGCAGTTGCATGACCAGGATGCAACTTGTACCGAGACAATTCGAAGGGAAAAATTGCTTTGCCAAGTTCATGTTAAACAAGGCCCAAGTACTACTTCCACAGAAGAAACTAAAATGCACTTAGTAGAGCGGATACTCCACCAGGCTCAAAAATTGTACGATTTTGTATCCCAATGATAGGCGGATCTGCATCTGAACCTTAACCAAAATCTAATCAGCTTGCTCTTGTTGCCCGCCAACTCGTACACCAAGTTGTCATAACACATCCCAACTTATTGAAATATTGTGTGACACTACATATCGTTTTTGCCCCATCTCTCAATGTTGGAGAATCACTTAGAAAAATTACTATCTGGATTGGATCCGGATCTTCACCAAAATCTAATTGATTTATCGTCACACACCCAACCTGTCCACCAAGTTTCGTCCAAATCCATCCATAACTTTTTAAGATATCCTGTTCACAAAACAACAAAGATGACATGCACAGCATGATATTTGCGAGATCCATAAAACAAATTTGATCTTAAAAATAATTGTTCATTGAATTAAATGAACAAATATGCAAATCCTATTCAAATTTCAAGTCAATCAGAGGAAGATTGACAATTTAGAAATCCAGCTGATGGTTTTGCCAATGTTGACCTTTTGGCCTATGTTGACCTCAAAAACACTTGTTCATGAATTCAGAGACTGACGGAGTACTGTCTCCCCTCTGGCTGGTGCTCCTGCCTCTCACCTTTCTCGGCTTCACGCTGTGGAAACCAAGGCATTTACGATCATTGGTATCTCCCGTGATGAGGCTGAGTCTATGGGTCTCTCTCACTCTCACCGCAAGCAGGTCAGTGGTCTTTCTGTCTTCTAGTCTCCTCTCCAGCCTCTCCCCCCCCCCGCTCTGCTCTGAGAAAAGCCCCCCCGCCCCGCTCTGTCTGAGAAATGCCCCCCCCCCGATATCGGTCAGGCCAGATTAGATCTCTGACTTGCTACAGGTATCACGTAAACCTGTACAAACCTGTTCCATGGTCGGTTGTCGGCGACTAAACCGTCTCCCCCACCAGGTTTTTAGTGAGGAGGGTGTTTGGATATGGGCACCCAGCAGGATTAAAAACAAAACCTGTAAAAGGAGGAGGAGCTCCTTGTGAGCCAACGGCCATCCCTATCTAGTGCCCAACTGTGTCTGCGGACGTCCTCCTGCAGTTGGGTTACTTCTTATTAGGAGGTTGGTGGCAGGATTTGCACTCCGCCACCGTAAAACCCTTACATTCCACAAAACACAAAAACGCAAAGAAATCTGAAAACCCACTCCGTGGGAGTACCTCCTGTGCAGCTTCTCTTCACATGGCAGCTCACCGGATTACGGGATTGGGGCAAAGCCTTTGGGGCCCCCAATCTATGATGATAGGAGGGAAACCACAGGGTAACATTCCTGGGTCAGATTGCGGGAGAGTGTGTCGGAGTGGTGC
>CM068956.1:37862144-37881205 GCA_035128595.1 Eptatretus atami | reverse complement strand
AAGTCTCTGTTCCCCACTGGTTTGTGCTCCCCTTGATGTAGGTTCTGTGTGTTAGCTCTTCTACAATCCTCAACATTGTATATATATATATATATATATTAATTAAAATAAAAAAAAATTAGGTCAATGTGGAAGAGTCTGGGTGGATAGGTGAGAAGACAGAGGAAGAAAAGAAAAGATCAGATATAGGAAGAAAGGATAATATGAGATGGCAATGAGGAATAGATAAGAGCACAAGATTTTAACAATTTCCTCAAGCACAAATTTATATCAAAACAAGCCGGTAGGCGGACATGGGTAGTCGGCCGTTGCGCGGCAACGGAGGGGTCCATAGCAACGGTTCTTTCTCACACATAACTAAGACATACCATGAACCTATCCTACCAGTTTCATGTATATCTGACTCATAGTCCTCTCAGATATAACGAACTTCGTTTTATATTGTTTTCGACCAGGGTTCATTTCAAAGTCTATCTTCTCCGACAGTTTTCATAGGATCCGGCTGGAAATTTTTGACAATATGGCTGAATGTACTGCCCACAGTCGCCGGTGGCCCGATTTTTGATTTTCGCAAAAATAATTTTTTATGATTTTCAAAAATTTCAAAGTCCCGTTGCTAGGCAACGGTGGTGTCCATAGCAACAGTTCTCATTTGCACACAACTAGTCATGGTATGAACCTACCAACCAAGTTTCATCGAAATCGCCATTGTATTACTGAAATCGCCATTTTAAATACTGATAATAAGGGTAGAACAAATGTCAAAAAAAGATTATTTTTTAAAACATTTTTTTCGACTAGATCGACTACCCAACAGATGTGGCTTTTAATTAAACTTCTGATGTCACTGGAATGACCTTTAAATGTAACTTGGGGAAAAATGAGTTCATCAGTTGTCAATCGAAGAAACCATTCCATTGGGGACCTTAGGCTCTTGACAGAAAGTGTAAGGAGGGAAGGAAGAAGTAAAATAGGCCCTGTATGCAAGGGCAACAGCACTAGGATTGCAAAGGCAGGTAGCACAAAAAGTGCACTTACACCGGGGTGCTGTACCATCATGCCGGCACCCGCCGTGCCATATCCACTGCCCATATGTGACTGTTGGCTCTGTATCACAAGACGCACAGTCACACAGTGAGGTTACCATGGCTCACACATGGGCACACACAAGCACGGCCTATTACAAGCAAATACTTGGAACATTCACATGGGGGAGGCCAATTGGCCCATCATCCATGTACTCCATAAATTCACAGCCACCAATTAATTCGAGCAATCAATTTGTCGACTCAATTCCACAGATGAGGGGGGAAGGGGAGAAGGACAGTGGGCAGGCACAGGGACATTACTGGGATGGTGTGTATATACATATGTATGTATGGGAGAAGAGGGGGGGGGATAAAAGGGTGAAAAGGGTGAGGAATGAACAAACACTGACCGCATACAGTATTTGACGAGACCCTATCACATACATCACAATCGCTGCACAAGTATACAATCACTACCAACTTAGTCCTGCAAATATTCATGTATCACTCCATCCTCAATGCTTATAGTTACCTATTTAATCCGAGTTCAAATATATTCACTACTTCTGCTGCCACAACCTTTCCAGGGAGACAATTCCAAACACTAACTACACCGAGTAAAAGACCTCTTGCATTGCTGCCATCCTCACTCTCCTCTCCACTCTTAGGCTGTGACCCTGGTCATATCACTGTCCATTCTGCTGAAAAACTCTTCTGCACTTATTTTGTCTGTACCCTTCATCATCTTAAACATCTCCATCAGATCCCCTCGTAATCACCTCCTTTCTGATGTCTGAAGTCCTGCCTCCTTCAGCCGCTCCTCAGCTTGGTCTCGGTAGCTTCAAAATTAATCGAGTCACTCTACACTGAACACTCTATTGGCAGCTATGTTCTTCCTCAGATGTTACAACCAAAACTGCACACAATATTTGTGGTGAGGCCTGACTAAATTCCTGGACAGCATTAACACTTCCTCCTTTGATTAAAAAAAAAACATAAAATCCCATTAGCTTTACCTCTGGCAGTCTGCCACTGGGCTGTCTGCTTACCACCCCTACCCAGACCCACATTTGCGGTCTGCTAACCCCCTCCCCTCCCCAACAACCTGTATTTATTACCACCCCCAGATCCTGTGTGGCATATGCTCTAAGAATGCCCTTTGCATGATATATTCTCCATTTTCATTATTTTTACCCAACCGCAGCATTTCTTTATGTTCAACTACATCTGCCAATGTTCTGCCCAATCTATGAAAGTATCTAGACTTTCCTGAATCTCATCATAACCATCTCTGCTATCTACCTTACCTCCAATCTTTGTGTCATCTGAAAACTTGGAAAGCTGACTCAAACCCTCTGTCAAAATCAATGATGAAAATTATGAAGACCCCAAAGGTCCTAGTACTGATCTACTACTTGCAACCTACTCTACTACTTGCAACCTCACAACCATCTTCCCACTCACAGCCACTCGTTGCTTCCGATCACAAAGCCAGTTTCTGATCCAGTTGGCTACCCGACCATCCACTACACAAGCCCACAACTTGGCTAACTCTGTGGTACCTTACCAAATGGCTTCTGAAAGGATAGATACACTACATCCACTGCACTTCCCTCATACACCCAAACAGAAACTGCATCAAATAACTCAAACGAATTTAAGCATGACATACCTTGATCCATGCTGACATACTGACATCTTTAATTGATTTAAATCAATCAAATTGTTTCCCCAATCTGATCCATATCCATGTCTCCATAATCTTCTCCACAACTGAAATAACCTTTGGTTATTCAATTTTAGACAATTATTAAACATCACACCTACAAACACAAGCACTAGATTTAGCTCTCCAACCAACTGGAAAGGAAACCTCAAGATTTGAATGTACATGATTTTTGAATAAACTTTAGCAAGACTGTGCTCAGCTGCAGTGAATACAAATCCATCTATGAATCTCACCAGGAAAGGCATGTAGCTGCTAGAGGACCCACGCATGCCAAAAGGTGCAACTCTGGGCATGGAAGATGGGAAGAGGCCTAATGCATTCAAATTTAGGCCTGGAATCAAATTGCCCTGTTGCTGCAACAACAAACCAGCATTAGCATCAATTACTAGCACTAGCATCAACTATTAACACTGAGGTAGACTTGACAATAAAAAAAATGGATCAAATAAAATACACTACAAACTACTTTTCAACCAAAGTTAAAAAAACAAAAAATATATTTTTAAGGTTGCACAATTTAAAAAGCAGGAATCTACACAAAAACATGTGTGTTGCACTCCACAACCAACAATTTCTCATAATTCAAGTTACAATTGATGTGGAAAGAGACAGTCAAGGATATCTGTATAATTATCACATATAAGGCTTATTAAAAGGACAGAAGCATAAAGATATACATGGCAGCATGGAAGAAGTAAGGAAACAAGACTTAGCAATAGATAAGCACACACACACATAACCAACTGAACCGTCACAAAACAAATGACTGAAAAGGTTACATTAAGAAATTTAGGACGAGGAGATGAGAAGTAAAATTGTAATTGCAAAGCTGCAGAGAATGTGTTTAATCCAGAACATGAAAACGCACATTGAAGTCGGCCATGTCGTTCTCATAAGCTTCACGGAGCCTCTTCATAATGTCAGCCTCACCACAGCAACAATCATCAATAGAACCCTTCACTGTGATCGTCCGCTCATGATTGTAGATCGTCAAATCTTGGAGCCTGAAGAACACAACCTTCAATTGAAAAAGCATTGATCTTTAAAGCTACCAAACATGGACAAACAGGACACATAAAAAAAAGAAAACCATTTACTTCCAACTGTACCCAACATATTCTTACTCCTTCAACACTCCTTTTCTACTCTCTACCCTGTTGCCTCAAACAATGAAGTTTTACATTTGTAACTAGAACGGCACAATCGTGCATACCTCTGCCAGTCTGAACAGTTTAAGTTTTGTATTCCACCGATAAGGCCAGATCTGCATCAGCACCTGAACCAAAATCTCATCAGCTTGTTCTCGTCACCTACTTACTCATCCAAGTGACGTCCGAATCTGGAAACTGTGAGATATCGCGCGCGTGTGTGTGTGTGTGTGTGTGGTGTGTGTGTGTGTGTGTGTGTGTGTGTGTGTGTGTGTGTGTGTGTGTGTGTGTGTGTGTGTGTGTGTGTGTGTGTGGTGTGTGTGTATACATATACATATATATATATTTTTTTTTTTGGCCCCATTGCTCAATTGTGTAAAATCACTTCAAAAAGTTAAAATATTATCGCATCATGGATTTTGTCATCAAAATCGAACCAATTCGTCCTTGTCACACACCCAACCTCTGCACCATATATCATACAAATCCGTCCACAACGTTTTGAGATATCCTGCTCAAAGACAGACAGACACAGACGGGGTGAAAACATAACGTCCGTCCACCTTTGATGGGGGAGTTAATAAAAGTTTGCATCACCTTGCACCAAAACATTCCTCACTCCATTTCTTTTTTGAAAACTGTGAGCAAGAAAAGGGAGCAGCACATACGGAGAGATGGTGATTTTGGTGTTTGTATCTTGCTCGATCTTCTTCAGGTTCTTCCCTTCTTTCCCAATGAGGCGACCCACAAAGTTGTTGTGTGCCAGGATTTTAAGCGGAATTTCATCAGCCCTGGACGGAGAAAAATATTGTTGTTTAGACATGATTCAGACAACATATTATATCTCAAAAAGCTTTCCAAGATAGAAAAACAAAGTTGGTGTTCGACATATGATAGAACAAACAAAATATTGTATTGGGCAAAATGAACAATTATTTGGTAGTGCCAAAACAGCCTCCATGAGACAAGAAAGCACCTTGCCAAGTCCTGTCACAGAGATGGAACCACCGAATCAGCCGGTGGCTGCTGGGCTCGAGAGGGAGAGGGAGGGAGGGTTGGCAGCACGTTTGCCGTTGGTCTAGCCTACGCATATGTGGCGCTTCAACATGGATTCCCTTTGGGCCCAACAGTGTGTCCAAGCATGAAGTCTTCTTCAGGAGTCGCCCGGGGTGGTGATCTGGCTCTTATCCTGACTGGTGGGTTTGGTGGCCTGATGGGGGAGTTTTTGGCCCCAGCCCTGTTTGCTGGAAACTCGGGCATCTGATTGAAGACTAGGGTGAGGGGTCCATGGTTTTCTCCACTGACACATCTGGGCCTGGAGGGCATGGATGCTCCTGAAGTGGTTGGGCACGTGGTCAAGGGAGGGGTTATCAAGCACACAACAGCTTTCATCAGCATGACGGGTGTGGACATCAGTCTTGGTGCGTTAGGTACCGGTTGGAGTGTGGGAGATGGTGGGGTTGCGGAGTGTGCGGGAAGGGGAGCGGTAATTAATGACAACATTGGGGGTGTTTCAAGTGAGGGTGCTGGCGGTGGGGTTGTGGTTGGTGGAGTCGAAATTGGGACGCTGCGGATGTGGGTGCTGATGGGGGTGCGCATGAGGATTATGGTGCAGTACGGTGGGTGCATGTGGTGGTGATCCTTGGATGAAGATGGGTGGGAGGCCAGGGAGATCGTTGTTGTCAGGGATGAGGTTCTTGGGTATGTGGACTCTTCATTTTGTAGCAGGGATCGAAAACAATATAGGATTTTGTGTTGTTTCAAACAGCAGGGGTGAGGGACATTGATGGACTATTGGTTGACATTTGCAAGAACATGGGTTGTGGTGTATCTGAGTGTCAACGATGTGGGAAGAATATATTCAGAGGACATGGAGGTGAGATACGAATTATTGGGTTATCAATTGAGGGAAAGCGGTTTCATTGCAAGTTTTGTGTACAGTTTTCTTCACTACATCTGATACAGTACATAGTTGCCATAAAGGGTGTGCAGCATATTGTTGCGGCCGTGGAAATTGGCACTACACCATGAAGGTCCTCAGATCAGTTATGACGCTAAGTATATGTGTAGTTAGATTTCCCCACCATTTTTTAGAGGGAATTTCCATGTCTTCAGGCTGTGATCCTTTGAGATAGCCGTTTTTCTTTTCTCTATATTATTTTGGACCAATCATCCCCAACAACCAAATCGCCCCAAACAACCACACCAAACCCCACCACCTTCGCCTTTCTCCCTCCACTACCATCAACAAACACCACACCGCAAACAAGAAGTCGCCTTCGTCCCAGAGTCAACACCGAAGTCGCTCTGTCCAAAGCCGTTCGGTGATTTTTACCACGTCCAGACATGATTTGAACAGAGAAATAGAACACGTTACCGAACGTCGTGCCATTGGTCGTGAATGGGATCCTTTTGAAGGAGAAATCGGATCAGGAATCAACCGCCACTTTTCATCCGTCCAATGGCTGAGCATCAGGGTGTAGCCCCACCTCCAACCCGATGTGATCCTCAAATTTGCATATGAACTCCTTCACGGACGGACTCGATGCATTACACGCATCGGTTCGGCGGGACAGAAGCCCCGGCGAAACCTGCATACACACATCGGCGGTCGGGCGAAACGAAGCCGCGTGGCGGACGGACTCGATGCATTACACGCATCGGTTCGGCGGGACAGAAGCCCCGGCGAAACCCGCATACACGATCGGCTGGTCGGGCGAAACGAAGCCGCGTGGCGGACGGACTCGATGCATTACACGCATCGGTTCGGCGGACAGAAGCCCCGGCGAACCCGCATACAAACATCGGCTGGTCGGGCGAAACGAAGCCGCGTGGCGGACGGACTCGATGCATTACACGCATCGGTTCGGCGGGACAGAAGCCCCGGCGAAACCCGCATACACACATCGGCTGGTCGGGCGGAAACGGAGCCGCGTGGCGGACTGACTCGATGCGTTACACCCATCGGCTCGTCGGGACGAAGCCCCGAAACACGCACACACACATCGGCTGGTCGGGCGGACGAAGCCGCGCGGGCGGACGAGCTTGGGGCATTACACCACCATCAGCTCGAAGGGGTAAAGCTGAGCTGACAGGGCGAGGCTTTGGTGATTTCAACCACGTACGCTTTGCCGAGTCAGGGGTCACGCTGACAGGGCGAAGCTTTGGTGATTCCTACCACGTCGGCTTTGCCGGGTCAGGGGTCACCGCTGACAGGGCAAGCCCTGGTGATTTCAACCAGGTACGCTTTCCAGAGAGGTCGAAGGTCATAGGTCGGGGGTTGGATTTTTCCACTCCCCGCCTATATAAGGCGAGCACAACGGAGCTTGCGGCAGACGGGGCAGACGGGGACGGTCGATGGAGAGGAAGCATCTTCGGAACGAAGCTCAGGTCGAAGTTGAGGGGTGAGGAGGGCGAGTTGCTGAGTGGAGCAGGACACGGAGAAGGGCTCAGAGGCAAGCCAGAGGGCTGAGTGGGGACCACCGCCGGAGAAGGGGCTTGTGGAGCCACAGCCAGGAGGAGTTTTGCCGGAGCCAGTGCGGTCCAGAGCGCCAACTCGCTGAAGGGAGCGGCAGCAGTTCCCCTCTCCCAAACCGAGCTTCGCGCTGAGAGACGCCGATAACCCCGTCTCGCCAGGAGGCATCGACATTGCTAAAAGAGCAACAACCCCCCATACCGGGCATCAACAACCCTCCCCATAACGGGCATCAACAATCCCCCCCCATCCGCGCTGAGAGACGCCGGTAACCCCGTCCGTTCCCCTCCCCAACCTGGTGCCGACTGTGAAACACGTGCCTGCGCGGAGAACGCCGGAGAGAGCTCACCGCCACGCCAGGGCACGAAGTCAGGCCGGCTATGCTGACATTGCCGGCTGCCCGCCATCGCGCCACCGAGGGCGCGGTAAGACCCTTCGGTCTCGTGACCTGGCCGCTCATCCAGGTTCCACGTAAATTTGGTCCACGGACCTGTCTGCCACCCTTGTCTTGTGGGTGGCTTTTCTTTGCTTTTGTGTAAGTGCATGTGGTGGCGCCGTCTTATAAGTAGAATTGTCTAATGTGCGTGTGAAATAAAGACACTTTATTCGGGTAAATTCTTCATTTGCTTGCTTGACTGTACATACGTGCATGATTTACTGTATGGCTGTAAATACGTGCCTTGTCTGAGTGTGAAATAAATGTGCTTGTTGAACTGTTCCCCATTTCGTTGCGTCCTTCCCTTGTTTGAAAGTTCCATCTTGCATAACGGAAGAATTGGTAGAAGGGTGTAAGCACCCAGTAAATAGAATCACATCCGTCGGTCGGCGATAACACTGCTCGGTTATCACTGAAGCACGGAACGGACCGCTTCGCGGTTCGTGTCCTAGGCCGGCAGCGGCGAGGTACGATCGCCCGGTTAACTACTCGCGCAGGTACTTAGGTAGGTCGAGTTTGGCGAACAACCCTATCCTGCGCGGTGGCCGATTGGCACGATTGTGGTGTGGTCGAAAGACCCACCCGTGACTAGCTCCTGGCGTAGTTCCAAGGAGGGTCACGACTGAATGTCCGTTCCGGTGGCGACGCGGTCGCGATTCGAGTTACGGGCGATCGCACGCCGGGCGGACCGAAATTCGTAACAATATTTATCCTTGGCCTATCTAGATTAAGCTATGAGGATCAGCTGAAACAGACGGGAGACAATTATGAATGGATCTGATCGATATGTTGTTTTAAGATGATGTTCAGGGTATCGACAAAATAAGTGCAGAATAATTTTTTGGCAGAATGGGTACTGACAGGACAAGGGGTCACAGTTTAAGAGTAAAGAACAGCAGTAAAGCAGGGGTCTGAGTGGAGAATGCATCGAATGGTCTGCCTGCAAGGGTAGTGGCAGTGGAGTCGGTGGATTGCTTTAAAATGGAGTTGGATAGGCATCTAGAAGTAGTGGGGATGAGGGAGTACGAAGACGTTTGCATGATCGCGCAGGATTGATGAGCCTGATGGTCTCGTCCTGTGTTGAAGTTCCTTATATTGACTTTTCAATTTATTGAGGTGTCGATTATGCAACATACGCAATGCATGTTGCATTCATCATTAAATTTTTCTACATCCACAATGGCAACTTCATAGTGTTAAACTTTGCAGTGCAACACAGTGAGAAAGAAAAGATAAAGCTACGATATATTTTAAGAGCATACAGAAACCCTCAACTCTTTTACCCACAGAGTGAAACTGACATTTGACTTAATCTTTTGCAGTGACATATCCTAAAGACTGCTGGGTGAGGAAACACCACATTCATTGCACCTTTGTCTTTATTTCTTGTTCATCCTGAGCCTCTCAAATATTTCAAACCTGCAGCCCCACACTTAGAAGCACGATGCGAGTCGTCGCTTTCAACAAATCTCCCCCCTTCGTTGGTGTGTGCACTCAACGTTGTGCATTGTGCGACGGCTGTATATGTCAATGCAAGACGCACAGCATCGACCGCAAACATTGCAGGTATAGACTGGTCCTTGCGGAGATTGACGTTGGCAGGTTTTCCTTTCTTGCCTCCGCTATCTCTCGATGGCAATTCTCCCACATTCAAATTGGTCTAGGTCTTTGTGGAAAATGCTGCACCAAGCTGACCTGTGTGGCATGATGTTCCGAGGTAACGACTGGAATGGCACAAGACTGGAGTGTAATTTGCCTGAACAGGAGATAGGGTAGCTGTACAAGGACATCCTTCTTCAGCTACCCTGCTACCCTTGAGGTGAAAACCGTATTCATTGAACCTTCAGCTTTATTTCTTGTTCACCCTGAGCCTCGCAAGTCTTTCCAACCTGTATCCCCACACCTTGAAGCATAACCATGATAAATCAGGTTGACAAATGTTGACTTCAAGGACTAAAACTACCCAACTACTCAGCATGTAATGGTATTTCATTGCATCCTTCGTTAAATCAGGAACTCATCTACATTCTGCCTTTGAATCCAGTCGATAGTATTTATATATAATTTCTCCAATCACCTTTTTGAAATGTGCAAATGTGCCAGTTGGAGGTAGGGATGCGGAGGGGGTGCACACAACAAATGCCTTGTATAAACTACAATGGTCATGCCACACAGAGCCTCCACAGATCCCAGGCAGACAGCTAAAGGCAATCCAAACCTCCCGACCTGATATTTATAAGTTGTTTCATTTCAGAGAATCAAAACAATTTGCCTGAGAAAATACATGTATACTGATAGTGATGAAAATTACAGTGGACAGGTGTTGAGTGAGACGGCCAATCTATGATGACAATGTGCAATGTAATACAATAGAATCTGGATAATAAGCGTATGTGCTTATTTTTAGATTTAGTGAAACATATGTGCTTGTATTCAAAAAGCCTGACATATGCGCTTATATGTATTCAAAAAGTCATGACTCGTCTATAATGGTAAATGTTCTTTAGATTGGCTGCACAGATGTCAGTTTTTACATCATTGCAATTTTAATTGTCTGTACCTCAAAAACAAATACTAAATACACTTTCAGTCTTCGAGCACGTATCCGTTTAAACTCCGCAACAAGTTAGTTCTCCATGTCCAGGTAAAAAGCCCTTCTTTGGTTCTGCTCCCTATCTTCTTCGAACCATTCGCAATGAAATATTATTTCCTCATTCATCACCATTCACATCAAAGCCCTCTTGTTAAGTCCAAATTTCTTACATGTCTGGTACTGGTTCTTACAAGAGTTGTGAAAGGCGATAATCTCAATCTTCTTTTCACGGGTGTATGGTCGACTCTTTACTAGCGTGTCCATTTTGATAGTGATGAAAAACGGTGTTTTACAACCCTTTATCAGAAAAGGTCATAAAATGCCCTTTTACGGC
Organism: Eptatretus atami; assembly: GCA_035128595.1. Lineage (NCBI taxonomy): Eukaryota > Metazoa > Chordata > Myxini > Myxiniformes > Myxinidae > Eptatretus > Eptatretus atami. Next base: position 37,870,462 of record CM068956.1, on the reverse strand, counting down.
CCTTGATGAACAACGTTGTTTTGAACATGCACCTCTTGTAAGTACCAGTACCAGACGTGTAAGAAATTCAGACTTAAAGATTATGTACCAAAGTCAATAAAACACGAAATGCTTTCGTGCTCGAATTGAAAATATTTTCAGTTTTCAAAGCCTTTCTATGACGTTTTTATATGCACATATTTTTAATGGAGAAATCAAATAGGTAGGCCCGTGCGTACTTATTTTTCATGTGTGCTTACATTCACACATACGCTTATCCAGATTCTTCTGCATGTCAACAGGGCTACCTTCAATGACAGGACGGAGCTATTACATATGCATTTTTAAAGTTTCAATTGTTAACCATATTTTTGTGTTGTTCACATTTATTTTTGTGCTTTGAATGGATAAAAATTGTGCTCAGATTTAATATTCCTAAACATCAAAGTTGTGCGACCCACGATTTGGTCTCTTGGGCCTCCTTGTGCATGATGTCCAGGATCATCCTACAGGCAGCTGAGCATCCCTCAGCACTTGATCGGATGGTGATGGGTTTTTCCACAGAACCAGGGTTTTCCTTGCGATGTACGTCGATCCTACAAGGCCACAATTCCATGGAAAAAGAAAAAAAGGAAACGAAGATGAACCACCACTAAGCATAACTACTATGGCTTTATCAACATTTACACTCATGCAGTTAAAAGTGATAATTATAACCAAATAACAAAAGCAACAACAGAGTCTGTTTAATTCACCTTTTTTGAACTGATGCCAGTGAGGTACTGAAGATCATCAACTTAGGAAACCTCTCCCCAGCCCCCAATACTCTCAATCTTTTCTATCCCCAACGAACCCTACCTAATCCAACCATATTACTTTATCAAAATTTACTCATACAGTTAATTCCTATCTTCATGCAGGGTTTCCTTCATTCCTATCTCTCCTCTTTTCCTATTTATTACATCATTGTATGACCCCCACTGTCCCACTTCTGATACATTGCCTTTTAGTCCTTTGGTGAGACCAGATTTCACATAAAAATAAAAATAAACAAAAACACCCAAAAGAAAGGCATGTGATCAAGGTGACAATTGAATCGACCAGTTTGAACTCATTATGTAATTTATCCGGCATACAACGGTTTTGAATCGGTAATTTGTGCAAAGCAGCCAAAATTGCTGCTCTTCTACTTTATCTGCACTCATTCGCCTGTCTTCCTTAAAACCACTTCCCGTCTGCCTAGAAGTCAGCAATGATCACTCTTATCCAAAAGAAGCGTGCAAAAGCAAATCCCATCAACCACAGAACAGTAAACTTACTTCCAATTATAATGAAAGTTATTGACTCCATCATTCCTGCAGATATCAGGTTTCCTGTTTTCAAACAGCCAGATGTCTGATCAGTTTCAATTCCGTTCCGATCACAACTCTGGATGTGCTACTGCTCCCCTCTCAACATTGGCTGGAGGCCCCAACTCCGACAAGAGGTCAGGACAGTCTCACTGGACATATCTGAGAAATTTGACCCAGTCTGATATCCTAATCTGCTTGCAAAGCTCACTGTCTTGACATGTACAGCCACCTTCATTCCTGGATTTGTGACTTCATCCACTCATGCACTCAACAAATTGCTATCAATGGAACCTTCTCCTCCCCTCTCCTTTCCCAGTGAGGCTGGAGTACCCCATGGCAGTACTTTGGGCCCAGACTTATTTCTCATCAACAAAAAGGACCTCTCTGATCATCAGGAAAAGTCTCTTTTCCTTTTTACAGGTCTAACTCCAAGTTGTCATACAGTACACCACCCCAGTGATATGCATGAGCAGCGACACCACTCTGATTTTTAGGTTTTTTTTGAGGATTGAAGGACATGTTCCTTTTATTAGACCAAATTCTAATCAATTCCAGATACACAATCTCAACTTATCGGTCCCAAAGCATTGTTAAACTAAGCCTCTTATCTATTTCCATGATCAGCCCCTGGAAAAAGTTCAGTCTCTTTAATTGCTACACCTCACCAACAACCCCAAACTCTCCTGGGCAAATCATGATATAGCAAAGCTATCCTCCAAAGCCAGCTGCAGATTGGACATCCTTCGTGATTCCAAACCTCTTCTTGAAAACTCGGAACTAATCAGCCCACAAGGCCATTTTTCAGTTTCAATTCCTCGGAAAAAAATATATAAAATTTAAAAGCTCCATGGAATCCCACTCTCCCCGGAGGGCTGGGCCTGAGCAACATGTCTCTCCGGATATGCAAATAATGTGGAGATCTCTAGATGACACAAAATCCAGACCATGACACCGAAACAAAAAGTCAATTGATCTCTTATCGCAAGCAGGTCGGTAGTCACTGTATTTGGTTTTTTTTTTTTCCCCTGCCTCTCCTCAGATATAGCTCCCTCTGCTCTCTCAGCAATCTGACTATTACCAGCAACTCCAAGATACATGCTTTCTTGCAGAATCTACTGCTGTTTAAACTTCCAAAATCCAGGCCGACTGCAAACTTCAACACACTTGTTTCTCAATTCCCTAATCTGTAGACAGCCTTCCTTAAGCTGTTCAACACTCGTCTTCCCTCACAGGCTTCAAAATCAGGTGGTACACCACCATCTCACGTCATCCCCCACCTTAACCACAATCTATTTTACTCTTAATTTGTCTATCTGTCTACGGGAAAGTGAATTCTTTACAAATCTTTTTTTTTGTACGGCTCCCTTGGCTGCACCTCAATTAGTGAGCTTTTCCCGGCAGTGGTTTCGGCCATGAAAGTGTCACAAACAAATGCACAAATACACACCAAACTAAATTATTTATAAGATAACATTTTCAATGCATAACATGTGCCAGAATCCCTAAATAATTTATTTTGAACCACGCAGCACCTTGTGGGGGTGCAATGGAGGGTTGTACCCATTACCTGACCTGAGTGCTCCCAGTACGTCTGCATAATTTGATGGAGATTGGCCCAGCAGTTGTTTATTTTTATACGAATTTCAGATGTATGTACGTACGTGTGCACACACACACACACACACACACACAACACACACACACACACACACACACACACTCCTCGTTGGGGGGGAGGGGTGGTGGATGGGGAGCTTAAAAACTTGCCCAGATTCTGAAGTTCCTACACACAAAATTTGGGGCCTCTCGGTGCTATGGTTCAGCTGTGAAAGAACAACGTACAAACAAACCCACAAAAGTATTTATATAGACGTGACAAGCAAAAGTACCCCTCACCAGTGACAGGAAAAGTACAAGTTAATCTGTCAATTTCAATTATTTCATGAACTTTAAAAAGGTTAATTGTATTGCACTCTTGGTTTCACTTAGAGCCAAAGCTCCGAGGTACTTATACTGCCCACCGTAAAGTGGTGGTGAAACATCAGGAGGTGAAGGTTGGATTTGTCTCAAAAGAGGGCAAAATATAACTTTTTTAAATTGCATGTTACTCCATGAAAATCTTTATTAAATATACTTTAATCCAGATGTTCATGTTGATTTTAAGGATTACTGGAAGGGACAATGAAGTGACTATATTACATCAAGAAAAGTGAAATGAAAATGCAAAATAACCAATCAGCAACTTTTGAAACGTAGACATTCGAAGCGGAAGCGGACGCCGTAAATGGGAGACAGACAAATGGTTCGCAATATATATAATATTACACAACTTAGCTTGGAACTTTTTTGCTACCCTTGGTGAAACAGTATTACCATCTAAAATCAATTTTTAACCATCATAGAAAGTCCCCAAACTAACTGGATCAAATAAGTCAGCAAGCCTGTTATTTAAATCTCACTAAAAATCTTCATGTAAAAAAAACACATGTGAATTTGAAAAAAAACAAAAAAACTTGCACATAAAAATAAAATAAAAAGCAAAACCAGTTCTTTCTCTCGATGTAATGCCAATCGTAAGTTGACTAAGCATAGAACTTACTTACTTTGACTGTGTTTGTTGCGTAATGCCGCGGATGGTTGCACCTTCTTTTCCAATAACTGCTCCCACATATTGGCTGGGCACCAGGATGCGCAGTGGTACCTCACCGGTCTGCAACTGACGGCCACGGCCTGGGCCAGCCCCAGGACCCGGTCCGGCCCCGGCATGTGTGGCTGGTCCCGCACCATGTCGCCCACCTGCACGCCGACCTGAAGCGCGTGGGCCTTCACCCTGATCCACATCATCTGGGATGTAGCACACGTTCAGAATATTGGACTCCAGCTCATAGCCCTGCAATTTCTCCAGAGCTCTGTGGAATAAAACAGGCTGGACTTTAGCTTAAAAATAATGCTGAACTACCCATCATCAAACTGAATGCATTCATGAGGATATTGGTTTTCAAAGAATTGAGATGCTCAGAAATTTCCAATAAATAATAAATAATGGATGAAATTTTGTGGACAGGTTGGATGTGTGCCAATGAGGAATTTATTAGATTTTGGTGAAGATCTATATTCTGTACTACAATTTTTAAGCGATTCTTCAACGTTGAGTGATGGGGCCAAAAATGATATATAGCACAATATCTCAACAAGTTATGGACATCCACCTTTTTTGATGGAGGTAATAATGGATGAATGAACAATGTATATGAGATTTCAGCATCACAAGTCATGGGTTGAAATGTGAATGTTAAGCAGGCCAACACAGATGAGTCTCTGGCTCAAACTGTATCCTACTGTTGTCCTCTTCTATTCAAACCTCTGGCTGTACGTTTTTAATGTTCCTATTGTCTGTTTACATGTGTCAACAAAGTGGACAAAATAACTTTGCCGATCAAGCCATCAGAACATGCAGGTGTGGCAAATCTGCATTCAGAGTTAGCCATTAGCCTCACCACAGGATCTGATTGTTCGGGCAAAACAGCATTGAGGAAGTCGGTAATAGCCTCACCACGGGAACTCGCTCACAGCGGACCAGCGCGAGGCCAGATCGGTGGTTGATCTCACGTGTGGCATCCCGTTAACGGCTGCTTTAAAAGAGAGGGAACTATTTTGAGGTCAGTTGGTGACGCAGCTCACACAAAAAGGTTGTTGATCATTAGAGCTGCTCTAGAACAGACACAAAAAAGCCGAGAGAGCAACTGTTCACCGGAGGAGAGGGAGCTATTTTGGGAATGGCTGTCATGCAGAAAGGTGAAGAATGCTCGAGTCTCCGTGTGTGCGAAACTGAATGTGTTGGAGGTGGGAACATTTATTTTCCCAAAGCAACGAGGGCTTTGAGGGGAGCGACGGTTACGCTAGATTGCACCAGAGAGCTGCCGACTTGTTGAATTCTGCTTCATGACTTCTGCACAGCTTGCCTCCGGGTTTGAAATCAACCTTTCGGGATTGTTGAAACTGTATTTTTGTACTGTATTGTATTTTTGTACTGTATTCTTGTCAAGTGCATGAATGGGCCCGAAGATAAGAACTGTAAAGAAATCTGTGTCGCTTAGGATTGCGTTGTGGGTAAAGTGGGGGAATATTTTTTGTTTTTTATTGTGCATTGCTTATTGACAACTTGCTGTGGCTTTTATTCTAATAACAATCCATGAACTGTTTGTTACTCCTGCCTGGCCTCCATTCTTGCTGTCCAAGTGGTTGAGTTTTCACGATTGGTACCCTTAAGGTGAATAATTGGGTAAAAGTGACGAGCGCTCAGTAAAGTAGTGTATGGTGCCGTCATAACCAGCCACTCGGTTATACATCTGACTGGTGCACAATATGAGCACATAACCCTCGGTCGGCTTTGTGACATTTGACGGGGCATCCGAATTTAAGGCCTGTAATCCTGCTTTGGGGCGTCGAACCCGATGAGCAACCATAGTCGGTTGATGGCCCCTGTGATTCGGTCATTCCCGGACCAGTCGCGTGGTTATAACAATATCCTTGTAAGTTCCTAATAAAGTACACCAATGTCTCCACGTGCTTGTCCTGCATGCCTTATATGCTTTGGCTCATCAATGAGCTTTTGACATTAGAAAAACCTTTATAGTGATAAATAATAACGATCTTGCAGCATAGCTAATTATTACACAACTAAAATTTTATACAATATCATGATGGTGGTAAAGTGCTTCAGATGAAGCTTGAAGTGGAACCATAAACCTAACTTGGAGAAAAGATTAAGTAAATAGGCATGCATGACAACACAATAATTATATAGTACAGCTATCAAACTAGATGAAGGCTTGAGACAATACTCACTGCTCAGCTTGTTCTTTGTTTGAGAACGTAACATTCACCACTGCAGTTTCGCTGTCAGAGTTCACTGCAAATGGAGACATCAAATGTTTAAACCTCAAGCAAAATAGAATTGCTATTCATGGAATTGTCTTGTTTTGGTGTATTACATCTGAGCAGTTGCTTCACAATGCTGTGACAAGATTGAAAACCGACAAATTGCATCTTCTTTGTTTTCAATGAAACAAAACTCATTGTGTTGACGTGTTAACGCAATATTCCAAACCAATTATCTGGTTTGTAGCACACGCTGTGAGAAGATCTATCCACAGGTTAGTTTTCAGAATAATTGCACGTGAATGAAAAAAAAAAAAAAAAGCAACAATAATAATAATACGACAGTTCCAACACAGTAAGACAAATAGTCATGGGTAGAAGAGGACTGCAAGCAAGATGTCACAAACAAAAACATACAAGCCAACTTGGCTCATTCTGAAAACATCCCCCCCCCCCTCTTCCCACCCAACCCCCATGAAACAAAATGAAAGCTATAAAAAAATACCAAAAAAAACCAGCTAGCAGACAGCGCTGGTATTGCAAAAAACGGTGGTATACATTGATCACGAGGCAAATCGATAAAATCGAAACCAAAACCTCACAATTAATCTTTTCATCTTTGCTCCAACAAAGGGATGAACACAAGCCACTTTGTTAGTCTTCGTGCAGTTACACCTTCCCCTCATGTGTAGTGGGTTAACGGGACGAAGTGCGTTGCGTGGGTCTTATAGCTAGATCTATTAACTATATCTCTGTCTCCCATTCTGATTTCTAATCCAACCCTTTCTTTTTAGCCATGGTGCAAGGCAAGCAAGCATACACGCCTTGCAATATGGGATTGAATAGCAAACACACCATGATGCCTCCCGTGTCTTGGAACCACCACCAAACTCCCTCCAACAAAGCACACTACACACTATACCACACGAGCATTGCACGCCATTATTTCATTCAAATCTGCGTGCCAATTTCCAACCGGCATCTCACCTTGCTCACCCCTTCGCTCACCAAAACTCACAACTTCGGCCACAAACGCTTCCCGCACACGGGAAAAATATTCTCACAACCCCTCGTACCTCTGCACCGCTACAATTTGCCACTATACTGAGGAGTTCTACACAACTTGGACTGTCCTCAGACCGTGCGAAGCGAGGCCGAGCAACTGACGTTAGTTAATAGCTCGACCGCATCTCACCGGGGATGTACCGTGTGAGCACGTGGGATTGATACGACCCTCGTCCAGTCACCAGAATACGGCAAGACAGGGCGGTGAGGAGGGATCATGGGATTAGCGATCCAGGAGTTTGGTACGGGGCCCTGGTGTGCATTTTCGCTCATGAGACGGGGCCCGTGGATGGCAGATGTGCATTGCTATTCGGCATTCAGGCTGCACTCGGAGCAGGTTCAGGGCCGGGGTGTCGGCTCATACCCTATGTTGAGACAGAAGCTCCGAGCCGTGATGAGGGGATGGGCGAATGAGACAATTTCCGGCCGCGGGAGCCTGGCAGGGCGTGGCCAGGGTCGCTGTGGCCCAATAGAGCGGGATTCGGGTCACCGCACGTCACCTTTGGGTCGTCGCCTCACCCTTCGCCCAGGGCTTATAAATAGAGGAGCGCGGAGCCGTTTACTCTCTGCTTCACCCTCTTCTTCTCTGCTCCTCTCGGCTCTGCGTTGGCTGCTCCTCGTTGGCTCTGCCCTTCACTGGATCTTCACTCGCGGTTGGTGTGCGACTGAGATATTCTTCTTCTTGAGGACCAATGTGGAGCGCTCGTTGCCAAGAGCCCCGGCAAAGTGACTAAGCCGGAGATAACGCGCCAACTCTCGAGGTGGGAACGCTCAAGCAGAGCGTCCTACGGAGGTAAATGCTACACTCACAGACCTATGCACGACTAGGTTAGGGATCTTTCACCTCAAGAATCTTCTCTCCTCTCTCTCTCTTTCCACCCCTCTATCTCATCCCCTTTGGACGCACAAAACAGCATCATTACTGACTCGCAATCCCATTTTCCTATGGCATGGCACTGCACCCCTCATATTGCACTGCACCACATCTCCCACTCCCACACCTTAGACACCAGTATTCCTCTCCCTAAGCGTACTGCGTTG
>CM068956.1:37847415-37859803 GCA_035128595.1 Eptatretus atami | reverse complement strand
GTGTGTGTGTGTGTGATGTGTGTGTGAGAGTGATGTGATGTGCCTGTCGTAGCACAAGTTAAGATTGTAGAAGTTCTAACGGGATAAGTCTGCTCTGTGTCTGCTTTGAAAATTGCTTGCCTTTTGCTGCAACCCACAAATTCTTTGCTATCCCCTGCTGTATACCAATAAAACCCAATTTACTGTGCCCATATCTTTCCTAGCTTGAGTGTAATAATGCTTTGTGTAGAAATGTTCCCAACTCGTTTTCGGCTTTTCTTCATTGGTCCAGCATTGTTCGTATTCTAGCTTAGCCGGGACATTATGCCTCAATGATCTGTTTTTCTAGCTGGTACGTTATTGGCAGTTACGCTCGGCTGCATCTGATCCGGTGAAGTGTTCCGGTTTGAACAAGAAGTATCGAGGGCGTGTATCCTGGTAATTAAACCAGGTGACTTTTAGGTAAACGGTATTTATCAGATGGAGGAGCCTAAGTCACGTGGTCGAGTTATTGGCGTTCACGGTCGATTAGCGACCCGCCGTGTCACAAAGTTATTCGTGTGCGACGGCCTGCGATTCCGGAGAGTCTGGTGGGAACCCAAGGTAGCTTCCCCCCTTGTGGTCTTCATGCCCCCGACCCCGGGTCCGCAACAATATTATTCCTGGAGGGGTAAAGCAACACAGGAGGCAACCACCTCTTACTTGACCACTGCCACCTTACATCCAGAATGTTGCAGGCCACAAGGCAAAATGTGATCAACCTCAATTTTGAATTGCAGGAAATAGCTCTTCCAGGAGCCTCAATTTATGTATCCAAAAAAAAAAAAAAGTCCACGCAAATCCAAACCCCCAGCAGTCGTACAATCCCATTATGCGTTAAACCCCAGGTTAAATTATGCGAGTCCCAAGAGAAATTGATGGGCATTGAGTAGAGCCCAATGACCATTTTCACTGCCCCATCCAGGGAAACAAAATGAGTTTCCTTCAGTTTTGGGAACTATCCAGCAAGCAGTCGGTGCTGGGATGCACAACCCAAATCATACCTCCCATACAAGCTACATTCAGAATACAATCGCTTAGAACGTTTATTTAATCCAAACAAAAGCCTTTATCAAAGCCCATGACAATTCATATTGCAGGAAACAAGATTCGGAATCTTGAGTTACTGTGTCAGGAAAAAGGGATTACAGGATGGACAGACAAAAGCAGAAGCTACACAAGATGCTTTCAAAAGTACTTAAATGTCCAACAGAATTTTTCAGAACTTCAATAGTTTCCAGAATGCATCTGTGCAGTTTATGGCCTAAAATGAATGCTCATTTGTACAATGGAATATTAGCATTCAGCCTCACTCTGTAGTTTTGGCAGCAAGATGAATGCAGTATCAACAGCTCTTACAAAGTGTCAGCAGTAAGGGCCCTGTCACACCTTGACGTTTTAACCAGCAATGGCAACGTATAAAAATGTATGTAAAACGTTGGCGTACACTAAAATTTTGATGTTTTTTTTTAAAGTTTTGGGCGTATTCATAACGTGTTGGTCGTATGCATAACATATTAGTAACGGGCACAGAACGTTTCGTTGTGTGATTGATAACTTTTACCAACGAATGCTTAGCCTGTTGTCGGCGTTCACAAACCTATGCCCAACGATAGTTTAACTTACGCATAGCGCGCTAAACGTATCGCCGGCGAACTCGTGGCTAGCCTGTTAAGAACCTGCTGGACGCCGATTTAAATCATAACCGCCTGAGAATTTGAAGTGTCAACATCGCAGTCACACCTTGACGATTTTGCCAGCGTATGCCGGCCTATGAAAAATGTGTCTAAAACGCTGACACACGTCAAATACGGTATAGGTAAGTTGTGTATACGTTAAGAGTAGGCTGGAAACAATGAAGTACGCTGTCATATTACGTGGTACGTGTAATACGTCGTGAATTTCAAGCATGCTGAAAATTTTACGACGTACTCGGCTTATGGCTAACACGTTCCGCATGCGTTGTCATATGTTCCTGGCACGCTCCGTGATCGTTTACACACGACGGACACACGTTACTTGTAGGTTACTCATAAGTCGAAACACGTCAAGGTAATATTTAACATACCCGACACCTAATTTTCAACCTATGGGTAACGTCCTTTTAACCTATGAGTAGCGTGTTCTGAACCTATGTTTAACGTGCTTGAAACCTATGAGTAACGTGCGTTTAACCTATGTGTAGCATGCTTTGAACCTAAGTATAACGTGCTTCTAACCTTTGAGTAACATGCTATGAACCTATGTGTAACGTATCTCAACGCACATTGTCGTATGTAGACGAATTAGATTGACGTCTTCCGGACGACCACAGCACTTACTGAACGTGTTTCTAACTTACATCTACCGTATAATGGCGTATTGGCAGCATTAAGGGAATTGGTATATACAGCTTGGCTTCACAAGAGGAACCCATCATTGTTCCAGACTCCATGTTGAGTAGATGTCAATGCCAGTAGTATCAGTAGTAGTAATATACTATTAGCAGTAGTTGGTGTGCGTGACAGTAGTAATAGTAGTAGTAGTTGTAGTAGTAGTAGTATGTAGTAGTATGTCTATGTCAGTACTACTACTACTACTACTACTACTACTGACAGACATACTACTACATACTAGTAGTAGTAGTATGTCTATGTCAGTAGTAGTAGTAGTTGTAGTAGTATTGGTAGTAGTAGTAGGTCCATGTCAGTAGTAGTAGGTGAGCGTGATGGGAGGGTGTGGGTGATGATGGATCCTCTTATCGTCACGAATAGGAGGACTACTTTGCACCATTGTTCGATGTTCTTTTCGGCTAATTTTTTTTCCTCATTCCACGATGAAATATTTCTTTGTTTTACTTTTTAAAGTATTAAAACGACTTTGACAAATGCATAATGTACTAGTAATGAACACAGAACGCTTCGATAACTTATACATAAGTTATACCAATGATTGTTTATCGTGTTTTAGGCGTCCACAACCTATACCCAACGATAGTCTAGCGTATGCATAGCGTAATAATTCCCAAGCACGTTATTCATAGGTTATAAATAAGTCACGGGTACCCTAAACATTACTTTGATGTGTTTCGACGTATGAGGAACTTTCAAGTAGCGTGTTGTGAAGTGTGAACAACGTTCTTGTAGCGTGCTTACAAAACGTTACTCATAGGTTAGAAATAAGTTTCGGGTACGTGAATGTTACCTCTACGTGTTTTCGACTTATGAGTAACATACAATTAACGTGTGTCAACGATCGCATAACGTGCCTACAACTTATGGCCAGCGTAGCGGAACGTGTGAGCCAAACGCCGAGTACGTCGTAAAATTTCAAGCATGCAAATTTTTTGGACAACCAAAAAGTACAACGTTTTAAACCAGCGTAATACGACCTATGGTAGTGTTTTTCAGCGTGCACCTAACGTACACAAAACGTACCCATAACGTATTCGACGTGTGCCAGCGTTTTAGACAAATTTTTCATAAATCGGCATACGCTGGCTAAATCGTCAAGGTGTGACAGCCCCTTAAGGAAGGTAGCAAGCAGCTCCAATTTAAACAAATTATTTTGGGCTCTTTTGCAGTTGAAGCAAGCTGCAATGTGCCTCTAATTTAAAGTTTATTTGGAGATGCTCAAGCAGCTGGTTCATTCACATAAGGCATAAAATTTCACGAGCAGGTCCCTTACGCCTAAGTCACATTTGCTCTACGGCAAGGATACGGTGGCCGTACGCCCTCTGAATTGACAGAAACGTGTGGCGGCCGCAGAGTTTCTGCGGTGGCCTCAGGGTGCCCTATGCCGTTTGGCTATATTTTACAGGTCGTAAGGTCGCCGTGGATTATAACATGGAGTTATAACTTTTTTCATTTCTACGTTCGCCGTAGCAATTCGACAAGCCGAAAAAAAAACTGGTAAGAAAAAAAAAAATTCACCCATTCGTTACCATCCGTCTGGCTGCACGTTCGCCTTAGGGCCCCCTGCGGTCGCCTTGCGGGCACCTTGAGGCTACCTTGCGTCTGCCTTGAAAATTCTATGGCCCGCAGGCCCCTTAAGGTCACCGTGCGACATCAAATCAAAGACCGTACAGCAACCCCATGTTTTCGGTCTCCACAATTTCTAAGACCTAAGGCCTAAGTCACATTTGCTCTACGGCGAGGTACGGCGGCCGTACGCCCTCTGAATTGACAGAAACGTTTCTGGCCGCAGAGTTGGCCGCAGAGTTTCTGAGGTGGCCTCAGGGTGGCCCTACGCCGTATGGCTATATTTTAAAGGCCGTAGGGTCGCCGTGGAATATAACACGGAGTTATAACTTTTTTCATTTCTACGTTCGCCGTAGCAATTCGACAAGCCGAAACAAAAAACTGGTAAAAAAAAAAAATTAACCCATTCGTTACCGTCTGTCTGGCCGCACGTTCGCCTTAGGGCCCCCCTGCGGTCACCTTGCGCGGCACCTTGCGTCTGCCTTGAAAATTCTATGGCCGCCGCAGGAACGCCCTAAGGTCACCGTGCGACATCAAATCAAAGACCGTACGGCAAACCCCACGTTTTCGGTCTCCACAATTATAAATACGCCGTGCGGCTCCCGAAAAATAAAAACATATGTGACTGCTACATTGTGTGACCGTGGAATACTGCGGCCGCCGTATAATTGCTAGTGGCCGTAGATTTTGAGACCCCACGGCCGCCGTGGCAAATTGTGACCTAGGCCTTAACAGTCCATGCTGTCCCTTAAAGTATTTTCAGTGATTCATTAAATATTTTAAGTTCCCACCTTGTGAAAAACTCCACACATTTAAATTTGAGACACATGCTTTCTCTTTCTGCCAATAATAATAAAAAAAATTAAGATAGTTACCCCACGCACACAAAGCAAGAGAGAGAAAAAAAAACGGTGTGAAACAAAAGGTTGATGCCCGTCTGTCCAATCAGTTTATGATCGAGGAACAACTTCTTTTAATTTAATGTTATATTCTGAACACTAATTGGAACACGACTAGGTAGTATTTTGTTTTACCATACCTTCCTTGGCTCTGAATTCGTCCCGATCGCACATGCACACAAAGAGTTATGAGATAATTTTTTAACCCGTCTGCCTGTCTAGCAGTCAAACAAAATATCATTCCAAACAGGAAACTGTTTTTAAGGACATCATAATGGACACATACAACAAGCATGAATAACAAATGTAAAGTGTTAGATAGGGTGATGTAATAGTCACTGTGTAAAACAGTGGTGAAACCTGGAATTCATTTATTTATACGACTTTTGCAATATTTTATTTAAATTGAATTATTACCTGGACTGCAGAACACAAACCACCTTCATAATACTTCCAAGAACCTCCAGTTTTGCAGTACTTCAATTAAAATCAAGGTTCAACGGAGTGGTGTATAAGGGTGCTGTTCGGGACTGCTTCTGGACGACTTCTGGACGACTTCAATAGCACTAAACTTTCAGATTTTTTTCTCAACAATCGTTAAAATCACTATTTTTATTAAAATTGAAGTAAAAGTTAAGTAACACTGTGGGGTATTGTGTTCTATGAACTCTCCAGTTGAAATAGTGCTTGTAACGGCTTTGTAAGTTTGAGATATAATATTGTCTGGTCGCAGTGTTTTTATTGAGGAATTACAGCAAATACTCTACTTAAGAATCTATTTTTAAAAAGGTCGTCTCTAATTTGTTCATGGTTGGCCTTGCAATGTAATAACGGAAATAACTGTAGATGCTGAAGGACCCTAAAAGTTTTCAAGCATTTGTGCAAGTCACTTTAAAGTACTGTTGGAAACCACTGTTCGCAGGAGATACGTTCCCGGAAAACGCCGTGATAAGTGAATCCGCGAATAGTGGGGCATTTTTCAATGTAAAAGGGGTCCATATGTTCCCAGTGGTTAGTGACTCATGAGGGTGGGAAAAAAATCAAAATCCGCGTGAAAAACCATGAATAAACTTATGAAAAACCCGCAAATACGCTGTGAAAACATGGGGAAAAAAAAAACAACAACAAATATGCAAAGCACAGGGACGCGAATGTCGATGCAGGTCACATTTTATAAACCGTGAATGCACAAGGTCCGCATACAACAAATCCGCAAATAGCGGGGTTCGACAGGATGCACAATCTTGTTTAAATACACTTCCTACAAACCTTTGGACTATATACCAGGCAGATTGAGCAGGAATCATAGCAGTGATTATTAAAATAAAAATAAAAATGAAGAGACAAAAAAAAAATTACCCCGTGTGGGGGTGGACGGTCATCTCTATAATGTTTTTTACTATCATAATCGATGAACCGTTGCCAGATATCTCTTAAAATGACAGACTAGATAGGTTTTGAAAATGGCGACTTTCAAACTTTCGTGACCTCGTGACCTTGACCCTGACCTCAATCCGGGAAAAAATATGTCGTTGGGTAAACACTCATTGACCTCTACCACATACCAAATTTCATCAAGATCGGAAGTAAAAAGTTTTCTTTGTACGCGGGAGGTGTTTTTGACATCTTCCAGGTTACGTGGCGGCAAACGGGACGGAATTCAAAAATCTGTCCGGTTAGATACAAGATAATATTTTTTACTATCATAATCAATAAACAGTTGCCGAATATCTTGTAGAATGGCAGACTAGATAGGTTTTGAAAATGGCGATTTTATAACTTACGTGACCTCGTGACCTTGACCCTGACCTTGAACCCAGACAAAAGTTATATCGTTGTGCAACACTCATCGACCTCTACCCACATACTAAGTTTCATCAAGATCAGAAAGAAAAATTGTTGACGGACGGACGTACGGACGGACATTCGGTCCGGCTTTTATTAGGTCATCTCGGTAGAGATGACCTAAAAAAACTGAACTGCCTCCAAGTGTTATTTTTGTTTATTAGGAGGAAAGAAAAAAACAGTTATTTATAGAAATTGCAAATAAGAACACACCTTGATCACAGCTCTCCACCTCACCATACTGACCCAAAATACTGTCCAGGACCTGAAACAACATTCAAATCAAGAAAATTAATGTTTCCACAACTGTCATCAAATATTACTGAACGAGGTTTACCACAAATTGATTGTTGCTGTTGTCGCTTATAAAGATTTAACACTTGCACTCAAAAAATACATAAGTACTGTCACCGAATGAGCTAACTTTACTCAAGTGCTGTCTCTTCCTGTGGAAAATAAGCAAAAATAATAAAAAGAGATGGCCAGAGAGGAGTCATGACCAATCTGTGATCGGGTTTCTTCCTAATCTCCAAACTTTAATATCCCGGTCTATGAAAAATCATGGAAGCATGAACCAAAAGCTATCGTTGAAAACGAGGACAGAGTGATCAAGTATTACCTGACCATCCCACCAAATGTGAACATGGAAACCAAAGCATTATGACCAGGCATAGTACCCTGATACAAAAAGGAAAATACGGAATTGCTAATTGAGGTATCAGCACTTCGTGACTTTGGTCTAAGTAACATCGAAATTAGGAGAATGGCCAAATACTAGGATCTCAAAAATCAAATCGAGAGAACCTGAAAGCTGAAGAGCACCGACAATCTGCAATTGATGATGGAGCAACGGGAGTGATAAAGAAGAACCTCACCGAGATCTTAAAAAACAGCCCAGGGGAATATTACAACAAACTACAATTGAGGCGCCGTGAGGAGGAGTGATGCAAGGGCCACATCGGTCATTTTGGAGTTAATGCCATATAGCACTATTTTAACCCTTCCCCTATCATCCGAGCCTATCATCATCATATCATTAAAAAATGTCGCTTACATCACTCCTCCTCGCCGGGCCTCAATTGGAGGCTGTCTGGGGTTCAGTGATGATCCTGAAAAGAACCTTCAGAACAACAAAAAAAAACAAAAAAAAACTAACTTCGCAACTCGGGCAATGAAATGTGATTCCTTTCGCGAAATAGAGGTGGATACTTCAAGTCCTGGGAGGACTCCGTTCTGCCCACTGAAACCCACGAATGGAGATTACAACCAAATGCAGGAAATAAATTATGTGGGTTTGAATCTCAGTTTGACTCAGGTGGTTCCTGTTGTGGGCCCAGTAAATTTATAGAAGTCTCAGACCCAAAACTGGCCTCCAGTTCTTACCTCCCATTGCAGCTGTGGAGGAATGTTTCGGACTTGGAGCTTTCTGTTCCTGCAGACAGGCAGTTACAAACAGGCAAGTCATAAGTCTAACACTTTTGGTATATACAGCAGGTGTGCTGAAGCAAAATGGTGCTCAAAAATGAAAACAAATTAACAACACAGAAGAAGCATGAAATAGGAAATACATTTTTCACAACATAGGCAACTGCTGCAATATTTTGTACCTTGTGCTTGCAACTATAAAGACAGGCAATAAGTTTCTACAACCATACACATACAACACATCTTAAATGAGTTCATGCACACATGCACACACTCATTGCAACAATAAAATGTTATTGGAAAAAAGAGAAAGGTTAAGGTTTGTTAAATAGCTCTGGAGAAAAAAGGCAGAATTCAACAATTACAGTTCAGAAAGAGAATGATGATAGAATAGAATGAAGTGATGGTACAATAGAAATTTTATCCCAAAGTAATCGGAATACAAAACGTTTTACCACAATTTTCCCCTTTTTCCAGGGGGTTGGTCGAATGATGGCATTCCTCCATATGGATGTATAGTATCCAGTGCTCCACTTTTGTGCAAACCCAAACAGTCAGGATATCTTTGTTGACAGTTTCAGTCCATGTCTTTTCAGAACGTCCTCGAGGCTTTCTTCCTTCTACCATGAGCTCTATTCATTTCATTACGTCATCTTCTGATCTTTGTTGAAAATGACCACAGCAGCAACATCTTCTATTCTCAAGCGAGTTCTTCGTCACCAAGATTGATTTTTAAACTGTTCCTGATTTCTGAGCTCAGCTCTCTTTCTTTCAGATACAAAAGGAATCCGAATCACATGAGCAAAATTTAAAATCCTTTTAAGTGGGGAAATAAACAAATAAATTTCAAAAGGCAACAACTAATGCACAGGGAATGCCAATAATGTTGCACGATGGCACAAAGGCTCCATTTAGAAAGTCTTCATTGTCACTGTTACCAATCCACTCAAACTGACTCCACACCTCAAACTGAAACAGTGTAATAGCGCCATCTTGTGTGCATATTGAACACTACCAGTTGAAAATAAACAGGTGTGATCTGAAGTCTCTTTCGAGCAAAGGAGTGCACTCGGCATGTCTGGCAGGCATCCTAAATATACCACAGAATAACGACCAGGATGGGATAGTGGATTCCTTAGCTCAAGTTGTTTTGTTGGAAGATAGGTTGAGTATTCCTGCTGACCAACAAAGCTGTGTTCGTTTTCACACGAGTGGAAAATCTGGAGTTTCTTCATGGACTTGCACATAAATGACAGTGTAAAAAAAAAGAAAAAGAATGGAGATGCCTGTGGGATTTGTCTGACGACTGAGAGAATTCAATTGTTTCGGGGATACTTTTTGGTCTGGACGTTCAACTCTGTTTGTTTTGCTGCCGGGGTCTTTGCTGTTTTAAATCGGGTGGTATTGGAAAGCAAATTCACCATATTGCTGACTGCTGTTGGGCCTGAAGTCTACGCTGCTGTTCCCAGCCAAGCTGAAGGAAACCGTTGGCACAGATCATCATGGTGCTCTAAAAAGCATTATTGTCCCGAACCAGTGGGGATTGCTGAAAGCTACAAATTCGATATCGGTAACCAAATGCCAGGAGAAGAAATGGGTGAGTACATTGTGGCACTTGAAAAACAGCTCAATTATAATTCTTTGTTATTTCGGTGATTTTTTTTCCAACACCGTTTGGAGAGATTGGCGTGGCGTGGATTGATGAACGAACACATGCACAGCGAAATGTTGAGCATGCTAAGGCATGCCAGACTACGGTCACCAAGGACATGGCAGACAAGGTCTCCAGAGTTCTGAGCTCATGGGGTTGGTGGTAAGCCAATGATGTCTGTAGCTGCATGCGATGTGAACAAGCTGTACGCTCAGAAGCAGCATGTTCCAAAAGCTTCACTTGGTTGCTATAAAAAGGGTACCAGTAGAAGTAGCATGAGTAGGGCATGCGATTGCTGTCTCTGGCAGCATCAGTCCCATATCTGCTCTAACTTGGAAGCCGATGCTGTACCTCCAAGAAGGTTGGACACCTCTCAAAGATGTGCCGTCAGAAATGGACAACGTCGTTGAAGGTCGCCAGTTTACCATCGTGACAGACCAATAATCCCTTATAGCCCCAAATCCCCTGTTCAGACTTCAACAGCAGCCCACATGCAAGGATGGGCTTTCATTTTGTTAGCATATACAGTAGTCCTGGGATCTTGTGGGGGGGGGGGGGGGGGGAGGGGGCTCCACAGATAGTGTCCCACCTGCACCTAAGGTCCCCAGGAAGGTCCCACATCCACGCCTTCCCAGGGGGAAAAGCGGACCACCTCATATAACATCAGGCTCAGGTGATGTGAAAAGCCGACAGGAAAACTGCCTTCACCCCTTCCACGGAACCGACCGGGATCCGCCTACGATGAGTATAGACAATTGTGATGCTGCTGCAATGTCTAGGCTGCCATTGCAATTCACTGCAGAAAGAAAGGTGGTGTTCTACTTTTCACCTGAAGATGTGTTGCTGATCACAGATGAGTCTTCACAGGGCAATCAAATAGGACCCGGTTTTGTCAAAAGTACATGACTATGTTGCTAATGGTTGGCCAAAATGTTTGTTGGAGGAAGAGTTGAGTCCATATTTTGTTACAAGAATCTAGAGATGTCAGGATACAAGGGTTGGATCTTGTGCAGTGTCAGAGATGCAATCTATTATAAATTGTGAACTGTGGTGTCTGTCCGTGCATTCGTCTGTCTCCAGTTTACGGTGGCTGCTTCTCACACTGCAACGGAAAAACTCAATATTCACTTTTTAAATTCTGGGAGAACAGTAATGAATAATGAATGTCGATGCTAAATTTTATTTCACACACAGGATATTGTGCCTTCTTCGAAGATAATCCCAACCTCCACCGCCTGATGTTGCACCACCATTTCACAATGGGCACTATAAGTAGCTCAGAGCTTTGGCTCCGAGTGAAACCAAGAGTGCAACACGATTAACCTTTTCGAAGTATAAGAAATCATTTAAATGGATAGATTAACTTAGACTTTTCCCATCACTGGTGATGGATACTTTGCTTCCTTTTCCCCATCACTGGGGACTGGTACTTTTGCTACTACCTAATAAGTTCAGGTCATGACTTCTGGAATATTTGCATGATCAGCATTTTGGAATGTGTATGACAAAGTTTAGCCCATAGCTACCTATGGTGGCCAGGGTAGGATAATTAAATAGAACACCTATTGGGTCAGTGGACCACATGTCAGTCAGTGAGCAAGATGCCACAATCAGCAAATTGAAATTGCATGCCAGAGTATGGAAAAGGTTGCGTGTAGACTTTGCTGAACGAAAGGGAAAGAAATTGTTCATAATTCTAAATAGTCATTCCAAGTGGGTTGAGATATTCCTGATGCAGAGAACACCAACAAGCAAAATTTTGGACATTTTGCACAGATAGTTGTCTTTATATTTGGTTTTCCAGAAGAAATCGTCTCTGACAAATGACCTCAGTTCACTTCAGAAGGGTTTAGACAACTTATGAGTAGGAACGGTGTAAATATACCAAGGTACCACCGTACCTCGAATGGAGCAGCTGAATGCATAGTACAGTGTTAAGCATGACTTCATCAAACAAATGCTTGATCCAAATCCTAAGAAATGCCAATTGTCATTATACCACAAGCTGGCAAGTTTTCTGATGACTTATCGGAATACATCTCACACCATGACTGGAAGAACACCAGCATAGCTGTTTCTAAATAGGCAGCCATGGACAAGGTTTACTTTCCAGTAACCAACTTTAGCACAGTCAGTAGAACAGAAGCAATTTAAGTTAGAGTTTCATGATAGGAGAAGAGTTAAAGAACAAAGTGGAAAACCAAACCAGAAGGTCAGGTCATGAAACCTATCACTATAAATGGTTAAAGTGGTTTCCAGGAATAGTAGTGAAAATACTGTATGTGGGCTTTGCACATATTTAATCAAGATCTTGGTTCCTGACAAGGTTAGCTTTGTCCATGTGGAGCATATCTTGCCTATGGATTCCCATGATGATGAATATGATCGTTGGGGCGAATCAGTTAATTCTGAATCAGACAGAAGTGCACCATATACCATGCCACAAGTAATGTACTAAGCATCAATAGAGTCAGTTGTACCAGAAGTGAGTCCAGAAAGAAGTGAAAATTCAAACAACACTCAGAGAACAGACAAATGTAAAAACTGAAAGTGTTGAGATTGTAAATGCAGGTCAAGATCTATCAGCTACG
>CM068956.1:37845269-37847405 GCA_035128595.1 Eptatretus atami | reverse complement strand
AAGAAACAAGATTCTCCTAATGCTTAGCACAGAATAAGTACAATTCATTCAGGTACTCAAAGTTCTGGTCAAGAAAGACAACATCCACTTCAGAAGTGGAAACTCGTGGTTTGATTTAATCGATAAAATTCAAACAAGAAACAAAAGGAAAACGCAATGAAGCCCGAGATTGACTGATGGTAATTTGTTGATATTCACAAGGTGGACACATGTCTGAACGTACAACTCACACTTGTCGAGTTACTCTTCACGAAGAGGGGAGCCGTGTAATAGAGTGTAATAGGGTCATCTCATGTACATGTTGAACAACACTGACTGTAATAAACAGGCATGATCGGAAGTATTCCGAGCTGCCGACAACTGCACTCAATGTGCCTGACGCATGTCCTAAAGATAGCACACTAAAACCCCAAACATCTCAGAAAATTCACATTAACCCAAAAGCATGTATAGGGATTGCCAAGAACGAGCAACAAATAGTTTTCAGGGATTCGAACCCTCTGCCTATTCTGGCGGTAATCAAATTATCTAATGCAACACCACTCACATTGTGAAGGGCCTGCTTGGAGTGCTGTGGATAGATGCTCAAGGGATGAAAGCGCAATCAGCATCAGGACGAATCAGAATGAGATACGGTACTCATAATTTTCCGACAACCCTTTTTTTTTATTTAGGTTTTGGCACAACTATATCACCTTGTCCAAAGACTTAGAATTAATAACACGCACGCACACGCGCGCGCACCACACACACACACACCACACACACACACACACACACACACCATGAAAATTGATGCCTTTATCAGGGTTGGAAAAGTATTGTAAACTTTGTCCACAGGGATAGTTGGAATCAAATGAGCATTCACAATGCATAAAAAGCCAATGGTATAAGTGCAAAAATTAATTAACGATTATATTACAAATTTATAAGATACAAAATTATAAGAATACAAACAGATTAAAATGTATTTCTAACACTGGTAATTCCTAAATTATTTGGAAAGAGAATAATTAAGGAACAAAATAATGAGAGGGGTAATGCTTTGAGCATACCAATGGGCAGGGAAATTTGCCAAGCTTTGTGAAAAGAAGGTGCATTTCAGCAAGTTGAGAAAAGGTGAAAAGGAGGGACAAGGAGGCATATTTAGAGAGGAACAGGTGGGAGGAAGAAAAGAGAAGGAAAGATAGGGAAGAGGAGAGAAAGAAGGTGGTGGAGGTGAGAAGAGGAAGGAAGGCAGAAGGCAAGCGAATGAAGGGGCGGAGGAGTCGAAAGGAGAAGAGCAGGAGGAGTCGAGAGAAGGGAAGGGTGGAAAAGGGCTAAGTGCGTGAGGGAGGGAGACAAAAGAGGAAGCAAGGGAGGGAGGAGAGTGAGGCAAGGAGGGAGGGAGAGTGAAGCATGAGAATGAATTGAATGAGAGAAAAAAAAACAGGAACAAAAAAAAAGGAGGCCGAGACAAAGAAAGAGGGGAAAAGAGAAAGCAAGGCAGAGAATACAGGAATAAAGAGGAATGGGAGAAGGACAAAAAAAAATAAAAGGATACAATAATAATACACAAGAGGGAAGAAAGAGGATTAATAAACAAATGATACTCGACTTGCATGTGTGTATGTGTGTGCAAATTGCCTTCCATTACCCTGAAGGAAATGTTAACCCCTGCCTCCATCACTCATTCATTCTTTACACAAGTTTTTTCCAAATAAATAAGGAATTCCTCGAGAGCACCTGCAGTATTATGTAGACTTCACTGCTTCTCCCACAGCGCCCTCTACCACAAGGGAAAACCCCATGCAGTGTTGAAAGTGGGGGAAACAACCAAACATTCGGTCTGAAGCACCAGCACTGTCAAGCATTACAATAATACAGAGAGTAGTGCTGGCAACGAAATGAGCAAAAAGCCTCAACACGTGGAGCTTGTGCTTGTACATTTGAGTGCTGAAAGCTGCTTTAACACCAGTCTCTTTACTTCCACCACCGAAGGTGGAAGGTGGTTATGTTTGCACCTGTCTGTTTGTGTGCAGGATATCTCAGAAAGTTGCGGACGGATTCGGACAAAACTTGGTGGACACGTGTGGGCGACAATATCGAATCGATTCTATTTTGGTGAAGATCCGAATCCAGATACGATAATTTTTC
>CM068956.1:37835269-37840269 GCA_035128595.1 Eptatretus atami | reverse complement strand
TGACAGCTGACTGGTAATACCCTCTGCCACAACCACCAGGTGGTGTACATAATACACATTTCCAGAGAGAATTTTTGTATACCTTCCCTTCTGAACCCCTGTGACAACAGATGAAAGAAAGTAGCCAAGATCACCAGGAGGTCGATCATGATCCATGTGCCATGTTTGACCAGCAATGAGCCCAGTAGTGTTTGCATGATTGGTGTTACACACAAAGACAGAAATGACTATATATATACATATATATATATATATATATATATATATATATAATATATATATATATATATATATTCATACATACATACATACATACATATTCATACATACATATCTGTACATAATATACAGATATACTAGCAAATACAACCGTCACTTCGCTGACAGGAATATTATGGGGGAGAGAAAGAGGAGGGTGGGGAGAGATAGAGGAGAGAAGAAGGAGGATGGGGAGAGAGGGGGGTCGTGGGATGGTAGGGGGTGTTCTGGAAATGCGTTTGATAGGGGGACTTGAAGGAAAGCCAGTGGGGTTAAAAATAAACAAATAAATAAATAATTTTAAAACTTTAATTTGTCCAATTCACACATTCTTTGACACCCCTTCCTCTCCTCCACCTCCAGAGTTGTATGGTGGGGAGGGGTTTTGGAGGAGGACAGCGCGAAGGGTGGGGAAGGCAGCGCGAGTGGAGGGGGGAGGGTTAGAAGGTAGCGCGAGTGGAGGGGAGGGTTAAAAGCAGCGCGAGTTGAGGGTAAGGCAGCATGAGAGGAGGGTAAGGCTGCGTAAGGTGAAGGGAAGGAAATGTGAGAGGAGGGGATGGAAGGCAGCATAAGGGCAAGGGAAGGAAGCGTACTAGGGCATTACTGGGGCGATAAAAAAAACAATGCACCCAAACAGCAACGTTTTATTTTTAACCGCCGTGTTCCCTGGAAAACCAGGCGGGAGCATTTAAAAATGAATATCATGCCATGTACCTGGCAAAGGCCTGCCTGCATGCATGTCCCAACCCATATGCATTCCTCCAACCTGCTCGTATGCAGGGACGCAAATACCCCACCATGTCCGACCTCCGTACCTCTTCGTTTTGAACCACTGACGACTATTAATACATTGCAGAAACGATTAGTGTATTTACTTATTAATATTTTGTCATGAAAGCAGATTGCACAAAACAGGAAAAAGAAAACTGCGTACACAATTGCCGCAAAAAAAAAAGAGGGCCATTGTCGACTATCGTCATGGATTGTAAAAGTAGGTTCGAGAGCATGGCATTGCTCCAAATGACGTTACACTTTCTGAATCATTCCTTACTCTTTTCTTCACAAAATAGAATCGTCCGAACAGGAGAAAAGGTTAAGCTTACTGTTAATTTTTATTCCTTTTTTTTAATATCAATTACACAAAGATTGGTATTTCCATCAGCGAAGTGACGGGTCTTACTTCGTGGTTTATAAACAAACAACTAAGCAGCTTGGTGAGCGCTCGCCAAGTGGTTTAAGCACTCTAGCAAGCACTCCAACTTAATGCCTGGCTTTGCAAGCGATTTCCCATTGCCATCGGTCATATAAACCCGTGCACCCAGAAACGCCCAAGCAATGATTGAATTACACAAATGAGCATGTTATTTTTTTTAGCAGTCGGAACTGCTGCTAAGTTCAAATCCGGAGCTTACATTTTGTCATTCGGCTCAGTTTGAGAGATTCTAGAGATTATGGTATGTGCAGAAATGAAATAAAGCCACAAACGCTGGCGTCTCCAGGCGTTTATAAGCATTGCAATGTACTCAGCGATTCGTAGCTGTGAACAGGCATTCAATAATATGAGTGACGAAAGTAATGAAAGTGGAAAAAAATCGTTGTCGTTAAGAAATCGTTGCAGCCTGTTCCAAGTCAAGGCATTGTTAAGCAGGCCAAAAAACATGGCGGCTTCAGACCCCAGCGTGAGGGGAGGGGATGGCAGTGTGCGGTAACCCAGGAAACGCCTAAAAACCCCATAATCGAGCGAGGTGGCTGAGGATATGCCTGATAAAGGGTGAAATTAAACAAGGCCATTAATTATCTTCAAAAGGGGGGTTTAAATTAACCCAAACACCAAATTTTCACTCTTGCACGTCCTTGTAGTTCCCTTAGTGTACATGCAATGT
Organism: Eptatretus atami; assembly: GCA_035128595.1. Classification (NCBI taxonomy): domain Eukaryota; kingdom Metazoa; phylum Chordata; class Myxini; order Myxiniformes; family Myxinidae; genus Eptatretus; species Eptatretus atami. The sequence continues at coordinate 37,838,128 of CM068956.1, read as the reverse complement.
TTCAAGCTGCTTGGTTTCATGGTTTTGGAGTTATGGAACGAACGAACGAATGAACGAACACTTAAGAGTTGAAGAACTCACTGTAAAAAGCAAATAAAGTCAACGTTTTGAGCGTAACCCTTTATTGAACGCATGCATAATTATTGAAACATACGTGAATCACCACAAGACATACAGAGAGAGAGACGTGGCAGAACTAAATAGACACCATGATTTTTAAATAATTTATTTATTTAACATTTGAAGTATATTTGATCCATTTTAATACATACACGAGTATTTGGTAGACTTGCCATATTTGCAGATTTCAACGCTTTTACTTTTTCAGGCATAGAACCAACGAGTTCTGAAATTTTCTCTTGTGGGATTTCTGCCCAGGCTTCACGCAAAAGGTTTAGGAATTCTGCCCGTGATGTTGGTTTCCTGGGATTTTTTCCGCACAGCTCGGTCCATTATGGCCCAGAGGCGTTCAATGGGATTCATGTCAGGAGACTGACTTGGCCATGGAAGTCGCTGGATCCCATTTCTGTCCTGCCATTATTTGGTATGCCTGGTGTTGGCATAATGGTTCGGGTGGTGGGCTTAGGATCCTAGGATCCTGAGTTCAAATCCCCCTCTTCTGTTGCATTAATAATACCAGGTGGGGTTGACTCTGCCTGTCATCCTTCCGAGGTCGACAAAATGAGTGCCAGCTTGCTGGTATTCTGTGTCGGAGTGGCGACCCATCCAGGATTTTGTCCAATAGCCAAGGAGACTGCTTTGGCAGCACCAGCGCTCTGGACAGAGTATGATCCCAATGGATGGATAGATTCTCTAGTCTTTTTTGGAGTGTGGCATGGAGCTCCACCTTCCAACACAGTGTTGTTTTTGACCATCTGACCAGTGGAGAAGACGGGGAGAAATCCATCCTCAAGGATAGAAATGTATATCGTGGAGTTGATGTTGCCAACACACTCCACAAGTTCTGACCAACCATTGCTCCAGATTGCTCCCCACACCATCACTGAAAAACCACCGTGTTTGACAGTTGTCTGCAATCGGTTAAAAAGAAAACTCTTGACTGGGAAGTCTCCAGACCCGTACGTGTCCACTGCCAGAAAATTGAGCAAAATGGGACTCATCTGAAAAAAAAACTTACAGTTTGCCAAAACTCCAAGGGTCTGGTGGCAATCTCATCAGCCTACTTCTTTCTCCTTTGTATGTTGGCTGGTCTAAGAAGAGGTTTTCTCCTTGCTGCCCTCCCATAGTAGCCCAGTTGATGAAGGTACCGCGTGGTAGTTCTTGAGCTAATTTGGACCTCCTCTGCCACATCTGCTGCCTTGCAACGGGGAGTTTTCTCAATGGATCGATTGACAGCTTGAAGACACCTTTCTGAGGGCCCAGATCGACCAGAAGGGGAAGCTGTGGATTCCTTGCCTTCACTGGTGAATTGCATAATCACCCGATTGACCATAGAAAGTGGGATGCCAAGGTTTTTAGCTATCTGATGCTTGGCTGACTCCACTTTCCGATTGGCCAACAATTTGTCCTCTTTGAAAATAACAAAGTTTGTGTGCTCCCTGGGTTTGAGGCATAGTTAATTGGCGTACAAGACCCAGGAACTCGTTTCTGCAAATAAATAGCTGAATATTAGTACAAATCACTGAGTAAAACTTGCATTATACAGATGAAATGAACAAATTTAAGGTGTCTATTTACTTCTGTTATGTCTCTGTAGTTTTCGGAGTTAGAAACACTGAAGGTGTAAGAATACTTGAGTTTGGGGACACTTTAGATGTGGTCGTCTGCAATACAATGTTTAAGAAGAGGACAAGCAGACTGATCACTGATGAGTCAGTAGGTATAAAGAGCCAGATGGACTATTTTCTAGTTTGGAGATTAGACAGGAAGTTGGTTAAGGATGTGAAAACAATAGGTGGAGAAGAATGTGCCTTACAACATCGGCTGATAGTGTGCGATGTAAACTTAAATTGGAGCAGCGAAAAGAGGAAACCTTACGTCCCAAGGAGAAGAGCATGGAAACTAAGAGATCAGAATGTAAAGAAAAATTTCTGTAGGGAACTTCTGGAAATGAATCTTGGAAACCCCATGGTAGGAAAGGATGGAGAGAGTTGTTGGAACTCTTTAAAAGATGGGCTGCTGAGCGCTACTGAAAAGACACGTGGCTGTCGAAGACCAGCTCCACATGAGGCAACATGGCGGTGAATAATGAGGTGGATATGGTAATTCAAGAAAAAGAAAACTGTTTAGGATTTGGAAAAAGGGGGGGATTAAGGAGGAATACTTCCTGGCTAAACATAGGGCAAGAAAGGAAGTTTACAAGGCTAAAAAAAAAAATACTACAGGATTGACTTTCAGATGTGATAAATAATGCAGATAGTAGAGCACATATTTAGGCCCACGAAGGGAGGGAAAGCAAAATGATGAGTCAAAATAAGGATCTCATAGGAGAACAATGTGTGAAGGATGACATGGGAAATGTACTGGATGACCATGGGGAGATTAGAAATGCTTGGAGGAGTTACGATGAGCGACCTGCTCAATGAGGCTTCCCTTGGAACAGGATATTCTGGAGGCAGTAAGCAGTGCAGGGCCCACCACCTGAAATAACAATGAATGGGTGAAGAAAGAAAGCCATCGATGAAATGAAGAATGGTAAAGCGGCGAGCAGCACTGGTATTGTCGCAAAGATGCTGAAGGCATCTGGTGATATTGGAGTGAATTTAATCACTAAATTGAAAAATGCAATTATGAGGGAGACGTCTCTCCCAGATGACTGGTTAAAGAGTGTAATGGTGAATATCTATTAAGGGAAGGGTGATGCCTTAGTTCAGAGCAACTATAGGGGTCTGAAGTTGC
>CM068956.1:37820457-37835259 GCA_035128595.1 Eptatretus atami | reverse complement strand
AATGAAAGTGGTAGAGAGAGTCATGGATAAATTGATAAGACAGAGTGTTACTATACATTAAATGCAATTTGGTTTCATGCCAGGAAGGGGCACGATAGAGGTAATTTTTATAGTTAGGCAATTACAAGAAAAATATCACGGAAGAATAAAACAACTGTACTTAATATTTGTGGATTTGGAGAATGCGTTTGTTGGGTTCCTCAGGAAGTTGTGCAATGGTCAATGAGAAAGTTACGTGTGGATGATTGGTTAGCTTGAGAAATCATAGCGATGTAGGATGGCCCAAAAACCTCTTGAGGGTGAATGGAGTGCAGAGTAAGGATTTTGAAGTGAAAGTGGGTGTTCATCAGTGTTCAGTCTTGAGTCCAATCCTGTTCATCATGGTTCTTGAGGCTATATCAGGAATTTAGAGGAGGCTTGAACTCCTGTATGCTGATGACCTGGTGCTGATAGCCCACAGTGTGTTAGAGGTAATGGGTAAATATACAGTATGGAGGCCAGAGGACTGAAAGTGAATATAGGGAAAACAAAAGTACTGATTAGTGGTGCGGGAGAAGGAAGTGGTGAAAAAAAGAGGGAGGCGGCACTGTGCTGTCTGTAGAAAAGGTGGAGGTAGCAATTCAATGTTGTCTAAATCCTGCAACTGCTGGGTGCACAAGAGGTGGAGTGGTATCGGGGTCGACTGCAGGTGGCACCTGACTTCAAATGTGCTGTTTGCGCAGGTAAACAAGTGACTTCAGTTAGAGCGGAAAGGTTAGTTTATGGGGATATATCCCTGGAACGTTTAGATAAATTCTGTTACCTTGGTGATATGATTAGTGCAGTTGGTGGTGTGGAGGCAGCAGTGAAAGCAAGAATTAGAAGTGCCTAGAGTAAGTTGAGGGAGTTGAGGGAGTTGTTACCCCTATTGACATTGAAAGGGACCTCTCTCTGATTAGAGGGGAAACTTTATGCAGCTTGCATTCGACGCATGATGTTATATGGCAGCGAAACGTGGGTGATCAAAAAGGAGGATGAACGGAGGTGTGAACGAAATGAAATGAGAATGGCAAGGTGAATGTGTGATGTGACACTGAAAGATAGGAAATCAAATGTGGAATTAAGAAAGAGGTTAGGTATAGAAAACATTCGTGAGGTTATGCGTAGGGGTAGGTTGAGATGTTTTGGACATGTGGAAAGGATGTGGTCGGGTAGTTGTGTGAGGTGTAGTATAAATATGAATGTGAATGGAAGGAGAGCGAGAGGCCGTCCGAGGAAAACATGGGATGTGTTGCTGAGAGATTATCTTCGAGTGGAAGGCCTAACAAGATGGCTAGCAAGGGATTGTGCAGCCTGGAAAGCAGCCATTAGGTGAACCACGGCTTACACATGCAAGCATGGAAACGGCCGTAAAACGAAGATGAAGACGAAGACGAAGACGAAGATAAAATTCCTTGGAGGCGTATAATACCCAGCTGAAAAACGACTTCCTCCTCTAAACACTTTGGAAGATGCCTCAACACACTCCTGGAGATTATCTGTAATATGGTTAGCAGGAGTAAAATGTGCCACTACTGGAAGACCAGTTGTGTTGAGGCATATCAATCTTAAATGCTCAGCCACATGTCAGCCAGACATCGTTTGGTCTCATCGATGTCGAGCAGCCTGCAACTATCACATAGCAAAGCATATATCATGTTTATTGAAGTACAGTCAAAATCTCCTTTGACACACCATATCCCTCCCGGGCCTTTAATAGTATCTTGCGACAAAAACATGGTGACATGTTCTGCATCTAGGGCATGTAGTTACATCTCTGTCTCAGGTCATTCTAATCCACCATCATTGGTAGAAAGTCGAGAACGAACTAAATTATTTTTGAGGTTTTTATCTTTCTTGTAAGCCACCATTAAGAATGGGACTGTCACCAAATACCTTGCTCGTAGCTTCGTCAGTCAAGAGAAAATTAAAATTCTCTGACAGATCGGGCAATACGGCTTGTTGGAGACAAAAGATTGAGGGCAGGGAAGATGGGTTGGGGATGGGGAGGGGAGAGAGAGAGCAGGGGTGGGTGTGGAAGAATGGATGAGATGACGTTGGGCAGCACTCTTTAAGGACTGGATGAAGGCGCAGGAGACAAAAGATAGAGGGAATCCATTCCACACATACACACACAAGAAAACGATTCGAGTCTGCCCAGGATGCACAAACAACACTTACAGTGTGGCAAAAAAGTTACAATGGCAACGTGGACATACATCAAAAGTATCCTGGAATAAGTATGTGATCAATTTCATTTTAATATCAATAACAGCCCCAACCCAAGAGTCTTTATCGTTGTGTTGAGATGGGGAATTTTGGGTTAGAGCTGGGGTCAGATCTGCCATCTTTGTTTTCCTTCCATCGAACAAATGCTGACCCTGGGATGATGACACTTATTGTAAACATTCCAAATGTGAACTGCTGCATAATAAACTGTTTCAACAACCAGGAAAGCTCCCTCACAACATATTTTTTCAGTTGTAAATCAATCCGAATATGCAATGGTTAATGGTGAGCTTGATTTTAGCATATAAAAGCAGCATTTCGACACACACTCATCACTTACGTCAACACTGTGCTAAAAGTGCAATCACATCTTACAATCGGCATGCAGAGAAGGCATAAACATCTAATAAAACACCCGAACAACACTTGCATATCATGTAGCTGAACTAGTGTTACATAGGCCTGTTTATAATCAACTTGTGTGTCACATAGGACAGAGGTGGCGTAAACATCCAAACACCATCTCACACCTGTATATATCACTTCACAAAACAAGAAAAAGAGCAATCAGACATTGCAGACCCTCGCCAGGACTTCTTTTGTGTGGTGTATTTTGTGTGTCTGGTGTGTTACGTAATTAATGAGACATAATTAGAGCTGGCACTTTATAACTGCTGGCAGTGATGACCGGGTACCAGGACATCCTGCTTTGATCAGACACCTGACCCTCACCCATGACGTTTTTATTATTATTATTCATTTCAAATCAAATGGAAGACAAATGGGTACAGTCCTGCATTGGAGTAAACAGACTGAGAAGGAACCCGAACAAGCAAAAAGCAAAAGATGTAGTCATCAGGAGGAACCTGGATGGGATTCGCATTTCAGCTGCTACTCCACTATCCTCAAACACATCCAGGCACAGCCAAGTGAGGCACATATATAATATCAGTATATATATATATATATATGAACCCAATAAAAAAATTAAATAATTCTGGCTGCCAGACCGTGTTCGATCAAGTACACTAGTACGTGCCCGTATGTGTGTGCCCGTACGTGCAAAAAAATAATAATAATAATAATAATGAAGAGGAATTGTGACGTCAATCGTGACGTCATAGCACCGTGTCCTGTCATTGGTTTGGTAAAATAAATGGCCATAACTTGGGAAACCACTTGTCCGATTAATATCAAACCTTGAAAAGGCACATACTCAGGTCCCAGCAATATACCTGGCAAGTTTCAATTAGATCGGACCAGTGGTTGTCGAGAAACAGCGGTCACAGACACACACACACACACACACACACACACACACACACACACACACACACACACACACACACACACACACACACACAGCTGGAATTATAGTGTATTCCCCACACAACTAGATCACATGTGAAGTTTCATGTCAATTGATTGAGCGGTTCCAGAGAAACATTTGGTATTTTTCTTCAATCCAATATGGCTGCCAAACCATGTGACATATCAATTATTCAAAAACAAACTTGTACACCCATGGCTTGTGGAACATTTTTGTGAACTTTACCCTTGATCTGTCCCACCGTTCTGAAGAGAGGATTTTTTTTTAATAGATTCTAGGGTAAAATCCAATGTGGCTGCCAAAATCATGTGACCTATGACATCATGTGTGAACCTTTTGTTCCTCAAGAATAGGTGGTCATACCTGTAAAGTTTCGCCTCGATCTGTTCAGCTACTTCAGAGAAGAAGATTTTTGAAAGTTAAAAAACAAAAAAAAAAAACAATATGGCTGCCGAATCATGTGATAGATGACATCATTTTTTTCCCTGTGGACCATTTTATCCCAAGATGACCCTCAAACATTTTCATATTGATCAGATGTAGTGTTCTACACATGCAATGATGATGTCACATCGACACCTATGACATCATCAAAACATCACACTTATTCTCCATGAGGAGTAATTGCCAGGTGCCAAGTTTCAATTTCTTTCCTTGGTGCAGTTTCAGAGATACAGAGATCCAAAGTTTTTTTTCCGTTTCTTCCACATGGCTGCCACACTACGTGACATATGATGTCATAATTATCATTTAAACATTCTACATGAGCAGTAGCACCTGTGGTGAAAATTTAGTTTCAATCCAACAAGTGGTTGTGGAGAAAAACACGAAATTTCTGTGCGGACAAACAGACAAACAAACAAACGGACCCAAACACAATACCCTCTCCTTCGGCGAGGGCAACAATGCAACAATAACGTTATATACATTTACAATGGCCGAATCGTACAACCAGTTGTATTGTAAAAAAACACTTCTGAAATTTTATATCATCGTAGTTCACCCTTATATTAATTATTTATCATCAAAATGCCAGATTTGATGGATACTGTATCTTGGTTTTAATCAGAAATGCAACATTTTCTTTCAAAACAGTATGCAAATTAAATAAATAAATAAAAAACAATAACAGCAAACACCTATTCTAGAGAGCAGTCATAAGCTATCAACAAAAATTAACTTTTAACAAATAAATCGTGAAAATTATTCCGGTTAGTGGTGCTGGTGCCAGGGAGGTATACCCTGTCCAGGGCAAAAATAGCATTCCTTTCCGTTCGTTAATTCTCTGCAGACTACTGCAGTTGGACCTGTTACTAACTACAGTATATGAGAGTACGACTCTCATATGCTATAGTTGTAACTGCAGCATTTTTACTTGGGGTCGGAGACATTTGTGTGGGAAAGAGTTGAGGAATTGCCAAAGTAAACAGGACTTTACCTTCAAATAAAAGTCATTTTCAAAACAAGGTCAAAAAAAATCAAGGCAAAAATAGACCCAGAAATTGAAAAATAGACCCCGAAACATTTCCCACAAAATAACTCGCACGTCCAACATGCTGTATTAAAATCATCTGGAAGAAGCTGCTTTCGGCCCTACTCCACAACTGTTCACTGCAAACTTCTCATGATGGAATATTAATGCCTGGTGCTACAGGTAAGATTTTGGAGCAGGAGTCAAGCTTTTGATTTTTGTATCAGTTGGAGTGGTGATGGGGAGAGGGGTGGTGTGGAATGGTGAAACATTGCTATGAAGAAGGCAGATGAGAACAGCTCCATAGAAAAGCTATTTATGTGGCTCAGGAGAGAGCTTGAGAGGCCTCTGACATGCATCATCAGAGATGGTGCGAGTTTTATACGTGCATTAGAGGCTTTTTGTATGATTCATGGGTTGTACAATATTTGTACAGCATGACTAAACACTAAACAATATCCATTTCAAGGCATTTTCCCTCCCAGAAAGGTAAAGATCACTTTTTTCTAGCAATCTCTTTTTGTGTCTGTTGACAATTAAAACCTTTTGTGATAATTAAAGAAGGATTTATCAGAGTTCAAGGCCAAAAAAAAAATTCCAATTCAAAGCGAGTGAGAGCTCCTCCATAAGCTAAGTACGTACTGCTGATCGGAATACTTGTGCCCCCTTCAGTTGCGGATCATTAAATTATAGGCAAATGTTAGTGTCCTTTACTATAAATGTAATTCACATACCTCAGTGTACACCTGCTTTCGTGTTACTTGTACAGCCAGTGGTTTTTCCGCTCCAAAAAAGCAACAATTCCGTTTTGTTTCATAAATGGAAAAATAAGCATTTATTTGTGCACTTTCATTGGAAAGTCTGTCTGTGTCTGTTGGCAGGATATCAAAAAGTTATGGACAGATTCGGATGAAACTTGGCCGACAGATTGGGTGTGTGACGAGAACCAATCAATTTGATTTTGGTGAAGATCTGGATCCAGATCCGAGAGTATTTTTATTTTTATTTTAAAAGTGACTTCATTGAGAGATGGATGGGTCTAAAATCGTTACGTAGCACAATATCATGACAAAACTTGGTGGACGAGTTGGGTAGGTGATAAGAAAAAGCAGATTATATTTTGGTTCAGGTCCGGATGCAGATCCAGCCGATCAGTGGGATGCAAAACATAAACCGTTCGGCCTGATGGAGACGTATGCTCTACCAAGTGCCGTTCTAGTTTGTGCGCGCGAGTCTCCACAGCCTTGATTCCCACAATGTTATTGGCAAAAGTAGAAAGAAAAAAATAAACCTTGCTGTGTTTATGTCAACTGGACACATCCACTCCCTCCAGGCATGGCTTGGGAGGAGGTGGGGTAAATTTATTTTGTACCTGTTGCTGGTGATACCCACTCCCACCAGCAGGGGTCAGTAAAGAACATGCATGTTGCCGCAAGAATCCTGATTCTTCTTTTTCTTTATGAATGCCAGAAAGACGGGCTTTTAATACCAGCATCTTTATGTTTAAACGGACAAATTTGTAATCTTCATTTTCTAATGCAGCAGACAAACTACCATGAATAGAATAGAGTATTTAACAATGTCAAGTATTTGTCCAGGTGACATTGCTTCACGTACAAGGAGTGCTAAATTAAATTTGGCCACCAGTGGGTGCTAAATTGAAATTGATCTCTCCAAGGGGATGTAGATGCAGATATGCATTAGATTAGCCTATCCTGTCCCTTCTGCAATAGATAAGGCTTATAAACTACAAAAAAATAAGAAATTAGCCAGAATGAGAAAAGCATGCCAACAACCAATATATTTCCACTCTCGACTCTGTTGAGCGAGACAAAACTAATCTGACACAAACGTTAAATCTGGATGCTTCCATATTATTTTTCTAGCTAAGTTCTGACACATTAAAGTAGTGGGGCAGCAGTTCAAACAAGGCAATTGTTAGTAAAGCTATTTCAAATAAAGTAACAATCAAATTATTTACAGAGATGGTGCATCATCATCATCATCAACTGCAATCCATAATAGATCCAAGATTTTCACGACATCAATAGTCCATCCTTCAGATGAGATGCCAGCATTCACTTGTAAATGTTAAAGATCTCACAGTACATTTCTAAAAGAGGCGGCCATAGTGTTGTATTACTGTTGTAGATCTCTATTTACATTGTATGCTGGTGACCTGGTCAAGTTCGAAAATTCTGCCTGAGTTGAGGATTGCTTCAACAGCACTTTGCAATGGAAAAGAGACCTCAATCCAGGGTTGATTCACCGCCACAAAAACACTCACTACCGATTGGTGTTGTCCTGACTCCACCCGAGTAGTATGCAAATAAATATTACTATAATTCACCGTCTGTCTGTAGGTCTGTCTGTTCCCAGGTACCGCAAAAACGGCTGAACAGATCGCAACCATTTTTTGGGTGTGTAATCCTGGGACCCCTTGGAGTAAAATAGGCATAACATGACCCCCTTGACGGCTCCTGTAGGGAGCGGGTGCTTCTAGTATTTGTATAAAGACAGTTGATATCTTGAAAACAAAGAAAGAAATCTGAACAAAGAAGCACGGCTGATAAATATTTTCCGATGATAAATGTGAGGGTGTATTGAAAAGTAATGCCTCCTATTCTTTTTATCCAAAACAGGGCTTTAGATACTTCAATGAAACAAAGTGCAGTCCCACACATTGGTTCTTCCGCCACTTTTGGTGTGCAGTTTCATGATTTTGAAAAGACATCTCAGTGCTACGTTAGTCAAGATGGCAGAGTGCAGCATGACGTCGTCAGTGCAGTTAAAGCAGCATGCAATAATCGAGTTTCTAACAGTGGAGAATGTGCCTCCTTTCAACAATCGGCGAATGAAAGTTGTGCATGTTGATTATTGAATCAATGCGAGTACTGTCCATTGATGGGCTTAGGCATAATAAAGATAGTGATGCTGGACAAACCGACCTGCAAGACAAACAGCATCGTGGTAGAGGAATAACAGCAACAAATATGGCTCAACAACAACGTGCCGATCAACTTATCAAAGAGAACCAGTGCATATCTGAGCAGACACTCACTACTCAGCTTGGCATTTTATGTGAGTGAGTGCAGGCTATTGTGACACTCTCAAATACAGGAAGTTATGTGCATGGTGGTGGGTTTCCCAAATGCTGACATGCAATGAAGGAGAAACGGATTGAAGTGTGTGCAGAGTTGTTGTGCTATGAACGTGACGACGACCAGGTCCTGCTCAATATTGTGACTGGAGATGTGAGTCGAGTGCACCATGACAATCCTGACTGTAAGAGAGTCAATGGAGAACCACCACAAAGGATCACCAGTACCAAAACAATTCAAGATGTAAGAATCTGCTGGAAAAGTCATCCTTGTAGCCTTCAGGGACGTGAAGGGGATAATCCATTTAGAATTCATGCCAAAGGGTACCACCACCAACTATGAGCGCATCATGGATTTGAAGGGATCGTCCTGACATGGTTCTCCTCCAGCATGACAATGCATGGCCTCACCAAACTTAACGCCTTCGTGAAGACAATTATTCTTCCGACTATGATGTCAAGGTTGCTGTGAGACGCTGGTTAAATCAGTAGGATGCATAGTTCGATCGTGATGGCATCACAAAACTACTTGAACGTTAGCAGAAATGTTTGGACCACAGTGATTATGTTGAGAAATAAATATGCACCATGGTAGAATAAAGATTGATGTTAGTAACTGCCTGTTTCATTTGCCTGTTTTGGTGAAATGAATGAATAAGAGGCATTACTTTTCAACATGCCCTCATTCATACTTTTGTTTCCTGTTGCAACAAATATGTAGAAAAGCAATCCCACCAAGTTTTACAGCAACTAAACCTTAATTATTAATGTTGATCTCTAATTATGATTCAACTAACGCTCAAATAAGTACCATTTGTTCATTGAAATCCAGCAAAAGTACTGTCCCCAGTGACAGGAAAAGCAAATAAAAGTATCCCTCCCCAGTGATGGGAAAAGTTGAAGTTAATCTACAGTTTAAATGATTTCATGGACTTTAGGGTTAACTGTGTTGCACTGTTGCAGTTAAAGCTCTGAGCTACATATACTGCCCACCGTGAAATGGTGGTGCAACACCAGGCAGCAGAGGTTGGATTTGTCTTTGAAAAAAGAAAAAAAGAAAAAAAGAGAGAGAGTCCCCCAAGCTGTACCGCCAGAGATTGGTGTCTATCAATTAGTGTTTTGGAACCAAATGTAATCTCACATCAAGAAACTGATTTTCAGGGTTTGACTTTTCTTTATGGACATCAATAACATTTTTATCAATAGAAAATCCATTGCATTATTTTGCAGACAACTCTACTCTGTGCAAGATAGTTCCACACCCCTCAGCAAAGCAGGCTAAAATAAGAAGCTAATTATCTACCTGGAGCATGCCTTTGAGTGCACGAAGGGCCAAAATTCTCACTTTGTTCCTCTATAAGGCTCAGCAGACAAATCCCCAAATACAGTCTTCAAAAAGTATTCACACCCCTTGACTTTTGTCACATTTGTTGTCACCGATCCACACAAAATACCCCATAATGACAAAGTGAAAACATGTTTTTAGAAATGTTTACAAATTAATTAAAAATGAAAACCTGAAATGTCTGGCATCAATAAGTATTCAACCCCTTTGATAAAATTGAGAGGAGGCATAGATCTGGGGAAGGGTATAAAACAATTTATAGTGTTGAAAGTTCCCAACAGCACAGTGAGGTCCATCATTAGAAAATGGAAAGAATATGGAACGACCCAGACTCTTCCTTGTGCTGGCCATCTGACCAAACTGAACAACAGGGCAAGACGGACCTTGGTCAAGGAGGTGACCAACAACCCAATGACCACTCTGACAGAACTACAGAGTTATTTGGCTGAGATGGGAGAACCTGCCAGAAAGACAACAGTCTCTGGAGACTGCAGCACTTCACAAATCAGGGTTTTATGGGAGAGTGGCCAGACAGATGCCACTCCTGAGAAAAAGGCACATGACGGCATGCCTGGAGTTTGCAAAAAGGCATGTGAAAGACTTAGAGCATGAGGTAAAAGATTCTGTGACCTGACGAGATGAAAATTGAACTCTTTGGCCTGAATGTAAAGCGCTGTTTCTGGTGGACACCGGGCACAGTTCATCACCCATCTAACAACATCCCTACTGCGGAGCATGGTGGTAGCAGCATCATGCTATGGGGATGCTTTTCAGTGGCAGGGGGACTGGGAGACTTGTACGGATAGAGGGAACAATGAATGGAGCCAAACACAGGCAAATCCTTGAGGAGAACCTGCTTCAGAGTGCAAAAGACTGTGGTGAAGATTTACGTTCCAACAGGACAATGACCCCAAGCATATAGTCAAAGCAACACTGGAATGGCTTCTGATCAAGAACATGAAAGTCCTTCAGTGGCCCAGCAAAAGCTGAGACTTGAATCCCTTTGAGAATCTGATGAAAGACTTGAAGATTGCTGTTCACTGATGCTCCCTATCCAACTTGACAAGCATGAGCAAATCTGCAAGGAAGATTGGGAGAAAATCCCTAAATCCAGATGTGCAAAGCTGATAACCAAGAAAACTCGAAGCTGTAATCACTGTCAAAGGCACTTCTACAAAGTATTGACTCAGGGGGTTGAATACATATTAATCCAAGACATTTCAGCTTTTCACTTTCAATTAATGCTTTTTTAATTTGAAAAACATGTTTTCACTTTGTCATTATGGGGTATTTTATGTAGTTCAGTGACAAAAAATTTAAATTTAATCCATTTTAAATTCAGGCTTTAACACAACAAAATGTGACAAAACTCGAAGGGTCTTTCTGAAGGCACTGTATATGTCCATTTCTGTGGTTCACCTTGGAAAGGGAGAATCTCTGGAGCTCCTGCACCTCATTATCAGCTATAAGCTGTCTTGGGCTGATCACATCTCAAAGCTGGCCTGTAAAGCTAGCCATTCCTTGTAATTAATTATCTACAGGCCAAGTCCTTCCTCTGCCATTCTCAGCTTATGACAGTGGACAAAGCCTTCATCAGGAACATCATGGAATACAACTCCCTATTGTGGAGTGTTGCTGCTGATTTTCCCCCAACTTGCTCCTTTTTTAATCCTCTGTGTCATTTGAATCTCACATCAGGAAGCTGAGTTTTGGGGTGTGATTTCTGCTCAACATAGGCACATTGGTTGCCTAGCGTTTGTTTTCTTCCAAGCTCTATTTTCATCTTGCTCTTCCTGCCCTCTCACCTCTCCACTCAGCACATGCCCCTCTGGGTCAGAAGCATTCTGCCAGAAGCCTGTGCTTGTTGCCTTACCCCCAAGCCAAATCTCAATGCTGAGCTTCAATCTTTCATTGCCCACTTTTATCACCTGTGAAAATGTCTTCCTGAAGCTGTTGCCCGACGCATTTCTCTCCACACCTTCATGTCTGCCTCCCCCAACACCATCTCATAGTCTCTTCTATTCTTCCCCAGCGCACGTAGTGCAATTGGTTCACTGTCTGTCTGACAGACGTCAGTATATGATCGAGGAACTCTTGTATTTTTCAGCATACAAGTCAATGTGGAGTACAAATGCAATTGGCTAATTTCCCCATTTTTCTTTCCTTTATTCAAAGATAAATCGATTTGGCGTATAAGACTAAGCTACGTTAACTGCGGTAGTTAGCAAAACAAACACTTTGGCTTTGAAATTGGCAACTTGTACGGAATCTCATCCTGAGCAGATGCAGCCTTAGGTAATTGCTTCAGTCTGTCAAACAAAATTGAAAAACATTCCAAATCGGAAAGTTATTGTTTTTAGGGACATCATAAAGGCCAACAGGCATGAAGAACTAATTTAATATGTTTAACGTACAGACTTTAAAACTTGTATTTTATTTTATTTTAATTATATATTTGAAAATTGGAGAACACAAATCGCCTTATTTACACTTCCAAAAACCGTCACTTTAGTAGTACTTGGGTAAAATGTTATGCCGTCTCAACCAATCAAATTTGCCACGTGCTCCACGGGCAGAGTAACAGCAATATTCAGACAAAAATGGCGGCGCCTAGCAATGCAACGACAGAGCTAACTTCATCCAAAATTTCTGTTTGTTTAAGTACTGCTTAAATGCATCTTTATTCTCTCAAAGATCATTCCAAAATCAGCACTTCCTCCAAGAAGAGGTGGCAGAAGGTTCCGCTCTGCACGATTCCGTTTGACCCATTGGCTTTGCATGGTTGCCATCACTCCTGTTACTGAGAGTTCACGAACAAAGCTAATATAGATCATGCTCAATAACACAAAAGCAAGAGTGGAAAAGACCCTTCCCATGTCATTTTTCTCAAGACTGTGGGGTAAGGTGTTCCATGAACTCTCAAGTTATCAGTGTTTGTTCAGATGTATCCACTTTGCCCCACTTTGTTGACCCTTTGCTTGGTTATTCTACCCTTTGACATACTTCAACAGTCCTGAACAAGGTATAGCAATAGTCCAGTTAAGTACAATAATCCAACTAAAGAGCTTTACCAACTTAAATTATCCAACTACCAAAGGTACCCGACATTGCCAGGAAACCCTGGTCTTCTCCCACCCCTTCCACATCCCATCGCTTTCCCTGCCTCCTCCCACCCACCTCATCGCACCATCTCCCAACTTCCTCCCACCCACCCCTTCCCTCTGGACTCTAACCCTACCCCTTCCCACTTCCTCCCACCCCACCCATTCCCCTCACTCCTCCCACCCCTTCCCTTCTCGTCTATCCTCCCACACCACCCCCATCCCTCCAGACTAGCACCCCACCCCTTCCCCTCCCTCCGACCACAAAATAATTTTCACAGGGTGTATATTTGGAGAAGTTAGCAAAGGTGATAACCTCTTTTTACAAACTCTTATTTCACCCTTGAGAGTTATGTCGTCAAATGAGCAGTAAAGTTACCTTTAAATCGATGTATAGGTTGTTTTTCTACTATTTTCGGTTTTTGAATAATTAGCAATTAGCGCTTTTGAGAGGTCACGTGACCCACTCCTTCGCTGAACCTAATGCAGTATTTGGTATTCCATTTGATGATGTTTGTACCATATCCTGATGCTGTGTGGCCTGTGCTTCCCCACTGATGGACCTCTGGGAGATTGTACCTGTTGCTGCATTTGAGCCTGGTGAGTAACTGCTGATATCTGTCAGTTCGGGTTCTTCCCGACATCTGTTCTTTTCACACTTTCTACTTTTTCATATTTCTCTTTATTCTAATTCTTGCTTTTTCTTTTCTTTTACCTCTGCCACTGAAGGTGGTACAAGGATATATTTTCACCCCTGTCTGTCTGTCTGCAGGATATCTCAAAAAGTTGTGGACATGTTCGGTGTGTGACAAGGACGAACCAATTAGATTTTGGTGAAGATCCAGATCCGGATGCAGATGTGGCTGCTAGGATTTTTTTTTAATGATTCTTCACCATTGAGAGATCGGGCCAAAAATGATATGTAGCATGATATCTCAAAAAGTTGCAGACTGATTTGGATGAACCATGGTAGACACGTTGGGTGTGTGACAAGGAAGGATTGATTCGATTTTGGTGAAGATCCGAATACGATAATTGTTTAATTTTTGAATCGATTCTTCACCATTGAGAGATGGGGCCAAAAACGATATATAGCGTGACATTTCAAAAATGTATTGGGCCCGATATGTTCGCCTGGATCAGGCATTGTATGGTGGAGGTAGGGGCTCTCCCGAGTGACCTAGTTTACTCTTTATTTGTCTATCTGTCCAGGGAGAAGTGAATTCTTGCAGAAAGTTTTCTGTGAGGCTCACTTGGCTGCACCTGGATGGTTTTGAGGGTAGAAGAGCAGCAGCTGAAACCCAAATCCTATCCAGGTTCTTCCTGATGACTCCATCTTTGCTCTTTGCTCTTATTCCGGTTCCTTCTGGAAAACTCTAATGCAGTATTTGGTCTCCCATTTGATTGCCGATCATTACGTCTCAATTATTAACAGTTATTTTTCACATCTGATACCATATTTGTCACTGACAGTGAATAAAGCATTTTTTAAACATGTTTGAGAATATATATAATTAAAATAAAACCCGCTTTCGATTCCAACCAAGCTCTAACTTTGCTCGTCGCCTCGAACTTGCCACGCGCAGTGTCAAAATCTGCCCTCTGAGGGATGAATTAATCGATATCGCTGGAATAAATCATGGTCCAAATGTTTAATATCTTCGTTGCCATGCAATGAATCGAGGGTGTATTCAGTTACCAAGTTTCTTGTGGAGCATTCGCAAAGTGGCTTCAGCACTCAAACAAGGAATCCATTCAAAACCGTTGATAAGGAATGGCTGGCTTGGCAAGCACTAGCTAGTTGCTTGGTAACTGAACACATTGCTGACCATCTTGATCGACAGCGATATAGTGTTACGAATCTGGAAACCATTCGCATTCACACATACAGTTGACCCAAAGTTGTTATTTCGTTAAGGTATATGTGGATAGTTAGAATCCCTCCCTTATGTCTAATGCGAATTTCATGTGTGCGCTGCGAGTTTCTTTCTAGTTAGTTTTCTACATCAATCCCCTCCACTCCTTCAGCTCCATTACGCACGTGTTCGGGGCCACGAACGTAGACGGAGTTTCCATCGCTTCAGGGCCGACTCCGACCCAGCAAGATGGAATGTTCCTCCCGTCCAATCAGGGATGAGATCGCCTCAGCTCTGACTCCGGCCCATCAAAGAAGAATGTCTCCCCTCTCGACACTGGGGAAGACAAAAG
>CM068956.1:37776119-37782309 GCA_035128595.1 Eptatretus atami | reverse complement strand
GTCCAATCAGGGGTGAGATCGCCTCAGCTCTGACTCCGCCCCATAAAAGAAGAATGTCTCCCCTCTCGACACTGGGGAAGACAAAAGAGCCTCTCTCGGAGGAGAAGCACCGAGATGCTGACACGCCCCTCCTCCTCCAATCGCGGCTGGCCACGACACCCGAAAACGCCCCGTCCAGTCCGGGGGCGAGTTACCCGAGAGCAGATCCCTCCACCCCGCACAGGGGAGGGATAAGAAGGATTGACTGGTGCGATCCTGAGAGAGGGAGTTCCTTGGTTCTTTGGAGGTCGTTCCTTGCTTCTGGTCTACTGGGCTCTCCTGGTCGTCGGTCATTGTTCGTAGGATCCTGGCTGCGCTCGATGGATTCTGCTTCGTGGGTTCGAGTCCCACCGTGGTGGGTTGCGCTGGAGCGCTCGAGCTGGGGATCCCCGTTCCTGTCCACGGACTCCGAGCTCCACAAGTGCGAGTCGGTAAAACCGCACGAGGCGGCCAGGTACCCGACCAGACTCTGACCCCCAGCTTGCCTATCCTCCGTGGCTGGAGGGTCCAATAACGGCCAGCCGGCTCTATTTCCTCTTGGGTGTGTGTGTGTGGCGCCAGTCTGTAAGTAAAACTGTGAAGTGATTGCCATTGTACATTTGCCAACATTTATATTTGTGATCAAGTCTGCTCTGTGTTTCCCTCCCTATTGCAAATAAATAACTGTTAAATGTTCCAGTTCGTTGTCTGTTTTCTTTCATTGACCCAGTATGGTTCGGGTTTGAGAATTAGGGAGGCCGATTGTGCCGTAAATTGTTATTTGGACCGGCGCCGCTTTGGTAATTCCCGCTCGGTTACGCCGGATCCGAGTCAGTAATAGCGACTCGGTTCGGACAAAGCCGGCCGAGGGTGTGGCTTCTCCGGTAGCTAGACCACGCGGCTAATTAGGTAAATTGGAATCAGACAAAAAGACCCTAACCGCACGGTTGAAATATTGGCATCCACGGTCCATTAAGCGACCCGTCGACTTCAGAGTTATCCGGAGTGACGACATTCAATTCCGGGTGTTCGGAGGGGAGACGGCCCAACTGCACCATCTGAACCTGGCAACTACAACAATAGTACATACAAAACGCCGACAAAAGGACAGTTTGTTTTGTTTTTTTCATTAAAGACTTCAAATATTAATCAAAACTTTTTTTTTTGGAGTGAAAACGTACCTTGCTCAGTTTTCAGCACGTTGTTTTAGTTTTTTAAATGCACATAAACTCAGAGGTGATGTTGATTTCTACAGAAGTGGACGTGTATATTTCATATACCTTTAAAGCGTACGTATACTTACATAGCTTCTTTAAAGTGTACATATACATAATAACTTCTAAAAGATGTAATAAAATATGTCTTGGGAATTTCTCCGGCCTCCTGACTAATTACGTACGCAGGCATTTCACTACCAAGCCGATTTTCATCACCTATAATGTTTATTTACTTCATATAACATGTGAATTACATGTCCATCAGTTTGTGTCTAAGCCTTGAAAAGTCAGGCAAAAATCAAAAATGCTTTTTATTTTATTAAAGACCACTATTTTCTTTCCTTTGCATCATGAGAACGTACCTGCATTGGGCGGTGTATATGAGATGGCTGCCGCGATTGCTTCAAACAAAACATGCATTACCCCGTTTCCCCGACACGAGTTGTAATCAAAACGTACCTTTATTTCCTCAAAACGGAACCTTCATTTAATGATAGAAGACGCATTGTTCAGTTTTCAAATGTACATGAGATGCCTATGCGGTATGTTCCAAGACGAGGTATTTTTGATTCAGCCAAAACAAGACGGAGGATTAAGACCACTGCAAGGTGAACGGCAGCTGACCAAGGGTAAGCATCTTTTGGTTTTTCATGATGAGAGCACCCTGTCAATTATCTTCAAAAAGTAGTGTTTAAATTTACTCAAATACCCAGTTTTCATTCATGCACTCCATTGGAGTTCCGTTCATGGTTTTGGAGTTATGGAGGAGACACACTGACTCGGTGTCAGTTGTCAGCATCAGCATCTGACACACAAACACAAACACAAAGACAAACACAAAGACAAACACATTATTATAGATTACTTGGGGAAAATTTTTTATTTAACCCAAAGTTGGAACAATGTGGAGAATTTACTAAATGTGTTTGAAAGGACAAGGAGGACAGAAATGTCTGGATAAAAGTTGTCTTGGGAGATCATTGAAATAAATAAATAAAATACAAGGCACACTTGTGCTATTAATCATTTTAAGTAGATGAAGCAACTTCATCGTGAAATATCTATCCCCTTTTATTGGTCGAGCAAATTATATTATTTGGGGCAGGAGATATGGTGAGGAGTTTCATTTGATCAAATGAGTCAGAAGAGTTAACTTTTGAGTCAGGAATATCGTTTAATTGGTAGCCATTTTGGGGGTCTTATTTGATATCTGCACATTATGTGGGAAATAAGTTGTCACAACAGAACAATTCCAAGAAGCGTTTTTATTGAAGGTTTCCTTTCATGAATAGGGGATTTTTATTTCAAGTCAACACCTAGAAAGAGATTTCCCATAAAGAATAAGGCAAAACAGTTTGGGAATGTTGCGTTTAAGCAACTTTTACAAGTATTGATCATTTATTATTAGTAGTAGGAAGAGGAGGATGTAAAATAATGGTCTTTTATTTATAAAATAACTAACAATTTTATCGTCGACTTTCATCCATTTATTTAAATGCCTCATCGTATATCTTTGCGGATCCTTGTTGAACATCTCCTTTGGAAATTTGAACTGGATATTGAAAATTTAGAATACAGTAATTTCAAACTATTTTCAGTGAAATTTTTTTTACTTAATGTGAACAAATGCCCAAAGCATTCGATTTCATTGTCCATTATATATTCTAAGCAAGAAGAAGAAAAGAAAAAAAAATGATCGTCTCAATGCAACAATCAAAAACAAATTCCTGGGTCATTGAGAAAGGAAATGCATCTAGCACTCGACAAGACCAAAACAGACAACTTTTAGCAAGCACAATGTTCCTTTTGAGATTTTTTGAAGTTCAATTTTTCATTTTCTGCTTACATTTGCACCACTCCCTCCACCTCCAACTCCCCCACCTACACACCCCCTCAAGCATACCTTATTCGTTCACTCTCAAAAAATCACTCAAGATGCATCGTTAAACAATCATGTTCCAACTTTTATGTTGTAACGCTTGCTGTCACCCAACTGGCTGCTCCCCAAACCCAGTATCAGGTACATCTGCCACACCAGAGGTCGGAAATTTGAGTCACGTGGCAAAACAAAAACAATGCTCCAGTGATACTGTAGAAAGCATTTTTGGTAAACAGTGGGTAGCAGATTATACGCTGATGAAAATTTTAAAATGTACACATTTAAATCATATTACAAGTAGGCTGCAATCTAATCACCAAAGCACTACAATCAGTGGTAAACCAGCTGAGAAATTCACCTTAGAATAATTACTCACGTCTCCCGGTAGATTTGTAACAAACCCTGGACTTGGTGCCAACAGCAGGGAAAACCCACTGCCACAGCCACAGCACAGAGTTCCTGACATGGGGTAGCCAGTGAGGTCATGTTGCAAAACACGTGCGTGTAAAAGGGTTTTGGACGTTGGGGGTAGGAGTTTCCAGAAGAAACTACAGTGGTGGCAGCCAATCAGCTGCCATAAATGCAATCGCGTAAACAACTTCGATCTCACGATGGCACAGGCCCACACAAGCGGGGGTTCTGCACCAGCTCGCATTACGAGCAGTTTCTTTTCATTTCTTTAAGCAATCAGACTTGCAAAAAAAAAAAAAAAGCTTTGGCCTTTCATTCCTTTAAAATGAGTCACTGTCACAGGAATCATGTGCATAAAAACGCTCTGGGAAACACAACACTTTTGGGCACAACTGCTTGTGGGGAAATCACCTGAGAATCAAAGACTGGGTTAAGCGAACCGAAAGGTCACAGTGCACGATTACAACTGTGTCACTTAAATTTTCCCCAGCTTCTCAGTTAGCTGCATTAGCATTAATCCTCATTAGCTTCAATCCCTCAAATATGTTGCGAATGCAAAAAAACTGAATATCATGATTTTAGGTTCAACTGTCACTCATATGAGTCACAAAATTCCAACCATTGGCATCACGTGCTCCAAAACCTCATGGTTTTAACAAACAGACTGGATCGACCAGAACAACAACAGCAGCAGGCCCGAAGGAGAATGGCAAAGCAAGCTACTCAGTAACACATGGGAAGCACAATGTTTCAAATACGGCCCGAGATCACACCCTGACCACAAATTAGAACTTTTTCCTTCCTCCTGCATAAGTAAGTACATGTTGTGACACGTCCTTCCCTCGATGTCCACCATTTAAACGAGATGAAGACAAGGAGTGTGCAAAAATCATGCCAAATCACAAGCCAGTATAAAGAGAAGCGAAATCCAGTACAAACCATTTATATACTCAACAGATACTGTATGTGTAGTTGACAACTGTAAAGGTAATCATGACTACATTTAACAATTGTTATCAACAATGTACAGCACTGCAAAGCGATGGCACTGCCGAAAGTCTCTCTTAGCAAGGGTTATGCTGTGTGGTTTACTGTTGCCTTCCCAGCTATCATTGCAGGCAGGAATTTGGAATTTGTTCAGGATGCCAGCGATCTCGCCTACTCTTCGCAAAAGACACAAAGATCTTTAACATCAACCAATAACCTGTGCTGGCAGACAGCTCCTCTGGATTAACATCCTTCAGATAGATGTGCAAACAATGATGCATCGCCGTGTGAGTGAAACATCAGGGTGACAGTTTATAGTCGGGTCGAGATTCGAACCCAGGCTGGACAGCCCAAACCAGGCTGGGTCGAGATTCGAACCCAGGCTGAAACATCAGGGTGACAGTTTATAGTCGGGTCGAGATTCGAACAATGGACAGTGAGTGAATTGAGGTAGATAAGCTATCAGCCCAAATTTAAGAATTTATTATTTTGAGGTGTCAGCCCAAATTTAAGAACATAAAATCAAATTATTTTAGATTTGCATAGATCTCCAAATGTTGAATACAAATAACTTTCTTATGCAGTATCCAGAAGTTGGGAAACAATTCCATCAAGGCAAGGAAAATATATTACAGTTGGTCCAAAAAGTTACTGAGCACCAATCTGTAGGTCTCACAGTACATTAGATCTCTCATGTAACAAGGAGGGTATGTCATTTATTACAACTTTCATGTTGCAAGGTTTATGATATTGGATACACAACCTCAAATGATCAATACCAGAAGTACCAGCTCCCTATCGACCGGCCGGGGAGTTATGTTATTATCCGAACTAGCAAATACACCCTGTCGCTTCAGTGCCGAGGGAATAAAGAGGGGGGGAGAGATAGGAGGGAGGTAAGGGAAAGAGAGTAAGAGGAGAGAGGGATGGGAGAGAGATGAGTGGAAGAGAGAGAGGAGGCAGGAGGAAAGAGCGAGGAAGGGGGGAGGGGGAGGTGGGGAGAGCTATGCCTCACAAAGTGATGCCATGACTGCGGGAGGGGGCGAGGAGGGGTGAGAGAGAGTGAGTGAGAGTGAGGGAGTGGCAGACAGTGAGAGTGAGAGTGAGATAGTGACAGAGTGAGAGTGAGAGAGTGAGAGAGAGAAAGTGAGAGTGACAGACAGTGGAGAGACAGAGAGTGAGAGTGAGAGAGACAGAGAGAGTGAGAGAGACAGAGAGAGTGAGAGAGACAGAGAGAGTGAGAGAGACAGAGAGTGAGAGAGACAGAGAGAGTGAGAGAGACAGAGAGTGAGAGAGTGTGAGAGACAGAGAGAGTGTGAGAGACAGAGAGAGTGAGAGAGACAGAGAGAGTGAGAGAGACAGAGAGAGTGTAGAGACAGAAGAGTGGAGAGACAGAAGAGAGGTGAGAGACAGAGAGAGTGAAGAGCAGAGAGAGTGAGAGAGTGAGAGACAGAGAGACAGAGAGAGACAGAGAGACAGAGAGACAGAGAGACAGAGAGAGACAGAGAGAGACAGAGAGCAGAGAGACAGGAGAGACAGAGAGACAGAGAGAGAGTGAGAGACAGAGAGAGAGTGAGAGACAGAGAGAGAGTGAGAGACAGAGAGGAGAGTGAGAGACACAGAGAGAGAGATGAGAGACAGAGAGAGAGAGTGAGAGACAGAGAGAAGAGTGAGAGAA
>CM068956.1:37738619-37773619 GCA_035128595.1 Eptatretus atami | reverse complement strand
GGACCTCACCATTAAGCGCGAGTGAACTGGCTTTAAAATCTTCTAACAGGCCCATTTGGAAACACGCATTTAATGAACTCTTAAACGATGAACAGCGCCATTGGAACACACACTTATAATGCGCTATTAAAATATGAACTCGACATTTCTCATCCATGTCAGCCTCCGACATGGTTATATCAGAACGAACTGATTCGGTCACATGGTCACGGATTGTTTAACCCAATATGGCGCGTTCAAAAATTACATAATGCTATTTTTTAGGGAGGTGCATATGAGCTTGATTAAACCTTACTAATAATTTTAATTCTGCATGATAAGATTGTTCGGGGTCTCTCATTGTGATCAACACTCGTTCCAAACAAAGCCAATTTTGGATATCCGACTCAACAAACCCAGACAGTGTATAATCAACAGAGGCCTATAGGCCCAATCAGTTCGGCCCACCAGAAAACCAAGATGGCGGCCATATCATTTTGTCTGGGTGCCATGGTGGGTGAAGTCGAGCAACAGATTTGGGTGTGATCCGGCAGCTGTCCGACCAATGGACGCACATTTCACAAAACGACCCCCAACAAGAACCCCTACAACAATAACAGGAACATGGAGCTCTTGTCGACCTGTTGCATGTCACAGCTAAAAATAAACACATGGATAGGATACATACTGTATGACTCATTAAAATGGACTTTCTGATGAAATTTCTACAAATTCGTGGTCAAAAATATTTAAAAAAAACAATTTATTGGTACCTAAAGATTTAGCTATTATTTTGTTGTTACTCTTCTCAAAGGATAATTCCTTCGAATAACAATCTACAGCAAAATACTCGTAGTTATGTAGATAAAACAAGTGCAGGACAAAGAAGGGGTTTGACAGAGCAAGTGCAAGCAAAGTCAGATTACAGCAAGCACATCGAGCCGAACACACACACAAACACAACTTGTCATGGATTTATAATTAAAAGTTAATTGAACACAACACTGAATATACAAATTATATTTTTGCAAAAGATGCCAGGAGATATTTAACATTCAAGTGAAGGTTGTTGAATTGGAGAGCTGAGCATTCATGGGAAAGGAGTGCAAGCCTAACATTGCAACAATCAACAACAAATATATATTTAAACAAAACCCTGATGGTGATTGAACTTCGAAACTGCCAACTCAATTGATGACGACAGCAAATAACGACAACAGCAAAAATTAAAAACTCCAACCCAAGACTTGGACGTGTGTTCGACTAAAATCACAAAGTCAACACTGACTCACAAGCTTGTGATTTAAGGATAAGAAAGACAGGATTCAGTCACCCGAAACAATTTATGTAGAAATTAAACCTTGTCCTAAAATTACTCCTCTAAAAGTAAAAAGTGCATAAATGTCTCATACCATTATGTCTATGAAGTAGTCAGTCAGGGATCACTGCCTGTTTGTCTTGGACAGCAAATCAAAAACTCGACTTAAAACTTCACCATGTTTCTCAAGCACAGATTTTTTTATGGAGAGGAGCACAGTAGAGGGGGGTAGAGGAAGGGGAGATAATGGGTTACAAGTCTGAAAACAAAGCACAACAAAAATCAACTGAACATAACATAACCATGGGTCAATGATCATCAACTGAATGGAATGTAAAAAGATGGGAAGTGAAAGCAAAAATGGGCAACAAAAAAAAATGAGGGTGGTTCAAATTTGACCTGGAATTTGTTTACACTTTCCATCGTATTCCCCAGCTCTGGAAACAAACTAGTCCCATTTATAATTATTTTGGACATGCACACAAGTGCAGAACATCTCTTCTCAATAGCCTGGTATATATATATATATATTTTTGTTTTTTAAAATAAACTCCAAGATACTATTTTAATGGGGATGTCTGACAGGCCACCATACTGTGTACCAATCTGGGAATTATATTTTGTTTTCATTTGCCACCAATTTCACGATTATTAACCATTCCACTGTTATCTCACTTCATGAAATCTTGAATTTCAGGGCATGCATTAAAACAAGAAACATTATCGCTATTGATTATTATCCATATCATTATGAGCATCATTTACCATCAACATAAAGTCCCTCAAAAATTAATCTACATATACTGCTGTCAGGGCCGGATTAACCACTAGGCCCGTGAGGCCCGGGCCTTGGCCTACGAAAATATTTGGCCTACGAAAATTTCCGACGACGTTTTTTTTTCTTTCTTTTTTTCAGTCTTAATTATGTGACTCGACATGTGCAGGAAGGCTGTACACACCATGAGCATAGGCGGCTGGCACACTGCCAGACAGTGATCGTGGCAACCATGTGATCACATCACAATCAGCCAATCACAGGCGTCGCCGCTATCGTCTGGCTGATGGGTGGAGTAACGTTCGCGCTAAGTATGAACATACTGGCACCCTCTTACTTTCCTGTGAGTTATCGAGCATCCTGACGCTTGCAGTTCTTCGTTTTGCTCTTATTTGTCGTTTTTATTCTTGACTATGGCCGACAGATATATTCGGCACCACGAAAGTGGTACTTGCAAACGCGACAAAAAGAAGAGGCGTGAAACAGAAACAAAAAGACTGTCTGGATCTATGTTGAATTTTTTTTCACCTCACCAGAGTCCGGTCGAGATGAGCAAACGGAATGTGCACATGCAGAGTCTTCTGATGTCAATGTCGAGGATCAAGTAATCTCACACTGCATCACATTTCGAAAGCTGATGATACTGTTACGGCTGTGGAAATTCGCATTGCACCATCCAGGTCCCGTAGGTGAGAAATAGTTCTTACGCCGAGGGTAAGATCGAGCAGAGGGTGGTGAAAGTAGAGAGAAACAATCAGCACACGAGAGGAGAAGTAGAGAGAGAGAGACGAAGAATAGGAATAGAGAGAAACTTTAGCAAAAAGAACGACAAGAGAAAGAAATAGACAAAAATAAGAGAATATAAGAAAAGAGAACGAGAGCAAGCAAGAGAACGAAATAAGAAAAAAGAGAGAGAGGCCAGAGACACATCATGAAGAATACAGAGAGAGAGAGAGAGAGAGAGAGAGAGAGGGGGGGAGAGAGAGAGAGAGAGAGAGAGAGAGAGAGAGAGAGAGAGAGAGAGGGAGAGAGAGAGAGAGAGAGAGAGAGAAGAGAGAGAGAGAGAGAGAGAGGAGAGAGGAACACAGAAGAGAGAGAGAGAGAGAGAGAAGGGGACAGAGAGAGACAGAGGACAGAAGAGGAAGAGAGAGAGAGGAGGAGAGGAGAGAGAGAGAAGAGACAGAGGAGAGAGAGAGAGGAGAGAGAGAGACAGAGACAAAAAACGAAGAGAAAGGTGAGGGTGGAGGTGAGGTCAGTAAAGAGAATGATATGTTATGCTTGCGGACACACCACACACACAACACCACACACACACACACAACAACACACACACTGTCTATGTCTAAGAATAAAGTTTTGTTCATAAACCTGTACGTGGTCATTCGAGGTAAGGGACCTCACCATTAAGCGCGAGTGAACTGGCTTTAAAATCTTCTAACAGGCCCATTTGGAAACACGCATTTAATGAACTCTTAAACGATGAACAGCGCCATTGGAACACACACTTATAATGCTGCATTAAAATTGAACTCGACATTTCTCATCCATGTCAGCCTCCGACATGGTTATATCAGAACGAACTGATTCGGTCACATTCACGATTTTAACCCAATATGGCGCGTTCAAAAATTACATAAGCTATTTTTTAGGGAGGGCATATGAGCTTGATTAAACCTTACTATAATTATTAATTCTGCATGATAAGATTGTTCGGGGTCTCTCATTGTGATCAACACTCGTTCCAAACAAAGCCAATTTTGGTATCCGACTCAACAAACCCAGACAGTGTATAATCAACAGAGGCCTATAGGCCCAATCAGTTCGGCCCACCAGAAAACCAAGATGGCGCCATATCATTTTGTCTGGGTGCCATGGGGTGAAGTCGAGCAACAGATTTGGGTGTGATCCGGCAGCTGTCCGACCAAGGACGCACATTCACAAAACTACCCCCAACAAGAACCCCTACAACAATAACAGAACATGGAGCTCTTGTCGACCTGTTGCATGTCACAGCTAAAAAACACATGGATAGGATACATACTGTATGACTCATTAAAATGACTTTCTGATGAAATTTCTACAAATTCGTGGTCAAAATATTTAAAAAACAAAATTATTGGTACCTAAAGATTTAGCTATATTTTGTGTTACTCTTCTCAAAGGATAATTCCTTCGAATAACAATCTACAGCAAATACTCGTAGTTATGTAGATAAACAAGTGCAGGCAAAGAAGGGTGGACAGAGCAAGTGCAAGCAAAGTCAGATTACAGCAAGCACATCGAGCCGAACACACACAAACACAATTGTCATGGATTATAATTAAAGTTAATTGAACACAAACTGAATATACAAATTATATTTTTGCAAAATGCCAGGAGATATTTAACATTCAAGTGAAGGTTGTTGAATTGGAGAGCTGAGCATTCATGGAAAGGGTGCAAGCCTAACATTGCAACAATCAACAAATATATATTTAAACAAAACCCTGATGGTGATTTAACTTCGAAACTGCCAACTCAATTGATTCGACAGCAATAAACGACAACAGCAAAAATTAAAAACTCCAACCCAAGCTTGGACGTGTGTTCGACTAAATCACAAAGTCAACACTGACTCACAAGCTGTGATTTAAGGATAAGAAAGACAGATTCAGTCACCCGAAACAATTTATGTAGAAATTAAACCTTGTCCTAAAATTACTCCTCTAAAAGTAAAAAGTGCATTAAATGTCTCATACCATTATGTCTATGAAAGTCAGTCAGGGATCACTGCCTGTTTGTCTTGGACAGCAAATCAAAAAACTCGATTAAAAATTCACCATGTTTCTCAAGCACAGATTTTTTATGGAGAGAGCACAGTAGAGGGGGGTA
The DNA here is from genome assembly GCA_035128595.1 of Eptatretus atami. Classification (NCBI taxonomy): domain Eukaryota; kingdom Metazoa; phylum Chordata; class Myxini; order Myxiniformes; family Myxinidae; genus Eptatretus; species Eptatretus atami. The sequence continues at coordinate 37,768,676 of CM068956.1, read as the reverse complement.
GAGGAAGGGGAGATAATGGTTACAAGTCTGAAAACAAAGCACAACAAAAATCAACTGAACATAACATAACCATGGGTCATGATCATCAACTGAATGGAAGTGTAAAGATGGGAAGTGAAAGCAAAAATGGGCAACAAAAAAAAATGAGGGTGGTTCAAATTTGACCTGGAATTTGTTACACTTTCCATCGTATTCCCCAGCTCTGGAAACAAACTAGTCCCTTTATAATTATTTTGGACATGCACACAGTGCAGAATCTCTTCTCAATAGCTGGTATATTATAATATTTTTTGTTTTTTTAAATAAACTCCAAGATACTATTTAATGGGGATGTCTGACAGGCCACCATTCTGTGTACCAATCTGGAATTATATTTTGTTTTCATTTGCCACAATTTCACGATTATTAACCATTCCACTGTTATCTCACTTCATGAAATCTTGAATTTCAGGGCATGCATTAAAACAAGAAACATTATCGCTATTGATTATTATCCAATCATTATGAGCATCATTTACCATCAACATAAAGTCCCTCAAAATTAATCTACATATACTGCTGTCAGGCCGGATTAACCACTAGGCCGTGAGGCCCGGGCCTTGGCCTACGAAAATATTTGGCCTACGAAAATTTCCGACGACGTTTTTTTTTCTTTCTTTTTTCAGTCTTAATTATGTGACTCGACATGTGCAGGAAGGCTGTACACACCAGGAGCATAGGCGGCTGCACACTGCCAGACAGTGATCGTGGCAACCATGTGATCACATCACAATCAGCCAATCACAGGCGTCGCCGCTATCGTCTGGCTGATGTGGAGTAACGTTCGCGCTAAGTATGAACATATGGCACCCTCTACTTTCCTGTGAGTTATCGAGCATCCTGACGCTTGCAGTTCTTCGTTTGCTCTTATTTGTCGTTTTTTTCTTGACTATGGCCGACAGATATATTCGGCACCACGAAAGTGGTACTTGCAAACGCGACAAAAAGAAGAGGCGTGAAACAGAAAAAAAAGACTGTCTGGATCTATGTTGAATTTTTTTTTCACCTCACCAGAGTCCGTCGAGATGAGCAAACGGAATGTGCACATGCAGAGTCTTCTGATGTCAATGTCGAGGATCAAGTAATCTCACACTGCATCACATTTCGAAAGCTGATGATACTGTTACGGCTGTGGAAATTCGCATTGCACATCCAGTCCCGTAGGTAGAAATATTTTTAAGTACATGTGTAGTTAGCCCAAACCGTCTATAGGAATTAATGGATTCATTCGGGCTGCGATCCTTTGAGTAGGCGTTTTTCTGTTCTGCTTTATTTTCGAACCAACCACACTTAACGTCAACCAACGCCCACCAACAACACCACACGTAACCACCCACCACCTAACAACCCGCACGCCACCCTCACAACCACGCCACCATCTCAACACGACCACAGCAACGAACGCCATCCTCAGCGGTCAACGAACACGGTTTGCGTGTTGGAGGCCGTCGAACGGCTTCGCCTCGCCCCCACAGACGCAGGTGGGAGGGAACGAAGGGAACGCCCCCCTTCTGGAAGCGCCTCGAAGGAAGGTGGAGCCGAGAACGGGTGGCCGGGCGTATAAGACGCGAGGCGGCTGAGGCTGCTTTCTCTCCTCTTCGTCGTCGATGCTTCTCTCTCCGGGGTTCGTGATTCGTTCTGGCGCTCGCGCCTTGCTCCGGGTTCGGCGTGAGCTCTCCCTGTCGTCGGTGCTCGGTCCAAGGCGTCGAGGCCGGTAGGCGCGAGGCCGCCGGAGAGGCCTCGCCGACCATGCTCAGCGGGAGTCACGGGCAGAGGACGGTCGCCGAGGACTCAACACCGCAGGGAAGTCGACTTCCATTTCTTTTGGGTTGTGTGAACGGGTGTGTGTCGGCGCCAAGTCCGTGAAGTAGTATTGTTAAGTGTCCGTGTGTCGTTATTCGTAGTAGCTCTCGCTTTTGTTCTATTTGTATGTGCATTTCTTTATTATTATTGTTGCTATAAATATGTGCTATACGTGCTTTGTGTCCGTCTGTGTAAAAATGCGTCCTTGTTGAATTCTTCCCCCGTGTCCGCTGCGTCCTTCCTTCGTTGGGTCTCCATCTTGTTCATGTAAAGGTTCGTCGTGGCTAATCCGCCCATAATTAATCTGAACCGTCAAGGCGACGATAACACCGCTCGGTATCCGTTAGCCGGAACGACCGCTTAAGCGGATCGTGCCGAGTCGGCCTGTGGCGAGGTACAATCCCTCGGTTAGGTACCCGCGCGGTTCGGATTTTCGGCGATTCACCCTATTCCGCGCGGTGTATGCGGATGGTTGTGGTTAGTCCGAAAGGTCCACCCGTGACTGGATCCCGCGTTAGCCGAGGTCACGACTGAATTGCCGTCCGTGGGCGAGCGGTCGCGATTCGAGTCACGCCGACGTCGCCCGACGCGCGAATTCGCAACACTGTGTGACAGGAGTGTGATTCTAATCCCTCCCGTCTCCAAGCTAAATTCACAGGGATCGGTCCAGGGGTGAGGGACGACCACCGATTCCCTCTAAATTACGAGCGATTAATTAACCCCTTACGTGATATAGATGGCGTCTCAAGGCGAGCGGGTGCCGGTAGAATGTATGTGTTAGTAGTGTAGGATCCATGGCCCGGGATGTACTACTTCTTGTAATTTTAATCAAAGGGAAGCTCAACCCCATTTACTGGGCACGAACTTTGCCGGCAATGGTCGCATAATGGCGGCGCGATCGCCCCTCAGCGCAGCATGGACGAGCGGCTAATTATGGCTCTGCGAATGCGCAACGAAGCGAGCGCTCCCAGCAGCCATCGCTTCAAGCCAGTGGTCATGGCAAGGTGGCAGGCGGACATTGGCGAGCTTGGGAAGAATTAAAGGAAGAATGGAGGACCGAGCTCAAAAAGAAAAGCAGAAACACGAGCTGGAAGTAAAACAATTAGAGAAGGAACTATGTGGAAGTCAACACGGTTCGAAGAATTTAAAGGGAAAAATGAAAATGACCTCAAGACCCATGAGTGGAACAAGCGGAGAATGAGCTGAGGGAAAAGTTCGAAGAGCAAAAACGGAAAAAAAACGATTTGGGCTAAAGCAACTGCAGGAGGAGCAACAAGAGAAAGGATATCAGGAACATTGGGAGAAGAGCATGGTTGGCATATGAGGAGGTGAGCAAGGAAAGGGATGAGATGAGCAGGGAAAGGGTGAGATGTGCAAGAAAAGGGATGAACAGAGTGAGGAAAAATGGAAAGTTGATAGATACTGGAGCACGAAGCCGAAAGAGAAAGGAGTACAAACGAACTGAGAGAGCTAAAAGGAAGGAAGAGAACAGAGAGAATGAAACGTAAGGAGCCACACTGAGCAGATTGAACAATTAGAAGCCAAAGCAAAGTTGGAGTGTGCGAGAGAGAAAGGATTGGAAAAGAAGTTTCTGAGTTACAAAACGAGCTGAGATGTTGAGAGAGGAAAGAACGAACGGAGAATGAAACGTTAAGAACCACACTGTACAATCGAACAGCTGGAACACAAGGCCAGATTAAAGAATGAGGAACAAGAAGACAGTGATTGGAATCAAAGAACAAGAATGAGACAGGAAAGAAATCAGTCAGTTGAAGGAATAACGAGATTACAGAAGAGGAACAAGAACAGTGGAATAGGAAATACAAAGAACAAGGAATAGACAGGAGAAAGAAATCTGTCAGTTGAAAGAATAACGAGATTGCAAACGAGAAAAGAAACGGGAATAGGAAAAAAAGAACAAGAAGACAGGAGAAAGAATCTGTCATGAAAGAAAATCGAGATTGGAGAGGGAAGAACGAGAGAACAATGGATAGAAAACCAAAAACATGAAGCAGAGTTGGCAATGAAAGAAAAGCAAGGCTGAGATTGAAGATAGAAAGAACTGCGAATAAACACAGAAGGAAATGGCCAATTAAGAAACGATGAGATTGGAAAATAAGAGCAGAGAAACTGAGGAGAGAAACAAAAACTATCAGTTTGAAATTATAACTGAAGGAGAGATAAAATTGAAACCAGAGAGATGAAACTCCAGAAGAAACAAATAAGTTATAAGACAGAGTGAAGAATCTGGGAGAAAAAAGAACAATTAAACGAACAAGTAGATCAGATCTGAACGAGCAAGGAGTACAGAGGAAGACGGGAGGAACTAAGAGGTACCTATGTAAAATAGAAACGTCAGAAAGAAGCAGACTAATAGACACGAGAAAACAGAAACTAAAATAAATTAATAAGAACTGAGGTGAGAATTGGAGAGAGAAAGAACATTAGACGTAAGCCAGATGATACGCGAATCCTGAGGACAAGAGTAAACAGAGAAGGACGGGGCAGACTTAAGAGAAGAAAGAGGTGACCTACGTAAAGATAGAAGAAAGCGCCAGAACAGACAGACAAGAAAGCAGAACTAATAGAACGTGGGAGAAAAAAAGAAAAAAAAAAAATAATAAGACGGAAAAAAAAAAAAGAAAAGTAGAGGAAACTGACATAGTAGAGACTCATAAGGATAAAACAGACCACACCACGAGATGGAGTAATGGTCACTCGCGAGGTGTGAGACCCGGCGGAGCGATGCGCTCCAGACGGAGAGTTCCCCTTAAACAATCACACCAGTGGGTCGTCGGCCAGCGGATAATGGACGTTGCGTACGGGCACTCTTGGGTATAGTCCCGGAACCTATGGTCACGATCGCCCAGTGTGTTGTCCCGTTGTGTGGTGCAAGTGTGAGTCTCCTCTCACGTGTGAGACCCCGTTGTGCACGTGCGATGTGTGCAGTTCCGCGAGGCGTTCCAGCTGTGCTGGAAGGCACCGCGGAAGCACCGTGTGAGGAGCCACGGTCGGGGGTAAAAGACCCACTTGGTGGGCAGTGTGCCCAAAACGGCAGCGTGTCGATCACTGGTGTGTGAACGCATGTAGAACAGTTGTGTAGGTCTCTAGTGAGGATGTCAGCGCATCGTGAGCATCAGCCGCTCTCCCGGTGATGCATGAGTCGCGTTCAGACACGCATGTGCGCTGGTGGAACGGAGAGCGCGACAGGACAAACCGGGTAGCGCGTAGTGTAAGGACCCGGTTCCATCAGAGAGCGCCGGTCCTGCTTGGCAACGCACGGACCCACTTGCTCGCTCAGTGACCGTCCGAACCCGGATGCGTTGTTTGCATCCCGACGACAAGCAGAAACGTTGGACCGGATTGTTCTCACCAGACTTGCCCAACGCAGAGACATGTGTTCGCGTCGGGCCCCTCGGATCGAGGTTGCTATTTCGTCCAGTATCTCAGCGTGCCACTGGTTGGAATCCGCCAGGGGTGAATCCCTGCCATGTACCGATCCAAGCGGTGCGTCAAGGACAGAGCTGCAGCTGAGACTCAGGGTAGTTGCAAAGTGCGGCTGTGAGTTTCCCGCTGTGCTCGCATAATAATAAAGACAATTACGAAGCAGCCTCGCTTCGGGTGCAGGATCCCGTTTATAGTGAATATTTTCCTGCTGAAAGGATCAACTTTAGGGGTAAGCTAGTTGACGACTCTATCTAGGGTAAGTCTTCTCAGAGCGTCTGAAATAGGAGAGTATGAGAATGAGATTTAGGATGGAAATGATTTTAGAGTTTGGTAATATGTGGAGACAGAGATAAGACATAGAGACCTGGATGTCTTAGGGGGACTTGCTTACCTACTGTGTTTAAAGAATATTATTTAAGGGACGACGTGGGAGCACATTAATAGGGATAGTAAAATGCAGATTCCGAGTGTTGTTGAAAGCTTGAGGTACAGATGTGTGTGAGCAGCCGTCTGTGTGTATGGACGATTGTGGAATGCATGCGAGTATCATTGGGGAGGAGTGATCCCGCCCAGGACCCCGGTCAGTGTAGAGGTCTAGTGGTTAGTAATTGACGAATTTTGTGAAGGCAGTGTTACATGACGTAAGAGAAACCTTTTGGGGTAGGAGAGGGAATATGTCATATGGCGAAGTTTTGGAGTGTATCGAACGTTTGAGTGCGGGTGCAGGCCGTGACGGTGGACTGCTCGAACGGGAGTATCTGTCCCGAGTCGCGTGTACCCGAAGGCACCTGGTGCTAGGGCCGTGTACCAGTTGGCCCATGAGCGCCGGTGCTAGGCTCGTTGGCACGGACTCAAGGCCGGCCGCCTTGTGCGTCGGTGCCGGGATCCCTTAGGGAATGAAGCTCGGAGTTTGGCACGGGTGTCACGTGGACCCTCGCGAAGGCCGTGTGCCCACCAGCACTTACGCGTTCACGATGTTCCAGCACTCCTAAGGCCTAGGTAAAGTGAGTGCCCGTTGTTAGACACCATCGTACCGGGATCTGGAATGGTCTGACAGGAGACGCTCGCAGAAACCCATCAAGCACGAGGGAAATACCATTTGAAACGCGAATCGGTAGATTACAATTTGGAGGGTAGTAAGTGGTAATTAGAAGTACCCGTGCACCATCACCCCTCTCTTGGGCGGCTGACCCACTTGTGGTAGATCCTGAATCTGGAGAGCCATCTTGAGGCTTTGCCAGTACCTTCCATCCGGCTCCAGACGCGGTCTATTAGCGGAAGGACGATGTACGTTACCAGAGCAGGGGACAATAGAAGGTATAGGGTGACAGTATAGTGGGAAGTAAAATAAAAACAACAAAAAAAATAGTTGGGGCTAAATGGGTTTTACAAATTAAGGGGGTATGAACATACAGCCAACCCGATAGGTGGGGAGACAGTACGGTATCGACGCCGCCTTCCAGAGTGCCAGCACCACTCGCACTCCCCCCCAACCTGCACTTCGCATCGCAAGAGCGGCCAATTCAATCGCAGCTTTGTTCTGCAAGGCCAGTGCCGGTCGTGTCGTCCGACGTGTTTTCTTGCTGTGGTTTTACTTCAAGCCTGGCCGCCAGTCAATGTGCCGGCTTGGTTTGCCTGCAACGCGCTTCTCGGGCGTGTTTGGCCTGCCGTTCACCTTATCTCATCATGCCTACTGCCCACATCTCAATTTTGCCCCCCGTTCTGTCAATTTGATTTGACCCCCCTGTTTCATTTCCTAGCGTGCCAGATCGCAAGCAACAGTTGCAACGCAGACCTGTCCTTTGCAGCTGCCAACACGGCCTCAGTGCGCCCGTGCACCGTTTCCTTTTGACTCTTACCCTTTTCCTGCAGAGTTCCTTGTCCTGGACTCATGGTTTGTAAATTATAAGGTAAATATTTACGTAATATAGTGCCCCCCGGCAGTCGTCTTAGCGCCCGCAATTTTTGATTTATCGCATTGGAGATTGTGTCAGTTTAACGTCTAACCCCATAGGTTATTATTTGGACCACGAATACCATGAATGTCGCACTCAAGGATCCGTAGTAAAAGTATCTAGGAGAACTACACACTGATGCACCACATAATTGACGACTCGACGGTTCTGATAAAAGGAGGGAGATGTTTACGCGCGAAATTCGCCATTGCACCAATTCCAGGTCCGTAGGAATATGTCTCTCTAACTACAGTTAGTTGCCCAAACCATTGTCTATAGGAATTAATGTGATTCATTCGGGTCGCGATCCTTTTGAGTTACGTTTTTCTAGTTTCTTTATTCGAACCAACACCTTCAACGTCACAACGCCAACCAACACACAACTGCTAACCACGCCACCACTCTAACAACGCGCACCGCCACCCTCACAACCACGCCACCATCTCAACCACGCTACCCACAGCAACGACCCATCCTCAGCGTCTACGAACGACGGTTTGCGTGTTGTAGAGCCGTCAACGCTTCGCCTCGCCCCCACAAGACGCAGGTGGGAACGAGAGGAACGCCCCCCCTCTTGAGCGCCTCAAGAAGGTGGAGCGAAGAACGGGCGTGGCCCGGCGTATAAGAACGCGGAGGCGCTGAGGCCTGCTTCTCTCCTCTCTGTCACGTCGGCTTCTGCTCTCTACGGGGTTCGTGATTTCTTCTTTTCGGCGTCGCTCGTCCTGCTGCTTCCGGTTCGGTGAGCTCTCCTGTCGTCGTGCTCTCGGTCCAGGCCGAGAGGCCGGTAGGCGCGAGGCGCGCCGAGAGCCTCGCCGAACCATGCCGCAGCGGATCACGGCAGGACGGCGCCGAGCACTTCAACACCGAGGGAAGATCACTTCCATTTCTTTTGTTTTGTGTGACGTGATGTGGTCCGCAAGTCCGATTGAAGTAGTATGTTTAATTCCGTGTCGCGTTTTTCGTTAGTAGCTCTGCGTCTTTTTTCTATTTGATAATGGCATTCTTTAATTATTATTGTTGCTATAAATAGTGCTAACGTGTCTGCGATTTGTGTCCGTCTGTAAATAAAATGCTCCTTGTGAATTCTCCCCGTTCGCTGGCTCTTCCTTCGTTGGCTCCATCTGTTCATGTAAATGTTGTGTGGGCTAATCGCCCATAATAAAACCTCAGCGACGATAACACCGCTCGTATCCCGACCGAACGAGCGCTTAAGCGCATCCGTCGAAGCGCCTGTGCGAGTACAATCCCTCGGTAGGTACCCACGCGCGTTACTTAGGTATAATCGACTTCGCGATCACCCTATCCGCGCGGTAGAATCGACTGGTGTTGGTCGAAAGTCACCTCGGACTGGGATCCGGGTTAGCCGGAGGGTTCACGACTGAATGTCCGCTCGTGGCGCGGTCGCATTCGATCCTGCGATCGCACCGAGGCGCCGAATTCGCAACAAATACCCAATACCTATCGATCAAGCAGAGAAGCATTGGAACAACTGCAACCAGTGCTGCGCCTACGTATTCCAATCCTATCTGCTAATACTCTTCTCGCAAGAACTCGTGGTATATTCATCCAGAATCTCCCTGCCAAGATAGAACAATTTCGAAACGGCCCGAGGTATCCAGATAAAACACGTATTCGGGCAACACTTTCAGCGAACCATCACGAAACGAAAAGAAACGTGAACAGACTGATCTTTCTCCATCAAACGTAAATTTTATTACGTGTGCAGAACTCCATGTCGCCGACGCTGATCACGAAAACCATAATATTGGAAGAATGCCTCTGCCGTCTAGATCGCACGAGCGTGGTACTGCCATATTCCGCATCAAAAAGTCGCTCAAATGAAGTACAACAGGCATCAAATCATGAACAGTGTACCTCCCACAGAAGCTTACTGGACTAATGTCCTGAAGAATTGTCGCTTATATGTTCCTCGCGAAAGAGGCTTCCTTCGGGCACGACTGAGCGCTGGTTGTGCTAACAATGAATTCTTGGTGTCTGACTGTCTCAAAATTTGATCCATACTCACCAGCATCTGAGTGCTTGGACAGGAAAGGGAGTGTTCGCTGTCATCAACATATCAACGGTTATCCTACTACTTGGCCGAAAAGTGTATATCTTACATCGGCGAATAAAGATGCAAAATATTATGTGTTTCGTCGATCGACGCCAGACGTTTCGCATACTCAGTTGCGTAATTGATAGTACAAGTGTCCGCGTCGAAAGGTTCTTCAGATACGTCTCATTGGCATCACGATGGTGAAATCTGTTTGGAAAATTGAAGAGTACTGCAAGCCAATGGATTGATCCATGATGCGAGGCAGCATACACATGCAGACATGTCCGTGTCTTTAGGTACAAGCAAGAGTCTGTAAAATTAATCCTGGCTCTGGACATTTGCTACAGTTTCAATCTGGTAGAGTCCGCTGCGCAGAGTTGCTTGAAAGCCGTCCAATACTTGGATATCCACCGTGTTACTTTTCAGATCTCCCCAAGTGGCATTTTTAAAGAGTCATCGACCAAAGTGCCATCAACCAATGTGTTCTTATACGAGGTGTCAGCCCGCGAGCGGTTAAACGTTTCTCAAATACAAGGACAAGAAGCGCTATGAAGGATGCGAGCGCCTAAAGATGCGCCGTCGTGAGAATGAAGCCCACCAAAGGCATTGGTGGAAATAACTGACAACCTATGGCGCGTCTGTCTATCCTCAATTGATCGGTAACATGTCTCCAACAAACCTGCAAGATTTCGGCGTTAAGCAGCATTTTGACGCCTCTTGATACATAGAGTCGTCGAAACGATGAAAGATCGATGTTGAGACGCACCAAAAGATGGTTGGTCCTCTTTACGTGTATCATCTCAAGAGCGAAGAGGCTTCGATGAATACGAAGAAGAAGAAACCCCAAAATCTGGCAGGAGAAGTCAGATTGAACTACTTCTCCATACTCTCCCTTCTGACAGAAATCCATAGGACAAGAGAGAGCGATCAAAATCACGTATCTGTTGATTCATCCCACCCAACAGCCTGACCAGATACACTCTCTCCGAGCGGAGAAATGTTCCAGGTACCCCTGACATAAATGACATAGTCAGAATAGGAACTTTGCTCGATACTCAGTTCTCGATGATCGACATCCACTTCACAACAATTCACAGACATTCCCAATTTTTTGGTCCCTCGAATGTTCGTGTTTCTCCGTGCGGCGAGGTAACGCCCTTCAGCACCTAACGCGTGAAAAATTTCTCGCGACCGTTGGGCAGCGGTGTCCCGCCGCTCTCTTGTGTGATGCTGATGAAGCAAAATCGATTTCTCCGAATGATCGGTCGTTTGCCAACAAAGCCGGAAGTGTTTCGCGGGAGATTGATATAATACTATTCACCGAATTTTCTGTATCTTTCGTTTCAATTCCGAATCCCAAATGGTTTACAGACTTGTATATTTGAAGTCGGAAAAGGCATTTACGCAGTCTGTTCCAATTAATTTCATGTCAAACTCGTTTTGTCACTCTTGATTTGCCTATGAATTCAGGGCCTGGCCTCAAGACTTAATCCGGCCCTGTCTGTTTACATAAACAAACCCAGATCAAATTTCACCACCCTGATATGTATTTGAGGACAGTAATTGAGCTGGAAATGATTATGAGTGAATTTGGTTGAAAGTGTACTGTTGACAATGATGATGGAGAAGACCTGAGCCAAGAGCAGCAGCACTCAGAAATTGACTGCGAGTCATTTGATTTAATGATCACAGAACAAGATGATATTGTGATTGAAATTCACCTATCTATTTCAGCTCTCATGAAATAAAAGACAAATATATTCATGAGATAGGAAGTTTTTACCCTCAACACAAGCAAAATGGGGTTAACATTGTCATGTCCGTCTGTTTCTCAATGCATTTATTCAAGGACACTATTTAAACTGTGTTAATTTTGAACACAGATCAAAAACAAACCTGTCGTACAGTGCTGTTTGTTGAATCGTCATCCCACCTTGCAGAGAGGAGTGAAATATATTTAACTCTCCGCCTGGCAATCAACCAAAAAATAAATATTGAATCATTCAAACAAAACATGTTTAAATCATAAAGACACAAAAGCATGACAATAATGTGACAGTTAGAAAGGTGGTAATCAACATCAAAACTGCAGGAAAATTCCGAATTATATATGACGTAAAATCTTAATTATTAAATTGAATTGACACTGAACCAGTAGACACAAATCGCTTTCACTTCAAAACTTCATTTGCAGTATAGGAATTAATAGTGGTGACAAGTTGCTTCAATTCTCAAAATCACGAATTTTTTTTAAAACAATTTTAAATAAAAAAAAATCATTAAATTAATCAAATTAAGTTATAACTTAACACTGGGGAGTGGTATCATGGAGGCATAGAGGTATTCTACACTCGTAGTTATACAGGAATATGTTAAATATTGGTGAATGAAAAATGTTATGTGGCATGCTCACAAAGTGAATACTGTTACACAAAGGCAAAAAAAAAAGTTTAGGAAAATGAATGAAACCATTATGTTATCGCATGTATTCAAATAGCTAATTAAATTTTAGACCTGCAGCACATCCGTTTTTAATTACCAGAATATTGTTACGAATTTACGCCCGCCCAGCGTGCGCGCGGACGCTTCTAATAGCAGCCGCAGCCAGGGGCGACTTTCGGAACAACCCGAACCCGTCATGGGTGGGTTCTTACCCCACCACGGCTAGTCCGTATTCTACCCGCTTGAACGGGTCAACGCCGAATATCGATATACCTAAGTATTCGCCGGGTAACCTACCGAGAGACCTACCTCTGTGAAGCCTGCTGGACACGAACCGCTTAAGCGGTTCGTCCGTTCTGGGATAAACCGACGGTATTATCGCCAGACTCGCCGGACCTGATTTTTATCGGTATTCAAAACCAGATTCCGAAATGCCCAATACGCGTCATATTGGGAAATATGACGACGGGTTCAATCACTAAGCACATTTATTTACACATTGAATAACAGGCCATGCAGTATGCAAAACATGCATGCAGTCATGCACCAAACAAGCAATGCGCTGGACGGGCACAACACGAGCAGACCAAGAGTTTACCACCGTCATTTTTATCAAAGTACATTAACAGTTCTACTTAGCGAACACGGCGCCACAAACATTCATTCAACAAGCAAGAAAACCCCTCATAGCAGGAGTCAGCTGCCCGTGGGCCTTATACGTGCTTTGACCAAGGCCCACAGACCGTGCGTACCTGCAACCTGTGCTGATGCGAGTCGCGACGTCCCGTCCCATCAGCTTACGGCCCGTGAGCCTTGCGCGTGGCGGACCGCCTCGGCTCCCGACCCAGGTTCGCGCAACCAGCAGCGCCTCCACCGTCTCCTCGGACGCCGGACTCCACCGACTGACTGTGCAGCCCCGACTCGAACAAACAACGAGCCACCCGCGCCAACCTCCGACCCCGGAAGGAACACACCCCAACCCGACCCGAGACCTCGGTTCTTCTCCACGCACTCCTTCTTACGACACACACACCTCGGCTGCGTTCAGCGTCGCTTATTTCCCTTCCCTTTTCCCCGCCCTCCTTCAGCTCCTGCGGAAAACTTCCAGAAGGGGGGCGTTTCCCTCGTGGGCTCAGGGGTTTTTCGAATCAATTCATCCTTGTAGCACTTTCTATTCTCCCTCCACTCGCCTCCACCGATCCCAAACGCGGAAAAGTAGAGGAAAATCCTGTGTCGTTATCCCAGAACGCTTCTTCTTTTCCATGCAGAGACGGTTGTTTGATGCGAGAGGTTTTAGCGTGGTTGTGGAGAAGGTGAATGGTGTGTGGTTGGTTGTAATGTGCGTGGTTGCGTTGGGGGGGTCGTAGGGGGTGTGGGTGGTTGCTTGTAAAAGGTGGTTGGTGGTGTGAGTGGTCCAAAAATAACGATTAGCAAGAATAACGCTAAACTCCAAAATCACAGCCCTGATAAACACGAAATTCCCTTTAGACCACGGTGGGAAATCTAACTGAACACAGCTTACCCGATATAAACTGAACTAAGGACCTTTATGGTGTCTGCAAATTCCACGACCGCAACAATATGATACAACACTGTATACACGTTCGAATTCAGCTTTTGGCCGTCAGTTTATGCACGGAGAATTCAGATGAAAAAAACAACGGTAAATATATATTTGGATAAGCAACAATCATTTTACTCTGCCTTTTAAAACAGCCTCAATATTGGACAGGAAAAAGAAAAAAACAACACTTTGAGAGAGAGTTGAATGTTATAAATTCGAGAAAACACGCACGAGTTCATAGCAAAGAAAAGCCACACTTGTAAGCTGGAAGGAAATAACGTTACATATGCGAAATCTAATTTATTCGAACTGTTGAAAATAGATCACTTTAAACATGAAAAAGAAAACAAAATTCTACCTTCGGATCCTCACGAATAACAAAAAAATTCTAGGCGTTATTTAAAAATGAAGATTATATAGACAAATGCGAGTTACCTCGTTCGCTCCCGGCGTCCTCACGCTGGCATTCGTACTTTACGGCTCTCGCAAAGACATCTGGGACACGAAGACAAACGCTGCCGCTCGACGCGATGGAAACTGTTGCTGACACGACCTAGCAGTGCCTATTATATCCATCAATCGGGGAAGTTTGCAAGCGGCAAGATTTCTATGCTAGCGTTGGGTAGGTTTTGGGGGGGTTCGTGGGGGGTTTTTCGGTTTGTTGGGGGTTTATGGGTGGGTGCATGACCGACAGACACATAATGGTTCGTACCGGGAAAGTATGAAAATGGGATGATCCCATAAAAAGAATCTCTTTGGTGTGCCTATCGACGGTGAGACTAAAGCATTCGGTCCCCCATTTTGTCCTCGTTCTGAGTGTGCCTGAGTGTGCCGTGCCGTGGTCCATGCCGGTGTTCTGCCGGAGTAATATAACGGAGTTTATCAATGAGATGGTCAAAATCCTCTTTTATAAATTGTCGTATTTTGAACGAAAAACAAAACACTACCAATCTGGGTGAACAATGCGACCGGCGGTTTCATCCTCACCAACACTTCCATTGGTGCCACCATCTGTTGCTTGCTCAAAAGGCCTCAAAAACTACATGCTCCATAATTCCTCCGAAGCATTTCATCACGAATTTTGTCTCCAATAGTTTCTTAAAATACATGATCAGTTCAACATACTGAGAACCTTTCAGTTTGCCAACGGTGTAATCAGTATCGGAATTTCCGAGCTCGAAATACACTTTCTCTATTCTGCAGCCGCTTATTTGGATCAAAGTGGGTCAAGGTGGGATGGCACTGGTTGAATATCCAGTGTGTTTGTGTGTGTTGTGTGTATATTGCGTGTTTGTAAATATATATATATACTATATTTTTATTTATTGGAGAGGAAAGAAACAGCAGGGATGGCCAGAGAAATCGGGATGTGGGGAACCATGAGGCGAGGGGAGAAAACACGATGTGAGGTGCTAATCCAGAGGAGAGAATAATGGTACTCCAAGTCGCAGATGAAGGTCTTTTTCGGTGGAAAAAAAGAGTTCAATGTGCCAGGGAAGGACTTTGCATGATCGGATGATGCTTGTTCCTGGCTTTGATTTGGCAATTGTATTTTTAATGATTACTTGTCACTTCTAAAAATGCATAAAGAGGTTAATGGAGAGTTAAATTGAGATGTTGATGCTTGTTTAGGAGTGAGGAGAATCTTTATTATCTATTTTATTTTATTGGAAAGCGTCGAAACGAAAAAAATGTATAAAAAAAGAAATTATGAAAGTTGAACAGCCCCCTCGAGTGTTACAAAAGTTTATGAATGGAAATTTATCAACGCCAGAATTATTGATATTTTTTAAAAACGTTTTTTCATGGAAACTTTAAAGCTTCCTGACAAACTCACTGCATTAACTTGAATTGAATTGCATCGAAAAGGAGATGTGCATGGCTCACCAAAGTGCGATGGCTGTGGTATGTTGTGGGAAAATTCCACCATAATACTATTTTATGAGGGGGCGGTGGTACTTAGACCAAACAGTCATGTTGGTCAGAAATGATAGTGGACATCTTAGGAGAACGCTGTAGAAAGCGGCCAAAATCATACTTCTCCCATTTCCCTGTTTATTAAAGTTGAATGTTAAGAGCAACAGGGATATATGGGTATTGTAACCCTTAGAAATGCTACAGTTTATTGTAAAATTTTTATTTTATGTACGGTTTCTTATGTGATAGTTTTTGGAGTGTGCGTGACTCAGAATGTGAACTTTGGGTTTCTCTTTTATGTTTTGATGATGTTCTGTCTCCCTATTCGTGTTTTCTGGCATCTACCCTATTCTGATGAAATAATGGATTCGTATAACGCTTCGTGTCCCTGCTCTAGAAAAAAAGGAGTTCCAGTGCTTGATAATGTTTCTATGATTTTTATTCCAAATCTCCCTTAATTCTTTGAAAGTATGACAGTCTACGGCAGAAATAATATGATCAAATATTGTGATCAGAAAAAAAATTTGGACCGCAAGTAATCCTTCTTGATTTTCATGTCAGTCCCGTTATTATTGAATCATCATCTTTCGTCGGACGGCATAATAACGCTAGCATTAGGAAAATTTGCCGTCTTGCAAACTTCCCCGATTGATGGATTATAATAGGCACTTGCAAGCGTGTCATGCACATTTCCATTGCCGTCGAGCGCAGCGTTTGTCTTCGTGTCCGGTCTTTGCGGAAGCGTAACGTACGAATCCAGCGTGAGGACGCCGAAGCTGAACGAGGTGACTCGCATTTGTCTGGATAATAATCTTCATTTAATCAACGCTTAGAAATTTTTTTGGTTATTCCGTGAGATTCCGAGAGGGTAGAATTTTGTTTTTCTTTTCATGTTTTTTAAGTGATTATTTTCAAAAGTTCGAATAAATAGATGCGATTTTAACGTTTTTTTCACTTACAAGTTGCTTTCTTTGCTTACTGAACTCGTCTGTGTTTTCTTCGTAATTTATAACATCAGAAACTCTCTCAAAAATGATGTTTTTCTTTTTCCTGCACATATTGACCTGTTTTAAAAACGGCAGAGTAAAAAATATCGTTTCTTATTCCCAAAATATAATATTACGTTGTTTTTTTCATATCTGATCCGTGCATACCAGGGCACGGCCAACCAAGCTCGAAATTCGAACGTGTTATTACATTTGTATCATTTGTTCGGTCGTGGAAATTTGCAGAACACCATAAAGGTCCTTTAGTTCAGTTATTATCGCTAAGTCTGTGTTCATGTTAGAGCTTTCCCCACCGTGGTTCTAAGGGGATTATTCGTGTTATCAGGGCTGTGATCTTTGAGTTAGCCGTTATTTTTGCTATCGTTATTTTGGACAACCACACCACCAACCACTTTTACAAGCACCCAAACCACACCACCCTCCACGGACAACCACCACCCCCCAACGCAACACGCCAACCATTACAACAACCACCACCACCAATCACTTCTCCACCACCCACGCTACAACCCCCTCCGCTCAAAAACCGTCTACTTGCCATGGAGAAAGAAAAGGCGTTTGAATAACGCACGATTTTTTCTCTTACTTTTCTCGCGGCTTTGGGACGGAGGGAGGGCGAGTGGAGGGGAATAGAGAAAGTGCTACCAGGATGATTTGCTTCGAAAAAACCCCGAGCCCACGAGGCAAACGCCCCCTTCTGGAAGTTTCCAGGAGCTGGAAGGAGGGCGCGGCGAGAAAGGAGGGGAAAAAAGCGAGCGATGAAACGCAGCGAGGTGTGTGTGTCGTAAGAGAGGAGCTGCGTGAGAAAACCGACGTTCTGTGTCGGGTGTTGGAGTGTGTCTGTCGGGGTTCGGAGGTCGTGGAGAGGCTCAAGGAGCTGTGTGGAGGGTTGGGCTCGTGTCAGAGTCGGGAGCTTGGAACAGGTCAGTCGTTGAGTCGGGCAGTCGCGAGGATACGTGGGCTGGAGGCGCAGCCCTGCTGTGTTCGCGCCAACCTGCGCGTTCGTGATGGGGAGAGCATTGGAGAGAGCTGCCTGCACGCGGAAGCCGAGCTCAACCGCGCTACGCTAGCTGCCATGGGACGGACGTCGCGACTCGCACCCATCAAGGCACCACGAGGAGTGCAGGTAACCTGCAACAGGCCGTGGGGCCCTTTCGCGCACAAAGCCCCACTTATAAAGGCCCACGGCCAGCCTGACTCCCTGTCTATGAGGGGGTCTTTCTTGCTTTGTTTGTAATGAATGTTGTTGGCGCCGTGTTCGCTAAGTAGAAACTGTTAAGTGTACATGATAACAACTAATAACGGTGCGTAACTCTTGTCCTTGCTCGTTTTTTGCCCGTCCCCGCGCATTGCTGTTTGTTGCATGACTGCATGCATGTTTTTGCATACCTGCATGGCTGTATATGTGCATGTGTGTAATTAAATGTGCTTAGTTGAATGTGAACCCGTTCGTCATGTCATTTTCCCATATTGAACCCCGTATTGCATTTCGGAATACTAGTTGGGTTTTGATACCGATAAAAGAATCAGTCCGGCGAGGTCTGGCGATAATACCCCGCTCGGTTATCCCAGAACGGAACGAACGCTTAAGCGGTTCGGTGTCAAGCAGGCCTTCACAGAGGGTAGGTCTCTGTAGGTTACCCGCGCGAATACTTAGTATATCGTATCGGCGATTACCCTGTCACGCGCGGGTAGAATAGGACTAGGCCGTGGTGGGGTTAAGAAACCCACCCATGACTGGTTCTGGCGTTGTTCCAGAAAGTCGCCCCGGTGGGCGTGCGGTGCTATTAGTAAAAGCGGTCGCGCGCACGCTGGGCGGGCGGTAAATTCGTAACAATATTCAGTGTAACTTTAAAAACCGATGTGCTGCAGTCTAAAAATTTAGATTTACTATTTGAATACATGCAGATTAACATAAGGTGCATTTCATGATTTCCCTAAATTTTTTTTTGCCTTGTGTAACAGTATGTGTACCCACTTTGTGAGCATGCACAGATACATTTCATTTCAACCAATATTTTAAACATATTCCTTTATAACTAGAGTTCGTAGAATACCTCTCTATGCTCCAATGATAACCCTGCCCAGTGTGTGAAGATATACTTAATTTGAAATAATTTAATGATTTTTTTTATTTTTAAAATTGTTTAAAAAAATTCCGTGAGTTAGCACAATTGAAGCAGACTTGTACACCACCTATTTAACATTCTAGTACTGCAAAACTGGAAGTTCTTGGAAGTGACAATAAGGCGATTTGTTTCACACTGTTCAAGTGTACATTCAATTTAATAAAATTAAGATTTTAAAGTCATATAAATTAATTCTGGAATTTTCCTGCCGTTTTTTGTAATGTCGATTACACCACCCTTTTCTAACATGTCACATTAGTTATTTCATGCCTCTTTTGTCACTTTATAATGTCTTAAAAACAATGTTTCCTGTTTGAATGATTTCAATTTTGTTTGATTGCCAGGCAGGCGGACAGAGTTAAAATATCATTCACTCCTCTCTGCAAGTTGATCGGGACGAATTCAGACAAAGTACAGCATGTAAAACGACAGGTTTGTTTTTTGATCTGTGTTCAAAATATAACATTCAGTTTAAATAAGTTGTTCCTTGATCATAAACTGACATTTGGAGATGAACAGACGGACATAGACAATGTCTACCCCACTTTTGCTTTGTGTGTGTGAGGGGGAATAATACCTTCCTATTCCTCCAATGAATATTATTTGTCTTTTTTTCATGAGAGCTGAAATAGATAAAATGTGTTGAATATGTTTCAATCACAATATCATTCTGTTCATGTGATCATTAAAATCAAATGACTTGCGCAGTCCATTTACTGATGCTGCTAGCTCTATGGCTCAGGTCTTCCCTCTCATCTCATCATTGTCAACAGTACACCTTTCAACCATCTGTTATCACCTCAATAATCATTCAGCATCAAATTACTGTACCTTCAAATACATATCAGGGTGGTGAAATTTGATCTGGGCTTTTGTTATTAAAACACAGCAGTCGAGGCCGGATTAAGGTCTTCGTAGGCCAAGGCCTTGAGATTTCATAGGCAAATTCAAGAGTGACAAAACGACGATTTTGAACATGAAATCTAATTGGAACAGACTGCGGTAAATGCCGATTTGTCCGACTTTCAAATATACAAGTGCCTGTGAAATCCAATTGGATTCGGAATTGAGAAACGAACGATACAGAAAACAAATTCGGTGGAATGTATGTATATTCAATTTCTACCCTGCTGAAACACCTTCTTTCGTGCCTTTGTTGGAACGACGCGATCATTTCGGAGAAATCGATTTGCTTCATCAGCTCAAATCAACACAAAGCAGAGCGAGCGTGGACACGCGCACCTGCCCCACGGTCGACCGAAGACAATTTTTCACGCGCTTTAGTGTGCTGAAGGAGCGTTCACCCTCGCAGCACGGAGCAAACATCGAACAATATATTCGGAGGGCAACAAAAAATATGGGGAATGTCTGTGTCAAATTGTGTGAATAATGTACTTGAGCATGTCTGATGCATCGATGAACTTGGAGTATTTCGAGCAAGTTCTATTTCCTGAACTATGTCATTTCAATGTCAGCAGGGTACGCTGAAACCAGTTTTCCGCTCTGCGAGAGAGTGTATCATGGTCGAGGCTGTTGGCCGTGGGGATGAATCCAAACAGATCCGTGATTATGATCGCTCTCTCTTGTCCTATGGATTTCTGTCAGAAGGCGATCGAGTATGGAGAAGTACGTCTCAACTCTGAACTTCTCCCTGCCAGATTTTGGGGTTTCTTCTTCTTCGTAATTTTCATCGAAGGCCTTCTTTCGCCTCTTGACCCGATGATTATCATCACCGTAAATGATGGACTCAACCATCTTTTTGGTGCGGTCCTCAAATGCATCGAATCTTTCATCGTTTCGAAGCGACTCTATGTATTCATAGAGGGCGTCATAATGCTGCTTAACCGCTCCGACATCTATTCCAGGTTGTTGAGACATCTGTTTACTCGATCAATGTTGCCAAGTAGATCAGACCAGACAGCGCACATGATTGCTGTTTCGGTCAGTTCCATCTTCTCAGCAATGCTTTGGCTTCCAGTCTCACTGACGGCGATCTTTAGGGCGCTCGGCATCTTCATTAGCGCCTTCTTTATGTCCTTGTAGTTTGCAGAAAACGCTTTACAAGCGTCGCGCGAGCTGACACCTCGTATCAGACAACATTTGAGTTTGATGGCACGTTTGTCGAGTGACTTCTTTAAAATGGCCCATCTTTGGGAGATGCTGACATAAAGTTATACACGCTTGAATAAGTCCGAAGTATTTGACGGCTTTCAAGCAACTCTCTGCGGCAGCGGATCCTACCAGATTGAAACTGTACGCAGCACATGGTACCCACTGAGCCAATGGATTAATTTTACAGACTCTTGCTTGTACGCCTGAATAGACACCGGACATGTTGCTTGCATTGTCGTAGACTGCCCTCGACAATCCATGAGATCAATCCCATTGGCTTCCAGTACCTCTTGCAATTTTCCAACAGATATTCACCATCGTGATGCTCAATGACGACGTACTGAAGAACCTTTCGACGGCGCTACCATCTTGTATCACATATCAAAATATTACCGTCAACTGATCGATATGCGAAACGTCTGCGCGTCGAACGACGGAAACACCATAATATTTTGCATCCTTTATTTCTTGCACGATGGTAGATTCACTTTTTCGGCCAGTAGTAGGATAAACTCGTTGCATATTGTTGATGACAGGTACGATACACTTCCCTTCCTTGTTCCCATGCACTTCAAGATGCTGGGTGAGTAATGGATCAAATTTTGAGACTAGTTCAAGACAACCAAGATAGTTTCCATTGTTAGCACAACCCAGCTGCTCAGTCGTGCCCCGGAACGGAAGCCCTCTTTCGGCGAGGAACGATATTACAGCGACAATTCGCTTCAGGACATTAGTCCAGTAAGCTTCCTCGTGGAGGTACACTGTTCAAATGATATGTGAATCCTGTCTGTCACCTTCATTTCGAGCGACTTTTTGATTGCGAGAATATGGGCAGTACCACGCTCGTGGATGCTAGACGTGCAGAGGCATTCTTCCAATCATTACTGGCTTTCGTGATCATCGCCGTCGGACATAGGAGTTTGCACACGTAGCAGTAAAATTTACCGTTTGATGAGAAACAGCATCCAGTCCCTGTTCACCGTTTCTCCGTGTTGTGAGTTTCCGCTGAAAGTGTTCGCGGCCGAAAATACCGTGTTTTATCTGGATACACTGCGGCCGTATACGAAAAATCTGCGTTCCTATTCTGGCAGGGAGGATTCTGGATGAAAATATCCACGAGTTCTGCGAAAGAGTCCATTCAGCAGGATCAGGATTGAAACTACGAGCCGCAGCACTGGCTGCAGTTGTTCCAATGCTTCTCTCGTTGCTTAGCGATGGTATTGGTATTGTTGCGAATTCGCGCGCCGTCGGCGTGCGATCGGCCACGTGACTCGAATCGCGACCGCCTCGCCACCGGACGGACAATTCAGTCGTGACCCTCCCGGCTAACGCCGGGATCCAGTCACGGGTGGACCTTTCGGACTCACCACAACCCAGTCCGCATTCTACCCGCGCGGAATAGGGTGAATCGCCGAAAGTCGATATACCTAAGTACCCGCGCGGGTAACCTACCGAGGGATTGTACCTCGCCACAGCCGACTTCGGACACGATCCGCTTAAGCGGCTCGTTCCGGGCTAACGGGATAACCGAGCGGTGTTATCGTCGGCCTTGACGGTTCAGATAATTATCGGGCGGATTAGCCCACGACGAACCCTTTACATGAAACAAGATGGAGACCCAACGAAGGAAGGACGCAGCGACACGGGGGAAGAATTCAACAAGGACGCATTTATTTACACAGACGGACACAAAGCACACGTATAGCACATATTTATAGCAACATAATAATTAAAGAAATGCACATATATCAAATAGAAAAACAAAAGACGCAGAGCTACTACCGAATAACGCGACACACGGACCACTTAAAACAATACTACTCTACGACTTGGCGCCGACACACACACGTTCACACAAAACCCCAAAAGAAATGGAAGTCGACTTCCCTGCGGTGTTGAGTCCTCGGCGACCGTCCTCTGCCGTGACTCCCGCTCGAGCTGGTCGCGAGGCCTCTCCGGCGCGCCTCGCGCCTACCGGGCTCTCGACGCCTTGGACCGAGCACCGACCGACAGGGAGAGCTCACGCCGAACCCGGAGCAGCAGGACGAGCGAGCGCCGAACCAGAAGAAATCAACGAACCCCGGAGAGAGCAGAAGCATCGACGACGTAAGAGGAGAGAAAGCAGCCTCAGCCGCCTCCGCGTCTTATACGCCCGGCGCCACGCCCGTTCTCGGCTCCACCTCCTTCGAGGCGCTTCCAGAAGGGGGGGCGTTCCCTCTCGTTCCTCCACCTGCGTCTTGTGGGGGCGAGGCGAAGCGTTCGACGGCCTCCAACACGCAAACCGTCGTTCGTAGACCGCTGAGGATGGCGTTCGTTGCTGTGGGTAGCGTGGTTGAGATGGTGGCGTGGTTGTGAGGGTGGCGGTGCCGGCGTTGTTAGAGTGGTGGCGTGGGTTAGCGTTGTTGTTGTTGGTTGGCGTTGTTGACGTTGAAGTGTGGTTGGTTCGAAAATAAAGCAGAACAGAAAAACGCCTAACTCAAAGGATCGCAGCCGAATGAATCACATTAATTCCTATAGACAAGGGTTTGGGCTAACTACACATGTACTTAAGAACTATTTCTCACCTACGGGACCTGGATGGTGCAATGCGAATTTCCACAGCCGTAACACTACCCCTCCCCTTTTTACAGACTCGTCCCGAGTCGTCAAATTATCGTGTGCCATCATGTGTAGTTCTCCCTAGTACGTTTTACCTACGGATCCCTGAGTGCGACATTCATGGTATTCGTGTCCCCAAAATAAATAACCTGAGGGCTGAGTAACTGACTAAAAAACTCACTCACACAGACGACTTAAATAAAATTGCCGGCGCTAAGACAGACATGCCGGGGCGCACTCATATTACAGTACAATACATCTTAACCTTATAATTTACACTAAACCATGGTCCAGGATCAATGGACTCTGCAGGAAAAAGGTAGAGTCAAAGAAAACCGGTGCACGGGCCGCCACTGCAGGCCCGTGTTGCAGCTGCCAACAGGACAGTTCCTGCAGCTTGCAACCTGTTGCTTGCGATCCTGGCACGCATGAAATGAACAGGGGGGCAAATCAAAATTGAACAGAACGGGGGCAAAATGACGATGTGGCAGTAGGCATGGCATGGCAAAGGTGAACAGGCAGGCAAACACAGCCCGCAGAACTAGGCCGTTGCAGGCAAACACAGCCGGCACATGAACTGGCCGGCCCAGGCCTTGAGTAAAACACAGCAGAAAAACAACCGTCGGACGATCCGACCGGCACAGGCCTTGCAGCAAAACAAAAGCTGCGATGAAGTTGGCCGGCCTCTTGCCGTGCAGTGCAGGTTGGTGGAGGGAGTGCGGTGGTGCTGGCCACTCGGAAGGCGGGCTCGGACCTACCTACCTGTCTTCCTCCCACCTATCGCCTTTGCCTGTCACTGTTCATACCCACCCCCTTAATTTGTAAAACCCAATTTAGCCCCAACTTATTTTTTTGTTGTTTTTATTTTCACTTCCCCACTATAAATCGTCCCCTAACCCCCTTTATCGTCCTTGTTCGGCTAACCTATCGTCCCCTAGCCTACTCCAACCCCTACGTTCCCTTCCCGGAGGGGAATGAGGAGAGCTAGCGTCCTGTGCTGAGGCCCAACCAAGCCTCAAGATGGCCTCCCCAGATCTCAGCGATCTAACCCAAAGTGGGTCCAGCGGCCCACAACGAGAGCGAAGGATGGATGGTGCGGAGGGGTACACTTCCTAATCTACCCTATCCATTAACCTTTAAACTACCCCGGGCTTTCAACAAGCACCTCTCGCTTAATCTATTGGTTCTAAAAACCCAGATTCCCGTCGCCTGTGTTGGTGTCCTTACAATTTCGGGCCTCGCCCTCGAATTTTCCCTCGGCCCTTGCACGGTTCGGGGCTGGGACGCGTGGCTCCCTGTGGCAGGCACGACCCTCTGCCGAATCCCCTACGATGCACCCCGGGCACTACACTGCCTCCGAGCCTACCAGCTCCTAAACACCGGGGAGTGCCCCCATGGCAACTCCCCTGAAACGCACACGTGGCAGGCTGGCGCCCCGGGCCCTTTCCGAGGGTCACCCGTGCCCACGACACTGCCACGCGGCAACGGCGCTCCGGGCCCCCGCACCAAGCGGGCGCACCCGTGCCCACTACGCTAACCCGGCCCCCCATGGGCCCTTGCCTACACACGGCCGACTAGCCCGTGCCCGGGGTACCCACTCAGCGATACTCACCGTTCGCAGCCACGCTCCCAGCCGTCAACAGGGCTTCTGCACCCCTCCAAACAGGTTTCGAGCCTACACTCCCACCAACAACAAAACGACCTCCACTTTGTCAATTTAACTAACCCAGCTAACTCACTCTACAACTGACCCCGGGGTCCCTTGGGCGGGAGTCACTCCTCCCCCAATCACTCATCGCACCATGCATTCCACAATCGCTCCATACACACAGACCCGCTGGCCTCACTCACTCACCATGTACTCACCTCACAGCTTTTCAACACACACATCGCTGAATCCTGCCATCCTTCTAACTGCATCCCCTATCTAACTCGTGCTCCACGTCGTCCCTTAAACTAATAGCACGTTCCTTTTAACACGACGTAGCTAAGCTACGTCCCCTCTACACATCCACAGTCTGTCTCTGTCTCTGTCTCTGTCTCCAAATATTCCAAAACTCTAAAATCATTTCCCATCCTAAATCTCATCTAAATCCCTCTACCTAATCCATTCCACGGACTCCATGAGGACTTACCCCTGCCCCATGAGTCGGTCTAACTAAGCTAACCCTTCCCCCTAACTAGTTCCATCCTGTGCCCAGGCAAGGGGTCTTTCACCCCTTACCCGGGAATCCTGTTCACCCGAAAGCGAGGCTTGCTTTCGTTAATTTTGTATTTCCAATTATGCGCAGCACCAGCGCGGAAACTCACAGCCTGCGCACTTTGCACCTTACCCATGACGTCATGCAGCTGCACGCGTACCTCGTCCTCTTGGACGCGTACCTCGTCCCTCTTGGACGGTACCATCCGGCAGGGATTCACCCTCCTGCCGGATTCCAACCCCACGTGCAGCCATGACGTCACCTGCCGCACCCCCAAAAGCAACCTCGCACTCCGAGGGGCTCCCCACGCGAACACATGTGCTCTGCCCGTTGGAGCCTAACACACCTCGCGTGGAGAACCCATCCGGTCCAAATCCGTTATCCTGCCTAACTTTGTCCGTCCGCGGATCGGCAAATCCACCGCTGGCGTTTCCGGACCGGGCTTCACTCCGCAAGCGAGCACGTGGGGGTCTCGTGCGTTGCACAGCACGGACGCGCGCTCGCTGCTGGGTGAACCCGGCACGGTCCCCATTACAACTACGGCGCCTACCCGGCTTTTGTCCCTCTGTCGCCGTCGTCTCCGTTCCACCCACGCACACCTGCGTGTTACGACGCACAGACTCCACTCCATCACACCGCGGAGACGCGGCTGCATGCTCAGCATGCCGACCGACATCTCCCTCACATACCGCGACCTACAACACTGTCTCCCTCACATAGCGCATTCTCACACACAGTGCTTCGCACACGCGTGCCGTTCTGGCGCACACGCCGCTCCACCCACCCGTGGTCTTTTACCCGCACCCGTGGCTCCCTCCACACACGTGCCTCATCCACCTGCGGTGCCCTTTCACACACGGCACGCTGGGAAGCACGCACTCCCGCACACATGCCACCACACCACTCACACACGGGTCGCACTCACACCTGGGTCTCATCCACACACGGGAGCGCACTCACACCTTGCACCACACACACCGGGACAACCACACTGGGGATTCGTGTCCCCACAAGGGTTCCCGGGCCTCTATACCCCCAAGCTGCACGTGCACCCGTCCACAGCACACGCCCTTCAACTCCGCTTGGCACGACCGAACCCACCTGTCGTGATTCGCTTCAAGGGGCAAACTCCCTCCCCTCGTTCCTGGAGGCACCATCCCGCTGCTCGCACCGGGTCTCCACACGCTCCGCGAGCTCACCCCCATTATCCTCACTACCTCTGTGTGTGTGTGTTCTGTTCTTTAACCCCGTCATTATCGTGCAGTCTCTCCTCTACTTTTTCTATTTCTCCCGTCTCTATACGTTTATTAGTTTCTGTTGTCTCCTCGTGTCTATTAGTCTCTGCTTCTTTCTGGCGTCTTTCCCTTATCTTTACGTAGGTCAACCTTGCTTTCTCCTTAAGTCGCTCCCGTCCTTCCCTCTGTTTCACTCCTTGCTCCTTCAGGATCTCCGCGTACCTCATCCTTGCTTTCCGTCTTAATTGTTCTTTTCTCTCCCTCCCAATTCCTTTCACCTCGTGTCTTATACATTTATTAGTTTCTGTTGTCTCCTCGTGTCTATTAGACTCTGCTTCTTTCTGGCGTCTTTCCCTTATCTTTACATAGGTCAACCTTGCTTTCTCCTTAAGTCGCTCCCGTCCTTCCCTCTGTTTCACTCCTTGCTCTTTCAGGATCTCCGCGTACCTCATCCTTGCTTTCCGTCTTAATTGTTCTTTTCTCTCCTCCCAATTCCTTTCACCTCGTGTCTTATACATTTATTAGTTTCTGTTTCTTTCTGGAGTTTTTCCATCTCTCTGGATTTCAATTTTACTCTCTCCTTCAGTTCATTAATTTCAAACTCGTATAGTTTTTGTTTTCTCTCCCACAGTTTCTCCTGCTCTTCATTTTCCAATCTCATCGTTTCTTTCAATTGGCCCATTTCCTTCCTGTGTTTCATTCGCTGTTCTTTGTCTATCTCCTCACACTCCAGCCTTGCCTTTCTTTCCATTGGCCAACCTCGGCTTCATGTTCCTTTTGTTTTCTATCCCATTGTTCCTCTCGTTCTTCCCTCTCCATCTCGTTATTTCTTTCAACTGACAGATTTCTTTCTCCTGTCTCATTCCTGTTCTTTGTATTTCCTATTCCACTGTCTTTCTTGTTCCTCGTTCTGCAATCTCGTTATTTCTTTCAACTGACAGATTTCTTTCTCCTGTCTCATTCCTTTTCTTTGTATTTCCTATTCCACTGTCTTTCTTGTTCCTCATTCTGTAATCTCGTTATTCCTTTCAACTGACTGATTTCTTTCTCCTGTCTCATTCCTTGTTCTTTGTATTTCCTATTCACTGTCTTCTTGTTCCTCATTCTTTAATCTGGCCTTCGCTTCCAGCTGTTCGATCTGTACAGTGTGGTTCCTTAACGTTTCATTCTCCGTTCTCGTTCTTTCCTCTCTCAACATCCTCAGCTCGTTTTGTAACTCAGAAACTTTCTTTTCCAATTCCTTTCTCATCTCCGCACACTCCAACTTTGCTTTGGCTTCTAATTGTTCAATCTGCTCAGTGTGGCTCCTTACGTTTCATTCTCTGTTCTCTTCCTTTCCTCTTTTAGCTCTCTCAGTTCGTTTTGTAACTCCGTTTCTTTGGCTTCGTGCTCCAGTATCTCATCAACTTTTTCCATTTTTCCTCACTCTGTTCACCTTTTCTTGCACATCTCATCCCTTCCCTGCTCATCTCATCCCTTTCCTTGCTCACCTCCTCATATGCCAACATGCTCTTCTCCCAATTGTTCCTGATATTCCTTTTCTCTTGTTGCCTCCTCCTGCAGTTGCTTTAGCCCAAATCGTTTTTCCGTTTTTGCTCTTCGAACTTTTCCCTCAGCTCATTCTCCGCTTGTTTCCACTCATGGGTCTTGAGGTCTATTTTCTCTATTTTCCCTTTAATTCTTCGAACCGTTGTTGACTTCCACAATAGTTCCTTCTCTAATTGTTTTACTTCCAGCTCGTGTTTCTGCTTTTCTTTTTTGAGCTCGGTCCTCCATTCTTCCTTTAATTCTTCCCAAAGCTCGCCAATGTCCGCCTGCCTCACCTGCCATGACCACGTGGCTTGAAGCGATGGCTGCTGGAGGGCTCGCTTCGTGTTGCGCCATTCGCAGAGCCATAATTAGCCGCTCGCTCCATGCTGCGCTGAGGGGCGATCGCGCCGCCATTATGCGACCCAGTTTGCCGGCAAATTCGTGCCCAGTAAATGGGGTTGAGCTTCCCTTTGATTAAAATTACAAGAAGTAGTACCATCCCGGGCCATGGATCCTACACTACTACACACATACATTTCTACCCCCGGCACCGCTCGCCTTGAGACGCCATCTTATTCCACGTAAGGGGTTAATTTAATCGCTCGTAATTTAGAGGAATCGGTGGTCGCTCCCTCACCCCTGGACCGATTCCCTGTGAATTTAGCTTGGAGACGGGAGGGATTAGAATCACACTCCTGTACACCAGTGTTGCGAATTCGCGCCCGTCGGCGTGCGATCGGCCACGTGACTCGAATCCGCGACCGCCTCGCCCACCGGACGGACAATTCAGTCGTGACCCTCCGGCTAACGCCGGGATCCAGTCACGGGTGGACCTTTCGGACTCACCACACCCAGTCCGCATTCTACCCGCGCGGAATAGGGTGAATCGCCGAAAGTCGATATACCTAAGTACCCGCGCGGGTAACTACGAGGGATTGTACCTCGCCACAGGCCGACTTCGGACACGATCCGCTTAAGCGGCTCGTTCCGGGCTAACGGGATAACCGAGCGGTGTTATCGTCGGCCTTGACGCGTTCAGATTAATTATCGGGGCGATTAGCCCACGACGAACCCTTTACATGAAACAAGATGGAGACCCAACGAAGGAAGACGCAGCGACACGGGGAAGAATTCAACAAGGACGCATTTATTTACACAGACGGACACAAAGCACACGTATAGCACATATTTATAGCAACAATAATAATTAAAGAAATGCACTATATCAAATAGAAAACAAAAGACGCAGAGCTACTACCGAATAACGCGACACACGGACCACTTAAAACAATACTACTTCACGGACTTGGCGCCGCACACACACCGTTCACACAAAACCCCAAAGAAATGGAGTCGACTTCCCTGCGGTGTTGAGTCCTCGGCGACCGTCCTCTGCCGTGACTCCCCGCTCGAGCATGGTCGGCGAGGCCTCTCGGCGCGCCTCGCGCCTACCGGCCTCTCGACGCCTTGGACCGAGCACCGACCGACAGGGAGAGCTCACGCCGAACCCGGAGCAGCAGGACGAGCGAGCGCCGAACCAGAAGAAATCAACGAACCCGGAGAGAGCAGAAGCATCGACGACGAAGAGGAGAGAAAGCAGCCTCAGCCGCCTCCGCGTCTTATACGCCCGGCGCCACGCCCCGTTCTCGGCTCCACCTTCCTTCGAGGCGCTTCCAGAAGGGGGGCGTTCCCTCCGTTCCCTCCCACCTGCGTCTTGTGGGGGCGAGGCGAAGCCGTTCGACGGCCTCCAACACGCAAACCGTCGTTCGTAGACCGCTGAGGATGGCGTTCGTTGCTGTGGGTAGCGTGGTTGAGATGGTGGCGTGGTTGTAGGGTGCGGTGCGCGTTGTTAGAGTGGTGGCGTGGTTAGCGTTGTTGTTGTTGGTTGGCGTTGTTGACGTTGAAGTGTGGTTGGTTCGAAAATAAAGCAGAACAGAAAAACGCCTAACCAAAGGATCGCAGCCCGAATGAATCACATTAATTCCCTATAGACAATGGGTTGGGCTAACTACACATGTAACT
>CM068956.1:37718072-37737077 GCA_035128595.1 Eptatretus atami | reverse complement strand
AACGACTTGCTCTCTCAAAATCTCTGCTCTGGCATCCACACGATTAGCTTACTGAACTTCCTCTAACTCTCAGTCGCCTACTGTGGCAGCTCAACAGAATCCTTTCATCTCTGTCCTGTTAAGCCTGTATTCCCCAAGGTATGTTTGGGTCCAGTCCTAAGTTCTAATCTTCTAAATGAATTTTTCTGACTATCTGGAGAAATTCCGCTTTGGCCAATTTGATTATGACTTCAGCCTCTGCCATGACACCCTCATCCTTTAGATAGGAAGGCAAGCAGCCTCTTCCCTCTCTTCAGACGCACTACAAAGATCATAAGGTGGTCAACACTTGTAAATAATCTACATCCCTTACAAATGTCATCCTCTGCCTTGTCTCTCTCGAAAGCACTGTATGGTAAACCTCTCTATCTACTTTCTTAACAATCTCTTGAGAAAATTCAGTCATTCCAAACTCCTCGGGTCTCACTATGCAGCATGATCTACTCTTGGAAAACAACATTTCAAGAAGTTGTCTTTCAAAGCCAGTACACTTAATGGGACAATTCACTATTAATTTGTACAAAAAAGTCGCTTACCTGGCACAGCCTGAACCTATCCATCATAACACGGCGTTCACATACAAAATTTTCGGTTCTCTCTCTTAGTTTGTATGGTGCACTGCTTCTTTCATTCTGGGCAACACTGGCACTCTGCCTCACTTGTCAGCTTGATGCCGTGGAAACAAGGCCTTCAAGATTATTGAATCCCAAGATATGATATGTTCTCTTGAGATCTATGGACTAAATATCACTTTACCCATCGCAGATAGGTCAATGTCCTTTTTGTCTTCTACCACATTTTACTGAGAATCTTATGTTATCCTCTTTTCTGTTGTCTTATCTTTCTCTTTTGACATGCCCACCAACGCCCAACAGACACCCACAGGAAAAATATTAAAAATTTAAAATAGTTTCTGTAAGGCACACACGGTCCACCGTCAATCCCTTCTTGGTGAAATTCCGCAAAAATCCAAGACTACTCTTGCTTTTCTATTGTTTTTATCTTATTCACTCTCATTTTTTTTTGTTTTCTTTTCTGTATTATTATTATTCTCTTGCTGTGAGAGCCAAATATCTTTTAAATACCTACTTACAGAACAGCTGGATCATCTCCACAAAAAACATTTCATCATGATGGACATAACCCACCATCAAAACACCATGATCTTACTCTAAAAACCAACCAAAAAAAGAGATCAACACACACAAAAGAAACACACAACCACTCACACCAACAAACCAACAAAACCCAAAACCTCATACCAATATTTACAAGTTTTTTAATTAGAAAGCATAAATTAGCTATATAAGATCATGTATCAACATCTTAGAGCCACAAGCATAGACTAAAAAACCAAAAAACACTAAACCAAACTCCTTTCTACCCAGCAAAAAAAAAAAAAACCCATATATTTGATAACAGTTCAAAACCATATCTTATATTTTTTATGTGCCCTTGCAACTCTGCTGTTGGTGTCCCCCCCCCCCTCTCTGTCTGTCTCTCGTCTCCTCTCGTCTACTCTCCTCTCTCTTTCTCTCCGTCTCTCTCTCTCCTCTGTCTCTCTCTCTCCTCTCTTCTCTGTCTCCTGCACTGTTCTTTTGGCTTTGGTTGCGTCCTGATCATGCTCGTGTTCTATCTGCTTCATTAGCCTTGACTGTTCATAAAAAGACAACTTAATAATCCAATTTCTTTTATGTTTTCAGCAAAGAAGTAAGGTACCCTCCTTTCCTGCCGCTTTCTAGTTCTAACAAAGACTGCAGCCCGAACGACGGGCCTCTGACTAAGTTCTAAGAGAAAGAGACCTCATACCAGATCTACAGCACCTTTTATGATCTATGAAATCGCAAAAGCACCATCAAGGACCAGTGTGCCCGTGTGTGGATGCGTGTGCGTGTGTGTAGCGTGTAGAGACGATAAAAGTGTGCTTTTATATTTTTTTTGTTTTATGTACTTTTTGAACGTTATATGAATAATTACCAAAAAGGAAGACAAGGAATTGTTTTATCTGCCCTGCAGTCACCAACCAAACAAAAACATGAGGTTATCCGCACAATTGGACACTTCAGCTGGAAAACCACTGACACCGAGCAAGCAACATTGTGCCAACATCTTGTGCCTCATTCACACGCGACGTTTAGGAAACAATAATCAAAACTCACACACAAAAAAAGACACAACAATTAAATGCACATGGCCACTATCTGCTTCCCCGTTAAATCACAGAAACCTTCAGTGGGATGTAAGAGTGTGTTAAAAATCAGCCGACGATTTGTCAGATAAGACAAAATGATCAAGTCCCACCTGTTTACGATCTCATTCATAGATAATTATTCATCTACGAAATCAGCTAGACCCTCGAGATGGTAACCAAAAATTTTTTTTTTAAAAATTTAAAATTCTTTTAAGAACATTTTTTTTTTAAAGATATCACCATCATGTCCTGGCTTTGCCACTCATGACATTTTAACTTATCTACATTACAGACTTAGAGCCAACAAACTATCAAACATTATAAATTGTTTTTTTTAAGATACTAAGCCGAGTTAAAATTTTAAAATATCTTTAATATTAATGAGGAAGGTATGCCAAGCAAATAAAAAACTGTACCACTAAACAAACATAAACTGTTCATGAGATTCCCCGAGAAACAAAGTCGTGAAGAAATGTTGTGACGCCATCTTGTGTATTTGCTGACTTGGAATTGCCTTGAAAGGTATGCACACTAACAACATCTTTGTGAGAATTCTGTCATAGCACTTGGGTTTGAGAAATCTCGAACCATCTCTCATGTCATATAAAAACTACCATATTAATTAAGTGTTTAACAGGCAAAAGTGGTGTCTCAAATGTGTGGCTCCGTCCTCTCTTCGAGTAATGGACGTTAGTGGGAAGTCCATCCGCCGGGATTGAAATAAAAAAAAAAAAAAGTTGGTAGGATCACGTTAAACAAGAGAGATCTACAATGGATGATCCTTAGCGAAACAGAGATACGACACTTTCTATCGCCGGGATACATTTAACATGATCAAAAATTATACAAAATTCCATGCTATTTCTATACTTCAATTTTTTCGTAGTAAGACTAGCCTGTGTTGGAAGATGTCATAACTTAGTCTGGGGAACTTGTAACCACACATAGACCAAAGAAAACTCACTAAAGCAAGGCTAATTAAGTGCACATAATGGCCGAAGAGGTCAGGCAACCTTTTGTAGTAACAAAGTAAATTAATTGGTAATTATATCATTCAGTGCAAGGTAACAAATGTCAAGAAAATCAAGGTTTATTCATACGGAATTTTATGTCTCAAAAATCGTAGCCTACAGAGGGGGAATATATAAAGGTCTCACCACCCCCAAAAAATCTGGCCTTATCTTTGAGTTTTCTTTCAAACAATTGCACACATATACACATATATCCTTTATTTTAATTTTATACTATTTTTAGTTATTTTAATACTCTGTTAACAGAGAGCGTCGAGGATGACTAAAGGCCGAAACAGTTTTTTCTTTGCTGGTGCTCTATATGAGGACAACAGTCCCTGGACGGGTCAAGAGACAAAACTATTTTTTTTAACAAAAATAAAAGAGATTACTGAATGGCTCAATCATCCAGCAAAGCTGTGCTCATTTTTGCCGACCTCAGCAAAGATGACAGGTTGAGTCAACACAACCTGGTATTAATTCGAACAGCCAATATTTTTTTCTGAGCAGGATTTGAAATTCAGTGACCGAGGATCCCAAGCCCACCCACCCTCACCTATTAAGGCCACCACCAGGCTAATCACATAATACCATTCTTTTAATTTCTGAGCCACTCCTCTTCGATTTAGCAAGGAGGTATATTGGTGCAACGCGACCAGAGAACCGTATAATAAATTTTTAATTTTTTTTTCTCATTCAGGCCTACTCCCACCCTCCCAAATAAATTATATTTAATTTTTATTTAAAACTGACAAAATTTTGAAATTAACAAAAACATAAATTAAAAATATCTCCCTGTTCTGAAATTATAAGGGGTCAAGGTGAGCATATCACATTTTCCCCTAGCCATATGAGAAATGTGTTCGAAGAGATGTGATGAGGTTGGCACAATTTTAAGTCGTTTCAAACATCCCCGTTCTGAGAGGTGTTGAAAATGATTATTTGAGAATTATATAGAGGAGTTGTTTAATGAGGGACTTCAGAAGAGGTCAAAATGTCAATATCAGTATTGCAAATATTGAGGTGTATTTGAGCTATTTACACCAGTGCATGTCGGGTCAGATAGATGCTTACGAAAATAAAAAAAGCCAGCCGCCTTCAGACAGAGACTATTGAGTATAACATTGATTTTTTTGAGTATCTAAGCAGGGGTCAAGGAGGTGAGAAGACGGGGTGGGAGTGACATAATATCTACATTTTCATTAATTGCGAATGTCTACTTGTTTGATTTTTTTTTCCAATATATATTGTAGCATTTTTCATAAACGAACATCATTTGGAACCAGGAGAGATGCGAAGCACCTGGCCACTTGTTTGACTTGTTTTTCTTTCTGGAAATCGAACTGAACTTCTTTCAAATTTCAAACAATTTGATTAATCTTGATTCGAGTTGGGAAAGTTTGATGTTACATTGTTTTTTTTATCATGGATTCATTTTACACTTGCCTCTTGAAGCAGAAATGTCAATCAGTTGTGTGACGAATATTGGCACTAGCACTCCCAAACGAGTATAAAGAGAATAATTCGGACAAAAGTTCACTATTATCAAGTTATGTTTGTTAATTTATTTACTTGTTTTTATTAACTTACCACATTACGGCTCAAAAATGAAAGACCCTCAAACAAGAATTGGCCCGATAGCCTCCCTTCCATCAGGTTCCTTGTGTTTTTGTGTCATGTGTAAGCATAAATGGCTTCGGTAAATCAGGTGTACTCGGCCTGTGCTGGGTGAAACGGACGGTGCAGCTAGACAGCCAGCCTGGTTATGCAGTAACTTGTTCGAAAATAGGTGATACCGGTAGTAGAAATGGCAATGGTGTTAAAATGAAGTCGAGTATCTCTCCTATAATTACAAGAGACTGTGTAGTGATCTGATGATCATGTGTCGTGTATTGTGTGTGTGTGTGTGTGTGGGTTGGATGTGTCTGGTGTGTGGGTGGGATGTGTGTGTGTGGGTGGATGTTGTGTGTGTGGGTCGGCTCGCTGCTCGCTGTGTGTGTGTGTGTGTGTGTGTGTGTGTGTGTGTGTGTGTGTGTGAAGTAGTGTGTGTGTAGAGTTGAGTGAGATGTTATGTGTGAGGATGATCACCAAATTTTTATCATGATGATTTTTGGGCTGATGGAATCTTCGTCAAATTTCCAATAGAGGTTTCGTAAACAAGTAGAATGTGCTATTGTGTGATGTGTTGTTAGGAGCAAAAAAAAAGAAGAAAAAAATTAGAATAATTATAGAATATAATATTCTATATTACTTATTTTTTTTTATTTTGTTTTTTTATCCTCCTCTTCTGTTTGATGGCGGAAAAGGGGATATAGTTTGTCACCCAGGTGTAACGAGGATTTTTTTTTTTTAAACTGAGTACCGTAACGTCGTCTCGTACCGGGCGTCACATTATAGTGTGAGTGACGATAATCATAAAACATGTTCAGCCGAAAAAAATCGATATTAGAAATTTGGGTCACAATGTACACACACAAAAACAAATAGAAAGGAAAGAACACAAATATTAGAGATATATAAATGGAGGCATGGCACGGATACACAAGAATGGCGACTGAAGAGAAGAGATGTCACATTAATAAGAGCATGATGAGTAGCGATAACTAACATAAACCTGTTTATGCCATATCGATTTGAAAAATTTGGGTAAAACATGTACCATAGAAAAAGAGAAAACCTATATTAGATTATTATGGCGTGGACAGGATACCAAGATGGCAGACTAGAGTGCTTGTGCTCTATTTCTTCATATTTTATATAAATTATATTTTTTATTTGTTTTTTTTGTAATAAATGGAAAACCGCTTCTCTGATTTCACTTTATTTTTTGGTTTTACTACGTTCCAACAACAAACCCATGGGGACTTATTTCGAATTGATATTACCACAACAAATATGTGTTGTTCTCTTTTGTTTAAATTCGATCTCTTGCACCACTCATATCTTGGATTGTATG
This sequence comes from Eptatretus atami, assembly GCA_035128595.1. Taxonomy (NCBI): domain Eukaryota; kingdom Metazoa; phylum Chordata; class Myxini; order Myxiniformes; family Myxinidae; genus Eptatretus; species Eptatretus atami. Next base: position 37,730,881 of record CM068956.1, on the reverse strand, counting down.
ACCTTTTTTTCATCAATGGGCGGGGGATTCCCCATCTCTGTGGTATAATTTAATTTTATTATTTCCTATTGTGCCGGAGCCTTTTTCATTAATGACAGTTATATTCAAGTACACATATGTATAAAAAATAATAATAACAACAATTACCTCTAAAGCAATTTATAAAACTAAACTCTTCCAAAAAAGTAGAGATCCAAAGTTAGTGGTAAGATACTTATCTATCATTCTTATAATGGAAAATATTTCTGATGTGTGGTTCTAACTTAAATTTTCCAGAAACACATCAACAGGCAACAATACTCAACAGAGCATCAACGACAATGAATAAATCAACTTACAGCACTTAGTGTATTAACAAAGCTTATTTATTCATATTGCTCTGAGCCATAATCTACAGGGTAGTATTAACAAAGCTTTTAACATGCTAAGATATAGAAGACCAATAATATACAGGGTGTTTACAAAAGTCCGTTACCAAATTTTAAAAAATTTATTTTTATTTTAATTCTTTATTTTTTTAAAAAAAGCGCGTCCTTGCAAGAACCTGAATCAATTGAATATAATGAACACACAAGAGGTAAGAAAATGTAACTTATGACACACTAACTTTATAATTGAGGCATAAAAAATAATAACATATAAACAAGAATATAATAAGTCGTACGTGAAAATGTACGCAAGGGTTATATAATGGGGAGGGAGGGTGGGGTACGGGACTTTGTGAACACCCTGTTGGTAGCAGGTATATACATTTTCTTTATGTACGAAAAGAAGTTGATTTTATGATCTCTTGGTTTCGAGTCTTCCATGGTCATAAGATACAACTATGATATATGTGTTGCAATTCCACAGGTTTTTCCACAAATCTCACGGGATTTGCGAATTGGACAGGCAACTGGTGACGGGCCAATTTAAAATCATCTCTATAGTGCCAAGGCCTTTGGTAAGCAAGAAACGTGAAGAGGGAAAAAAAATTAAAATTTTTTTTTTTTTTTAATTTAAATAAATAAAAAATTTAAAAAAAAAAAAAAAAAAAACAGGACAAATTTTTTTTTTTTAAAAAAAAAAATTTTTTTTTTTTTTAATTTTTTAATTTTAAATTAAAAAAAAAATTAATTTTTATTTTTAAAAAAAAAAAAAAAATTTTTTTATTAAAAAAAATTTTTTATTAATTAATTTTTAAAAAAAAAAAAATTTTTAAATTTTTTTTTTTTTTTTTTTTTTTTTTTTTTTTTAAAAAAAAAAAACAAAATTAATTTTAATTTAAAAAAAAAATATTTTTAAAAAATAATTTTTATTTTAAAAAAAAAACAATTTTTTTTAAAAAAAATTTTTTTTTTTTTTAAAATTTTTTTAAAAAAAAAATTTTATTTTAAAAAATTTTTTTTATTTTTTTTTTTTTTTTTTATAAAAAAAATATTTTTTTCTTTAAAAAAAAATTTTTTTTATTTTTTTTAAAAAAAATTTATTTTAAAAATTTTTTTTTAAAAATAAAAATTTTTTTAAATTTTTTTTTTTATTGAAATATATTTTTTTTTTTTTTTTTTTTAAAAATAATTTTTAAAAATTTTTTAAAACAAATTAATTTTAAATTTTTTAAAATAAAAAAAAATTAAAGATTTTTTTTTAAATTTTTATTTAAAACAGAAAAAAATTTTTTTTTAAAAAAAAAAATAAAAATTTTTAAAAAAATAAAATTTAAAAAATAAAATTTTTATAAATTTTAAAAAATTTTTTTTAAGAAATTTTTTTAAAAAAGAAAAAAAAAAAAAAATAAAAAAATTTTAATAAAATTTTTTTTAAAAAAAAAAAATTTTTTTTAAAAAATTTTATTTTTTTAAATTAAATAAAAAACAAAAAAAAAAAAACAAAAAGATAAAATTAAAAAAATTAACCAACAAAAAAAAAAAAAAATTTTTTTTTTAAAAATTATAAAAAAATTTTAAAATTTTAAAAAAAAAAATTTTTTAAAAAAAAAAAAAATTTTTTTTTTATTTTATTTTATTGTTAAAATTTTTTAAAAAATTAAAAAAAAAATTTTTTTTTTTTAAATTTTAATAAAAAAAAAAAAATTAACAAAAAAAGAAAAAATTTGTTTATTTTAAATTAAAAAAAAATTTTTTTTTTTTTTAAAAAAAAAACAAAAATTTTTTTTTTATTTAACAAAAAAAAAAAAGAAAAATAAAAAAAAAACAAAAATTAAAGAAATTAAAAAAAAATTCAAAAAAACATGAAAAAAAAAATGAAATTTTTTTTTTTTAAAAAAAAAGAATAAAAAATAAAAAAAAAAAAAAGAATTATTAAATATTTTTTTAAAATAAATAAAAAAAAAAAATTTTTTTAAAAAAAAAAAAATTTTTTTAAAAAAAAAAAAAAGAAAAAAATTTTAAAAATTTTTTTTTTTTTCAAATTTTCAAAAAAAAATATTTAAAATTTAAAAAAGCAAAAAAAAAAATAAAAAATTATAACAAAGAAAAAACAAAAAAAAAAACAAAATTTTTTTTAAAAAGAAAAAAAATAAAAAAAAAAATTTAAAAACCAAAAAAATATTTTTTAAAAGAAAAAAAACAATTTTAAATAATAACTAATAAAAATATTAATTTTTTAAAAAAAAAAAATTTTTTTTTTTTTTCAAAAAAAAAAAAAAAAAAAATTTTATTCAAAATTTTTAATTTTTTTTTAGAAAAAAAATATTTTTAATTTAAAAGATTTTTTTTTAAAAAAAATTTTAAAAAAAAAAAAAAAAAAATATAAACATAATAAAAAAAATTTTAAGAAAAATTTTAATTTTTTTATTTTTAAAAAAAAAAAAAAAAAAAACAATTAAAATTTAAAAATTTTTTTAAAAAGAATTAGAAAAATTAAAAAAATAAAATTAATAACAAAAAAAAATTAAAATTTTTATTTTTTTAAAAAAAAAAAAAAAAAAAGAAAGTAAAATTTTTTTTTTTAAAAAAAATTTTTAAATTTTGAACTAAATTATAATTTTTTAAGAAAAATTAAAAAAAAATTTAAAAAAAAAATGAAAAAAAAAAAAATTTTTAAAAAATTTTATTTTTTTTTTTTTTTTTTAAAAAAATTTTTTAAAACAAAAAAAAAAAAATTAAAATAAAAATAAAAAAAATTTTTTTTTTAAATTAAAATAAAATTAAAGAAAATAAAAAAAAAAAAAATTTTTTAAAATTTTTTTAATAGAAAAAAAAAAAAAAAAGAAAAAAATAAAAATAAATTTTTTTTTTTATATTTTTAAAAAAAAAAAAAAAAAAATAAAAACAAGAAAATTTTTTTTTTTTTTTTTTTTTAAAAAAAATAAAAAATTAAAAAAAAAAAAATTAAATTAAAAATAAAAAAAATATTTTTTTTTTTTTAAAAAAGAAAAAAAATAAATTAACAAAATTAAAAAAAAATTTTAAAAAATTAATTTAAGAAATAATTTTAAAATTTTTTTAAAAAAGAAATTTTTTTTAAAATTTTTAAAAAATTTAAAAATAAGAAAAAAAAAAAAAAAAAAAAAAAAAAAAAAAAAAAACAAAATTTTTAAAAAAAATTAAAACAAAAAAAAATTAAAATTTAAATAAAATAAAATTTTTTTTTTTTTTTAAAATAAAACAATTTTAAAAAAACTATAAATTAAAAAAGAATTTTAAAATTTAATTAAAAAAAAAAGAAATTTATAAAAATTTTTTTAAAATTTTTTTTAATTTTTTTTATTTTAAATTTTTTTATTTATTAAAAATTTTTTTACATAAAACAAAATTTTTTTTTTAATAAAAAAATTTTATTTTTTTTTTTTTTAATTTTTTTTTAAATTTTTTTTTTTTTTTTTTTTACAAACAGAAAAAAAAAAAATTTTTTATTTTTAAAATTTTTTTTTTAAAAAGAAAAAAAAAAAAAATAAAAAAAACATAATTTTTTTTAAATTTTTTTTTGTAAAAAAAAAATTTTTTTTTTATTTTTTAAAGAAGAATAAAAAAAAAAGAAATTTTTTTTTTTTTTAAAAAAAAATTTTATATTTTCAATAAAAAATTTAAAAAAGAAAAAATTTTTAATTAATTTTTTTTTTTTAAATTTAAAAAAATTTTAAAAATTTAAAAAAAATTAATAAAAAAAAAAAATTTAAAAATTTCTAAAAAAAAAAAAATTTTTAAAAAATTTTTTTTTATTTTTTTTTTTTATCAAATAAAAAAAAAATTTTAAAGAAATTTTTAAAAAAAAAGAAAAAAAAAAAAAAAAAGAATAAAAACAAAAAAAATTTTTTTATTCAATTTAAAAATTTAAATTTTTTTTAAAAAAATTTTAAAAAAAAAATTAAAAAAAAAAAAAATTTTAAACAAAATTTTTTAAATTTTTATTTAAAAAAAATTAAAAAAAAGAAACAAAAAAAAAATTATTTTATTAAAAAGATTTTATAAAATATAGAAATAAAAAGATTTTTTTTTTTTAATAAAAGAAAAACAAAAATTTTTTACCAAATTTTAAAAATTTTAAATTTTTTTTTTAAAAATAAAATTTTTAATAAAAGAAAAAAAATTTTTAAAAAACGAAAAAAAAAAAATTTTTTTTTTAATTTTTTTTTAAAAATTTTTTTTTGAAAAAAAGAAAAAAAAAAAAAAAAAAAAAAAAAAAAATTTTTTAAAAAAATTTAAAAAAGAAAAATAAAATAAAAAAAAGTAAATAAGCAAAAAAATTAACATTTAAATATTTTTTTTTTTTAATATTAAAAAAGAAAAAAATTTTAAAAAATTAAAATTTTTCATAAAAAGAAATTTTTTTAAAAAAAAAAAAAAAAAATAATAGAAAACGAAAATTAAAAAAAAAAAATTTAAATTTTTTAATTTTTTTTTTACAAATAAAATTATTTTTAACAAAAAACAAAAAAAAAAAAAAAAAAATTTATTTTTTTAAAAAAAAACAATTAAAAAAAAGAAAAAAAATAAAAAAAAAATTTATAAAAAAAAAAAAAAATAAAAATTTTAAAAAAAAAAATTTATAAAAAAAAAAAAAAAATAAAAAAAAAACAAAAAAAATTTTTTAAAAAAGAAAATAAAAAAAAAATTTTTAAAAAAAATAAATTTTTTTTTTTAAATAATGAAAAATTTTTATTTAAAAAAAAAAAAATGTTTTTTTATTTTTTAAAAGAAAAATAAAAAATTTTAAATTTTGAAAAATTTTTAGAAAATAAAAAAATTTTTAAAAAAAAAAATAAAGAAAAACAAAATTTTTTTTTAATTTTTTTTTAAAAAAAAAAAAAAAATTTTTTTTTTTATAAAAAAAAAAAAAATTTAAAAAGAAAAAAAAAAAAAAAATTTAAAAAAAAAAAAGAAAATTTTTTTTTTTAAAAAATTTTTTTTTTTTATTTTTTTTTTTAAAATTTATTTTTTATTTTTTTTTTTTTAATTTTTTTAGATAAAGAAAAAAAATAAATTTAAAAATTTTAATAAAACGAAATATTTAATTTTTTTTTAAAATTTTTTTTTTTATAAAAAAAAAAATTAAAGAAAAAAAATTTTAAATTAAAGAAAATAAAAAGAAAAAAAAAAAACCATTTTTTTTTAAATTTTTTTTTTTTTAAAAAAAAAAAAACCAGAATTTAAATTTTTAAAAAAAGCAAAAATAAAAAAATTTTTTTTTATTTTAAAATTTTTTAAACAAAAAAATAAAAAAAAAAAAAAACAAAAAAAAAAAAAATTATTTAATTTTTTTTTTTAAAAAAAAAAAAAAACAAAAAAAAAAAATTAAAAAAAAAATAAAAAAAAAAGTTTTTAAAATAAAAAATTTTTTTTTTAAAAAAAAAAAAAAAAAAAAAAAAAAAAATTTTTTTTTAATTTTTATTTAAAAAAAATTTTTTTTAATAAAATGAATTTAAAAAAAAAAATTTTTTTTAATTTTTTTTTTAAAAGAATAAAAAAAATTTTTTTTTTTTTTTAAAAAAAAAAAAAAAAATTTTTTTAAGAAACAAAAGATTTTTTTTATAAAGAAAAAAAAAAAAAAAAAAAAAAAAAAAAAAAAAAAAATTTTTTAAAAAATAAATTTAAATTTTTTTATTAAATTAAAAAAAAAAAAAAAAGAATTTTTTTATAAAAAAAAAAAAAAAAATAATTTTTTAAATTTAAAAATTTTTAAAAATTTTAAAAAAATAAAATTAAAAAATTAAATTTTTTTAATAATTTTTTTTTTTTGTGTAAAAATTTTTTTAATTTTAAATAATTACGAAAAATAAAAAAATTTAAAGAAAAAAACAAAAAAAAAAAAAAATTTTTTTTATTATTTTTTTTTAATTTTTTATTAAAAAAATTTTTTTATAAATTGTAAAAAAAAGTAATATGGATGTTGGATTTTTTCAGGTTGGTCGTCTGTGGCTTTGTGGTTAGTCCTGTGGTAGTGTGGTGTGGCTTTATATTACTGTGGCTCTTCGGCGGTTGGTTTTGCGCGTTGGTTATTGGTGGCGGTTGCGTGTTGCCGCCCAGATTACTTGACAAAAAAAAAAAAAAAAAATAAAAAAAAAAATTTTTTTTTTAAATTTTTTTAAATTTTTAAAAAAACAAAATTTTTTTAAAAAAAAAAATTTAAATTTTAAAATTTTATAAAATTTTTAAAAAATTTTTTTAAAAAATTTTTAAAATTTTTAAAATTTTTTTTAATTAAATTTTTTTATTTTTTTAAAAAAATTTAATTTATTTTTTAAAAAGAATGATACAAAAAAAAAAAGAAAAAAAAAAAAAAAAAAAAAAAAAGAAAATAAGAAAAAAAAAATTTTTTTTTTTTTTTTTTAACGAAAGCAAGCTCGTTTCGGTGAACAGGATTCCGGTAAGGGGTGAAGACCCCTTGTGGGCAAGGATGGAACTAGTTAGGGGGAAGGTTAGTTAGTTAGAACGATTCATGGGGCAGGGTTAAGTCCTCATGGAGTCCGTGGAATGGATTAGGTAGAGGATTAGATGAGATTAGGATGGGAAATGATTTAGCGTTTTGGATATTTGGAGACAGAGACAAGAGACGAGACAGACTGTTGGATTTAGAGGGGACGAGCTTAGCTACGTGTGTTAAAAGGAAGTGCTATTAGTTAAGGACGACGTGGGCAGAGTTAGATAGGGGATTGCAGTTAGAAGGATGGAGGATTCACCGATGTGTGTGTTGAAAAGCTGTGAGTAGTAAGGTGAGTGAGTGAGGCAAGCGGGTCGTGGTGTATGGAGCGATTTGTGGAATGCTGGTGCGATGAGTTGATTGGGGGGAGGAGTACTCCGCCCAAGGGACCCCGGGTCAGTGTAGAGTGAGTTAGCTGGGTTAGTTAATTGCAAAGTGGAGGTCGTTTGTTGTTGGTGGGAGTGTAGGCTCGAAACGCTGTTTTGAGGGGTGCAGGAGCCCTGTGGACGGGCTGGGAGCGTGGTGCGAAGTGGAGTATCGCTGAGTGGGTACCCCGGGCCACGGGCTAAGTCGGCGTGGTAGGCCAAGGGCCCATGGGGGCCGGGTTAGCGTAGTGGGCCACGGGTGCGCCCGCTTGGTGGGGGGGCCCGGAGCGCCGTTGGCCGCGTGGGCAGTGTCGTGGGACGGGTGACCCTCGGAAAGGGCCCGGGGCGCCAGCCTGCCACGTGTGCGCTTTCAGGGGAGTTGCCATGGGGGCACTCCCCGGTGTTTAGGGAGCTGGTAGGGCTCGGAGGCAGTGTAGTGCCCGGGGGTGCCATCGTAGGGATTCGGCAGAGGTCGTGCCTGCCCAACAGGGACCAACGCGTCCAGCCACGAAACCGTGCAAGGGCACGAGGGAAAATTCGAGGGCGAGGCCCGAATATGTAAAGGACACAACACAGGCGACGGGAATCTGGGTTTTTAGAACCAATAGATTAAGCGAGAGTGGCTTGTTGAAAGCCCCGGGGTAGTTTAAAGGTTAATGGATAGGGTAGATTAGGAAAGTGTACCCCTCCGCACCATCCTCCTTCGCTCTCGGTTGTGGGCCGCTGACCCACTTTGGGTTAGATCGCTGAGATGCTGGGGAGGCCATCTTGAGGCTTGGTTGGGCCTCAGCACAAGGACGCTAGCTCTCCTCATTCCCTACCGGGAAGGGAACGTAGGGGTTGGGAGTAGGCTAGGGGACGATAGGTTAGCCGAACAAGGACGATAAAGGGTTTAGGGGAGCGATTTATAGTGGGAAAGTGAAAATTAAAACAACAAAAAAATAAGTTGGGGGCTAAATTGGGTTTTACAAATTAAGGGGGTGGGTATGAACAGTGACAGGCAAAGGCGATAGGTGGGAGGAAGACAGGTAGAGTAGGTCCGAGCCCGCTTCCGAGTGGCCAGCACCACCGCACTCCCTCACCAACCTGCACTGCACGGCAAGAGGGCCGCCTCAACATTCATCGGCAGCTTTTGTTTTGCGCAAGGCCTGTGCCGGTCGGATCGTCCGACGGTTTTTTGTTTTCTGCTGTGGTTTTACTTCAAGGCCTGGGCCGGCCAGTTCATGTGCGGCTGTGTTTGCCTGCAACGGCCTATGTTCTGCGGGCTGTGTTTGCTGCCTGTTCACCTTTTGCCATGCCATGCCTACTGCCCACATCGTCATTTGCCCGCGTTCTGTTCAATTTTGATTTGCCCCCCTGTCATTTCCATGCGTGCCAGGATTCGCAGCAACAGGTTTGCAAGCTGCAGGAACTGTCCTGTTGGCAGCTGCAACACGGGCCTGCAGTGGCGGCCCGTGCACGGTTTTCTTTGACTCTACCTTTTTTCCTGCAGAGTCATTGATCCTGGACATCGGTTTAGTGTAAATTATAAGGTTAAGATGTATTGTACTGTAAAATATGAGTGCGCCCGCCATGTCTGTCTTAGCGCCGGCAATTTTATTTAAGTCGTCTGTGTGATGAGTTGTTTAGTCAGTTACTCAGCCTCAGGTTATTTATTTTGGGACACGAATACCATGAATGTCGCACTCAGGGATCGTAGGTAAAAAACGTATACGGGGAGAAACTACACATGATGGCACACGATAATTTGACGACTCGGGACGAGTCTGTAAAAAGGGGAGGGGGTAGTGTTACGGCTGGGAAATTCGCATTGCACCTCCAGGTCCCGTAGGTGAGAAATAGTTCTTAAGTACATGTGTAGTTAGCCAACCATTGTCTATAGGGAATTAATGTGATTCATTCGGCTGCGATCCTTTGAGTTAGGCGTTTTTCTGTTCTGCTTTATTTTCGAACCAACACACTTCAACGTCAACAACGCAACCAACACACAAGCTAACCACGCCACACTCTACAACGCCGGCACACGCCACTCACAACCACGCACATCTACCACAGGCTACCGCCACAGAACGAACGCATCCTCAGCGGTCTAATCGACAGCGGTTTGCGTGTTGGAGGCCGTCGAACGGCTTCGCCTCGCCCCCCACAAGACGCAGTGGGAGGGAACGAGAGGAAACGCCCCCTTCTGGAAGCGCCTCGAAGGAAGGTGGAGCCGAGAACGGGCGTGGCGCCGGGCGTATAAGACGCGGAGGGGCTGAGGCTGCTTTCTCTCCTCGTTCGTCGTCGATGCTTTGCTTCTCTCCGGGGTTCGTTGATTTCTTCTGGTCGGCGCTCGCTCGTCTGCTGCTCCGGGTTCGGCGTGAGCTCTCCCTGTCGGTACGGTGCTCGGTCCAAGCGTCGAGAAGGCCGGTAGGCGCGAGGCGCGCCGGAGAGGCCTCGCGACCATGCTCGGCGGGAGTCACGGAGGAGAACGGTCCCGAGGACTCAACACCGCAGGGAAGTCGACTTCATTTTCTTTGGGGTTTTGTGTGAACGTGTTGTGTGTCGGCGCAAGTTCCGTGAAGTAGTATTGTTTTTAGTGGTCCGTGTGTCGCGTTATTCGGTAGTAGTCTGCGTCTTTTGTTTTCTATTTGATATATGTGCTTTTCTTAATTATTATTGTTGCTATAAAATATGTGCTATACGTGTGCTTTGTGGTCCGTCTGTGTAAATAAATGCGTCCTTGTTGAATTCTTCCCCGTGTCGCTGCGTCTTCCTTCGTTGGGTCTCCATCTTGTTTCATGTAAAGGGTTCGTCGTGGGCTAATCCCCGATAATTAATCTGAACGTCAAGGCCGACGATAACACCGCTCGGTTATCCCGTTAGCCGGAACGAGCCGCTTAAGCGGATCGTGTCGCGAAGTCGGCCTGTGGCGAGGTACAATCCTCGGTAGGTTTACCCGCGCGGGTATAGGTATATCGACTTTCGCGATTCACCCTATTCGGCGGGTAGAATCGGACATGGGTTTGTGGTGAGTCGAAAGGTCCACCCGTGACTGGATCCGCGGGTTAGCCGGGAGGGTCACGACTGAATTGTCCGTCCGGTGGGCGAGGCGGTCGCGATTCGAGTCACGTGGCCGATCGCACGCCGACGGGCGCGAATTCGCAACAATACCAATACCATCGCATCAAGCAACGAGAGAAGCATTGGAACAACTGCAGCCAGTGCTGCGGCTCGTAGTTTCAATCCTGATCTGCTGAATGGACTCTTTCCGCAGAACTCGTGGATATTTTCATCCAGAAATCCCTCCTGCCAAGATAGGAACGCAGATTTTTCGTATACGGCCCGAGTGTATCCAGATAAAACACGGTATTTTCGGCGCGAACACTTTCAGCGGAAACTCACAAACGGAGAAACGGTGAACAGGGGACTGGATGCTGTTTTCTCGATCAAACGGTAAATTTTACTGCTACGTGTGCAAACTCCTATGTCCGCGACGGCGATGATCACAAAAGCCAGTAATGATTGGAAGAATGCCTCTGCACGTCTAGCATCGCACGAGCGTGGTACTGCCCATATTCTCGCAATCAAAAGTAGTCGCTCGAAATGAAGGTGACAGACAGGATTCACAACATCATTTGAACAGTGGTACCTCCAGAGGAAGCTTACTGGACTAATGTCCTGAAGCGAATTGTCGCTGTAATATCGTTCCTCGCCGAAAGAGGGCTTCGTTCCGGGGCACGACTGAGCAGCTGGTGTGTGCTAACAATGGAAATACTTGGTTGTCTTGACTAGTCTCAAATTTGATCCATTACTCACCCAGCATCTTGAAGTGCATGGGAACAAGGGAAAGGGAAGTGTATCGTACCTGTCATCAACAATATGCAACGAGTTTATCCTACTACTGGCCGAAAAAGTGAAATCTACCATCGTGCAAGAAATAAAGGATGCAAAATATTATGGTGTTTCCGTCGATTCGACGCAGACGTTTCGCATATCGATCAGTTGACGGTAATATTTTGATATGTGATACAAGATGGTAGCGCCGTCGAAAGGTTTCTTCAGTACGTCGTCATTGAGGCATCACGATGGTGATATCTGTTTGGAAAATTGCAAGAGGTACTGAAGCAATGGGATTGATCTCATGGATTGTCGAGGGCAGTCATACGACAATGCAAGCAACATGTCCGGTGTCTATTCAGGCGTACAAGCAAGAGTCTGTAAAATTAATCCATTGGCTCAGTGGTACCATGTGCTGCGTACAGTTTCAATCTGGTAGGAGTCCGCTGCCGCAGAGAGTTGCTTGAAAGCCGTCAATACTTCGGACTTATTCAAGCCGTGTATAACTTTATGTCAGCATCTCCCCAAAGATGGGCCATTTTAAAGAAGTCACTCGACAAACGTGCCATCAAACTCAAATGTTTGTCTGATACGAGGTGGTCAGCCGCGCGGACGGACGCTTGTAAAGCGTTTTCTGCAAACTACAAGACATAAAGAAGGCGCTAATGAAGATAGCGAGCGCCCTAAAGATGCGCCGTCAGTGAGACTGGAAGCCAAAGCATTGGCTGAGAAGATGGAACTGACCGAAACAGCATCATGTGCGCTGTCTGGTCTGATCTACTTGGGCAACAATTGATCGAGTAACAGATGTCTCCAACAACCTGGAATAGATGTCGGAGCGGTTAAGCAGCATTATGAGCCCCTCTATGAATACATAGAGTCGCTTCGAAACGATGAAAGATTCGATGCATTTGAGGACCGGCACCAAAAAGATGGTTGAGTCATCATTTACGGTGATGATAATCATCGGGTCAAGAGGCGAAAGAAGGCCTTCGATGAAAATTACGAAAGAAGAAGAACCCCAAAATCTGGCAGGAGAAGTTCAGAGTTGAGACGTACTTCTCATACTCGATCGCCTTCTGACAGAAATCCATAGGACAAGAGAGAGCGATCATAAAATCACGGATCTGTTTGGATTCACCCCACGGCCAACAGCCTCGACCATGATACACTCTCTCTGCAGAGCGGAGAAACTGGTTTCAGCGTACCCTGCTGACATTGAAATGGACATAGTTCAGGAAATAGAACTTTGCTCGAAATACTCCAAGTTCATCGATGCATCAGACATGCTCAAGTACATTATTCACAACAATTTGACAGCAGACATTCCCAATATTTTGTTGGCCCTCCGAATATATTGTTCGATGTTTGCTCCGTGCTGCGAGGGTGAACGCTCCTTCAGCACACTAAAGCGCGTGAAAAATTGTCTCTCGGTCGACCGTGGGGCTGGGTGGCGGGTGCGCGTGTCCACGCTCGCTCTGCTTTGTGTTGAATCTGAGCTGATGAAGCAAATCGATTTCTCCGAAATGATCGCGTCGTTTGCCAACCAAAAGGCACGAAAGAAGGTGTTTCAGCAGGGTAGAAATTGAATATACATACATTCCACCGAATTTGTTTTCTGTATCGTTCGTTTCTCAATTCCGAATCCAAATTGGATTTCACAGGCACTTGTATATTTGAAAGTCGGACAAATCGGCATTTACCGCAGTCTGTTCCAATTAGATTTCATGTTCAAAATCGTCGTTTTGGTCACTCTTGAATTTG
>CM068956.1:37658959-37683610 GCA_035128595.1 Eptatretus atami | reverse complement strand
ATTTACTCAAATGTAACATCCAAAAACAGACCTGCTAATTGATTGCCTTCTTCAATTAATTGCTCAATGGTTCATACCCATCATGAATAATTTGTTTGAAATTTACAAAGTAAAAATGAATGCAATATTTGCCTTCTTTACTCATGACAAATCACAGGGTTTCCTTCACATTTGGAAACACCATCAGAATACCCGAGTTATTTTTTAGCACTGTTGCTGCAGGTCATGAATGCCCTGGTCAAATATCAGTAGTTAGTTTTATAATGTAGTAAAGGTTTGTGGAAGAGCTAACAAGATAAAATAAATATGTAAAAACATGTAAAAACAAGTACAGAATGAACACAGTGAAAAGGAAACCACACAGTTCAAGTATATACTTCACTTTAAATAAAACGATGATTTTAAAGAACGTTAAAAAAAATAATTATATATATATATATATATATATATATATATATATATATATATATATATATATATATGGATAAAACTTCAGGAAGTTTAGAGCCATTGAAGCAACTTGCACAAACCTTATATACCAGCCTATTTAACATTCCAAGTAAGTACTGCAAAACTGAAGGGTTTTGAAAGTGCAAAGAAGGCAATTTGGTTCTAGTGTTCAAGTATACATTCAACACGAATAAAGTAAAGATGGAAAAGTCGAATAAATAATTCCAGAATTTACCGCCGTTGACGCAGTGTCAATTACACTACCATATCGAACACGTTACATTAGTTATTTGTCGTACCTGGCATGTGTCCTTTAAGACGTCCTTAAAATAGTATGTTTCCTGGTTGGAAAGATTCTCAATTTGTTTGACTGGCAGGTAGGCAAACAGCCTAAAATATTCTCTCTCACACTCTCTACAATGTATGATCGGACGAATTCAGAGACAAAGTACTGTAAAATAGCAGGTTTGTTTCCCGATTCATGTTCTGATTCGTATTCAAAATATAACATTCAATTTAAATAAGTTGTTTCCTCCATCATAAACTGATGTTTACAGACAGATGGACGGACATTAACCAATTCTTTACTCCGCTTTTGCTTCGCCATCCACAGGTAATTACAATAAAATCTGAATTATGATCAGGCTTGCCAGTGGAATTGACAGATTGGAAACAAAGTAATTTTATTCACATGCAAATGCAACACAAAAGTAGAAGGGCACCGGTAGAGCGCATACCTCCAAAATTGAATCAATTCTTCCTTGTAACACACCCAACGTGTCGACCAAGTTTCGTCCGAATCGTCCACAACTTTTGAGATATTGTGCTATGTATCATTTTTGGCCCTGTGTTTCAATGGTGAAGAATCACTGAAAAAATTGTAGTCGTCGGATCCGGATCGTCACTAAAATCGAAACAGTTCATCCTTGTCACACATCGAACCTGCCCACCAAATTTCATCCGATCACCCAAACTTTTTGAGATATTCTGCACACAGACAGATAAATAAACAAAGATAAAGAGAGGGGCGAAACATAACCTTCACCTTCGGTGGCAGACGTATTAAAAAGCAGTTTAAAAATATTTCCAAACAGGATTTGTAAATCAAAATGAAGGCATATGATTAAATTGGAAGGTGATTGGAGAATGAGGCTTATTAGCAACTTAGGACTGAAAACAGCGATACCGAGTCACAAAACACAATAGCTTCAGTCTTCGGAAGCAACTGGATAAGGGATTTCCACACAGCAGGGATCCCACGATGTAATATGGAATTGCAACAATGATGAATGGCACCACCATTGGGATGACAAAAATATATATATTATATATATATATATATTATTGTTACGGGCTTGGAAATTCGCAAAACATCTAAAGGTCCCATAGGTGAGGTTATTTCTTGAAGTACATGTGTAGTTAGCTCCAAAACCCGTTGTATAGAGGGAATTTAAGTGATCATTCGGCTGCCGATACTTTGAGTTAGGCGTTTTCCTGTTCTGCTTTATTTTCGAAACCAACCACTACTTCAACGTCAACAACGCCAACCAAACAACAACAACGCTAACCACGCCACCACCTAACAACGCCAGCCCGCCACCCTCACAACAACGCCACATCTCAACCACGCTACCTACACCAACGAACGCCAATCTCAGCGGTCTACGTCGACGGTTGCGCGTTGAGAGCCGTTCGACGGCTTCGCCTCGCCCCCCACAAGAACAGGTGGAGGGAAGAGAGGAACGCCCCCCTTCTCGAAGCGCCTCGAAGGAAGGTGGAGCGAGAACGGGCTGCGCGGGCGTATAAAAGGGACGGCAGTGTAGGAGGATCTCCTCTCTTCTTCGTTCGATGCTTCTGCTTGGAGGTTCTTTGGTTCTCTCTTGAAGGCGTCGAGAGGCCGGTACGGGCAGGCGCGAGGCGCGGCGGAAGAGAGCTCGCGGACCACGCGGAGTGACGGTCGCCAAGGACTTAAACCCCACAGGGAAGTCGACTTCCAATTTCTTTTGGGTTCTGTGTGAACGGTGTGTGGCGCCGTGTCTCGTTGAAGTAGAATGTGTAATGGTCCGTGTGTCGCGTTAGTCGGTTGTAGCTCTGCGTCTTTTTTTCTATTGATATATGTGCATTTCTGACTGTTTGCTATAACGTGTGCTTTGGTGTCCGTCTGTGTAAATAAATGCGTCCTGTTTGAATCTTCCCCGTGTCGCTG
Source organism: Eptatretus atami (assembly GCA_035128595.1). Taxonomy (NCBI): domain Eukaryota; kingdom Metazoa; phylum Chordata; class Myxini; order Myxiniformes; family Myxinidae; genus Eptatretus; species Eptatretus atami. The sequence continues at coordinate 37,680,954 of CM068956.1, read as the reverse complement.
CGTCCTTCCTTCGTTGGGTCTCCATCTGTTTCACGTAAAAGGGTTCGTCGTGGGCCGGGGGCCGCCCGATGATTATCTGAACCGTCAAGGCCGACGATAACACCGCTCGGTTATCCCGTTAGCCCGGAACGAGCCGCTTAAGCGGATCGCGTTCCGAAGTCGGCCTGTGGCGAAGTACAACCCCTCGGTAGGTTACCCGTGCGGGTACTTAGTATATCGACTTTCGGCGATTCACCTATTCCGCCGGGTAGAAATGCGGACTGGGTTGTGGTGAGGCCGAAAGGTCCACCCGTGACTGGATCCCGGCGTTAGCCGGGAGGGTCACGACTGAATTGTGCGTCCGGTGGGCGAGGCGGTCGCGATTCGAGTCACGTGCCGATCGCACGCCGACGGGCGCGTGAATTCGCAACACTGGTGTCAGAGAGCGGGAAAACGGACTCTCTTGTCTCCAAGCTAAATTCATAGGAATCGGTCCAGGGGTGAGAGGGAGCGACCCCGATTCCCTCTAAATTACGAGCGAGCTAAATTAACCCCTTACGTGGAATAGATGGCGTCTCAAGGCGAGCGGGTGCGGGGTAGAAATGTATATGTGTAGTAATGTAGGATCCATGGCCCGGGATGGTACTACTTGTTGTAATGTTGAATCACGAGGGAGCTCACCCTCATACTCTGAGCACGGCTTTGCCGGCAAAACTGGGCCGCATAAATGGCGGCGCGATCGCCCTCAGCGCAGCACGGAGCGAGCGGCTAATTATGGCTCTTGCGAATGGCGCAAACACGAAGCGAGCGCTCCCAGCAGCCATCGCTTCAAGCCACGTGGTTATGGCAGGTGAGCAGGCGGACATTAGCGGCTTCAAAAAACAGTTGGAAGAGAAAAAATGTGAACATGATGGGGAGTTGGAACAATTGAAGGAAGAGATAAGAACAGGCAATCAGGAAAGGGAAAGCCTAGAATGGAAGATAAAAGAGGAGAGAGACAGCTGGAGGAAAGGACGGAAGAATTGCTGGAAAAGTCTGAACAGTTCAAAGAACTGCAGGGAGAATTGAGGGAGGAAGGAGAAAGGAAACAAAGCTAGAAAAGGAAAAACGCAAACAAGGTGAGGAATTGGAACTACTGAAGCAAGAGGTAAGGGAAAGTCACTTTTGAAATAGAAATCCTGGAAGGGAGATAAGAATGAAAGGAATGGCAGAAAAAACTAAAGAAATACAGCAAAAAAGGGACGAATTGAGGAGGAAGCAGTGAAGAAGAGATGAAATGATGTGAAGAAGCATGCAAAATGAGGGAGGAATTGAAACAAAAACTTCTGAGTTACAAAACGAGCTGAGGATGGTGAGAGAAGAAGAACGACAGCAGAGAATGAAACGTTAAGGAACCACACGGTAAGATCGAACAGCTGGAAGCAAAGGCCAGATTAAAGAATGAGATGCAAGAAGAGTAATGATGGAAGAACGAATGAGACAGAAGAAGGAAATCGATCAATGGAAGAAACCACGAGATTGCAGAATGAGGAACAAGAAAGACAGTGGAATAGGAAATACAAGAACAAGGATGAGACAGGAGAAAGAAATCAGTCAGTTGAAAGAAATAAACAAGATTAAAGAATGAGGAACAAGAGAGACAGTGGAATAAAAAACTGAAGAGTATGAATTTGAAATTGAACGACAAAAGGAAAAAATAAATTGGAATACGAGAAGTTGAAGGAGCCAACGAATGAAGCAGGAAGGAGAAATGAGGAGATTGAAGGACACAACGAGATTGGAGAGGGAAGAACGAGAGAACAATGGGATAGAAACAAAAGAACATGAAGCTGAGGTTGAACCAATTGAAAGAAAAGCGAGGCTGGAGTGTGAGGAGATAGAACAAAGTACAGCGAATGAAACACAGGAAGGAAATGAGCCAATTGAAAGAAACGATGAGATTGGAAAATGAGAAGCAGGAGAACTGTGGGAAAGGAAACAAAAACTATACGAGTTTGAAATTAATGAACTGAAGGAGAGGTAAAATTGAAATCCAGAGAGATGCGGGAACTCCAGCAAGGAACAGAAACTAATAAATGTATAAGACAACGAGGTGAAAGGAATTGGGAGGGAGAGAAAAGAACAATTAAGACGGAAAGCAAGGATGAGTACGCGGAGATCCTGAAAGAGCAGGAGTGAAACAGAGGGAAGGACGGGAGCGACTTAAGAGAAAGCAAGGTTGACCTACGTAAAGATAAGGGAAAGACGCCAGAAAGAAGCAGAGACTAATAGACACGAGGGAGGACAACAGAAACTAATAAACATATAGAGCGGGAGAAAATAGAAAAAGTAGAGAGAGACTGCATGATTAAAGACGGGGTTAAAGGAACAGAACACACCACACACAGAGTTAGCGAGGCTTAATGGGGGTGAGCTCGCGGACTGGGTAGAGACCTGGTGTGAGCAGCTGGATGGCTGCCTCCAGGAACGAGGGAGGGGAGTATGCCCCCTGAGGCGAATCACGACCAGGTGGGTTCGGTCGTGCTTCGCGGAGTTGAAGGGACGAGTGCTGTGGATAGGTGCACGTGCAGCTTGGGGGGTATAGAGCCCCGGGAACCCTTGTGGGGACACGAATCCCCAGTGTGGTTGTCCCGGTGTGTGTGGTGCAAGGTGTGAGTGCGCCCCCGTGTGTGGATGAGACCCCAGGTGTGAGTGCGACCCCGTGTGTGAGTGATGTTGGTGGCATGTGTGCCGAGTACCGTGCTTCCCAGCGTGCCGTGTGTGAAATGGGCACCGCAGGTGGAGGAGGCACCGTGTGTGGAGGGAGCCACGGGTGCGAGTGGAGCGGCGTGTGCGCCAGAAACGGCACGCGTGTGCGAAGCACGGTATGTAAGGGAGACAGTGTGTGTTAGGGCGCGGTGTGTAAGGAGATGTCGGTCGGCATGCGTGAGCATGCAGCCGCGTCTCCCGGTGTGAATGTGAGTGTGTTGGAGTGGAGTCTGTGCGTCGTAACACGCAGGTGTGCGTGGGTGGAACGGAGACGACGGCGACAGAGGGACAAAGGCCGGTAGCGCCGTAGTGCAATGGGAACCGTGCCGGGTTCACCCAGCAGCGAGCGCGAGACCGTGCTGTGCAACGCGCACCAGGCCCCCACGTGCTCGCTCTGCGGGAGGTCCGGAAACGCGCGGTGGATTTGCCGATCCCGCGGACGGACAAAGGTTAGGCAGGATTACGGATTTGGACCGGATGGGTTCTCCACGCGAGCTTGTGTTAAGCTCCAACGGGCAGAGCACATGTGTTCGTGTGGGGGCCCCTCGGAGTGCGAGGGTTTTGTTTTGGGGGTGCGCAGGGTGACGTCATGGCTGCACATAGGGTTGGAATCCGGCAGGAGGGTGAATCCCTGCCGGATGGGTACCGTCCAAGAGGGACGAGGTTCGCGTGCAGCTGCATGACGTCACGGGCAAGGTGCAAAGTGCGCGAGCTGTGAGTTGCCGCGCTGGTGCTGCGCGTAATTGGCAATACAAAATTAACGAAAGCAAGCCTCGCTTTCGGGTGGACAGGATTCCAGGTAAGGGTGAAAGACCCCTGACCTGGGCACAGGATGGAACTAGCTAGGGGGAAGGGTTAGCTTAGTTAGACCGGCTCCATGGGGCAGGGTAAGTCCTCATGGGGCCCAGTGGAATGGATTAGTTAGGGGATTGTAAGTGAGCTTTAGGATGGAAATAATTTTTGAGGATTTGGAGACAGTGACAGACTGTGGATGTGTAGAGGGGACTAGCTTAGCTACGTAGTGTTAAAGGAACGTGCTGTAGTTAAGGGATGACGTGGGAGCACGAGTTAGTTAGGGGAGGTAGTTAGAAGGATGGCAGGAATCAGCGATGTGTTGTTGAAAGTTGTGAGGAGAGTACATGGTGAGTGAGTGAGGCCAGCGGGTCTGTGTGTATGGAGTGAATGGGGAATGCATGGTGCGATGAGTGATTTGGGGGGAGGAGTGACTTCCGCCCAAGGGACCCCGGGTCAGTGTAGAGTGAGTTAGTGGGTTAGTTAAATTGAAAAATGGAGTCGTTTTGTTGTTGGTGGGAAAGTAGGCCTCGAAACCCGTTTGAGGGGTGCAGGAGCCCTGTGACGGGCTGGGAGCGTGGCTGCGAAAGGTGAGTATCGCTGAGTGGGTACCCCGGCACCGGCTAGTCGGCCGTGGTAGGCCAAGGCCCATGGGGGCCGGGTTAGCGTAGTGGGCACGGTGCGCCCGCTTGGTGCGGGGGCCGGGGGCGCCATTAGCCGCGTGGGCAGTGTCGTGGGCACGGGGTGACCCTCGGAAAGGGCCCGGGCGCCAGCCTGCCACTGTGCGTTCAGGGGAGTGCCATGGGGCACTCCCCGGTGTTTGGGGAGCTGGTAGGCTCGGAGGCAGTTGTAGTGCCGGGGTGCCATCGTAGGGGATTCGGCAGAGGGTCGTGCCTGCCAGGGGGAGCCACCGTCCCAGCACGAAACCGTGCAAGGGCACGAGGGAAAATTAGAGGGCGAGGCCCGAAATTGAGTGACACCAACACAGGCGACGGAATCTGGGTTGTTAGAACCAATAGATTAAGCGAGAGGCGCTTGTTGAAAGCCCCGGGGTAGTTTAAGGTTAATGGATAGGGTAGATTAGGAAGTGTACCCCTCCGCACCATCCATCCCTTCGCTCTCGTTGTGGGCCGCTGGACCACTTTGGGTTAGATCGCTGAAATCTGGGGAGGCCATCCTGAGGCTTCGTTGGGCCTCGGCACAGGACGCTAGCTCTCCTATTCCCCTCCGGGAAGGGAAACGTAGGGGTTGGGAGTAGGCTAGGGACGATAGGTTAGCCGAACAAAGACGATAAAGGGGTTAGGGGACGAATTATTAGTGGGGAAGTAGGGAAGTGAAATAAAAAACAACAAAAAAAAATTAGTGGGGCTAAATTGGTTTTTAAAAATTAAGGGGTGGGTATGGACAGTGACAGGCAAAGCGATAGGTGGGAGGGAGACAGGTAGGTAGGTCCGAGCCCGCCTTCTGCGAGTGGCCAGCACCACCGTACTCCCTCCACCAACCTGCACTGCACGGCAAGAGGCCGGCCAACTTCATCGGCAGCTGTTGTTTTGCTGCAAGGCCTGTGCGGCCGGATCGTCTGCTGTGTTGTTCTGCGAGGCCTGTGCCGGTCAATCATCTGCCGGCTGTGTTTGCCTGCAACGGCCTTGTTCAGCGGGCGTGTTTTGCCTGCGGCCTTGTCATGCCATGCCTTGCCTGCCCTGCCCTTGCTTTGGCCCATGCCCACTGCCCTCATCAGTTTCCCCCGGTCTGTTTTGATTTGCCCCCCTTGTTCATTGCCATGTGCGCCAGGATCAACAAAGCAACAGTTTGCAAAGCTGCAGGAACTGTCCTGTTGGCAGCTGCAACACGGGCTGCAGTGGCGGCCCGTGCAACCGGTTTTCTTTTAACTTTTGCTCCCTGCAGAGTCCATTGATCCTGGGCCATGGTTTAGTGTTAATTATATAAGTTGTTGTATTGTACTGTAAATATGAGTGCGCCCCCGGCATGTCTGTCTAGCGCCGGCAATTTTATTTAAGTCGTCCGTGTGAGTGATTTGTTTAGTTAGTTACCAGCCCTCAGGTTATTTATTTTGGGGACACGAATACCATGAATGTCGCACTCAGGGATCCGTAGGTAAAACGTACTAGGGAGACTACACATGATGGCACACGATAATTTGACGACTCGGACGAGTCTGTAAAAAAGGGAGGAGGTTATTGTTACGGCTTGGAATAAATTCGCAAACATCATAAAGGTCCCATAGGTTGAGGTATTTCTGAAGTACATGTGTAGTTAGCTCCAAACCCGTTGTTATAGAGGGAATTAATGTAGTTCATTCGGGCTGCGATACTTTGAGTTAGGCGTTTTTCTGTTCTGCTTTATTTTCGGACCAACCACACTTCAACGTCAACAACGCCAACCAACAACAACGCTAACCAGCCACCACTCTAACAACGCCAGCCCCGCCACCTCACAACACGCCACCATCTCAACCACGGCTACCTACACCAACGAACGCCATCCTCACGGTCTACGTACGACGGTTTGCGCGTTGAAGGCCGTCGGAACGGCTTCGCCTCGCCCCCACAAGACACAGGTGGAGGGAACGAGAGGGAACGCCCCCCTTCTCGAAGCGCCTCGAAGGAAGGTGGAGCCAGAGAACGGGGCGTGGCGCGGGCGGTATAAAAGGGACGGCAGTGTTAGGAGGATCTCTCTCTTCTTCGTCGATGCTTCTGCTTGGAGTTCTTTGGTTCTCTCTTGAAGCGTCGAAGAGGCCGGTACGGGCAGGCGCGAGGCGCGGCGGAAGAGAGCTCGCGACCACGGCGAGTGACGGCGCCAAGGACTTAAACCCCACAGGAAGTCGACTTCCAATTCTTTGGGTTCTGTGTGAACGTGTGTGTGGCGGCGTGTCTCGTGAAGTAGAATTGTGTAAGTGGTCCGTGTGTCGCGTTAGTCGGTTGTAGCTCTGCGTCTTTTGTTTTATGTGATATATGTGCATTTCTCTGACTGTTTGCTATACGTGTGCTTTGTGTCCGTCTTGGTGTAAATAAATGCGTCCTTGTTGAATTCTTTCCCCGCTGTCGCTGCGTCCTTCCTTCGTTGGGTCTCCATCTTGTTTCACGTAAAGGGTTCGTCCGTGGGCGCGGCCGCCGATGATTAATCTGAACCGTCAAGGCCGACGATAACACCGCTCGGTTATCCCGTAGCCGCGGAACGAGCCGCTTAAGCGGATCGTGTCCGAGTCGGCCTGTGGCGAGGTACAACCCCTCGGTAGGTTACCGTGCGGGTACTTAGGTATATCGACTTTCGGCGATTCACCCTATTCCGCGCGGGTAGAATGCGGACTGGGTTGTGGTGAGGCCGAAAGGTCCACCCGTGACTGGATCCCGGCGTTAGCCGGAGGGTCACGACTGAATTGTCCGTCCGGTGGGCGAGGCGGTCGCGATTCGAGTCACGTGGCCGATCGCACGCCGACGGGCGCGGAATTCGCAACAATATATACCATCAGAGATGGGGAATCCCCCGCCATTGAAAAATAATTGAAATCAAATAAGCGGTTTTCCATTTACCGTGGTGCCCCAGAATCCGAACGCCCCATTGTTTGAACAAATTGGAATCCGAACAATTTTTCGAGAAAATTTGCCCTAAAAACCGAAACACATTTTTTCGAAAAAAACGAACACAACGTGGCGTTCATGTTTGTTCACGTGCGTCTCCCCCGCCTGTTCGAGCCGCATCTTCGCGCTTTGTTCATTCAGTTCGTCGGTGGAAGTCCTCGTGAAAGCATCTCTCGTGTGTCGATCGCTACTTTACCTCGTGTTTTCACCTTGATTTGTGCTGTTTTTTTTCAATTGTCACCCTTGTGCATTCACCATAGCACCCAAGAAGAGCAGTGAAGCAAATAGGAATAAGAGGAAGTCCGTGAGAAGACAATTGAGTTGAAGAAAGAACTTATCGCTAAGCATGAGAGCGGTACGCGTGTGTCTGATCTCGCTGCCATGTTCGAGCTGCCGAAATCGACCGTGTGTTAGGATTCTGAAAAATAAAGAAGCGATAAAAGCGCGAAAACCCGTCGTGAAGCGAACTCATTCAATGAACCCTCTGACGAATCGGCTTTAACGAACTCAACGTTTTTTTTGCGAGCATGGTAGTGACATCATGCTGCGTCACCCAATCGCTTCACCTCTTGATTCTCTCCCGCGGAACCGTGCGGTGAAAACGGCACGTTTGTGTCTCCACAGAGTGTACTGGGATATAAAACACCATTTGGTGCTTCAGGTTAATTACATACCTCCACCAGGCTGAACAGTTTACGTTTTGGATCCCAATGGCCACTGATAGGCCGGAGCTGCATCCAGACCTGATGGAAGAAGCGACAACGCTCCTGCTCATCCCCCAGGCTTGGAAAAAGATTCATGACCCAGAAAAGGTCATTTACTCATCTTATTTTACCTTAAACATGGGTAATTTCAGTTGAAAGTGTCTTGAAAGTGGGTTTTCTTGGGGTCCAGGAACGGATTAATTCACTTTCCATTATTTCTTATTGGAAAATAGTTTTGGAATCCGAACTTTTTGGAATCCGAACAGCCTCTTGGAACTAATTAAATTCGGATTCTGGGGGCACCACTGTATTACAAAAAAAAAAATTTTTCAAAATGGCCGCCCCAGTCGGCCATCTTGGATCCGGCCATGCCCAAAATCAATAGGGTTCTTCCTTTTCAGGTGGTACACGTGTGACCCAAATTTCAAATCGATATGGCGAACAGTTATGAGTTATCGGCACTCACCGCAATAAATGTTGACGCCATGCCAGCCAGCTGGCCGGACGGACGACCGCCCAGTCGGCCATCTTGGATCCGGCCACCCCCAAAATCAATAGGGTTCTTCCTTTTCAGGTGGTACATGTGACCCAAATTTCAAATCGATATGGCGAAAAAAAATAATTCAAGATGGCCGCCCCAGTCGGCCATCTTGGATCTGGCCACGCCCAAAATCAATAGGGTTCTTCCTTTTCAGGTGGTACATGTGTGACCCAAATTTCAAATCGATATGGCGAACAGTTTATGAGTTATCGCACTCACAGCTATAAATGTTGACGCCCAGCCAGCCGGACGGACGGACGGACGGACAGCCGGACGGACGACCCGGGTGATAACAATATCCCCCTTCTGCCATGCGGTGGGGGATAACAAAACTTTCAGATGCTGCAGATCTGAACAAAGGATTCACGTTATGTCAAGTCATGTCAGTCCAGATCTTGCTCCCATGATCATTCAACCTTCCAAGTCACATTAGTTCTTCCAGCATCCCCCTCATTCTGAAACTCCCAAAATCCAGACTCACTGCTCACTTTCACTTCTTTGTTCCCCTCTTCTCCCAGTTGTGGAACCATCTTCCCCAGTCTGGTCAGTCATACTCTCCTCCAGGGCTACAAAAGTTGGAAGTACACAACCATCTCAGGTGTTACTCCATCCCTGTCTGTGAGGTTTTCCACATAAACTTGCAGTCTGTAACACTTCCTTTCCTCTTCTCTCACCTCCTCGTTTCATCCACATTGTCCCACTGCTGAACTGTCAGTATTTCCTTCTCCACATTCACCACATTCTTTCATCAACCTAGTCTTCATATACAAAAACGTCGTAAGCACATTGCACTGGATTATGTAATCTGTACACACTTCCCAGATTATCATGCAACTTTGTTAGTAATGATCGTTTGTCGGGAATACACTGCGCTTGCCAAGTTGTGCGGCGAAATGCATACAAACGTTAAGAAAAACTAATAGAAGTATGCAGGTTTCCCCTCAGCTTTATCAACGAATGAGATATGGAAAATGAATAAATAAAACAGGCAGGAGAGGTACAATGGCCGGGGGTGGATACTTTTTCACTTCAAGTGCTGCTTTGTTATTTTTGCTGACGTGTGGTGCATCACAGCAGGCTATGCAATTTCAATTGACCAATAAATTTGTGTTTACAACTTTAGACAATAACTTCATCACGAAAAATGGAAAATTAGAAAACTGCCAAACCACAGATTCAGATAAGTTCATTGCTGTCTTGATTTCAGCCAAACCACAATGAATTCACACTGCATAAAATACAAATAAGCTATTGATACAAAGTCCTCACACGGCCTCTTCCTTTTACACATCACAGCAAAATTCAACATGTTGTACCCCAGGAATTAGTAAAATGCATGCACAGACACAGATGCAAATACACAAAATATAATAGCCTATCCATTTCAGGCAAGGCTAATAGTTGCAAGGTTTACCATTCACAATACAAACCACAAAAAAGCAAGTGCAACAAGAAGGGCACTCGGTGGAGCGCATACCTCCGCCACGTAATCCACGAGAACATATCGGGCCCCAATACATTTTTGAAATATCTTTACAGTACTATATCGTTTTGGCCCTTTCAATGGTGAAGAATCACTTTAAAAATTAAATAATTATCAGATCCGGATCCAGATTTGGATCTTCACCAAAATCGAATCAATTCGTCCTTGTCACACACCCAGCATGTCCACCAAGTTTCGGCGGAATACATCGTGCTATGTATCGTTTTTGGCCCTATCTCTCAATGGTGAAGAATCACTTTTAAAAAATTACAGTCGTCAAATCCGGATCTTCACCAAAATCTAATCAGTTCGTCCTTGTCACACACCAAACCTGTCCACAAAATTTCATCCGGCATCGTCCACAACTTTTTGAGATATCCTGTACACAGACAAATAGACAGACAAACAGAAAGGGGTGAAAAACATAACCACAAAAACCTTCAGTGCCGGAGGTAAAAAGAGTGGAATAAGCTCTTCCAGCCTTGCGTTGAGCGAGTAGCAGAATAATCCTGCTCCTTTCTACACCACACTACAAGATGAGTAGTACTAGTGTTGTGGGTACGAGAACACTGCATTCAACTTTGGGCCAGCTCACTTATTGGAAGCACCTTCCACGAACACAATGCTGGGTTGTTGGCAATCAGCACCGAGCAGATGCCTCATCCTAAAATGAGCTGGCCATACCTCCTTGAGGTCTTGCAGCATAAAAAGCAACTACTGCATCGCACGGTTAAATTTCACCGGCCTGCATCATTGATTGAAACACTATGATGATGTCCTAGAAACCAATGGGAATAACAGAGTATGTCGTTCCACACATTTCTATGAGGTTCTACAAAAAATGTAATAGGTGCTTTAGGATTACTCAAATACGATTAGTAAATCTGCAGCTGCTGCTTCCATCTCAAATATAAGTTTGCTGAAACGGATCAGTCATGTTTTTCTGTTACATTTTCATCCCTGTGTTAGTTTGTTTTTATCAAATTTTCCATGTTAAATCATACCATGTTGTACTGTATTGTCAAATTCATTTTCACATTGCTCAAGGCCTACTCCTCGAATAGCTGATGTGCAAAACGTCTCTGTTTTGACAGTGCGTTCCTCATTCCGCTTCTTTTCCCCACAAATATTGTATTATACCTCCTCAACATTACCCTATTCCCGCTCCTTGCTTAAAATAAAAAATAAAAAATTTTAATCTTTCTTTTTCAGTCAAAAACAATCTCACGAAAGCACTTCATTTATCAACCCTCCTCCTGGAACTACAGCACCACCATCCTACATACCTTCCACATTACTTATTTCCACCCATTCCAAGATCTTTGTCTCAGTATTTCCAATTTGTGGATGTAGAGAAGTCCAAATTGTCAAGGTTTTTTTTTTGCCCACGGCAATCAAGTCTTCATGTCCTTCAACAGTGTCAATCCCCTTCATATCAGTACTTTCTCAAACATCGCCGTCAAGATCCTTCCAAATGCACCCTTTCTATACGTCTCCCTCTTCAGCATCTTTCCACTCTTTTGCATACCCTGGCAAAGCTTAATGTCCCCTCTTTGTGCAAACCCCCGCTCAAAGCTTCTCCCTCACCTCGCCCCCACCATCAAAGCCTCACCTTACCGTGCCTCCTCAACCTCCTCCCACACCATCAAGCACCCTCCCAACACTTCCTCCCCTGTCCCTATGTGGACATCAAACATCAAAGGCCTCCGCTCCAACCGAAAGATCTCTCAATCATCCGACTACCAGAATCTTTCCCCCCACAGGACATGCCAAACTCTTTATTGTCTCCTCCGATTTGATAATCCTGAAACAATCGCCTTGGTGGAAGAGTTTGACTTTGCATGAAAAACTCAATTTCTCAATGTTTGTGTACTAATCTTACACCTAGCAATCCCAAGGACTACCCGTGACTGTGACTTCCCCTCCGCTCCCACATCTTGTTTCGCTGTTTGTTGTATCGTCCTCCAAACAGTGACGATGGACTCCTTCAGGTCTTTCTCATACATGGACAAACTTTGAACCACTAACCCAAACTCTCTCTTAGTCGTTTGTGGTGATGTCAATGTCACCATGCCAAATGGCTAAGTGTTTGTATCTCTCTCTCATCAGCCATGGCAGCTGACACGATGGCCTAGACTAGAAGTACGCACACATCCACCAAGCTGTCTAGCCTAGGTTTGAATCCCGATCATCCCGGTGTTTCAGAGGCAGAGCGATTCATCAATGTTTGGGCCATCACTCGGATGGACGTTAAATGGACATTCCATCTGTCAGCATTCGTTGGTGAACATTAAATATCCCATGATGTCCTACGCCTACGCGAAAAGTAGGTGAGCTATTGCCGGCACAACGGCCAAGTTGCTGCCATAACCAGCAGAGGGGACTGCATCAGCAGCACAGCCGTATCCTCACCTAATGATGCAACGCTACCCCGCAGACTTTTGCTGCATACAAAATATGAAGAACCAGCGATAACACTTCAGCAAAGGACTTATGTTACTCCATGGGATTGACTCAATCTGTGAACTTTCTGACCCAGATGTCTCCCAATGGAAAATCCTCCCTTCTGTACTTGGTGATGCCAAATTTCCCTGAAAGTTTCTCATGCCTTTGCGCTGCAGCAATTGGTTTATCTGATCATATGCTTACGAGAGTCAACATGTCGCTGGCTATTTTCAGAGCCACCACAGTGAAGGAAGGTCTTGCAGTTCACTCAGACAAATTGGCAGGGACTGCAAACAGCAATCTCTAATTCAGGACTGATCTCCCACATCTACTGCCCCTGATGTTAACTCAGCCTGAGAATTCTTCCTTCCTTCCTTGTAAGTGCTGCTTCATTCGAATGAAGATTACCGTACTGAGACAGAATCTGTCTCTGTCTCTGTCTCTGTCTCTGTCTCTGTGTCTCTCTCTTACACAGATCCATCCCATCTCATCTTCCATTATCCTATCATTCTTCCTGCCCATGGTGCACTGAATCACGTGGTGAGGCAGTTGCTGTGAAACAGCTTGCCTTCTCTTCCTAGGAAGTAAACCCGACTGAAGGCAATCTCAGATCATTCCACAAAGCCTGCAACAAGGGGAGTGCCACAAAACATCTGTCAAACCTCAAAATTTATCTCCCTCCTCAAAGCGAGTGGTGCCTTATCAAGTCAGTCTCTTGAGTCTCTTGAGGACCATCTCTCTGGACATATCTTGAGCTTTTGATAGTCAGCACAATGCCTTGCTCTCCCAACTCTTCATATGGTATCCAAGGCCAATGCCCAACTGCACACATGGCTTACTGACATCCTCAACTCTCATAGCCAATGTGTCGCTCTCAACAGAATCCTTTCATCTCCTCTTACTGCTGAGGCTGGAGTGCCCCCAAGGCAATGAATGTTCTGGGCTCAGTACTATTCCTAATCTTCATCAACCATCTCTCTGACATGGAAAATCCTATTCATCTCTTTCTTGAAGAATCCACCCTCGATTGTAACATCCCTCATCCTTCATAGACAGGCAGCAACCTCTTCACTCTCTTCAGACCTCGATAGCACCACAAGCTGGTCAAACACTTGGAATGTGTCTTCCAATCCTGACAAATCTCACACATTGTCTTTCTGAAAGGACTGTCTGGCAACCACCCACCCCCATCTACTTCCTTAACAGTCCTCTTGAAGGAATTCAAACACTCAAACAATTGGGTTTCACTCTCAGCCATGATCTTTCTTGGGCAAACCACATATAAAAGTTGGCCTCCAAAGCCAGTTGCCGACTGGGCATCATCGGTCATACAAAGCCCTTCCTTGCACACCCGAAATCGTATCTACCTACAAGGAAATCATCAACATCCTGAAGTACTGCTTTCCCCTTCGGAATGGCACCCCTGACTCACACCTTGCCTAGCATGATGTCATGGAAACCAAGGCCTTCAAGATCATTGGATCTCCAGTGATGAAGCTGAGTCGAAGGGCCCATCATTTTTCCATCGCAGACAGTTAGGTGGTCTCTGTGTTCTACCACCTCGTTCTGGTCTTGCACCCTCTGCTCTGTCCAAACTTTGTCCCCATCTGGTTTCTGCAAGGCACACACAGTCCAGCACCAACCCCCTTTTGTTGAAACTCCCAAAATCCAGAATCACTGCTCATCTCCACTCATTCGTTCTTTTTTCCCCACATGTGGAAGCAACTTCAATGCTCTTCTCAACCTCATCCTTCCCTCCAGATCTTCAAGACAGCTGTTCACCACCATCTCAGATCATCCCCCATCCAAAACAATGATATTTTCTACCCCGTTTAATCCCACCTCCTCCCAGCCCACCTTTCTCAAAATTTTCAGTTTTTCCTTCTGTATCCATCTTGACCAACCTGTGCACCCTCCCCTAAATATTCCTCCCCAAATCCCTTATTTGTCCAAGTCTACATCTGTCTCTCAACCCTGCTGCTGGTGTTTCCCCCATAGTTCTGCTGTTCCTCTTCTTTTGAGTCTTGATCAGTTCAGTGTTCTAGCTCTTCCTCTGGGTGAAGTAACTGCACAAGTTAAAATGGGGGTAAAAACAATGTTGTTTTTTTGTTTTTTTAAAGGAGCTTTGTACACGGTGGAAAAACATTTGCAAGATCAAGGGGAAAATGTTCCTCAGTTTATTTTGTGCGTTCAAGTGGTACACACAAACTATATCTCATGAGAAGACCTAAAACCCGACTGATATAATTGTGGCGAGCACATCAAGGTCTGGGATCGAATATCATGAGGTTAAAGCGGTTGGGAACCAAACAGGAAAAGCAGACTGAGCTTCACGTGATGTTGAATTTGCATCCATGAACGTTCACAAGCCGATACACCGACTGGCATACGGCAGCCATTTTATTTGCATTCATCAACCCATTATGTGCCGTATGAAAGTGCGGGAATTAAAGGTGTGTAAGACCTATAATCAAGCAATAATATATGCTTGTCTCTGCATTCCTGGATCAAATTTGGAGCGATGTGGTATTATAAATCAATGTACTTGAGCGGTTATGCAAACATTTCCATACTCAAATATCCGGCACTCAGTGACGTGATCACACCTGCTCCCAGGGGCTCGGTAAGAGGTCCTGGGACACCAGGTGAGTTTCCAGAGGCACAGCACATTGCTTTCCCCTCCTTTCTGGATTCCCTAGATGGTGTGTGTGTGTGTGTGTATATATATATGGTGTTTGTTGTGTGTGTGGTGTGTTGTGTGTGTGTGTGTGTGTGTGTGTGTGTGTGTGTGTGTGTGTGTGTGTGTGTGTGTGTGAGATGACAAACTGGGGGTGCCATTTGAGAAGAGCAGGTGCAAGTTGTGAGCATTCATGAGAGCATGGTGTTGCCGGGTCGTGTGCCTGTGATGCATGGTGAGGCGGCTAGCTGGCTTGGCACGGTGGGGTTTGTGGCGTTCTATGAGTGAAGCAGCAACATTGTCTGCTTGCTTGACCTACTGTTTCCACTTTGCACCATCCCGTTCTCGTCACCTCCAGAAGCGGTCTCTATTGTGTAGGTATGTCAATTTCACTCGTTAGACCACCCTCTTAACCTTTGTCACATCATGTCTTGAGATTCATTCTGACTGTTTATTGGGCATGGTGTTCCTTACAGGAGTCCACCCAGATCAAACTCAAGGCCAGATTGCACACAATGGCATGCTATCACAGACTGTGTCAACCTGCCAAGCCACGATTCCCTTTGTGTAACAGCAAATCATATTTTCAAGTTTCTTCCGATCTCTTAGAAGTAATATTTGCCACAGTCCTTGTAAGTGGTGCAATAGATCACTCTGACTGTTCTCGAAGTGGAATCCCACTTTTAATTTGTTAATGAAGCTACGGTGTGCACATATTTATTTGCCACACCAATCCGAGCATCACACATTAGTTTGCCAATTCTTACCGATAGTTCTGGTTAATATGGGAGTACACACCACCCAAACATGTCCACATTCTTGCGTTTTCCACTGTTGTTTTGTGAAGCCAGGCAGCAAAAGCACCTATCGTATCCAATTTGTTGCAAAATATTCTGCACTCATTTTATTCATTTGGTTGTGGAATTTCTGAATGACGAAACAATCATACAAGGGATGCAAGTGAACGAACAACATTGCTTGGTGGCAAGTGGGATTGCTCGATTTAAAATCCAACAATTTATTGGTATTGGTCAATTTCCTGTACAGATATATCTCAAACAACCGTCTGGTTCCCAGCAAAATGCCAACATTCATGAAAGCCAATCTATTCTCTTTTTTAAAATCCTTATATGAATATGATGATTTTGATGTGATGAAGACCTGGCACAGGAGCTCAAGGTGGGAATTTTGTCCATTTGCACAACAACAACAACAACAACAACAACAACAACAACAACAAAAAAACATCCTCTCAGCTCTCATGCCGTGATCTGGCGATTCACTTCTTTATAAAAAACTTAATTGATCCGAGCAGCGATTCCGACTGCTTTAAAATAAAATTTTAAAACATTTCCTTTGTCAAATTTCGACTTTAACAGCCCTTCCTCACCTTGACCTCTGGAGAGTTGTATGGTAGTGGAGGGGGTTTGGCAGGAGGACAGCACAAGGGGAAGGCAGCGTGACAGGAAAGCAGAGCGAGGGATGGAGGAGCAGAGGAGAGATGGGATGACAGAGAAAAAGAGCGAGAAAAAGAGCGAGAAAATGAGAGAGAAAAGGATAGAGAAAAAGAGAGGGAAAAGAGAGAGAAGAGAGGGAAAAGGAGAGTGAAAAGGAGAGTGAAAGGAGAGTGAAAAGAGAGAGAAAAGGAGAGAGAGCAAAGGAGAGAGAGCAAAGGAGAGAGAGAAAAGGAGAGAGAGAGAAAAGGAGAGAGAAAAGGAGAGTGAAAAAGAAAAAGAGAAAAAGAGGGAGAGAGAAAGCAGAGAGAAAAGCATTGAGAAAAGCATCGAGAAAAGCATCGAGAAAAGAGAGAAAAAGAGAGGAAAAAGGAGAGAGAAGGAGAGAGAAGGAGAGAGAGAAAGGAGAGGAAAAGGAGAGAGAAAAGGAGAAAAGGAAAGAGAAAAGAGGGAGAGAGAAAAGGAGAGAGAAAAGGAGAGAGAAAAGGAGAGAGAAAAGGAGAGAGAAAAGCATCGAGAAAAGCATCGAGAAAGCATCGAAAAGGAGAGAGAAAAGGAGAGAGAAAAAGAGAGGGAAAAAGGAGAGAGAGAAAGGAGGAGAGAGAAGAAAAGGAGAGAGAGAGAGAGAGAGAGAGAGAGAGAGAGAGAGAGAGAGAGAGAGAGAGAGAGAGAGAAAAGAGAGAGAGAAGAGAAAAGGAGAGAGAGAGAGAGAGAAAAGGAGAGAGAGAGAGAGAAAGGGAGAAGAGAGAGAGAAAAGGAGAGAGAAAAGAGAGAGAAAAGGAGAAGAGAGAGAGAAAAGGAGAGAGAGAGAAAAGGAGAGAGAGAAAAAGGAGAGAGAAAAGGAGAGTGAAAAAGAGAAAGAGAGAAAAAGAGAGAAAAGGAGAGAAAAGGAGAGAGAAAAGGAGAGAGAAAGGAGAGAGAAAGGAGAGAGAAAAGGAGAGAGAAAAGGAAGAGAAAAGGAGAGAGAAAGGAGAGAGAAAGGAGAGAGAAAAGGAGAGAGAAAAGGAGAGAGAAAAGAGAGAGAAAAGGGAGAGAAAAGGAGAGAGAAAGGAGAGAGAAAAGGAGAGAGAAAAGGAGAGAGAAAAGGAGAGAGAAAGGAGAGAGAGAAAGGAGAGAGAAAAGAGAGAGAAAAGAGAGAAGAAAAGGAGAGAGAAAAGGAGAGAGAAAAGGAGAGAGAAAAGGAGAGTGAAAAGGAGAGTGAAAAAGGAGAGGAAAAGGAGAGAGAGAAAAGGAGAGAGAGAAAAGGAGAGAGAGAAAAGGAGAGAGAGAAAGGAGGAGAGAGAAAGGAGAGAGAAAAGGAGAGAGCGAAAAGGAGAGAGAGAGAAAAGGAGAAGAGAGAAAAGGAGAGGGAAAAAAGGAGAGAGAGAGAAAAGGAGAGGGAGAAAAGGAGAGAGAGAAAAGGAGAGAGAGAGAAAAAAAAGAGAGAGGAGAAAGAGAGAGAGAGAAAAGGAGAGAGAGAAAAGGAGAGAGAGAGAAAGGAGAGGGAGAGAAGGAGAGGGAGAAAAGGAAGAGGAGAAAAGGAGAGAGAGAGAGAAAAAAGAGAGACAGAAAAAGAGAGAGAAAAGAGAGAGAAAAGGAGAGAGAAAAGGAGAGAGAAAAGGAGAGAGAAAAGGAGAGTGAAAAGGAGAGAGAGGAGAGAGAAAGGAGAGAGAAAAGGAGAGAAGGAGAGAGAAAAGGAGAGAGAAAAGGAGAGAGAAAGGAGAGAGAAAAGGAGAGAGAAAAGGAGAGTGAAAAGGAGAGTGAAAAGGAGAGTGAAAAGGAGAGTGAAAAGGAGAGTGAAAAGGAGAGAGAGAAAAGGAGAGAGAGAAAGGAGAGAGAAGAAAAGGAGAGAGAGAAAAAGGAGAGAGAGAAAAGGAGAGAGCGAAAAGGAGCGAGAGAAAAGGAGCAGAGAAAAGGAAGAGAGAAAGGAGAGAGAGAAAAGGAGAGAGAGAAAAGGAGAGAGAGAGAAGGAGAGAGGAGAAGGAGAGAGAGAGAGAGAAAGGAGAGAGAGAAAAGGAGAGAGAGAAAAGAGAGAGAAAAAGGAGAGAGAAAAGGAGAGAGAAAGGAGAGAGAAAAGAGAGAGAAAAGAGAGAGAAAAGGAGAGAGAAAAGGAGAGAGAAAAAGGAGAGGGAAAAAGGAGAGAGAAAAGGAGAGAGAAAAGGAGAGAGAAAAGGAGAGAGAAAGGAGAGTGAAAAGGAGAGAGAAAAGAGAGAGAGAAAGAGAGAGAGAAAGGAGAGAGAAAGGAGAGTGAAGGAGAGAGAGAAAAGGAGAGAGAAAGGAGAGAGAGAAAAGAGAGAGAGAAAAGGAGAGAGAGAAAAGGAGAGAGAGAAAGGGAGGAGAGAGAAAAGGAGAGAGAGAGAGAAAAGGAGAGGGAGAAAAGGAGAGAGAGAAAAGGAGAGAGAGAGAAAGGAGAGAGAGAGAAAAAAGAGAGAGAAAAAGAGAGAGAAAAAGAGAGAGAAGGAGAGAGAAAAGGAGAGAGAAAGGAGAGTGAAAAAGAAAAAGAGAAAAAGAGGGAGAGAGAAAAGGAAGAGAAAAGGAGAGAAAAAGAGAGAAAAGAGAGAAAGGAGAGAGAAAAGAGAGAGAAAAGAAGAAAGGAAGAGAAAAAGGAGAGAGAAAGGGAGAGAGAAAAGGAGGAGAGAAAAGGAGAGAGAAAGGGAGAGAGAAAAGGAGAGAGAAAAGGAGAGAGAAAGGAGAAGAGAAAGGAGAGAGAAAAGGAGAGAGAGAAAGGAGAGAGAAAAGGAGAGAGAGAAAATTACCCCGTGCGGGAGTGACGGTCATCTCTGCGAGAAATAATACCACAAGTTCTCAATGTTCAGTTATGACCGAGACCACTGCGCAGCTCCACTGCGCAGCTCGAACTGCGCAGTTTGGTTAAAGATGACTCGGCATTTTGGCGCCGCACGAAATTATATTTTGAAATAAATGCCGACGTTTACATTTTGGGTTTTGAAACTTTTGCACCTTCGGCGGAAAATGTATAAATATAATATACAAGGTCAGCTGCTATGCAATGACACCATTCACTAACTTTTACCATGCCAGTAGAGAATATGTAGCCTCCTGAAGGTAGGGCAGTTTTTGCAAGTTTGAAGTCACGTGACGCGAAAACGAAAGTGAAATTCGAAAATCCGGCCTGACCAAATTTAGATATTGTCCCATAGATTCATATGCCACAATCAAATTCAAGATTGCTTGAGAAATGTAGGAGGAGATAGATTTTGAAAATCGTCATTTTCGCATTTTTTGCCAACTTTGAAGTCACGTGACACGAAAACGAAAGCGAATATTGAAAATCCGGCCCGACCAAATTTAGATATTGTCCCAAAGATTCATATGCACAATCAAATTCAAGATTGTTTGAGAAATGTAGGAGGAGATAGATTTTGAAAACCGTCATTTTCGCATTTTTTGCCAAATTTGAAGTCACGTGACACGAAAACGAAAGAGATATCGAAAATCCGGCCCACCAAATTTAGATATTGTCCATAGATTTATATGCCACAATCAAATTCAAGATTGCTTGAGAAATGTAGGAGATAGATTTTGAAAATCGTCATTTTCGCATTTTTTGCCAACTTTGAAGTCACGTGACACGAAAACGAAAGCGAATATCGAAAATCCGGCCTGACAAAATTTAGATATTGTCCCATAGATTCATATGCTGCAAATCATTCAAGATCGCTTGAGAAATGGCAGAGGAGATAGAATTTGAAAATCGTCATTTTCCCAACTTCATTGGCCTCGTGACCTTGACCTTGAGTGACCTTGAAAGTCATACCATCGTGTACGTCTCATCGACTCTATCAGGATCACTAATGACCAGATCTCCCGCTTCAACTTCATTGTGAACGGACGGATGGACGGACGGACGGACCCATATTACCCTCTCTCACACAATATTATTAGGTCATTGGAAATGACCTAAAAAGGAGAGAGTGAAAAGAGAGAGAGAGAGAGAGAGAGAGAGAGAGAGAGAGAGAGAGAAGAGAGAAGAGAGAAGAGAGAGAGGAGAGGAGAGGAGAGAGAGAGAGAGGAGAGAGAGAGAGAGAGAGAGAAGGAGAGAGAGAGAGAGAGGAGAGGAGAGAGAGAGAGAGGAGAGAAAAGGAGAGAGAGAGAGAGGAGAGAAAGGAGAGAGAGAGAGAGAGAAAAGGAGAGAGAGGAAAAAGAGAGAAAAAGGAGAGAGAGAGAGAAGAGAGAGAGAGAGAGGAGAGAGAGGGAGAGAGAGAGAGAGAAGGAGAGAGAGGAAAAGGAGAGAGAGAGAAAGAAAAGGAGAGAGAGAGAGAGAAAGAAGAGAGAAAAGGAGAGAGAAAGGAGAGAGAAGAGGAAAGAGAGAGAGAGAGAAAAGGAGAGAGAGAGAAAAGGAGAGAGAGAGAGAAAAGGAGAGAGAAAGAGAAAGAGAAAGAAAAAGAAAGAGAAAAGAAAGAGAAAAGAGAAAGAGAGAGAAAGAGAGAAAGAAAGAGAGAAAGAGAAGAGAGAAAAGAAAGAAAGAATATATGGAGATGGGAAGGGGGGGTGGAGAGAGAGAGAGAGAGAGAGAGAGAGAGAGAGAGAGAGAAGAGAGAGAGAGGGAGAGAGAGAGAGAGAGAGAGAGAGAGAGAGAGAGAGAGAGAGAGAGAGAGAGAGAGAGAGAGAGAGGAGAGAGAGAGATGGGGGGGGAGAGAGATGGGAGGGGGGAGAGAGATGGGAGGGGGGGAGAGGAGATGGGAGGGGGGGGGAGAGAGATGGAGGGGGAGAGAGATGGGAGGGGGAGAGAGATGGAGGGGGGGGGAGAGAGATGGGAGGGGGGAGAGAGATGGGAGGGGGGAGAGAGATGGGAGGGAGGGGGTGTTGGGGGGGATTCCAGCAGATGTGACATGACACACATTGATGAATCACTCTGCCTGTGAAACACCAGGTCCAGAGTTTATAGCTGGGTCAGGATTCAAACCCAGGCTAAACAGCTTAGAGCAAGCATGCATACCTCTTTGGTTATCCTGCCGTGATGTTAACAAAATGTTTCATTTTTTTCTTATTTGTATTCATCGATGCCGAAGTGACGGGCCATATAACGAAAGCAGATCAAATAAAAACAGGATACGTGGTGCAAAATAAACTGCAAATTTTCAGCGAGTCGGTAACCACATGATACACCACAGAACAATGCAGGGCCAACGTAGGCGAGCGGCTCCTAAACATTTCTCAAGTCGATCAATATACTGTGTTGTATTGAGTGACAGTGCAAATATTGTGGAGCACTCGCCAAGTGGCTTAAGAACTCCACAAAACAGTTGATCAGGAACGGCTGGGCTTGACAAGCGATTGCCGATCTGTCATATTAAACACACACCTCCCAGAGATGCCCAAAATATCAAACTGTCTGAATTGGACAAATGAATACTTTTTCTTCTTTTTTAAAGCAGATAGAACTGCTGCTAAGTTCAATTCTGAAGCTTACATTTTATAATTCAGCTTAGTTCAAGAGATTCTCGAGGTTATGGCATGTGTGGAAATGAAATAAAACCATGAACACTGGCGTATCCAGGCATTTATAAGCATTACAATGTATCCAGCGATTCACAGGTACGATGATCAGGTATTCCATAGTGTGAGGAAGG
>CM068956.1:37625232-37644563 GCA_035128595.1 Eptatretus atami | reverse complement strand
TTTCAAATTGATATGGCGAACAGTTTATGAGTTATCGCACTCACAGCTATAAATGTTGACGCCCAGCCAGCCAGCCGGACGGACGGACCGCCCCAGTCGCCATCTTGATCCGACCATGCCCAAAATCAATAGGGTTCTTCCTTTTTCAGGTGGTACATGTGTGACCCAAATTTCAAATCGATATGGCGAACAGTTATGAGTTATCGCACTCACAGCTATAAATGTTGACGCCATGCCAGCCAGCCGGAAGGACGGACGGACGACCGCCCCAGTCGGCCATCTTGGATCCGGCCACGCCCAAAATCAATAGGGTTCTTCCTTTTCAGGTGGTACATGTGTGACTCAAATTCAAATCGATATGGCGAACAGTTTATGAGTTATCGCACTCACAGCTATAAATGTTGACGCCGCCCCAGTCGGCCATCTTGGATCCGGCCACGCCCAAAATCAATAGGGTTCTCCTTTCAGGTGGTACACGTGTTGACCCAAATTTCAAATCGATTATCGCGAACAGTTTATGAGTTATCGCACTCACAGCTATAAATGTTGACGCCCAGCCAGTCGGACGACGGAGGGACAGCCGGACGGACGACCCGGGTGATAACAATATCCCCCTTCCGCCACGCGGCGGGATAAAACAAACAGAAGGCGAATGCGATCGGGTGGAGATGTATGCCAAAATGTGTGAGACTCACGTCCATTTGAGATCGGGTGAGAGCACTTCGTCATGTTCCACACATTTTGGCATGCACGTATATTTGTGTAGATACACTAACGCGTCAAAAGTTTTAGAACACCCCATTTTTCCAGTTTTTACTGAAATTTAAGCAGTTTAATGTTTGTGTACTCTGAATTAAAGCACAGAACAAATAAACAATCGCAGAAAAAAAAAATCATGGAATCGTTTTGACTCATCACAGTAGCCACCTTTTGCAGATATAACAGCCGAACATACTCTTGGCATTCTTTCTACAATGGAAATCAAATATTGTGCGGAAAGTTCTTCCCAACACTGTTGCAGAAGTTCCACAAATGTGTTGCATTTGTACGTTGCTTTGCTTTCACCCTTCTCTCCAGTTCATCCCAAACCAGCTCGATGGGGTTTAAGTCTGGAGACTGTGCTGGCCATTCCATGATTTGAAGCCTACAGTCTTGTTCTTTTCTTCGAAGGTAGTTCTGACATAGCCTGGAGGTTGTTTTGGGTCGTTATATTGCTGAAGGATGAACCCTTGACCAACGAGGCGGAGACCAGAGGGTATTGCATGATGCTGCAAAATGCTGTGGTAGCCCTTTTGGTTCAGGGTGCCAGTCACTCTGTGCAAGTCACCGACTCTGGATTCAGCAAAAGAGGCCCCAGATCATCACAGTTCCTCCTCAATGTTTGACAGTTGATGTCACTCACTGAGGAACCATCCTTTCGCCTACTCGACGGCGTACAAAAACCCTGCGTGATGAACCGAACATTTCAAATTTTGATTCATCGGTCCATAAGACCTTCTTCCAGTTTTCTGTCGTCCACTGGGGGTGCTTCATGGTCCAGGCACGCCTCTTTTTCTTATTTTGCCATCTTAGCAATAGCTTTCTTACTGCCACTTGACCTATCAAACCTGCAGCTCGAAGTCTTCTCTTCACAGTTGAAACAGACTTCCTTACTTCAACCAGTGTTAAGCTGTGCTTGAAGCAGCTGTCCTATGAACCGCCTATCACACAAGCTGTTGACTCTCAGAAACTTGTCTTCTGATTGTGTTGTGCTTTGGGTCTGCCAGATCTCTTCCTGTCAGTTTCCTCCAGTTTCCAAGTGCCTTTTCATGGTGTAGGAAACTGTACTCACTGACACCTTGGCTTCCTTGCAATTTCTCCAAAGGAAAGACCTATACTTTTAAGGGTTCTCGTGGTCTGTCTTCCTTTGTTAATTGTCTTTTTCTCACCATTATGAGAGCAATATACTACTTCCTGCAGTGCAATATTGTCCAAATAATGCTCAGAGGTGTGTAGCAACACAGTCTGTTCCAACACTGCTTTTGTACAGACAGAGGGTTTGTAACTAATCAACAACAGTTGGGACACCTGTAGGAATTGTTTGCATCAACTTTCAAGGCTTAATTTACTTCCATTGCTGCAGAACAGCTGCAGTTGCTAACCCATTACTTGTTCCCTGAAAAAGGGCCTTTTTAACAACTCTGAAATTTACATTATTTTTCAGTTTTTGGTGACCTAAACTTTTTCTTTTTTTTTTTACTTCTGCCAGTTTACCGCTAAGCTTTGTACCATTTCAGGTTATTCACTGGACTTGAACTGCTTAAATTTCAGTAAAAACTGGAAAAATGAGGGTGTTCTAAAACTTTAGACTGGGAGTATATACATTATATGTATATATATATATATATATATATAATATATATATATATATATATATATATATATGTATATATGTATATATGTATGTATGTATATGTATATACATATACATATACACATACACACACATGAAATATAGATATACACACAAGGACCCTGACATTCGCGGGGATACATTCCGGGGAAACCCAGCGAATGTTGGAAACCATGAATGTGGGGGCATTGTTTTGATGGTAAATGGGGGATAGGTTCCGGGGATTTCCCAATCCGTGATAGTCGGGGGAAAATCTCACGAAAATGCAGGAAAATGCGGTGGAAAGATGAAAATCC
This sequence comes from Eptatretus atami, assembly GCA_035128595.1. Lineage (NCBI taxonomy): Eukaryota > Metazoa > Chordata > Myxini > Myxiniformes > Myxinidae > Eptatretus > Eptatretus atami. The sequence continues at coordinate 37,641,875 of CM068956.1, read as the reverse complement.
ATGAATGTCGGGGTAAATTCATGAGTTTTGTCATTGCTACAACGGACACAAGGGGATAACGTTATCGGTTCGCACATTTCCTGGTTCATTAAAAAAAGAACACAGATACACCAAAGTCAGGGAATGGTACATTGGGGACAAGGGGGACAACGTTATCGGTTCGCGACAGTTCCTGGTTCAAAGGTGAAAGTGTTTAAAGTTTAAAGTGTTTTTGACCACGAATGCACGATTACAGTTTCATCAAAGATACTTACAAAAAAAACAAAAAAAAAACGACAACACCAGTGTACCGTTTCCAATTTAAAGAAGAATACATTTTAAAGTCCCTTAACCAAACCATAAATTTGGTACAGTCATTAAGTCTCTCAAAAGTGGCAAAGCCCCTGGCCAAGATAACCTCAATGTAGAACTGTTCAAGGCAGATCCAAAACTTGCAGCTGAAGTACTTGTACCACTTTTCACAGCTATTTGGGAAAGGAAGGAGATACCTGATGACTGGTCAGAAGGAGTCATCATTAGGATACCAAAGAAAGGCAACTTAAGAGAGTGTAAACAATTGGCGAGGGATCACTCTTCTATCAATTTCAAGCAAGATTCTGGCAAAAATTATTATATAACGTATCTCAGACGCAGGAGACAAACAGCTCAGGAAGGAACAGGCAGGATTTCATAGTGGGAGGGGATGCATTGACCAGATATTTGCCCTTCGTAACATTATAGAACAGTGCACAGAATGGCAGAGACAGATATACATCAACTTTGTTGATTTGGAGAAAGCATTTGACAGCATCCACCGAGCCAGTCTTGGGGCATACTACAAATGTATGGATCCCACAGCACATAGTCGAAGTGATTAGAGCTTCTACGCCAACTTCTCTTGCAGAGTGGGGAACAGTAACCACACATTCCAGGTGAAGACAGGAGTCCGACAAGGGTGTGTGATGTCGGCGCTACTCTTCTATATTGCTATTTGACTGGGTGATGCGTCGGACAACCGAAGACCAAACAAGAGGGATACGATGGACCCTCTTCTCAGCATTGGAGACCTTGATTTTGCTGATGACTTGGCTCTGGTCCTCCACACTCACAAGCAAATGCAGGAAAAAAACATCCCGTCTCAGCGACTTTGCACAACAAATTGGCCTGAAGATAAACCAGAAAAAATCTGAAGTAATGCCACTAAACATCAAAAACCCTTGCCAATCCAAGTGAATGGAAACGATCTTTCCAATAACTGAGGAGTTCACTTATTTGGTAGCACAGTCAGACACGATAGCGGAGCACACAATGACATTAAGAACCGGTTAAACAAGGCTAGGAATGTTTTCAGAATGCTAACAAATGTATGGAGATCCCAGCAATACAGCACCAAGACCAAGCGTGAAAATTACACTAGAGCTGTGTCCTCTCCAACCTCTTATATGACTCGGAATGCTGGAGAATGACAGTAAGCGACATCAATCAGCTGTCAGTCTTTCCATACTAAGAACCTGAGAAGAATCCTTAGAATATTTTGGCCAAACACCATATCCAATCAAGATCTCCTTGCTCAATGCCAACAAAAGAGCATGGACACCATCATCATGAGAAGGAGCTGGAACTGGATTGGCCATATACTGAGAAGAGAACCAGACAGCATCCCAAGAATAGCCCTGCACTGGACAACGGAAGGGAAAAGGAAGAGCGAGACCCAAAACCACTTGGCGTCGAACTGTAGAGGAGAAAATGAAAACTATGGACGCTGACCTGGGTAGTGTCCAGGTAAGCTAGCCCAGAATAGACAGGAGTGGAGGACCTTCGTTGCTGCCCTACATGCCAGGAAGAATAATGGGCAGTAAGTAAGTAACCAAACCGTGCCATACTGTGAAACAAAAAAACATAATGTACCGTTTCAAAGTGTTATTAAACAAACACAGCACACATAACTTTGCAAAATGAGGATGAGGATGAGGATACGCCATTCAGGTCCGTGGGGTGGCCAGGAGCGGTGTCAAGCAGCAGGACTACCTTGAACGAAAGGTTCTTTCATGCCAGGTACCTCTCGACCTGAGTAACGAAACAGGTATGGATCCATCCATAAAAAGTTCAGACGTCACTCATGCCTTTCTGTTTCGCCCTCCACTACAACAGGCAGCGCCTGCTTGTTTTTGTTCTTCAGCGCACATGGGTTCAGGAAACGGTTGAGCATCATGGGCTTTACCATGAAGTACCCTTCGGCGTTTGCACAGAGAAGGGATACCCAGTCCTTTGTTCTCACACTGTGAAATGAATGTTCTGGTCAGCATCTTTTTCCAAAACAAGCCGGTCTCAACAGCGTTACAGACCTGCTCCGGCAGGTACCCTTTTTCCTAATGAGACTCACGAGTTCTGCAGGGAATGACTTAGCCGCGTCGTGGTCCGCAGAGGCACGCCCCCTATGAGCTTGACACATGCATTGTGGGTAATTGCAGAGGGGGTGAGTAGTCCGCGCATTGTTTGTGGGGGATTTTTATGGGTTACACTGTATTCAGAAGCTGACAATAGAATGATGTCGGTGAGCGATGTCATTGTGCAATTCGTCCATATGCAGCTAGATGCTCACGACACTAAAATATATGTTGAACGTTTCCATTCTTCAACTCACACGACATGACATCTTTCCTATCTGCAGGCAGATGATGCTGAGCATTTCTAAAATGCAACAGCTCAGATGGTGCTGTTTGTTGTAAGATGATGATTTACATGAAGATGCGCTGAATGTTTCCATTGTGTAATGTCTGTATGTTGGTGACCTGGTAATTGCTTGCTGGATACATCAACAGATGCCGTTAGTGTTTTCATTCTGCAAGTAGCTCACGGGGGATGGCGTCATGGGAATGAAGTGTTACACTGGTGAGACATCCCGCAAACTGTGTTTATCCTGAGAAGCTACAATACATTATGTTACAGTATCGTATGTATAAAGTGCACATGGTGCGATGTCCCGTGAAGCTACAATGCACGTCCAGGAAGCAGGTCATGTTCGCGACTCGTGGAAGATGTTTTTTTTTGTGTGTATGCAGTATTTTACTGAAAGTACATCCAGTTGCTTTGTGCGTGGCTCAAGGAAAATATGTTTTAGAACTGTGTTATGCTCACGGCTCATGGAAAAATAAAAAAAATCACGAAATTGCGAATACGCGGGGCAATTTCCGGGAATGGAGGAAAATGGACAAATTATCAGCTGCGAATATGCGCAATCCACGAATGTTGGAACTCGGGTGTGTGTTTGTATATGTATACATATACATATAGTCATATATTATACAGTCAACCCCCGCTTTATTCGCGGTTCACCTATCGCTCCCCCGGTTCATCGCGCGGTTTTCCTTGGAACGTAACTAATTTTTTCTGCGGATTCCCCTGGTACATCGTGGTAATAATATATAAAATATAAATTATTTAAGCAATAAATTAAAACGCGTGGTGCTCGACCAGTCACACAACGCACGAGACAAAGTTTCGCTTGTGAACTTCGATATTTTCTACGTTTTTTCTCCAAGCCCACGATGCCGCCCAAACGCCCTGCACCTTCTAAGGCTTCTGGCAAGGAACCGAAGCGCCAGAGGAAGGTCCTGACGCTCCAGGAGAAGGTCAAGGTGCTCGATATGCTTCGGGAAGGAAAAGGTTTTGCCGCCGTTGGACGAGCACTGCTCGTACCCAGCACCTCAAAACCGACCAGACCAGACGAGTCGATCTCCAGCACATCAAACCCCAATCAATGCCAAACCGACCAGACCAGACGAGTCGATTTTTGGGGAGGCGCCCATTCATCCCGGATTTTCACTTAGCGCGGGGAGTTTGGAACGTAACCCCGCGAGAAACGGGGGATTACTGTATATATCTATAATCTATATATATATATATATAATTTATATATATATATAATATATATATATATATTATATATATTGCAGTGTCCCTTGAGCCAAAATTCTTCTTCGCCGATGGTGAGCTTCAAAACATCCACCGAAAACAAAGATAGTGGTCTTGAAGGCACTCTAGAACTCTTCAGAGTTTCCCAAAGCACTTAAACCCCCCCCCCCAAAGTCCCACTCAGCCTGTTCACAAACTCCTCAGCTACCCTCCTCAGCTATCTTTCAGCTTGCCAACATCCAGCCTGGGCTGGGATGGTACCATTCTCCCAGATTTAAGCTGCAAATTCAGAGTTTCGCCGACAAGCCTGTGGTCGGTATTGAGGAATGGGCACTCTGATAGACCTGCAGTCCTCGATCATCCTCCAGCGACCAACAACGAGCACATGGTCAATCTCCTTCGCTACACCACTGGTGTTGGAATACCAAATCCAGTGAGGAGTCTACTGTGGGCGCTGAAATCATGAACCAGCCACCCTAAGTCCACGACTTCATGCAAAATCGAGGATCTAAATGCTATTCTGGTCCACAGTTTCAGACCCATGAGGACCAACACGTCACATACCCATCATCCCTATCAATGCCAGTCAATGCAAGGAAACCACCAAGACGAGAAGAGTATCTCGCCTGGGCATTGATTCACCACAGACTCGAGCTCGGCATAGAATGCGTCCTTCACAGTGAGATCACTCGCCTCAGTCAGAGCATATACAGGGACCAGGACAATGACACCCAAGGAGTGACGAATACTTAATCTCACAATACACTTGTTGACCGGTATTACCTCAATTATCATTGGAGTCAGCTTATTGGACACTGCTAAAAAACTCCTTGGGCATGGTAACCATCAGATCGACCAGACCAATAGTAGGTGTAACCACCCACCATGATCTCGCCACTATCCGGTCTCTGATCCTCAGAGAGTGCTGCAATACCAATGTTCAAACGTTTTAGCTCAGATGATAACAGAGACAGGTGCTCATCCTCTCTTCGGAAAAGGAATTTCAGGCACCCACCCGAAGTGACCGCCTCAGGTTAACCGCCGTCTGGTGAACGACACCTCAGCACCACTCCCCACACACCACCACAATCTGACCCAGGAAGTTTACCCCGTGCTTTTCCTCCTATCATCAAGGAATGGGGGTCTGAAAGGCTTTGCCAATTCCCATCATCCGGTGAGCTGCCCTGGGAAGAGAATCAGCACAGGAGGTACTCCCACGGTGTGGGTTTTTAAGTTTTATTTACATTTATGGGTTTTGCGGAATGAAGTTTTTTTACGGTGGCGGAGTGCAAATCCAGCACTAACTTCCTAACAAAAGTAACCCAACTGCAGTACCATGTCCGCAGACACAGTTGGGCACTAGATATGGCTGTTGACTCACAAGGAGCTCTCCACCCTTTCACAGGTTTGGTTTTTAATCCTGCTGGGTGTCAATATCCATAAAACCTCCTCTCCAAAAAACTGCAGGGAGGAGATTGTTTAGTCGCCGACAACCCGACCATGAAACAGGTTAGTACAATTTTACATGGTACAGTAACAAGTCACAGATCTAATCTGGCCTGACCTGACAACTGGTAGGATAGCCGAGAGGTAGACACACATCTTGGGTTAGAATCTCGGCCCAACTACAAAATGTGATCCTGGTGTTTGTCTTCAACTGACAAACTGTCATCAACGACAAACATACATAGGATATTGCCCCAACATAACAAAACACTCGCAGGCTGAAATTAACGATTAGGCAGAAACAATCGCACGACTCGGTTCGCACCTCAACCGAGAATCATCGCTACTTGACATCCCCGAGGCAGAATGAGACAAATGTCCCACAACAAAATTGACAATTTAAGAATGAATGGCGACTGATTTTTTTTTTTTTAAGCAATAATCACAGTTCTACTCAGATTGCTAAAATGAAAGACACATGGAAAAAAAAATCCTGCTGGAACCTTAACAAACATAAAACCCACAAAACAATGAAAAGTCATATGCAGAGAAATCTCCTTCAAATATGGCCATGGATTTGTACGCAACGAAGGAGAAGGTGAGAATGGTGGGGGAATAGCAAAAGACAAATAAGAGGGGATGGGATGATAAGAGGATAAAAAGGAATGGCACATCCAGCAGGGTGATTGTTGGCCAGACGGCCTCGTGGCTAGAGCTCCATGCAGGTGGGATGAGACCACTCATGGTGCCATGGCAGGATGCATTTCTTCTTGTTTGAGGTATCCATCAAGTCAAATGCCAAAGAGGATTTTTGAATTTCGGATATTCCTCTGATTCTAGTGAACTCATAATTTTTCACTTTAAGAAACATGATGGAAAAGGATGAAACATCCCACCAGAGAAACCCAGATCGCTGCTGACAGGTATGATGGATGCGGGACAGAATCCCTGCGCATATACAATGCGACAAAGACCTAAAAATAGTCTTTTACTTGGTCGTTGGTTATACAATTTAGATGTCGTGTTCACGACAGAACTTTCTTTTGAAAAATGTGATCAACGGCATTTTGGATTCTGTCCTCATGGCCACCATTTTGGATGCGCAGTTCGTGGCAAAGGGAGGTAACATACCAAAATGAAAAATTCCTGAGGGTGATTAAAAATTAGGGTCGGTTGGGGAACAGGAAACAGACCATTTTTGGGGGCCTAGAGTTAAGGGAACACCAGAATTGTGGCCAACATGAAAGTACAGGAGGGTCTTGCAGTTTACGGGTTTCCTTCGTGGATTTGCTCCGTTGCGACGAACTTATTGAGGCGAGGCAAGGCTTGCGGTCAATGCGCTTGAATAATCGTGGGTTGGCGAATTTATTTTCCACATTTATTCACCGAATTAACGGGAGCCATCAACAAATAACCCCTCAATCCCTCCATCATCATCATCTCCATGAACTAATCTTTTATCGTCTCCATCAACATTGCAATCGCATTATTGGATCAAGTTTATCATTTATATTGAAGGCAAGTTTCATGATGTTAACCCAACAAAATATACTTTACTTTTTGTTCTTAATGCAGGAAAATAATGCTATATTTTATGTTCTTCACAACTCTGATTCGAGAAAATAAATAACACAAAAACAATGCAAAAACATGTTAATTAAGGGTACTTCTGGCAAATAGGGGTGACAGATTTTTAAGTTGAAGGCCCGAACCCTATTTTCCCCATTGCTCCTTTTAGTTCGCATTTCGTGGATTTGTGGTTCACGGAGTATTTTAAACAACCTAATTCCCCCGTGAACGGCAAGGACCTGCAGCTTATGCAAAAATAGTTCCCAATTACATTTGACCAGTGCATATCTTCAAAGTAGCGACACAGGTGTGACATTGTATACAATACAGACCAACACAAAAGGGGAGTTCCTACTCCCTACCTTCCATATTGCTATACAAATATATTGTTGCGAATTCGCGCCCGCCGGCGTGCGAACGACCACGTGACTCGAATCGCGGTACGTCGCCCACCGGACGGACAATTCCGTCGTGACCTCCCGGACTAACGCCGTGATCCAGTCACGGGTGGGCCTTTCGGCCTCACCACGATCGTGCCAATCGGCACCCGCGTGGGATAGGGTTGTTCGCCAAACTCGACCTACCTAAGTACCCACACGGATGGTAAACCGGGCGACCGCACCTCGCCGCAGGTCGACTTCGGACACGGGTCGCTTAAGCGATCCGTGCCGTGCTATCGGGATAACCGAGCGGTGTTATCGTCGGCCTCGACGGTTCCTGATTAATTATCGGGCGTCCCGCGCCCACTCAAACCCTTTACGTAAAGCAAGATGGAGACCCACAAAGGAAAGGACGCAGCGAAAACGGGAAACAATTCAACAAGCCACATTTATTACACGCACACAGATAGCAACCATATATCACAGCATGTATTTACAGTCACAATTAGCAAAATGCACATATATCACATGGAACAAAAGCAACACAATGAAAGCAACGCAGAGCTACGACCGACTAAACGCGAACACTCGGCAACACTTATACAATTTTACTTATTGAACTCGGCGCCACACACACACGTTCACACAGAACCCAAAAGAAATGAGGAAGTCGCGACTTCCCTGCTCTCGAGTCCTTGGCGACCGTCCTCTGACGAGGTCCCGTCTGGCCGTGACTTCCGTGCTCGAAGCGTGTCGGCGACGGTCTCTCCGGCGTTCCTCGTGCCTGCCCGTGCTTGGCCCCTCGACGCCAGCGGACCGAGCACGACGAACAGAGAGAGAACCAAACCAAGAGAGAACGAATGCCGAACCAAGAGAGAAAGAACACCGAACCAAGAGAGCCCCCACAAGAGAGAACAAATGCCGAACCAAGAGAGAACGAATGCCGAACCAGAGAGCCCACAAAGAGAGAAAGCACGCCGAACCAAGAGAGCCCCACACAGAGAGAACGAATGCCGAACCAAGAGCAGAGAGAACTCCTGCGCCTCCGGCTCTTATACCCCCGCGCCCCGCCCCGTTCTTGGCTCCACCCTCCTTGAGGCGCTTCGAGAAGGGGGCGTTCCCTCTCGTTCCCCCCTCCCGCGCCATGCGGTGGGGGCGAGGAGATCCGTCCTGCGCGCCGGGCCAGGAAGAAAACAGGCGGGAAAAACCTGTGCGCCCTCGCTGTGGTGATTTCTTCTTTTCCCTTCTCGCGTTCGACGTTTCCAGCGCGGAAACCGTCGTACGTGGACCGCGGAGGATGGCGTTCGTTGGTGTGGGTAGTGGCGAAGATGTGGTGGTTGTTGTGAGATGGCGGTGCTGGCCTTGTTGGAGTGATGGCGTGGTTGAGTTGAAGTGTGGTTGGTTCGAAAATAAAGCAAGAACAGAAAAACGACTAACTCAAAGTGTCGCAGCCCGAATGAATCACATTAATTCCTCTAAACAATGGGTTTGGGCTAACTATACATGTACTTAAAAAATATATCTTCAGCCTACGCGGACCTGAATGGTGTAATGCGAATTTCCCACAGCCGTAACACTACCCCTCCCCTTTTACAGACTCGTCCCGAGTCGTCAAATTCTCGTGTCCATCATGTGTAGTTCTCCCCTAGTACGTTTTTACCTTGCGATCCCTGAGTGCGACATTCATGGTATTCGTTGTCCCCAAAATAAATAACCTGAGGGCTGAGTAACTAACTAAACAAACCCACTCACACAGACGACTTAAATATAAATTGCTGGCGCTAACACATACATTGCCGGGGGCACACTCATATTTACAATACACAACTTATTCCTTAACTTATAAATTTACACTACTCCATGCAGGATCAATGGACTCTGCAGGAAAAAGAAAAAGAGTCAAAAGAAAACCGTGCACGGGCCGCCACTGCAGGCCCGTGTTGCAGCTGCCAACAGGACAGTTCCTGCAGCTTGCAAACGTTGTAAGACGATCCTGGCGCACATGCAGATGAACAAGGGGGGCAAAGCAAAACTGAACGGGGCTGGTGGACATGGGCAGTGGGCAATGGCATGGCAAAGGTGACAGGCAAACACAGCCTGCAGAACAAGGCCGCTGTAGCAAACAGCCGGCAGATGAAGTGACCGGCCACAGGCCTTGCCAGAAAACAGCTGCAGTCGATCCGGCCGGCACAGGCCTTGCAGTAAACAGCCAGCCGATGAAGTGGCCGGCCTCTGCCGTGCAGTGCAGGTTGTGGAGGGAGTGCGGTGGTGCTGGCCACTCGCAGAAGGCGGGCTCGGACCTACCTACTGTCTCCCTCCCACCTATCGCCTTTGCTGTCACTGTTCATACCACCCCCTAATTTGTTCAAAAAACCAATTTAGCCCCCAATTAATTTTTTTTGTTTGTTTTATCTTTACTTTCACTTCCCCACCACTATAAATCGTCCCCTAACCCCCTTTATCGTTCTCTGTTCGGCTAACCTATCGTCCCCTAGCCTACTCCCAACCCCTACGTTCCCTTCCCGGAGGGGAATGAGGGAGAGCTAGCGTCCTGTGTCGAGGCCAATGAAGCCTCAGGATGGCCTCCCCAGGACTTCAGCGATCTCAACGCAAAGTGGGTCAGCTGGGCCCACAACGAGAGCGAAGGGATGATGGTGCGGAGGGTACACTTCCAATCTACCCTAACATTTAACTGTTAAACTATCCCGGGGCTTTCAACAAGCGCCTCTGTCTTCTAATCTATTGTTCTACAACCCAGATTCCCGTCGCCTGTGTTGGTGTCCTTACAATTTCGGGCCTCGCCCTCCAATTTTTCCCTCGTGCCCTTGCACGGTTTCGTGGCTGGGACGCGTGGCTCCCTTGGCAGGCACGATCCTCTGCCGATTCCCAACGATGGCACCCCCAGGGCACTACACTGCCTCCGAGGCCTACCAGCTCCCTAACACCGGGGAGTGCCCCTATGGCAACCCCCTGAAACGCACACGTGGCAGGCTGGCGCCCGGGCCCCTTTCCGAGGTCACCGTTGCCCGACACTGCCCACGCGGCAACGGCGCTCCGGCCCCCGCACCAAAGCGGGCGCACCCGTGCCCACTACGCTAACCCGGCCCCATGGGCCCTTTGCGCCTACCACGGCCGACTAGCCCGGGTCCCACTCAGCGATACTCACCTTTCGCAGCCACGCTCCCAGGCCCGTCAACAGGGCTTCCTGCACCCCTCCAAATGGGTATCGAGCCTACATTCCCACCAACAACAAAACGACCTCCATTTGTCAATTTGTCTAACCCAGCTAACTCACTCTACACTGACCCCGGGGTCCTTGGGCGGGAGGTCACTCCTCCCCCCAATCACTCATCACACCATTGCATTCCACATTCGCTCCACTCAGACAGACCGCTGGCCTCACTCACTCAACAAGCACATGTTTCCACTCAACTCACCAATTTTCTTCAACCGCACACCGCTGAACTCTGCCATCCTTCTAACTACCTCCCCTAACTAACTCGTGCTCCCACGTCATCCTTACACTATAGCACGTTCCATTTAACACTACGTAGCTAAGCTACGTCCCTCTACACACTCACTGTCTGTCACTGTCCTCGAATCATCAAAAATCATTTTCCCACCCTAAATCTGACTAACATCCCTCTAACTAATCCATTCCATGGGCCCATGAGGACTTACCCCTGCCCATGGAGCCGGTCTAACTAACACTAACCCTTCCCCCGAGCCTAGTTTCATCCTGTGCCCTGGGTAAGGGGGTCTTTCACCCCTTGCCCAGGGAATCCTGTTCACCCGAAAGCGAGGCTTGGCTTTGTTAATTTTTTATTTTTTTTTTCCAAATCTCGCAGCACCAGCCGCGGCAACTCACAGCTCGCGCACTTTGCACCTTGCCCGTGACGTCATGCAGCTGCACGTGTACTCGTCCCTCTTGGACGGTACCATCCGGCAGGGATCCCCTCCTGCCGGATTCCAACCCTACGTGCAGCCATGACGTCACCCTGGGCACCCCCAAAAGCAAACCTCGCACTCCGAGGGGCTCCCACCGCGAACACATGTGCTCTGCCCGTTGGAGCTTAACACAAGCTCGCGTGGAGAACCCATCCGGTCCAAATCCGTCGTCCTGCCTAAACTTTGTCCGTCCGCGGGATCGGCAACATTCACCGCGGCGTTTCCGGACCGGGCTTCACTCCCGCAAGCGAGCACGTGGGGGTCTCGTGCGCTGCACAGCACGGACCTCGCGCTCGCTGCTGGGTGAACCGCACGGTCCCCATTCCAACTGCAGCCGCTACTCGGCTTTTGTCCTCTGTCGCCGTCGTCTCCGTTCTACCCACGCACCCTGCGTGTTACGACGCACAGACTCCACTCCAACACACTCACACTGGGAGACACGGCTGCGTGCTCCCGCATGCCGACCGTCATCTCCCTCACATACAGAGACCTCAACACACACGGTCTTCCCTCACACGGACCTCTCACTCACACCACCTTTCACTTGCACAGGGGGTCTCACTCACACCATGCGTGCGGAAAGCACGCATCTCCGCGACACTTCAGCACAACACACATCCCCGCGACAACCACACTGGGGATCGTGCCACAAGGGTTCCCGGGGCCTCTATACGCCCTCCAAGCTGCGACGGTGCACGCATATCCACAGCACTCGTCCCTCTCAACTGTCCGACTTGGCAGACCGACGACCCACCTGGTTCGTGATCGCTTCAAGGGGCGGTCAAACTCCCTCGCCCTCGTTCTGGAGCAGCCATCTCCGCTGCTCGCGACAGGCGGTCTCCACACGGCTCCGCGGAGCTCAGCCCCCATTTATCCTTCACTACCTCTGTGTGTGTGTGTTCTGTTTCTTTAACCCGTCCTTATCGGAGTCTGCTCCTCTATTTTCTCTATTCTCCGAGTCTCTATACATTTATTTCTATTGTCTCTTCGTGTCTATAGTTTCTTCCTGGATGTTTGTCTCTTTGCTTTTTCGGACGTCGTCACTCGGTCTTCGTCCACACGTTCAGTCACCCGGGCTGCCCGTTATTATTTCCACTGTCCTCCATTTTCAGGTTGGCCCTAATTGTTGTTTCATGCCGACGAGTGGATGTCTATCAGTCCCGCATTATGAACAATTATTCCCCGTGGTTGCTGTTCACACATCCCACCTGCATTGTGCTGTTCCATTTCTTGGCTCCTTTTGAGCTGGTTCCTCCTCTCGGAACTTTCTGAGTTCTTCATTCTCCACTTCGGAGGTTTTCAATCCCCGTGGACGCCAATCTCGCTCGCCCGTTTTAGCTGTTAATTTTCAACCCCAACATTGTTCTTTGTTTTATGCCCCTACAGTTTCTCCTGTCTCATTTTCCAGATTCTATCGTTTGCTTCAATTGGCTCATTTCCTCCTGTGTTTCATCGGCTGTTCTCTCACTACTCTTCCTGTTTCCTCTGCTGTCCTTCCTTTTCCAGTTTCGTTTTTGCTTCATTGGTAATCTCCTTTTTGTGTTTCAGTTGCGGATCGCTGTGCTCATTATTCTTCCTTGTTTCTTCTCTGCCCTTCCTTCCTGATTCATGGGTTTTCTCATGTGGGTTAATTTCCCTTTTTGTGTTTCATTCGCCTGTCTCTTGTCTACCTCTTCGCACTCCAGCCTTTGCCTTTTCTTTCAAATTGGTCAGACCTCGGCTTCATGTTCCCTTTTGTTTTTCTATCCATTGTTCCTCTCGCTCTTCCGCTCTCCAATCTCGTTGTGTGCCTAATCTCCTCATTTCCCCTTCCTGCTTTCATTCGTGCTCCCCTTCAACTTCTCCTCGTATTCCAACTTATTTTTTTCCTTTTGTCGTTCAGTTTTCAAATTTCATCTCTTTCAGTTTCTATCACTGTCTTTCTGTTTCCTCATTCTGTAATCTCGCCATTTCTTTCAACTGACAAATTTCTTTCTTCCTGTCTCATTCCTTGTTTCTTTCAGTCTCTTTCTTGTTCCTCTTTTAACACTCTCAGTTCTTTTGTAGCCGTCTCTTGTTGTTTTGGTGTATCTGTACTCAGAAGCTTTCCTTTTCTTAATTTCTTTTCTCATTCTCCCACTCCGCCTTGCTTTTGGCTTTCTAACTGTTCTTCCGGCTTGCCTTTGTGTTGTCTATCCGTCATTCCCAGTTTCCTCTGTCTCCGTTTTTAACTTCCAGTCCCAGCTTATCAACTCTTTAGTCATTCTTGACGTCTTTTTCACACTCACTATTTTTATTTCCTTCGGGCACGTCTCCGTCACCGCAATTAATTTTTCCCTCTCGGTTACCGTCACTTTTTCCGTCACCTCCACACTTCTCGCGCAACACGTCTCCCGAATTATTTTTCCTCAACCCGCCTTTCATCCGCGGGCTGACAACGCGTTGCACCCCTCCAGCTCCGTTCGCTCACCACGTGGCGTCGCATTACGCACTTCAGCTGTTGTAGCCTTCATGCCCGCTGCAGGCTCCGGCCCTTGCTGCGTTTCACCCGCATTTCTTTCATTTCTTCCTTCATTCCTTGCGCATTTGTTTCCTATCTGCGTTTATGCCTTTATTTCGTTTTTCATTTCGTGCCGTGTTTTTTCCATTCTGAGTGCGTTTCCATCCATTTTTTCGTTCATTTCGTTTGTGTTTGTTTCCATCTGCTTTTCACTTCCTTTTATTTTCGTTTTCGATTCCACATTTTTTCCGTTATTCTGCCAGCATGGCGAATAGCTAGGGCCATATTTAAGTGCACTTGGCCTGAGCAGATTCGGGCGAGGATCGGGGGGTGTTGCGAGAGGGGGAGGGGAGGTGTCATCCACCGCGGCCTCTGCCGCCGCCACACCCATTTCGGGCCTGGATTCGTTTGGGGGGGACTGTTCCTGCACACCAATGTCCTGCTCGGGGTTCCATCTGGCCATGGAATCCTACATTACTATCACACATATACATCCTAATACCTCGGCTCCCGCTCGCCTTGAGACGCCATCTTATTTTCACTAAGGTTAATTTAAGCTCGCTCGTAATTAGAGGAATCGGGTCGCTCCTCTCACCCTAGGACCGATTTCCCGGTGAATTTTAGCTGGAGCCAGGAGGTTCGTTACCATCACTTCTGACACCAGTGTTGTCGAATTCGCCGCCGCGTGCGAACGACCACGCTTGACTCGAATCGCGGTACGTCGCCCTACCGACGGACAATTCCGTCGTGACCCTTCCCGGACTAACGCCGGATCCAGTCACGGGTGGGCCTTCGGCCCTCACCACGATCGTGCAATCGGCAACCCGCGTGGGATAGGGTTGTTCGCCAAACTCGACCTAACATAAGTACCCACGCGGATGGTAATACCGGGGACCGCCACCTCGCCCGCAGGTCGACTTTCGAACGGGTCGCTTAAGCGATCCGTGGCCGTGCTATCGTGATACCGAGGGTGTATCGTCGGCCTCGGGACGGTTCTTGATTAATTATCGGGCGTCCGGCGCCCACTCAAAACCCTTTACGTAAAGAAGATGGAGACCACAAAGGAAAGGACGGCAGCGAAACGGGGAAACAATTCACAAGCAGCACATTTATTACACGCACACAGATAGCACACATAATCACAGCATGTATTTAGTCACAATTAGCAAAATGCACATTATCACATGGAACAAAAAGCAAACACAATTGAAAGCCAACGCAGAGCTACGACGCGACTAAACGCGAACAACTCGGCAACACTTATACAATTTTACTTTTATTAAGACTCGGCGCCACACACACACGTTCACACAGAACCCAAAGAAATGAGGGAGTCGCGGACTTCCCTGCTCTCGATCCTTGGCGACCGTCCTCTGACGAGGTGCCGTCTGGCCGTGACTCCGTGCTCGAGCGTGGTAGGCGAGGTCTCTCCGGCGTGCCTCGTGCCTGCCCGTGCTGGCCCCTCGACGCCACGACCGAGCACCGACGAACAGAAGAGAGACCAAACCAAGAGAGAACGAATGCCGAACCAAGAGAGAAAAGAACACCGAACAGAGAGCCCCCTAAGAGAGGAAACGAATGCCGAACCAAGAGAGAACGAATGCCGAAAGAAGAGACCCCACCGAGAGAAAGCATCGCCGAACCAAGAGAGCCCACAAGAGAGAACGAATGCCGAACCAAGAGAGAGAGAGAACCTTCCTGCGCTCCGGCCTCTTATTACCCCGCGCGCCCGCCCGTTCTTGGGCTCCACCTCCTTCGAGGCGCTTCCGAGAAGGGGGGCGTTCCCATCTGCGTTCCCCCTCCCCGCGCCATGGCGTGGGGGGGCGAGGAGAATCCGTCCTGGCAGCCGCGGCCAGGGAAGAAAACAGGCGGAAAACCGCGTGCGCCCTCGCTGTGGTGATTTCTTCTTTCCCTTCTCGGCGTTCGACGGTTTCCAGCGCGGAAACCGTCGTACGTGGACCGCGGAGCGATGGCGTTGTGGTGTGGGTAGTTGGCAAGGATGGTTGGTGGTTGTTTGAGATGGCGGTGCTGGCGTTGTTGGAGTGATGGCGTGCGTTGAGGTCTGAAGTGTGGTTGGTTCGAAAATAAAGCAAGAACAGCAAAAACGACTAACTCAAGTGGTCGCCAGCCGAATGGAATCACATTTAATTCCCTCTAAACAATGGGTTTGGGCTAACTATACATGTAACGGACGGAGGGACAGCCGGACGGACGACCCGGGTGATAACAATATCCCCCTTCCGCCACGCGGCGGGGATAAAACAAACAGAAGGCGAATGCGATCGGGTGGAGATGTATGCCAAAATGTGTGAGACTCACGTCCATTTGAGATCGGGTGAGAGCACTTCGTCATGTTCCACACATTTTGGCATGCACGTATATTTGTGTAGATACACTAACGGTCAAAAGTTTTAGAACACCCCCATTTTTCCAGTTTTTACTGAAATTTAAGCAGTTTAATGTTTGTGTACTCTGAAATTAAAGCACAGAACAAATAAACAATCGCAGAAAAAAAAAATCATGGAATCGTTTTGACTCATCACAGTAGCCACCTTTTGCAGATATAACAGCCGAACATACTCTTGGCATTCTTTCTACAATGGAAATCAAATATTGTGCGGAAAGTTCTTCCCAACACTGTTGCAGAAGTTCCCACAAATGTGTTGCATTTGTACGTTGCTTTGCTTTCACCCTTCTCTCCAGTTCATCCCAAACCAGCTCGATGGGGTTTAAGTCTGGAGACTGTGCTGGCCATTCCATGATTTGAAGCCTACAGTCTTGTTCTTTTCTTCGAAGGTAGTTCTGACATAGCCTGGAGGTGTGTTTTGGGTCGTTATATTGCTGAAGGATGAACCCTTGACCAACGAGGCGGAGACCAGAGGGTATTGCATGATGCTGCAAAATGCTGTGGTAGCCCTTTTGGTTCA
>CM068956.1:37595182-37618009 GCA_035128595.1 Eptatretus atami | reverse complement strand
AAAATGAAAGACACATGGAAAAAAAAAATCCTGCTGGAACCTTAACAAACATAAAACCCACAAAACAATGAAAAGTCATATGCAGAGAAATCTCCTTCAAATATGGCCATGGATTTGTACGCAACGAAGGAGAAGGTGAGAATGGTGGGGGAATAGCAAAAGACAAAATTAAGAGGGGATGGGGATGATAAGAGGATAAAAAAGGAATGGCACATCCAGCAGGGTGATTGTTGGCCAGACGGCCTCGTGGCTAGAGCTCCATGCAGGTGGGATGAGACCACTCATGGTGCCATGGCAGGATGCATTTCTCTTGGTTTTGAGGTATCCATCAAGTCAAATGCCAAAGAGGATTTTTGAATTTCGGATATTCCTCTGATTCTAGTGAACTCATAATTTTTCACTTTAAGAAACATGATGGAAAAGGATGAAACATCCCAACCAGAGAAACCCAGATCGCTGCTGACAGGTATGATGGATGCGGGACAGAATCCCTGCGCATATACAATGCGACAAAGACCTAAAATAGTCTTTTACTTGGTCGTTGGTTATACAATTTAGATGTCGTGTTCACGACAGAACTTTCTTTTGAAAAATGTGATCAACGGCATTTTGGATTCTGTCCTCATGGCCACCATTTTGGATGCGCAGTTCGTGGCAAAGGGAGGTAACATACCAAAAATGAAAAATTCCTGAGGGTGATTAAAAATTAGGGTCGGTTGGGGAACAGGAAACAGACCATTTTTGGGGGGCCTAGAGTTAAGGGAACACCAGAATTGTGGGCCAACATGAAAGTACAGGAGGGTCTTGCAGTTTACGGGTTTCCCTTCGTGGATTTGCTCCGTTGCGACGAACTTATTGAGGCGAGGCAAGGCTTGCGGTCAATGCGCTTGAATAATCGTGGGTTGGCGAATTATTTTCCACATTTATTCACCGAATTAACGGGAGCCATCAACAAAATAACCCCCTCAATCCCTCCATCATCATCATCTCCATGAACTAATCTTTATCGTCTCCATCAACATTGCAATCGCATTATTGGATCAAGTTTATCATTATTATTGAAGGCAAGTTTCATGATGTTAACCCAACAAAATATACTTTACTTTTTGTTCTTAATGCAGGAAAATAATGCTATATTTTATGTTCTTCACAACTCTGATTCGAGAAAATAAATAACACAAAAACAATGCAAAAACATGTTAATTAAGGGTACATTCTGGCAAATAGGGGTGACAGATTTTAAAGTTGAAGGCCCGAACCCTATTTTCCCCATTGCTCCTTTAGTTCGCATTTCGTGGATTTGTGGTTCACGGAGTATTTTAAACAACCTAATCCCCCCGTGAACGGCAAGGACCTGCAGCTTATGCAAAAATAGTTCCCAATTACATTTGACCATGTGCATATCTTCAAAGTAGCGACACAGGTGTGACATTGTATACAATACAGACAAACCACAAAAGGGGAGTTCCTACTCCCTACCTTCCATATTGCTATACAAATATATTGTTGCGAATTCGCGCCCGCCGGCGTGCGAACGACCACGTGACTCGAATCGCGGTACGCGCCCACCGGACGGACAATTCCGTCGTGACCTCCCGGACTAACGCGTGATCCAGTCACGGGTGGGCCTTTCGGCCTCACCACGATCGTGCCAATCGGCCACCCCGCGTGGGATAGGGTTGTTCGCCAAACTCGACCTACCTAAGTACCCACACGGATGGTAAACCGGGCGACCGCACCTCGCCGCAGGTCGACTTCGGACACGGGTCGCTTAAGCGATCCGTGCCGTGCTATCGGGATAACCGAGCGGTGTTATCGTCGGCCTCGACGGTTCCTGATTAATTATCGGGCGTCCCGCGCCCACTCAAACCTTTACGTAAAGCAAGATGGAGACCCACAAAGGAAAGGACGCAGCGAAACGGGGAAACAATTCAACAAGCACACATTTATTACACGCACACAGATAGCACCCATATATCAAAGCATGTATTTACAGTCACAATTAGCAAAATGCACATATATCACATGGAACAAAAGCAACACAATGAAAGCAACGCAGAGCTACGACCGACTAAACGCGAACACTCGGCAACACTTATACAATTTTACTTATTAAGACTCGGCGCCACAACACACGTTCACACAGAACCCAAAAGAAATGAGGAAGTCGCGACTTCCCTGCTCTCGAGTCCTTGGCGACCGTCCTCTGACGAGGTCCCGTCTGGCCTGACTCCGTGCTCGAGCGTGGTCGGCGAGGTCTCTCGGCGTTCCTCGTGCCTGCCCGTGCTGGCCCCTCGACGCCACGGACCGAGCACCGAGAACAGAGAGAGACCAAACCAAGAGAGAACGAATGCCGAACCAAGAGAGAAAGAACACCGAACCAAGAGAGCCCCACAAAAGAGAGACAAATGCCGAACCAAGAGAGAACGAATGCCGAACCAAGAGAGCCCCACAAAGAGAGAAAGCACGCCGAACCAAAGAGAGCCCACCAAGAGAGAACGAATGCCGAACCAAGAGAGAGAGAACCTCCTGCGCCTCCGGCTCTTATACCCCCGGCGCCCCGCCCCGTTCTTGGCTCCACCCTCCTTTGAGGCGCTTCGAGAAGGGGGTTCCTCTCGTTCCCCCCCCGCGCCATGCGGGGGGGCGAGGAGAATCCGTCCTGGCGCCGGGCCAGGGAAGAAAACAGGCGGGAAAACCTGTGCGCCCTCGCTGTGGTGATTTCTTCTTTCCCTTCTCGCGTTCGACGGTTTCCAGCGCGGAAACCGTCGTACGTGGACCGCGGAGGATGGCGTTCGTTGTGTGGGTAGTGGCGAAGATGGTGGTGGTTGTTGTGAGATGGCGGTGCTGGCCTTGTTGGAGTGATGGCGTGGTTGAGGTTGAAGTGTGGTTGGTTCGAAAATAAAGCAAGAACAGAAAAACGACTAACTCAAAGTGTCGCAGCCCGAATGAATCACATTAATTCTCCTAAACAATGGGTTTGGGCTAACTATACATGTACTTAAAAAATATATCTCACCTACGGGACCTGAATGGTGTAATGCGAATTTCCACAGCCGTAACACTACCCCCTCCCCTTTTTACAGACTCGTCCGAGTCGTCAAATTCTCGTGTGCCTCATGTGTAGTTCTCCCCTAGTACGTTTTACCTTCGGATCCCTGAGTGCGACATTCATGGTATTCGTGTCCCCAAAATAAATAACCTGAGGGCTGAGTAACTAACTAAACAAACCCACTCACACAGACGACTTAAATAAAATTGCTGGCGCTAACACATACATGCCGGGGGCACACTCATATTTACAATACACAACTTATCCTTAACCTTATAAATTTACACTACTCCATGGCCCAGGATCAATGGACTCTGCAGGAAAAGAAAAAGAGTCAAAAGAAAACCGGTGCACGGGCCGCCACTGCAGGCCGTGTTGCAGCTGCCAACAGGACAGTTCCTGCAGCTTGCAAACTGTTGTAAAGACGATCCTGGCGCACATGGCAATGAACAAGGGGGGCAAAGAAAAATGAACGGGGCTGGTGGACATGGGCAGTGGGCATGGCATGGCAAAGGTGAGCAGGCAAACACAGCCTGCAGAACAAGGCCGCTGTAGCAAACAGCCGGCAGATGAAGTGACCGGCACAGGCCTTGCAGAAAACAGCTGCAGTCGATCCAGCCGGCACAGGCCTTGCAGTAAAACAGCCAGCCGATGAAGTTGGCCGCCTCTTGCCGTGCAGTGCAGGTTGGTGAGGGAGTGGGGTGGTGCTGGCCACTCGCAGAAGGCGGGCTCGGACCTACCTACTGTCTCCCTCCCACCTATCGCCTTTGCCTGTCACTGTTCATACCCACCCCTTAATTTGTCAAAAACCAATTTAGCCCCAATTAATTTTTTTTGTTTGTTTTATCTTTACTTTCACTTCCCCACCACTAAAATCGTCCCTAACCCCCTTTATCGTCTCTGTTCGGCTAACCTATCGTCCCCTAGCCTACTCAACCCCTACGTTCCCTTCCCGGAGGGGAATGAGGAAGAGCTAGCGTCCTGTGTCGAGGCCCAATGAAGCCTCAGGATGGCCTCCCCAGACTTCAGCGATCTCTAACGCAAGTGGGTCCAGCGGCCCACAACGAGAGCGAAGGGATGGATGGTGCGGAGGGGTACACTTCCTAATCTACCCTAACATTTAACTGTTAAACTACCCCGGGGCTTTCAACAAGCGCCTCTCGCTTAATCTATTGGTTCTAACAACCCAGATTCCCGTCGCCTGTGTTGGTGTCCTTACAATTTCGGGCCTCGCCCTCCAATTTTCCCTCGTGCCCTTGCACGGTTTCGTGGCTGGGACGCGTGGCTCCCCTTGGCAGGCACGATCCTCTGCCGATTCCCAAACGATGGCACCCCCGGGCACTACACTGCCTCCGAGCCTACCAGCTCCCTAAACACCGGGGAGTGCCCCCTATGGCAACTCCCCTGAAACGCACACGTGGCAGGCTGGCGCCCCGGGCCCCTTTCCGAGGTCACCCGTGCCCACGACACTGCCCACGCGGCTAACGGCGCTCCGGGCCCCCGCACCAAGCGGGCGCACCCGTGCCCACTACGCTAACCCGGCCCCCATGGGCCCTTGGCCTACCACGGCCGACTAGCCCGGGGTACCCACTCAGCGATACTCACCTTTCGCAGCCACGCTCCCAGCCCGTCAACAGGGCTCCTGCACCCCTCCAAATGGGTATCGAGCCTACATTCCCAACAACAAAACGACCTCCATTTTGTCAATTTGTCTAACCCAGCTAACTCACTCTACACTGACCCCGGGTCCCTTGGGCGGGAGTCACTCCTCCCCCAATCACTCATCAACCATGCATTCCACATCGCTCCACTCACACAGACCCGCTGGCCTCACTCACTCAACAAGCACATGTTTCCACTCAACTCACCAATTCTTCAACACGCACACCGCTGAACTCTGCCATCCTTCTAACTACCTCCCCTAACTAACTCGTGCTCCCACGTCATCCCTTACACTATAGCACGTTCCATTTAACACTACGTAGCTAAGCTACGTCCCCTCTACACACTCACTGTCTGTCACTGTCCTCAAATCATCAAAAATCATTTTCCCACCCTAAATCTGACTAACATCCCTCTAACTAATCCATTCCATGGGCCCATGAGGACTTACCCCTGCCCCATGGAGCCGGTCTAACTAACACTAACCCTTCCCCCGAGCTAGTTTCATCCTGTGCCCTGGGTAAGGGGGTCTTTCACCCCTTGCCCAGGGAATCCTGTTCACCCGAAAGCGAGGCTTGCTTTTGTTAATTTTTTATTTTTTTTTCCAAATTCTGCGCAGCACCAGCGCGGCAACTCACAGCTCGCGCACTTTGCACCTTGCCCGTGACGTCATGCAGCTGCACGTGTACCTCGTCCCTCTTGGACGGTACCATCCGGCAGGGATACCCCTCCTGCCGGATTCCAACCCTACGTGCAGCCATGACGTCACCCTGCGCACCCCAAAAGCAAACCTCGCACTCCGAGGGGCTCCCCACGCGAACACATGTGCTCTGCCCGTTGGAGCTTAACACAAGCTCGCGTGGAGAACCCATCCGGTCCAAATCCGTCGTCCTGCCTAAACTTTGTCCGTCCGCGGATCGGCAACATTCACCGCGTGCGTTTCCGGACCGGGCTTCACTCCCGCAAGCGAGCACGTGGGGGTCTCGTGCGCTGCACAGCAGGACCTCGCGCTCGCTGCTGGGTGAACCGGCACGGTCCCCATTCCAACTGCAGCCGCTACTCGGCTTTTGTCCCTCTGTCGCCGTCGTCTCCGTTCTACCCACGCACACCTGCGTGTTACGACGCACAGACTCCACTCCAACACACTCACACTGGGAGACACGGCTGCGTGTCCCGCATGCCGACCGTCATCTCCCTCACATACAGAGACCTCAACACACGGTCTCCCTCACACGGACCCTCTCACTCACACCCAACCTTTCACTTGCACAGGGGGTCTCACTCACACCATGCGTGCCGGAAAGCACGCATCTCCGCACACTCGCAAACACACACCCCCGCACAACCACACTGGGGATTCGTGTCCCCACAAGGGTTCCGGGGCCTCTATACCCCCAAGCTGCACGTGCACCTATCCACAGCACTCGTCCCTTCAACTCCGCTTGGCACGACCGAACCCACCTGGTCGTGATTCGCTTCAAGGGGGCAAACTCCCTCCCCTCGTTCCTGGAGGCAGCCATCCGCTGCTCGCACCGGGTCTCAACACGCTCCGCGAGCTCACCCCCATTATCCTTCACTACCTCTGTGTGTGTGTGTTCTGTTCCTTTAACCCCGTCCTTATCGTGCAGTCTCTCCTCTATTTTCTCTATCTCCGAGTCTCTATACATTTTATTTCTATTGTCTCTTCGTGTCTATTAGTTTCTTCCTGGATGTTTGTCTCTTTTGCTTTTTCGGACGTCGTCACCTCGCGTCTCGTCCCACACGCTTCAGTCACCGGGCTCCCGTTATTATTTCCACTGTCTCCATTTTCAGGGTTTGCCCTAATTGTTGTTCATCCGACGAGTGATGTCTATCAAGTCCCGCACTATGAACATTATTCCCCGTGGTGCTGTCACACATCCCACCTCATTGTGCTGTTCCATTTCTTGGCTCCTTTTGAGCTGTTCCTCCTCTCGGAACTTTCTGAGTTCTTCATTCTCCCTCCGGAGTTTTTCAATCCCCGTGGACGCCAATCTCGCTCCCCGTTTTAGCTGTTCAATTTTCAACCCACATTGTTCTTGTTTTATGCCCCACAGTTTCTCCTGCTCTTCATTTTCCAATCTCATCGTTTCTTTCAATTGGCTCATTTCCTTCCTGTGTTTCATTCGCTGTTCTCTCACTACTCTTCCTTGTTTCCTCTGCTGTCCTTCCTTTTCCAGTTTCGTTGTTTGCTTCATTTGGTTAATCTCCTTTTTGTGTTTCAGTTGCTGCTGTCTCATTATTCTTCCTTGTTTCTTCTCCTGCCCTTCCTTCTGCAGTTTCATGGTTTTCTTCATGTGGTTAATTTCCCTTTTGTGTTTCATTCGCTGTTCTTTGTCTACCTCTTCGCACTCCAGCCTTGCCTTTTCTTTCAATTGGTCAACCTCGGCTCTCATGTTCCTTTTGTTTTCTATCCCATTGTTCCTCTCGCTCTTCCCTCTCCAATCTCGTTGTGTCCTTCAATCTCCTCATTTCCCCTTCCTGCTTCATTCGTTGCTCCTTCAACTTCTCCTCGTATTCCAACTTATTTTTTTCCTTTTGTCGTTCAGTTTCAAATTCATACTCTTTCAGTTTTCTATTCCACTGTCTTTCTTGTTCCTCATTCTGTAATCTCGCCATTTCTTTCAACTGACAGATTTCTTTCTCCTGTCTCATTCCTTGTTCTTTCAGTACTCTTTCTTGTTCCTCTTTTAACACTCTCAGTTCGTTTTGTAGTTCCGTCTCTTTGTTTTGGTGTTCTGTAACTCAGAAGCTTTCTTTTCTAATTCTTTTCTCATCTCCGCACACTCCGACCTTGCTTTGGCTTCTAACTGTTCTTCCGGCTTGCCTTTGTGTTTGTCTATCCGTCTTCCCAGTTCCTCTGTCTCCGTTTTTACCTCCAGTCCCAGCTTATCAACTCTCTTAGTCATGTCTTGAAGTCTTTTTTCACACTCCACTATTTTTATTCTCCTCGTGCACGTCTCCGTCACCCCAATTAATTTTTCCCTCTCGGTTACCGTCACTTTTTCCGTCACCTCCACACTTCTCGCCCAACAGGTCTCCCGAATTATTTTTTCCTCACCCGCCTTCACCGCGGGCCTGACAACCGTTGCACCCCCTCCCAGCTCGTTCGCTCCCACACGTGGCGTCGCCATTACGCACTTCGCTGTTGTAGCCTTCATGCCCGCCTGCAGGCTCCGGCCCATTTGCTGCGTTTCACCCCGCATTTCTTTCATTTCTTCCTTCATTCCTTGCGCATTTGTTTCCATATTCTCGTTTATGCCTTTTATTTCGTTTTTCATTTCGTCCGTGTTTGTTTCCATTCTGAGTGCGTTTCCATCCATTTTTTCGTTCATTTCGTTGTGTTTGTTTCCATCTGCTTGTTCACTCCTTTTATTTCGTTTTTCATTCCATCCATTTTTCCGTTCATTTCTGCCAGCATGGCGAATAGCTGGGCCATATTAAGTGCACTTGGCTGAGCAGATTCGGCGAGGATCGGGGGGTGTTGGCGGGAGGGGGAGGGGAGGTGTCATCCACCGCGGCCTCTGCCGCCGCCACACCCATTTCGGGCCCTGGATTCGTTTGGGGGGGACTGTTCCTGCACACCAATGTCCTGCTCGGGTTTCCATCCTGGGCCATGGATCCTACATTACTATCACACATATACATTCCTAATACCCTCGGCTCCCGCTCGCCTTGAGAGCCATCTTATTTCACGTAAGGGGTTAATTTAGCTCGCTCGTAATTTAGAGGGAATCGGGGGTCGCTCCTCTCACCCCTGGACCGATTCCCGTGAATTTAGCTGGAGCCAGGAGGG
Organism: Eptatretus atami; assembly: GCA_035128595.1. Lineage (NCBI taxonomy): Eukaryota > Metazoa > Chordata > Myxini > Myxiniformes > Myxinidae > Eptatretus > Eptatretus atami. The sequence goes on along the minus strand of CM068956.1, from coordinate 37,609,484 downwards.
TTCGTTATCCCACTTCTGACACCAGTGTTGCGAATTCGCGCCCGCCGGCGTGCGAACGACCACGTGACTCGAATCGCGGTACGTCGCCACCGGACGGACAATTCCGTCGTGACCCTCCCGGACTAACGCCGGGATCCAGTCACGGGTGGGCCTTTCGGCCTCACCACGATCGTGCCAATCGGCCACCCGCGTGGGATAGGGTTGTTCGCCAAACTCGACCTACCTAAGTACCCACGCGGATGGTAAACCGGGCGACCGCACCTCGCCGCAGGTCGACTTCGGACACGGGTCGCTTAAGCGATCCGTGCCGTGCTATCGGATAACCGAGCGGTGTTATCGTCGGCCTCGACGGTTCCTGATTAATTATCGGGCGTCCGCCCCACTCAAACCCTTTACGTAAAGCAAGATGGAGACCCACAAAGGAAAGGACGCAGCGAAACGGGGAAACAATTCAACAAGCAACATTTATTACACGCACACAGATAGCACACATATATCACAGCATGTATTTAGTCACAATTAGCAAAATGCACATATATCACATGGAACAAAAGCAACACAATGAAAGCAACGCAGAGCTACGACCGACTAAACGCGAACACTCGGCAACACTTATACAATTTTACTTATTAAGACTCGGCGCCACACACACACGTTCACACAGAACCCAAAAGAAATGAGGAAGTCGCGACTTCCCTGCTCTCGAGTCCTTGGCGACCGTCCTCTGACGAGGTCCCGTCTGGCCGTGACTCCGTGCTCGAGCGTGGTAGGCGAGGTCTCTCCGGCGTGCCTCGTGCCTGCCCGTGCTGGCCCCTCGACGCCACGGACCGAGCACCGACGAACAGAGAGAGACCAAACCAAGAGAGAACGAATGCCGAACCAAGAGAGAAAGAACACCGACAAGAGAGCCCACCAGAGAGAACGAATGCCGAACCAAGAGAGAACGAATGCCGAACCAAGAGAGCCCCACCAAGAGAGAAGCACGCCGAACCAAGAGAGCCCCACCAGAGAGACGAATGCCGAACCAAGAGAGAGAGAGAACCTCCTGCGCCTCCGGCTCTTATACCCCCGGCGCCCCGCCCCGTTCTTGGCTCCACCCTCCTTCGAGGCGCTTCGAGAAGGGGGGCGTTCCCTCTCGTTCCCCCCTCCCCGCGCCATGCGGGGGCGAGGAGAATCCGTCCTGGCGCCGGGCCAGGGAAGAAAACAGGCGGAAAACCCGTGCGCCTTCGCTGTGGTGATTTCTTCTTTCCCTTCTCGCGTTCGACGGTTTCCAGCGCGGAAACCGTCGTACGTGGACCGCGGAGGATGGCGTTTGTTGGTGTGGGTAGTGGCAAAGATGGTGGTGGTTGTTGTGAGATGGCGGTGCTGGCGTTGTTGGAGTGATGGCGTGGTTGAGGTTGAAGTGTGGTTGGTTCGAAAATAAAGCAAAAACAGAAAACGACTAACTCAAAGTGTCGCAGCCCGAATGAATCACATTAATTCCCTCTAAACAATGGGTTTGGGCTAACTATACATGTACTTAAAATATATATCTCACCTACGGGACCTGAATGGTGTAATGCGGAATTCCACAGCCGTAACAATATAAACACGTGCAGTCCCTGACCCAAGGATTGACGTATGGAAAGTCATTTCCAATCCATTTTCAAATTCCATAAATCCCCACATACAAGACGCTTCCCCCCCCCCACCCCAAGAAAATGAGGACAAAATAGGGGGTACACCGAATACACAGGTACAGGGTAGGGTGCGCCTTATGCGCAGCTTGAGTTCCCGTAGAGATACCAACATGCACCATCACAGGAGGAGTTTGTGTTCATTGAAATTTAAGCTGCAAAATTACATGCAAGAAATTTTTATTTGCATCAAAGTTGGATGAAGAAAAATAATTCTTTAAATAGTCACATTTTGGCTCCAAAGAATGTGGTTGAAATTTTGTTTATTTATTTATTTATTTTAACGGAATGGCTGAGCCATTCCACAAGGCCTAAAGGCCTCATGAATAGTCAATGCGTTAAATAAGTGGCGAGAACACACCCGAGCGAATCTTGTGCTCAAGGAAATTCTTGATTAGCACCACTAATCAATATGTTGATTACAACAATTTATTCTCCCCCAGGGGAAGGTACAATGTACTGGATTGGTAAAGCGTGGCATGACGACAAAACGAAGTGGACACTGTGCTTCTTTCAGAAATATAAATAATTTATTCAACGTGACAAAAATGGTAAGAACCATCAGGGAAAAGGGACAGCACAATAAATAATAATTATTACCCTCTAGTAGCCAAAAAAACAAACAAAAAAAAACAACTTCAACTAGGCTAGGCTTTGAGGACATAAGGTCCACAAGATGGAAAAAGCAAGCAGGGACATTTGGACGTTGGAACAAGAGCAGCGAGCAGCTGCAAACCCCACAAGTGTTCAGCCAGTTAAAGCACAGGGAGAGCCTGTAGATCCTCGGGTCCTGAGTTCAAATTCCGCTCAGATGTTGAATTAATACGAGGTGGGGTTAACTCGAACTGTCATCCTTCTGAGGTCGGCAAAATGAGTGCCAGCATGCTCGTATCCTGTGTTGGAGTTGTGACCCGTCCAGGATTGTGCCCAATAGCCAAGGAGACTGCTTCGGCAGCACAAACGCTCTGCACAGAGTGTGGTCCCAATGGATGGATGGAGCGCCTGTAGAAGAGCGAGCGAAACTAGGGCTCATGTACACTGGAAGATTTGTACACTTACAGCAACACTTCCAGTTTTGCAGTTTTCATCATGCCAACACGACCATCTTACACAGCAGCCTTCAAGCTCTGTCTGCAGGTATGCGTAGCAGAAAAGTTTGGCAACAGAGCAATCGGAAGTAAGCTTGACATTGGGTGAAGTCAACGTTCACCACTGGAGGACTGACAAGGCAAGCGTAGATGCTTTGCAGTAGTCTCTGAAAGATTTTGTGATGTTCAATGTGAAAGTAGAACAAATTATTCTGCATCTTAGAAGACCTTTCACAAAGTAATCGCATATTTGAGATTGCATCATAGGTGCTTTTTACCTCCACCACCAAAGGTGGATGGAGATTATGTTTTCACCCCTGTCTGTTTGTCTGCGAGCAGGATATCTCAAAAAGTTGTGGACAGGTTGGGTGGGTGACATGGACAAACTGATTCGAATTTGGTGAAGATCCGGATCCTATAACGTTTCATACATACTTGAAGATACGATAATTTTTCATACTTGATAATGGAAGACACGAGAATTTTTAAAGTGATTCTTCACCATTGAGAGATAAAGCCAAAAACGATATGTAGCAGGATATCTCAAAAAGTTGTGAACGGATTTGGACAAAACTTGGTGGACAGGTTGGGTGTATGACAAGGACAAATAGATTTGATTTCCGTTCAGGTCCGGATCCAGATCTGGCCCATCAGTGGGATAAAAAATGTATACCGTTTAGCCTGGCAGAGGTATGTGCTATTCTAGTTCCAATATTGTACACCAGCCCTCCCTATTTCATCTCCAGGCACGACATCATCACTGGGCACCAAGGGGGGGGGAGGGAGGGAAATCAGTTTTCACTCTGTCTGTCCGGCCGATTTCTCAGCCATCCTTTGATTTAGGAGAATGAAATTTGGACACAATAGTGAACAAGTGCTTTGGCAAAAACAGAATTTTATATTTTTTGCTTAATGAATTAATTGATCAATTACTTAATCATTAAAGATTAATTAATTACTTATTTATTTTCTTTCTCATCTGGCCAATACCTCAGGCAGCTTTTGAGCAAGGAAGCCGATATTTGGACATGACAGTGACCAAGTGATTTGGCTATAAAGAGTATTTTTAATTGATCGATTTTGTTTTTCTTCGATTAATTAATTTTCAAAAAGTTACAGATTCAGATTAAACAGTGGTGGTTTAGGTATGCTATTAGCCAATTGAAAAATTAATTTTACAATGATTAGTTATTTGGTAATTGCAAAATATAAATATAATCAATCATTGTATACCACTCCATCAAAATTCCGTCTCCATGTGTGCACGGTGGCATCGCGGGGTGCCGAAGGTGCCCTGGCGGATGTTATCTATTTAACATGGGGGTGGTGTACTTTGAATGTAGCTTTAGTTGTTTTGATTATATGTATATATATATATATATATATATATATATATATATATATATATATAAACAACAAGTATACTGCATCTGAATATGCAAAAATAAAATAAAAAAATTTAAAAATCAAAAAAAAAAAAATCACTCAACTTATGTTTATGGTTTGCAGATGATGACAAATGAGATAACCATCCAAGGATGCAAATGCTGAAGACATACAAGTAAATCCTGGCGAGCATTGCAGGATATGGCTCGTCAGGCCAGGAAAACCAAGCCCTCACCCATCCTCCCTCACAGCAGTCACAACAATGGGCAGGCTTCAAAAGTAGGCCCCAAGTCATGACTGGCCAGAGTAGTTTGTGTTTAGTGCAGCTCAACAGCTTCCCTGTTCATCAATGACTAATAGAGGAGTCAGCATAGGGAAAAAAATATATATTTCCTCCGTCTCTCTCAAGCACAGAGTACGGGTGCCGATTCAGTGCACTACCCCCGACTTGGTCACAATGGCTGCTTGTACCCCATCTGAACAGGCCCAGCCGTAACTCAGGCACAAGAAATGTTTGCTGAAAGCTAACCCATACATGTTCACGTTCTCTGTGTGAGTATAACAGCCCTCGCTTACACAACTCTCAGACTGAAAAAAAAAGCAACCTGCACCCTCGTTTCCTTTCCACAAAAGACTCAAACTTCCCGCGACATTGATCCACCCAGATTTTCCACAAAGTTTTGGTGGGAGTTCCGGTCCTCTAGCCACGTCCCTTGGCATAAATACTCCAATGTACATAATACTACACACCCGTAGACAGTATGTCGATTTAAAAATAAAACACTTGAATAGACGATAGTATCATTGTGACAAATTTTGCTTTCATCATCCACATAACAAAAGATGTGATGCGTGTTCGTTCAACTGGCTGAGCTTCTGAATTACAATTTGGTGATCGCAGGTTCACATATCAACGCTGCTCGGAAGGCAATGGCAAACTATCCAGTGGAAAAAAAAAACAATTCCAACACCATCAGAGCTCTGTGCATGCATATCAAGTACATTGAGCAACATGATGTTAACCCTAGTCACCTACGCAATAAGTATTATATAATGTGATCAACTGCGAGGAAATTGATGAAAACCGATTGAACAAAAGGTTCGGTGAATGAAAATCGTTCTATATTGTTTTCCGATGTCAGCAAAGAGACTTCATTAAAGGAAAGTTAAGACTTCTATTGAAAAGAATGACCATCCCAAAAACATACTTTCACTTTGGACACCTTCCGAACCCACTTCCACCCAAACCCTCCCACCCCCCCCCCCCACCCCACCACAAAAAAACATCTTCAACCAACTTCTTGAAAACACTTTCTCAGAATTGCCTGCAGAATGTTAAAACCGATTTAAAACATGATATTCCACCTGAACTAAAGCATGTTTGAGCAGATCTTCAAAGAGTCAAAAAGGTTTTGGGTTTCATTATTTATTATTTTTTCCTCCACAAAAACATTTTCAGAGCAGACAATCCAACTTATTCCAATAGCACCAGGGCAGTCACCCAGTGCAGAGAAGAAAGTGTGACACTGACTGGTAATAAAAGTTCGTACTCCCCCGATATGCTCAGATATTTCCCATTTGCAAGGATACACGTTTTTCAGGGCATGGGATCACAAACCAGGCTTTGGAGAAGTTTCAGCCTGTAAGCATCTTCTTCTTGAGGAAAGGAAGAATGATGAAGGTGCTTAAGACTTTCGAGAAAGCAGAAGTAGGGATGGTTTTCCAGTTTGCATGACTGATCCGGCCCATCAGGGGTAGACACAAGAATGTAAGCTCGGATGTCATGGCCTGACAATTTTGTTGCACGTGGAGCAAACTGAGCAGTATTATCCCACGCACGCAAAGTGAAAAGTGGGGTTGAGCATTTGGTTCATGTCTGTCTGTCTGTCTCTCCAACCGTCCATCCACAAACATCAGTTTATGATCGAGGAACAATTCATTTAAATTCAATGTTGTGTTTTCAACACGAATCGGAAAAGGAAACAGTACTTTTACCGTACTTTAGCTCTGAATTCATCCCGCAGAGGGGAGTGAGATAATTATTTATTTATTTTTACTCTGTCTGCCTACCTGGCAATCAAACAAAATTGAAAAATCATTCCAAACAGGAAACTTACTCTTTTTAAGGATGTTATAAAGGACACAAACACCATGCACCAATAACTAATGTAACATGTTCGATACGGTGGTGTAATAGCCACTGCGGCAACGGCGGGAAACTTTCAGAATAAATTTATTTATACGACTTTTAAAATCTTTATTTTAATTGAATTAGATAATTGAACACTGAATGAACACAAATCGCCTCCGATGCACTTTCAAAACCCTTCCCATTCGCTGTACTCGAACATGTTAAATAGGGTGGTGTACAAGACTGCTTCAATGGTGCGAAAGTTCCGGATTTTATTGTTGTTTTTTTTAAACCAACTTTAAAAGCATTATGTTATTTCAATTGAAGTATGTACCTCAACACTGCATGGGGTAACATGTTCCATGAACTCTCGAGTTCACAATTGCATACGTTGCCTTCCCAACTGGCAGCAGTGCGAGCTCCCAATCATGAGGATGAACAAGGTAAATTGCTTTGCATACATAGTCCTACCTCAGCAATCACTCAACCAAAATTATATCAATCAGTTCAATGCTCAAATTATCACCATCCATAATGACAAGCGAGATCCACATTATCGAAACAGGGTGCTCGAGTTATACAAGTTGGAAAAAGTGGTTTTCAGATTTGCAATTAAGATGCGTACATATAAGAATAAATGAGACAGCCAAGTAAAAAAAAAAAATAGATTTAAAATTGGGATCTCATTGGTCAAGTGATGGCGGTGGTCCCACAACCTTATGAAAGACGTTGGGGGCACCATATTGGTGTTTCTATTGGCAAATAGACCGAGTGGTACCCATTTCTTCTCTACGCCAGGTTTCTGAGCAGCTATGGGAATCAAACCCTCACCAGTGAGGGCAATACAACAAGACTGGACTGTATGTCACTCCCTATGGAGTGAGTAACGATAGAAATTAAAAGATTAATAATCACATACACGGGGCCGATACCAATCAAAATATGCATGCTTGTTCAATAGTCTTCTCTTCAGTCAGCTACAATTTCAGCAACGTGGGCATTTCCCACGATCATAAAGTGATTCCAGAAGGGATTTTTTGAAGGATATTAAATAACAATGCTCCTCAACTACATCCGAGGAAGGGCATGGCTGCCATAAAGGGTACAGCATAGAGCAACGAGGTTGATCTCAGGCCTAGCTAGACGAAGCTATGAGGAGCTTCTGAAAGAGACAGGGCGTTTGACATTAGGCTGAGGTGATTGCGAGAGGATCTGATAGCGTTCTTGAAGAATGAAGGGTAAAAATAAAATAAGAGCAGAATATTTGTTCAGCAATAGGATTAATGATAGGACAAGGGGGCACGGCACAGTTTAAGAGTAAAGAAGAGGAGAGTTTGGATGGTAGCAAGGCAGAGCTCTTTCACTCAGAGAGTGGTGAATGCATGCAATGATTGCCCTATGAGGGGAATGACAGTAGAGTCAGTGGATAGTTTTAAAATAGTGTTGGATAGGTATCTGGAAGGAATGGGGATGGGGGAGTACCAAGATGTTAACCGTGCAGGCTTAATGGGCCGAATGGCATCGTTCTACATTGAAGTTCCTTGTATAACTATGCTCAGCAAATGAGTAAAATGTCCCAAAGAAGTGATTTCAGAGAAAAGAAGAATAAGAAGGAAAAAAGAAAGAAAAGGAAAAAGGAAAACAAAGCAAATTTTTTTTTTTCATCATCAATGAAAAACAACTACATCCTCACATTAACAAACATATATATATATATATATATTATATTAATATATATATATATATATATATATATGTAATGTATATAATATATGTATACACACATATAAAACACACACACACACACACACACACACCAATAAACTCCCAATTCAAGTGTACTACCAGCATTTATCCAAAATCAAACAACTTGTAGAAAATGTAACTTGCTTTATCTGATGTAAATGAAAAGTTTTGCTGTCGTTACAGCAAATACCATCATCATGCAATGCCACAATTATTACCAAGAGGCCTGGCTTGAGTTCATCAATGATACAGTAGGGTAAAAAAAAAAAACTCAACTGTTTTGGTCAGACATTCAATGCACATCAGTGATCAAATAAATAACAAGTACAGACTCATTCAACTACATAGTCCGATACTGCCGGGAGAAATACAATGCGGTCAATACGCATTCAGGAAATAAGTATAAACAAACCCGGTATTTAAGGGGATACTTGTGTCGATTTGGCGAGACAGACGGCCCGATTCCCACTTCCGCCAACATAACCTCAACCCCCAATTGAAAACCTACAAAGGGCTTTAGAAAGAAAAAGAAAAAAAAAATACAATTTGACTCTGTGATCGTAAAAGAGAAACAGAACACCCCAGTCTCTTGTGGCAAGTTAAACGTTGAGAATAGGAAGTCAGAAAATGACTTCCCAGTTTGGGAAGGAATATGGTTTTCCTTGCAGGGCATGAACAGTCCTTGTATGCAAGATGGTATGCACAGAGAACCACTCACAATGTCAGTGAGGTGCGATGAATCACCACCACAAAAACACATACTTGCTGTGTGATTCACTTCAAAACACTCAGACTTGCAGCAGAGAGATCACAGAGGCACAAAGAAAAGCACATCAGCACAGTGCACTGGAGGTCATTGCAGGAGAGCAAGGAAAACGAGGTTAGGACACGACGGATATTAGATATCAAACCTCTTTTCTACTCAATCGTTAACACAAAACATTATTCCTACAAATCCACAGCTATATAGTTTCTTGTTCTCATTGCCCTAAAACAAATGTTACATCCTCACCATCTACTTGGATGTTGTCTAGCAATCGAAGTAAATGATAAACAACAGCGAAGTGAAAAGGATAATGATTACCAAATGCATTTTGAAATGTATTGAAAAGTTGAGAACATGTTAAATTATTATTGCAAAGGTTACAAAGGACAAGCTAAGCTGCCAAAAGTTTCTCAAAAATAAAGTATATGCAAGCACACACCTCCATTCCATATATTCACTGAAATTGGACAACGCGCGCACACACACCAAGTACTTTTAGCAGCTCAGTGGTTTCAAGAGAACGTTTAAACAAGAAAAAGAACAGCTTGAAGAAAAAAGTTGCTTTTCACCATTTTTGCTCTTTCGATAACAAAAAATAAAAATAAAGAAATAAATAAATAAAGTAACAAGAAACAAAGAAAGAAGACAAAACCAAATCAAATGAGGAAAAGAAAAACAAGATTTTAGTGCTGTTGCTGAGCAAGATTTTCTTTGTAACGTTGGAAAACGTGCCTTCAGTGTGAGATTATAATAAATAATACACAAACTCATTTCCTACATCACTGGAGGTGGGCAAGCATCAATGTACAAACATTGACCTCTCACCCACACCACGTCACATTTTCAAAATGGCTGCAAGCTTGGCCAGGCAAAACTGGCCCAACTGCCCCCACTGTGGTAAACAAGACCACCAGGGTTGACAACACTTCTCTCTTCTTGCCATCTTTCAAATATTTCCAAACTTTTATACAACAGGAATGGATGATAGCAATAACAATACCAGATGTTCAACAGCCAATAACTACAGCAACAGTTGATACAGATCATTTTTAAAGGCCAGGAGCTGACGGTGTAAAAACTCTAAATAATACCATGAATGGGTATAATATAGCAGAAAGCACTTTCATCAAGTCAAAAAACAAAAACAAGCTCAAATTCATTTCCCTCCCTCTTCACCTTGTCTTTTTACAATGATAACTGTTGATAACCAATTGGAAATCAGAACATTTTTCACACAATAGAAATATTAAACAAGCCACTTTTTTTTGTCTCTTTTGACACAAGCAGCAAAAAAATAAAATAAAATAAAATAAAATAAATTTTCGTGTTAAACAATCTGAAAAATCGATTCATAAGGATTGACAAATATATTTACCAAAAATACAAAAAAGAAATGAGCAATTAAAAGAGGGAAACTTGCTTGTAGCAACTTTCACTTGTACACAAGTCTATTTTAAATGGTGGGGGGGGGGGGGGTGAAAGAATTACAGACATTTTATATAAAGTATTCGTGTACTTCTGTGAGCCTACTACAGACATTCTTCATTCTTACTCTTCCATCAGTCTCACTCTCATTCATTCTACTCTCACTCTTGTGGAGGGGGGTAGGGAGGACATAAATATTCATTGCAAAAAAAAATTCCATAAAACGAAAAGTCTGACACTTCCTTACCATATTTGAATCAGGACCTTTCAAGCTTTTCATGCTTAAATTAATAATCAATCAGGCATACATTGTTGGGTTTTTTTTAAACGAAGTGAATATTGGAAGGAATGAAGTTTTTCATCCTCTTTGAAACATGCCAAAATGATGGTTTACTGCAAGTATGTGAGCCAATTAAAATAAACTAATACAGAGATGAACTTGAAGGGCACTTGGAAGAGCGCATACCTCCGCCACACAATTCCTGATCCACAAGAACATATTGGGCCAAATACATTTTTGAAATATCATTCTAGATATATATCGTTTTTGGCGCTATCTCTCAATGGTGAAGAATCACTTAAAAATTCTAGTATCCGGATCCAGATATTCACCAAAATCTAATCAGTTTGTCCTTGTCACACACCCAAACTGTCCACAACTTTTTGAGATATCCTGCACATGGACAGACAAACAAACAAACCAAAACAAAACAAAGAAAAACAAAGAAAAACAAACAAAGACAAAAAGGGGTGAAAACATAACCTTCTTCACCTTCGGTGGCAATGATAAGAAGGCTGATTTTATGATTCTAAACCAGACACGGTGGTGTAATGGTTAGAACGTCCGCTCCGAGTCTGGGAGATCGGCAGTCGCAACCCCGGCCGAGTCATACCAAAGAATCATAAAAATAGGACCACTGGACCTGCAGCTTATCTAGGCCCTGGCCTGATATTGTAATGCAAATTTGGTCGCATTCTGACTGGTGGGTCTAGAGAAGAATATTTTTGAAGGAATCTCCTAATTTTTTCCCAAAAAGTCATGAAATCCGCCATTTTGACACTGTCACGTGATCAGCATGGCCTGTGCAATTTAACATCCCTATCCTGGCCTAATGTTGTAACCCAAACTTGGGAGCATTCTGAATGGTGAGTCTGGAGAAGAAGATGTTTGAAGGAATCTCCTAATTTTTTTCCCAATAAGTCATGAAATCCACCATTTTGACACTATTGGTCACATCAGCATGGCCTGTGCAATTTAACATCACTATCCTGGCCTAATGTTGTAACCCAAACTTGGGAGCATTCTGACTGGTGGGTCTGGAGAAGAAAATTTTTGAAGGAATTTACCAAGTCCGCCATTTTGACATACTTCGTCACGTGACCGGAACGAGCCGATTGGCAATCCTTGTTACCAGTCAGGAGCAGAACCTTGCTGCCAGATTTCAGCTGGATCAGCCCAGCGATTTGGCCAGAGAAGTCGAAATAGGAGACAGATGGACGGTGCACGATGATGATACCTTTCTGAAATTCCAAATCCAAATAAGCTAAAAATGGGACGTGTTGCAATTTGTGAGCAATCAACCTCCAGTATTCGTCAGTTTGCAACTCCCTTTCTCCCCCCGCCCCTCCCCCCATCCAACCAACAACACCGGGTACATAAGGGGGAAAGTGTGCAGATGTTAATGCTGTGCAGAGCTGCATTTGGTTCCTGAACCACAAATAACTTGCTGCGCCTCTTGAACTTGTAATTACTGTTAATCACGGCCTCCAAGTGTAAAATGAGTGGGGAAGGTGATTCCACTGGAAAGAGACAGAAGGAAGTGATGACTTTGAGCAAAAAAGTGAATGTGTTAGACAGTCTAGCTACAGGTGCGAGTGCGACTGCCGTGGGCAAGAATCACCCTTCTGACTTCCCTTGCAACACCAGGACAATTGTCCTCACATAATCATCAGGGCATCATTATCATTATATGTCAATAAAAACATTAACATTGTTCTGTATGCTGTGCTGCAATTTGTTTATTTTAATCATTGTTCTTAACCATTTACCATCCCCCCACCCATGTTCAGTCTGACCCGAGAACCTAACACACTTCTTGCCATTAAACGAAGATATCCGTATTCACGAATTCTGCATTTGTGAAGTTTTCCAAGAATTTAACCCTCCCGGATACGGAGGGCCTTGTGTACATCAAACATGCCGTGAAACACTGTACACCATCTGTAAACGACAAATGTTTTTAAGACTTCCTACCACTGTACATCGTTGATTAATGACAAAAACCCACAGACATTTTTTTGTTGTTGTTAATCTTTACCTCCGCCACCAAAGGTGGACAGTGGATATGTTTTCACCCCTGTTTGTCTGTATGTGAGCAGGATATCTCAAAAAGTTATGAATGGATTTGAACAACTGGGTTGACAGTTTAGGGGTGTGTCAAGGACCAATGAATTTGATTTTAGTGACGATCCAGATCCGGATCAGAGAATTTATTTTATTTTTCAAGCGATTCGTCACCATTGAGAGATGGGGCCAAAAATGATACACAGCATGATATTTCAAAACTTTGTGGACGGATGACAAAACTTGGTGGATGAGTTGGGTGGGTGACAAGAACAACCAAAATCCATTTTGGTTAAAGTCCAGCTGCAAATCCAGCCTTCCAGTGGGATGCAAAATGTGAAGTGTTCAGCCTGGCAGAGGTATACGCTCTACTGAGTGCCACTCTAGTTTTTACATGATCGAAGCAGACGGCATGGCACGATACTGTTAGACGAGACAGAACACAGCCACTGGGTTTGAGGAAAGTGCCATCACTTCCTGGGGTACTCGATACCAGTGACATCACAACAACAACGCCGCTTTTCTCACCACATTCAACGGGGCATTTCCAAAGGATAAAGAGATTTGTGAAAAACCAAAAGAAGATTTGTAGTAGTTTGAACCACTCCACTGTCTGTTTCCAATAAGATGGGTTTTCCATAAGTGTTTGTAATTATTTATTTCTATAAATTCCACAATGACATTGATAGAGGAGCACTATGTTGAAGTTGTAATCAAGAGCAGTTTTCATTTAGGGTTGGGCTGTTTGGTATTCCAATCTGAGTAGCCGATAGTTCATAATGCTGGGAAGAAAAGGTGAGGGTCATATTAGTTTATCCATCATCTCCTAATGTCAGTGTGATTCAATGTAACTGCTGCTGTCCTGAACCAGATCCAAGTTTCCTACATGAATGAACATTTGGCAATGCAAGAAATAAAATAAAATAAAATAAAATTAAATTAAAAACGAAATTTTGATCCACCATTCTTTCCCACGGCTTTACGATTATCCGATCTTCTTTCTCCAGCCATCTAAAGCATGAAACCCAAGAAGTGAAAATTGAATGTTCGATGAATATGCTTTGACCTTTTTCTTTTTTTTTTCTTCTTCAAACATAATTTTGCCAATAAAATTATTAATTTCCCACATCTTCCATTGTGGCCACACAACATTTAAGGTCTTGAAGCTGCAAGACCCAGTGACTGCAAGATACTAGAGAGTTTATTATCCACATTATAAAACAGATTTGGCATCCACTGCCAATTCAATAAAACAATTTAACAAATATCAGGAATATCAAAGTAGCTTATCAAAGCTGAAAACATAACTTGTACATTACCACGACAAACCAAGGATAACATGAGAGGAAAAGATAAAACGACAAAGTTAACCATCGATAATTAGGGAAAAAAAACAAAAATCCACACAATCTAAAAATCTAGAGATAAAAAAAAAATGTTGATAAACTTCCTACAAATGCATTCTTGTAATTCACATCCAATTACTTTTGATGGTGGTCTTGTAGTACAAACAAAATAATGGTAGTATTACTTCATCCAAAATATTAAACTGCATCAAACCCTTCTTGCAGTGTCATTAAACATATTAATTGCATTTGGTGCACGATCGCCTAAAACGACAGTACATGGTACGTGGAACCCAAAGGTGAATACCTGAACGATTACAACTAAAACTAGAAGAGCACTTGGTAGAGCGCATATACCTCCACCACGTAATGCCTGATCCACGAGAACATATCA
>CM068956.1:37548097-37579733 GCA_035128595.1 Eptatretus atami | reverse complement strand
GGGGGGGGGTCTGGGTACATTGGGAAATCCTGAAGAGTTGTGGAGTGCCTTCAAGACCATCCTTGATGTTGCTGGTGGATGTCCTGGAACTCACAGTAGGGCGAAGAAGAATTTTTTCTCTCCAGGGACACTGGATACCATTGGCCAGTCGCAAGGCCAGGCTTAATGGCAGAGCTGAGCTGGTCAGGGAGTTGAGGAGTAAAACTGTACGTACGCTGAGGGTGGACAAGGAGGCCTTTGTGCGAGGAATCTGTGGGGGTAGCGCATCACCTGTGGTCAAGTGATTCTCATCTTGCTAACAGGAGAATTTGCGCATTGCGTTCCTCCAAGCCCGTCCCTCGGTGTACTGCAGTAAGAGCAGATGGTGGTGGGATCTTGACATAGGAGGCCCGCTGGGACGTTAGTTTGAGTGGCTGTACCAGGCTGATCCACCAGCTGTCGAGTTGGATATCAGGGATGTGACTATCCCAATTGCCGACCCTCCAATCAAATGTGATCCACCTTAGTTTGTGGAAACACAGGCTGCGGTGAACCGGATAAAATGGGAGTAAAGCTCCTGGGATCTGTGGCATCCATGCTGAACTTCTCAAAGCTGGTGGAAATGATGTACTCATGTCGTTGCATGCACTTCTGTGCTCTGCCTGGAACACAGACATCATCCCAACTGACTGGAAGATGGGGTTTGTTGTCCCTCTGAAAAGGGAAGGGTAATCGCCAGGAATGCAACAACTACCGAGGGGTGACGCTGCTCTCAGTGCCAGGCAAGGTCTTTTCTCAGATAATTATTGATAGGGTTCGCCACCATCTACTTGAGCACCAGTGCCCTGCTGGAGCAGTCAGGTTTTACACCAAAGAAGTCAACTATTGACCGTATCCTTGCTCTTCGGATCCTCACCGAACGCAGACGAGAGTTTCAGCAGGGGCTGCTTGCAGCCCAGTTGATCTCTGCAAAGCGTTAGATTCAAGGAATCGGGATGCCCTCTAGGGAATTCTTGGTCTTCGTGGGGTGCACCAAAACTGATCAATCTGATTTCTGAACAATACTCTGCTGTCGAGAGTGCTGTGAGATATGGTGACACAATCTCCAACTTATTTCCAGTTGTTACTGGGGATTTTCAGGGGGTGTGTCTTGGCCCCCACACTCTTCAGCACTTGTATGGACTGGAATCTGTGGAGGATGTCAGAGAGATCAAGCTGCGGTACATTGTTGGAGAATATCAAGATCTCTGACCTTGATTTCACAGACGATAGTCATCTTTGCAGAGACTCTGGATATCCTTTTGGGGGCCCTCGAGGTGCTGAATGAGGAGTCGAAGTCAATGGGATTACGGGTTTCCTGGGTCAAAACTAAGATGCAGGCTTTCAATTACAGTCATCCGCCACAAAACCCGCCGGGTGGTAACGTTCTTTGAGATACCGCGTCGGTTAAGGTCGACGTCGTCGTTTGCGACACATCATTTTTTTTTTTTTCGTTTTCGAACATCGGACTTACACAAACCTAGACACCGAGGCTATATAGTGTAGCCTATTGGTCCTCGGATACAAACCTGTACAGCATGTTACTCTACTGAATAGTCGGAAATTGTAACACACATCCAAGAGAGACGGAAGACACGTTTGTTTTACCTTTGTGCAGTTCATGACGGCCATCGTGTTGTTAGCACAGCTTACAATCTCCTCTCGCATCGATTATAGAAAGGTGAATAATTAGCATTGAATTTTATAAATACGTAATCATTGCATCGATGTTATAATTTACAAATGAAGAAACGAGCACCTGTCAATTGTGATATATATTTTCGGAACAGTGCGATTGTTTTAACAACATTAAAAGCTTCACTAAAAACAAATGTGTTTTAATGTCGACTAAGAACAACGATTTATTCGCGGAATTCTTCAATTCAGGTAATTTACTTGCGAGAAGGTAAACGTGCAAACATTGGTTTAGTTTGAAAGCCGATTTCCTTGAATCCCGATTTAGCACGATCATGTTTTTTTCGCGATGACATTTTATGGACCTCAACGATCGCATTATAATGGGGCCACATGTCGTTTATTATCATTATGAGGTATTATGTACTGTACAGTGTACATAATTGTATGTGCTGTTTTTATACGAGGCTACATCACTCGGCGATAGGAATTTTTTTCAGTTACATTTTTTTTTTTTCAGAGCTGGCAGATCCGTCGCATATGCGATCCGTCGTTGCCCGGAACGTCGTTAAGCGGCGCATGACTGTATATCTTGGATGCTGCCATCTTGTCTGTACCTGCTTGTGGTGAGGATGTGTTGAGGTCACAGAGAGAGTCACTTACCTTGGTAATGATATTCATGTCTCTGCTGGCTGTGAGCCAGAAGTCAATCAACGTCTGGGTCGGGCCTGAGGAATCATGGATTCACAGGATCATGTGGTGTGGAGCTGTCGGTATCTATGCAGGACGACGAAAGTCCAAGTCTAAGTCCTTAGTGCTTCCAGTCTTGCTCCAAGAATGTGAGATTTGGACTCTGACCAGGGATCTCAGACGGAGACTTAATTCCTTTGGTACCATGTCTCTTCGGAGAATCCTTGAATATTGCTCGTCAGACTCAAATGACATTTGTTACCTGCATAGTCCGTGAGTGTCAGCTGCGGCTATCTGGACATGTGGCTCATTTTCCTGATGTTGATCATGCTCACCAGATTCATTCAGCGAGGGAGCTTCGGGAGTGGAGGAGGCCAATCACATGCCTCGTGGTTGCAGCAGGTTGGCCAGCATCTGAAGGAGATGGGGATGGTCCAGGCATTCGCCTGGGGGATGGCCAGCCGGAAGCCCCTGGAGTACCGGCGGAAAGTGGACGCAGCAACGCACTGCTTCGGCACATACTCCCATTCCTTACCTGACCTTGCCACCCTACCATACAGGCCAGACTTGTGCAGTCCTTGGGGTATTGTTGTCCCATGCACACAGTGACCAGTCTTTGCCATAAAGGCATGTAGCTCTTTCAAAGTTGGCATTGGCCTCTTGGTGACCTCGCTGATCAGTCTCCTCCTTGCTTGGTCATCCAGTTTGGAGGGACGGTCTGATCTGAGCAAGGTCTTGGTTGAACCATACGCCTTCCACTTCTGAATGATCATCTTAACAGTGCTCCATTGGATATTCAAGGCCTTTGAAATATTTTCATACCCATCCCTTGATCTGTGCCTTTCCAAAACTTTATCACGGAGGTCTTTTGATAGCTCCTTTGTTCTCATGGTTGAGTCTTTGCTGTGAAATTCACTACCCAGCAGAGGAAACCTACAAGAACAGCTGATTATATTCTGAAATGATCAAAATCACTCCAATTTAACACAGGTGGAAGCAAATTAACATGGTGTGTTTTTGAAGGTGACTGGTTACACCTGAGCTCATTTACAACTGCTATTATAAGGGGGGTGGGTGGACACTTGTTAATTAATTTTCTGAAATTTGCAGAATTTGTCGGTTCCGATGTGTAAATAAAGGTGGAAAAGTGATTTAATGCATCTTAATTCCAGGCTACAAGGCAACAAAAGGTAAAAATTTTGAAAGGGGGGGGGGTAGACTTTCTACAGGCACTGTATATTGGCGGTGCATCCTTATTGTCCTCACGTTTTGCCACCCAACATCTTCAATCCTAGCATGCTTAACACTCACTCGGATATCACCTCATCAAGTCGACGTACTGCTCTCTCTATTGGTACCCACTGCAAATGCATCAGAAAACGGAAATTACGTCACCGTTTTCAGTGTTGCATGCAAGTCTTCTCGTCTTTTTCACCCACTAATCTAGCAATACATTTGTACAGCACATTTACCCAAAAGGGGTGGCATCATTTCCTCCAGCTCTCAATCACCAAATTGAAATAAAAATTAAAAAGGGTTAGGGGCGATTGCAAAGCTCTGGCACAAGCCATTCTTGAATGCAAATCTTTAGCATTGACATTGCCATCAACTGTGACTTCAGCCTTCATTCCATAATGCAGAGATTGAATAGTTTTTACCATTAAAGGAGGGACACCATACCTCTGAATCTGGAGCACCAACAAAAGAGCTTCATGAGGAAGTCATTGCTTTTTTTTTTGAAGGTCCAGAAAAAGCATGTGTATTTTGGTGTCATGTTCTCTTGCCTTCTCCACAAATTGCCTTACACAGAAGATCATGTCCACACACCCTCTTCCACAATGAAAGCCAAACCCTCCTCCTCCACCACTTTCTGCAACCTCCTTTTAATAATCTTTACAAACAGCTTCCTCACTACATCTAGCAAGCCAAGTCCATGCCAGTTGTCACATTGAGATGTGAGGTTCCCCTTCTTAGGTATTGAGATTGTGGGTTCAAATCTAGCTCAGGGTAGCAGCATTAAGATTTGTATTCTAATGGATACAAGAAGTCAAGCCAATCTCATTTGAATTGCCATGTCACCAAGAGATCATCAGGAAATTCATTTGGCTCAACAACCTTCGGGATGGAATGACGTGCCTGCCTGACATGTGGTCGAGTCCCATTCCCTTCGCTACTTTCTGGAGGTCGTTCTGAATGAATTCCGGCCTTCTCCTGTACTTTCCACTTTGAAGATAAATATACATACTGAGGCAGAAAAATACCTACAAAATACAACTAATTCAGAGCATGCAAGATTCTCTCAAGGCAAGCTTGGGCTAAAAATAAAAAAATTTAAAACTGTTATTGTGACTCCAATTTCCCCTTACAAACGAAGCAATGATCTCACCATTATCCAGAAGGGGTGAAAATTTTTCTAAAATAAGCTAATTCCTGGGATGTCCCCAAATCAACCCAATGCATGCATTTCTCATAAATATATAACTGACATGTACTGCATGACTTTCAACATTCCTTTCTCCCATATAAACTTACATTTCTCCTGAAAATCCCTATAAAATAGAAATGGCATGGATGAAAATTGCTCATGAAATTGCAGGTTCGAAGATATCTATTCCAGAATGCTCTTGAAAACCGGTTTACAGATACTCGATTTAAAAACAAAACAAAAAGATATTCATACAATAAGCCAAATTTACCAACTGAAACCCACAAGCTATAAATCATTTAATTGGCCAAAAACCAAAACCGACCAATGCAAACATGACAACCAGAAAAACAAGCAAAACGCCTAGCAACAAATGGCTGAGGAAACAAGAGTTTGTATTTTTACAAAGTCAACAGTCATTTGGAAATTTCATAAAGAAAGAAAAATAATAATAAAGATCAATAATCAGTTCTACACAAAGCCTCTTCACTTCCCAATTAGAGCAAAATGTTTGAACAATTGGGAAAATAGGTAAAACACTAAAAAAACAAAAAACAAAGGGCATTCACACTTGAGACCGATTCACAAAAAAAAGGCGATTATAATAAACCGCATCAATTAATAAAAATAAATATCACGCTTGATGACACGTTTGTATTGCCATCACATTGATGTTAAGGTCACAAAATTGATCTGCAAAGTGAAAAATGACTTTTTTTATATCAGGTACAGCTTCTATTCACTTGAGAATTATTACATATTACAAGTTGTTTTTATACAATTATGCGAGTAAACTTGCTGCTCTCTAACATCATGGAATTGTAAATATTCAAGCCTTTTTCAAAGCAAGATCATCAATTTCAGAACTCTGCCTCAACATTTATTCCTTGAAATGTTTTTAAAGTCAGAGCTGAAAGCTTTTCCATTTTTTAAAATCTTTGTTTTTTTGGTATTGCTAATTTAAGCACCTTTATAATAGTTTACACTACTTCTAACAAGTTCCACTAAAATTTAATCTCCAAACAGCTTTCTTTAGTTGGACGAAAAAAAACCAAAAATAAATGTTGCTTACAAACATCACACAGCCTCTAAAGATGCATCAAAAACACACGTAAAAGACAGGTGTCAAATATTTACCAGCTCAGCAAATGCTTCGACGAAGTTGGAAAAAGAAAACCTAAAAATACTTGATTCATAATAATTACAACTGCAGATTGTGCACAACACAATCAAAATAAAATCTTAGTTTTTGGAGGGCAACACAAGAGCTTCGCAAGATAATCAAGCCAAAGTGGAAGGCGATAACATTTACCATCTCCAGTTCATTAGAGAGAATCCTTTACAATTCACTTGATGTAAATATTTCAAATCAATTAAAAACAAGTATCTGATTGCTTTTCCCATTTAACAGAAAACTACTGCTTGCTGAAAAGATTTTTTGACATAACATGGTATCAAGATGAAAAAAGCCATTTTCAATGGCCAATGCTGCTCCATTTCAGCAGACACCTCTTCGAATCTTAGTTAAATAAATTGCCAACATAAAAAGACAAACATTCCATTCTTTAAAATAATAACAATAATAAATGAAAAACTTTTATTAAAAACACAAAGTGAAGGCAGTTTTTTTTTCTTCTTCTTCTTTTAAAAGCACCCATTTGGTCACACTGTGCAAACACAACTCAAAAAATAAAAACAAAAGAAAGAAACAAAAATATATTTTTTTTTTTTTGAAGAGTTCATGTGACTGAAGGTTTGTTCATCCAGTTTCATTAGTTTTACTCACACATTACAAATAGCTATGAATTGATGGAAATTCCAGCACAAACATACTTTAACTAACTTGTAAATTAGTGGAAAAAAAAACACGATTTAAAGAATACAAAACAACCAACCAGTGTTGATATTCCCCTAAAATGCACAAACAATTCAAAGAAAATTACAGCAAGTAGGAATCTCTCATTACTCATGACGAAAAGTGTTAGAAACAGTATCAAAGAGTGCAGAATTAATTTTACCATCAGAACGGTTCACAATGTCACCAACAATTAAAATGATAGATACCTTGTCAATACACAAAAATACACAAGCACAAGAAATCAATTACTACAAAGAAGTGGAATAAACACAAAACAAAAAATAAATTCAGGCAGACAACAATAACCGCTTTATCCATGTCTAATAACTGTACAGGTAAAGGTAAGAAGTCAAGCTACTCTCCTGCTTCTAAGGCTAGTGCACCTGTGCCACATAGTTATGATTGTTTGTTTTTTTGTGAATGTTATGCAAGTTACAAATCAAAGTGGGTTTATTAGCTTTTTACAACACCCAGCCAGTAAACTGGATGAGGTTAGTAACAGAGTAAAATAGTTAAATGAAAATGACTACTACCTCCAATGCTTTCAGTTTTGTTTTTTGTTCCATCCGTTCATCCTTCTCTTTATTTTCCTCTAACATTCAGATATTGAAACTTGCATTGTTTTGAAGTTTCCCAACAAATCAAAAATTATCAAGGCAGGGATCATAAACAAATACAACAGTCTCGTTTACAACAGTACAAAGTCCATTGAAAGTACAAAGCTAAAAGTGCGTTGGTTAAGCTTTAAAGAGACCTGGTGTATACCCTATAAATCAGCATCAAAGTCCACTCTCCATTCCCAACTTTGCTAGGTCCCTGGGCAAGGTCTTCTCACGAAGAAAGAGATCGACCAATAAACTCAACGGGACGAAGAGAGAGAGAGAGAGAGAGAGAGAGAGAGAGAGAGAGAGAGGAGAGAGAGAGAGAGAGAGAGAGAGAGTTGTGCAAGACATTGCAAAAAACATCTAATACACCCCAGTAAAAGGTAACCTGGTGGATCTTCAAGGCCATTCGAGTCCAACATAACCCCACGAACAGCAGCAGGCCGCCATTCAGTCCACAGGAAGCACAAGACAAACCACGTGACTAAATAGTTACAAGCTGCTGTATCTAGCAAGTGAGCAAGAGCAATTCCTCCTTGCAGAAAAATCATTGTTCACTTTGTTCTTCACAAGTACAATGTATTTCCAAACAACTAAATTTACTCACAGGCAACCCTGTGGCTCAGCCCACGACGCTTCACGAACAAAAACAAAAAAACCAAATCAAAAGTTGTGCCATGGTTTGCTTTTTTCAAACGTAACCAAAACCACATCAGTCAATACATTTTGTCCTGGCCATTTGCAAAAAAAAAAAGAGAATAATCATTAAGAAAGCAGATGTACTGTACAGGTGGAAGAATAAGAATCCAGGTACTGGAAAGCTGCATGGAACAAAGGCCATCGAACAATTTCTTCAGAAAGCAAGCAAAATACACAATTGCTCAACGATGTCAAGGTTTGTGAACACTCCTAGTGAGTGAATGTTGAGCAAAAACAACAATGACACAAACATAAACTCCTCTACCTAGTCAAAACGATGCACACACACACACAACTCAAATCCCAGCAAAACAAGCACTGGACCAATGGAAACAAGCAAATAAACAAAGCCACCATATAATCATCATCATCATCATCACCATGAGTGTGCGAGGGATGGAGACAAATAGGGTGTGAACGATTCAAATTCTGCTTTTCACCCAAAACCAATGGGTGGAAGAGAGAGAGAAGAGAGAGAGAGAGAGAGAGAGAGAGAGAGAGAGAGAGAGAGAGAGAGAGGGAGAGAGAGAGAAGAAGAGAGAGAGAAGAGCTTTTTGCCATCATCAGGCTTTGTGTTCCAAAGGTGGAAGGGATGGACCGAATGTGATTAAAAGAAAGCAGTTACCGTTGTTCCTTTGAACGAATATTCAACTTCCAAGGTTTTCCCGTGAAGTTCCACTTTACTGCAAAAAAGGTGCACACCAAATCAGAAGCTTCCTCCCAGGTATGCACTGCACATCTAAAGTTTGGTGGAAACTACTGAAGGGGGAGGGGGAACTATTTTAAGGGCGGGGGGGGGTACTGTCTCTCCCCCCCCCACCACCTCAACAAAAAGGTAACGAGCTCTCATCGGCTGTGGTGTTGGAGGAGATGGCTCGAGGTTTGGGGCTATATTTGTTTTATCCGCTAACGCGTTTTCCCCGCCTACGAGGCCGGATCGATCGTTCGACCCGGAACGACGCAAACCCCCCCCCCCACCGCCCCTGAGTAGTCGTTGCAGCTCTCCATTGTTTAGGTGCTCATTTCCCTGTGTCTCTAGCAACAGTGTTTGTCGGAACCCGGGCGTGCGACATTCGAGAACGTCAGATTTCACACACAAAAAAAAATATTAAAAACCTCCCTCTTGGACAAACTGTGGACTATCCGAGTGTGGAAGAGGGTCGAACGAGGGTTGAGGTGGATTTTTTTTCCTCCTTTTCGGTTAGTTCGACGAAGGTGGAGTCGTCGTGTCGGTCGGCCGAAAGCCCGAGCCCGCTTCGCCATGGAAATTCAAGGCAGTCGAATTCGAGGCCTAGCATCTCCCGAGGGACGCGATGGTGAGGAGGGAGGGAGGGAGGGGGGGTCGATGTTTTTACCTCCCATCGCGCGCTTCGCAAACTTCCGTGGGGAAAACTCCCGTGCCCGTGATGCTCGGAGCCGGGGCTACGAAGCGGACCGCGATTTGGCGGGAGAAGTCGACGCTTTTCACGTGAAAATAAATCGCGCAAAAAAAATGCGCAGGAAATTCGCGACACGCCGATTAAGGCGAGAGAGCCGCGGCGCTAGCACATTGTTCGCGGCAGGCTAGGCGAGGGGGCTCCCGCGTGCGGCCACCGACAGCGGCTCTGCTCGAACAAAAGCGACGCGATCTGTGTTGGGGGCAAGCACGAGCGACATCGTCGTGTTGAGGTGTGCAGGGAAGGGGAGGGTGAGAGCGTTGGGAGGGTGTTGAGGTGGTGGTGGGAGGGGGAAGTTGCGAAGCGCGGAGTACCCGGGCCTAGGCGAGCAATCTAACAGGAATAGCAGGGTACACGGAGCCAGGGCTCCCCAGCAGCCGTGCTCGCCCGGCCCCAACAAGGAGCCTGGCCGAGGCGCTCACCCGAGAGCATCTCGATGGCGCGCAGGGCGCTCGACTCATCAGGACAGTCGACGAAGGCGTATCCGGATTTGAGAAGAAAGTGTCCGCTCACCGGCAGCCTCCTCTCGCTGAAGATAGTTTGCAAGTCCGAGGCGGACGCGTTCTCACTCACGTTGCCAATGTACAGCTTGTTCATGGTGCTCGAAGCGGGCCGCGCCGCGCGTCTCTTTTGCCCCGTACGGTCAGGGGGCCGCGCGTAGACCCCCCACCTCCCCTCCTCTCCTCTCCCCTCACACCCCCCTCACCCTCACGGATCGCCTGCCCCACCAGACCACGGCGCGCGCTCCCGCTAACACCGGCGCTCGCGCGCCGTCCTTCCCCCTCAGCGGAGTTCGACGTTTTTGCTCCTGCGATGGGAAAAAATGTCGCCCGCCCGGCCCGTCCGACATGCGGGCAGGCGCCGCCTCGAAATAAATTCGGCGCAAAAAATTCCACCGAAAATTGCGAGTGCGGCTCCGGACGCGGCTCGGAGCGCGGCTCCCGTCGCGGCCCTCGTGTCGCCTCTCACGAAGCCGATCGCCGAGGTGCGGCTCGAACGCATCGATCGGCCCTTCGGGGCCACCTTTGACGGCCGGGAGTTAGTACTCTGTAGGGAGGGAGGGGGCGTGGTGACGTAAACGGAGAGGAGCACGGGGAGGGAGGAGGAGGGGTTTCTATCAGCACGGCCAGGTGTGAGTCATATACGGGGTGCACCAGGTAAGTCGAGAACGACCTTCCCAATCTCTGAGCACCGGATGTGCGTGGCGGCCTCGCGCACCGTTCAACGCGCGTGCTCAGCAAACCTTTCGGTCTTGACCATTTCGCACCACGTGGGTTTGAAGGCAACACCCCGAAGCCATTATTATGAGTAGTAGTAGTAGTAGTAGTAGTTGTATTATTATTAATATTATTTTTGGCTCCTTCACCAGGTTTCACCACCTTCCCGCACAGAACGACGATCGCAAAGGTCGTGCTATTCGCGTCGACCAACACCGACCTTGCACAAGACCTCGACCCTCCCGAATCCACATGGTAACTTTGCTCCAGCGCACTCGTCCTCCGCTATTTTTAATTAATACTCATTGTTTTACAACCTCGAGTTCAAAGGACCGACTGAGCTCGACCATAGTCTACCTGAGTATCTGTAAACTCGACCATAGTCTACCTGAGTATCTGTAAACTCACCATAGTCTACCTGAGTATCTGTAAACTCGACACATAGTCTACCTGAGTATCTGTAAACTCGACCATAGTCTACCTGAGTATCTGTAAACTCACCAATAGTCTACCTGAGTATCTGTAAACTCGACCATAGTCTACCTGAGTATCTTGTAAAACTCGACCATAGTCTACCTGAGTATCTGTAAACTCGACCATAGTCTACTGAATATCTGTAAACTCGACCATAGTCTACTGAGTATCTGTAAACTCCACCATAGTCTAACCTGTGTATCTGTAAACCTGACCATGTCTACTGAGTATCTGTAAACTCGACCATAGTCTCCTGAGTATCTGTAAACTCGACCAATAGTCTACCTGAGTATCTGTAAACTCGACCATAGTCTACTGAGTATCTGTAAACTCGACCATAGTCTAGCCTGAGTATCTGTAAACTCGACCATAGTCTACCTGAGTATCTGTAAAACTCGACCATAGTCTACTGAGTATCTGTAAACTCGACAATAGTCTACTGAGTATCTGTAAACTCGACCATAGTCTACGGAGTATCTGTAAACTCGACCATAGTCTACCTGAGTATCTGTAAACTGAACCATAGTCCTACGAGTATCTGTAAACTCGACCATAGTCTACCTGAGTATCTGTAAACTCGACCATAGTCTACCTGAGTATCTGTAAACTCGACGCATAGTCTACCTGAGTATCTGTAAACTCGACCATAGTCTACCTGAGTATCTGTAAACTCGACCATAGTCTATGGAGTATCTGTAAACTCGACCATAGTCTACCTGAGTATCTGTAAACTCGATCATAGTCTACCTGGGTATCTGTAAACTCAACCATAGTCTACGGAGTATCTGTAAACTCGACCATAGTCTACGGAGTATCTGTAAACTTGACCATAGTCTACGGAGTATCTGTAAACTCGACCATAGTCTACGGAGTATCTGTAAACTCGACCATAGTCTACCTGAGTATCTGTAAACTCCACCATAGTCTACGGAGTATCTGTAAACTCGACCATAGTCTACCTGAGTATCTGTAAACTCCACCATAGTCTACCTGAGTATCTGTAAACTCGACCATAGTCTACGGAGTATCTGTAAACTCGACCATAGTCTACCTGAGTATCTGTAAACTCGACCATAGTCAACGGAGTATCGGTAAACTCGCGACCGGGCCACACTGTTGGCCTCTCGATCTTGTTCCATGTCCGAAGCTCGAGACGTTTGACGGACGAGGTACGAGAGGGTTGCTCAACAATCGGGATGAAGGTCCCCTGAGGAAGGACGGCGTGCTCCGCGATGCAGCACCCTGCCTCGCCGCGCGTCGCCGTGGCGGAGGTTTGTAATCTTGTTGGGGGGGAGGGGGGGAGAGAGAGGGTGCGTCCCGTTGCGTGGGGAAGACGATCAAAACGTGTAACCTTCTCTTGCACCTCCTTTTCTCTTGCACCTCCTTTCTCTTGCACCTTTTCTCTTGCACTTCCTTTCTCTTGCACTTCCTTTCTCTTGCACCTCCTTTATTCCTATTGAACAGTCACTTTAGCTTTCACCCGGTGTGACCATTCGCTCGACACCCTCACGTTTCCTCCAGCGTTTGAGTTACAATGAAGTGATTAGAAAAGAGTGCAAAACAGCTGCAGCGGGAATACACCGCCTCAAGACCCTGTGGCCACCATGAGTAAGCAAGCGTTCCATCAATGGTCCTGCACGCTGCATCCCACCCAGCCGTCCTTCACGCGTGGTCTTGGGCTGCAAACAAACACCGACTCGGCCACTGGGACATTTCATTCCCTCTCGAGTCCTCACGTTACTATCAGGGGTTTTTAAATTATTTATTTAATAGATTGTAATTAGTCTTGACACTCATGAATGGACCCTTCGATAACTCGCCCGCCATCATCCATGGATTCCTCGAATGCATGTTGGAGGAGGAGGAAGAGGAGGAGGAGGATAAGGAGGCCACTGATCGACAGGTATTTCTCGGGTTTGCAATCCGCCGCCCTTTGTGAAGTTTGAACGCCTTCCACCGTTAGTCATTAAGTAAACGGAACCACCGGCAAAACGAAGAGGTGTTATGGGCGTGGCCGCGCTTCTCTCTCTCTCGCTCTCGCTCTCTCTCTCTCTCTCTAGCTCCGCCCCCACCCCGTGCACCGCCCCAAGCCAGCGCGAGTCCCGATCAGCCTCGTGCCGCCGCCATCTGCGCGTGATTAGCAACCACGACGCCTCCGATTCTCTGGGTGCGTTCACAGTAACAAAGTCGGTGTAAACTTACTCGGAACTATGAAAATGCGCAGAGAATGATATGCAACGGCCATGCTGTTATCTGATGCACGATAAACGAGCAGTGCGATGTGTCACTTTTGCGGTTATTGTGCAGCAAACAAACAATCGTTAGGTAATCGCCAACCAACCGAAAATTGCTGCCAGGTATCCGTGTTGTGTGTGTGTGTGTGTATATATGTATGTATGTATGTATGTATAGATGTATCTATATGTATACGATATGTCATCAAAGCCTGATGTTCAGGAGTAAGAGTAATTATTAAATGGCGTTGCTCTCCCTCCGCCCCCTCCCCATGTTTATGATTTTCAGGTGAAAAGCCATTGCGTCTCACATTGTGCACGAGTTTCGTTCGTAAATGCATTTCGTCAAAAGGTATTTACGTTAACGTGCTTTTCTGGCCGTTCAACGCCTTCAAGTTGACCACTGTTTCGATCTTGTTCCGAAGCATCCTTTTGGGTGGTGGTGGGGGGTTGGGGTTGGGGTTGGGGTTGGGTATCGAGTCCATTGCCACGTGCTCCATGCACGAGAGACAAAACGCACGTTGGCGATTCTTCTTCACGGTGCCAATCAACCAAGACAGGTGCACCCGCCGTTGATGGGGTGCGTGCTTTGATTCATTTATTATTTTGTAATAACACCATGAAAGAGGAGGAAATCTAATGACCTTCGAGACTGTCCTCGATCACCAAGTGCATCATGCACTCAGCATCGCAATCATAAACAGTTTCCCGCCAATCCAACCGGCTTTCAAAGTGTGACGTCATCGAGGGGTTAACCTCACGCAATTCAAAATACAACTTCATCCTTCGACGTCAAGGTGCGAATATTTTTAATTTCTTTGGTTTTCGTCCAACTTTAATACAGAAACCGTTGTTGGCTTTCATGGTGAAACGAAGATACATACATTTATTTATTTATTTATTTATTTTAACAGTCCAACACGTGTTGCACCAGAAGCTCTTCCCCAGGTCTGTGGAATTCCCGCCAATTGCGTTTCTGACCTTGTTCGAGAAGCGATCACCAAAAACCCCATATCAGCAAAAGGGGGGGAAGGACAGCGCAGCATTGCCGTTTCCCCACTGCTTGGAATCCGTACGGCTGTGACACATTCGGCGGTCTCGGGTGGCCGGGGATGATGGAGCCATGGCCACGTAATCACCCGTGGACCCGAACCTCGAACTCGTGGAAAGGTTTGCATTTTTGCAAGATTCAAAATGGAAACGTTCTCGATGTGCACTAATTAAATAGCACGTGTCACACACACACACACACACACACCGATTTGGACTGCGAGAGATCGATGAAATTATTTACTTTTTGAACACATAAGGAGTTGGGTAAAACATCTCGTTCGCTGAATTTGCAATTATTTCAAGAGGGTCTTGTCTGCACCGCAGACGCACAAAGGGAAAAGATTACCCACACAAGTGTTTCGTGTTACCTCCTGGCATCTGGATGTTAAAACGAGACAAGAGCCGAATGTGTGTGTGTGTGTGTGTGTGTGTGTGTGTGTGTGTGTGTCTGTGTCGGTCGGTTCTGTTCTCAGCATTTATCACACATTGAGGCAAAGGAAAACAGAATATAGGGGCTGTCCATAAATTGTTACGCATTTATTGGCAATTTTACACAGTTGACCCCAACCCCAAAGCTCTGCCACACTTATCCAACCACATCCCCACCTCACTGTGTCGTACGTAATAAATGGATGGCCCCTCATGGCTATTTGTTAACCTGGACTATGGAGCAGTATAGGTGCGTTTCGAAGAGCGAGGTGTGTTCGTGTTGTCTGGAGCAGTGGAGGTGCGTTCCGAAGAGCGAGGTGCATTCGTGTTCTATGGAGCAGTGGAGGTGCATTCTGAAGAGCGAGGTGCGTTCGTGTTCTATGGAGCAGTGGAGGTGCATTCTGAAGAGCAAGGTGCGTTTGTGTTCTATGGAGCAGTGGAGGTGCGTTCGTGTTGTATGGAGCAGTGGAGGTGCGTTCGTGTTCTATGGAGCAGTGGAGGTGCATTCCGAAGAGTGAGGTGCATTCCTGTTCTATGGAGCAGTGGAGGTGCGTTCTGAAGAGCGAGGTGCATTCGTGTTCTCTGGAGCAGTGGAGGTGCATTCCGAAGAGCAAGGTGCGTTTGTGTTCTATGGAGCAGTGGAGGTGCATTCTGAAGAGTGAGGTGTATTCCTGTTCTATGGAGCAGTGGAGGTGCGTTCGTGTTCTATGGAGCAGTGGAGGTGCGTTCCAAAGAGCGAGGTGCGTACCTGTTCTATGGAGCAGTGGAGGTGCGTTCCAAAGAGCGAGGTGCGTTCATGTTCTATGGAGCAGTGGAGGTGTGTTCCGAAGAGCGAGGTGCATTCATGTTCTATGGAGCAGTGGAGGTGCGTTCCCTGCTCGTGGCGCATGCTTGAGACTTTGCACAATCGTCACCTGTGAAGAAGAATCAAGAAAGTGCATATTCATCTAAATTCCAAATGTTTCTTCCTTCTTAGATTCCTTCTCTTCTTTCTTTCTGTTTTTTGGGGGGTTTTTTTTAAATACAAAGTCATTCTCACATTGTGCAGAAAATCATCACAGAGGTAATCGTAAAATACGGCGCTGAAATAATGTTTTCTCTCCGTTGTGCACCAGTCATTGGAAATTGTTCTTCTGGGGGGAGTGCAGGAAGGAATGACTAATCACCAAAAAAAATCTGCCTCTTCCAACATCCATTGAAGAATTAGCATGAAATGATATTCAAATGTATTACCAATTGGGAAACTGCATGCGAAAAGCCAGGAATTTCTGTGTGTGGTGTCCAGGAATGCACCAGGTCGGAACATGAAGAAGAATAATCAAGGACAACCTAAAAAATCCCAACCTGCTGATGGGGGGGAAAAAAAAAAATTAAACCACAAAAACTTTAATCGCCAATTGGAAAACTGAGTTCGTGAGTGTGGAGCGATAATGACAGTCAAATTCGATTGATTGATATTGTTTTGGGGTTGTTGTTTTTTTAATCGTAAATCAAATTAGTTTTTTTAAACGGCAAATGCAAACAACCTTCACACAAATATGGATATCCCTGTGATGACCCCACTGTCCTTCTGAATCCTCTTCCTCCAAACCTTGGACACAAGAGGAGGCAACTTGGCCAATCACACCTTCACTTTATCAACTCCTCATTAATTCAATCTATCAGTTTATCGACTTGATCTCACTGAAAAGGGGTGGAGAAGTGAGGAGAAGAACAGTGGGAGGGGATTATTTTAAAACTACACATCAACCACTCAACACCCCTTGACGAGACCCCCACCAACAGCACTACGTACACATGCACACAATCACCCATCAATGCTCAAACTACCTGAAAGTCCTGCCAACATCCCTGTACCCCTCTATCTCTGTAACTTCCAGGTACCTATCTAATTTTAATTTAAACTTACCTACTGTTTCTGCTGCCACTACCTTTCCAGGAGACTACTCCATGCATGAACTACTACAACTGAAATACCTATGCCTTACTACAGTTCTAATTATCTCCTGACCTTTACTCTCAGGTTGTCACCCCTGCTCCTATCACTTTTCTGCTGAAAACCTCTTCCTGCATTTATTGTCTCTTCCTTTCATCATCTTCAACATCTCCATCAGATCCCCTCGTAATCGCCTCCTTTCTCATGTATAAACTGTCTCCTTCAACCACATTATCCTAACCCATCATGAGCAACTTAAATTTCCTTATGTTAAACTACATCTGCCAATCTTTTTCCCAAACTAGTGAAGTACTGAGGCTTTCCTGAATCTCATCACCCTCCCCCCCCCCCCGCCCTTCTCTCTATTACAGTATCTACCAATTACCTCCAAGATTCATGTCATCTGCACATTTGGAAAGCCTACGATCAACGACATGAGATCGTTTATTAGTGTTTTCCATACACCTCTCCAACATTTTTGCCTTACATTACTGAAGGACTACATATTTACAACCTACGAAAATATATCGGAATTTTTGCCCCCTCCCATCCCCCACACTCTCTTCTCATTCCCCTACCTCCTTTCACTCTCCCTCCAACTGTCTGCTCAATGTCAGATGCTTCCATTCCCACCATTTATTCCTGTCTCCCTCCAAACTTCCCTTCTCCTCTGCCACTTCCCACACTTCCCTATCCTCTCTTCTGTCCATCTTACAGTCACTATTTTAATTTTCGTTTTCAATGAATTCCTCCTACCTTTCCCTGTGCATATTTAATCAATAAACGGTCCTGTAAAGATTTGAACGGAAAATATACGCAGTGAAGCCAATGAAACCTGACATTCCTGAACCACATTGGTGACAGGATGGTGCGATGGTAGCACATTTACTTTTAAGCTGTCCCTAGTCTGTCTGGGTTCAATTCACAGCCCACATGTAAAGCTGTCTGATTGGTGCTCCGCCGGCAGGGTGCGGTCCCTCGATTGCACGTTCAGCCAGGTATCCTGTCTGCCAGCACCAGTTGGTCGATGCTAAGATCTGATGGTGTTATCTCTCACCTACTCTTCGGAAAAGACACCTGCACAGAAACCAGCAGTCACGTGCTCCATGTGTGGGAAAAACCAAGATTGGTTCATGTAGTCTAAAATAATGCATGAGTGATGAAGCGATCTCATTTTTATTGCAGATATAACGACTGATGATTTTTCTACATATTTAAGCAGAATAACTTTAAAAATAAACCAATGTCACCCTTAGGGTGACCCGTATCTTGCCAAAAGGTGACCACGTTGACCTTCATTTTAAAGTCCACACTGAGGTGAACAGAGCTGCTATCCACCAGGAGCGACTCCTTGAGGAATATCTGCCTACGAGAGATTCCGATGAGAATCGTTCTACAGATAACCATGAAAAATATGTGTTTGCCTCATAACGTCACCAAATGACGTCATATGTCTCAAGCTTGACATATCTAGAAAGCACTCATCGAGGTGTTCAATTTGAGGTACTACACGATATGGTTCCTAAAACTTGAAATTTGACCTTGGGATCAAATATGTTTGACCTTAGGCGCTAACCATGAAGGTCAAGGCCAATCGCCACCAAAAATTAATCAGCTGAGTGCCAGACCATGAACTATATTCCCATGAAGTTTGAAGACGATCCGATCAAAATTACTCAAAAAATAAGGGTTTCGTCGACACCCCTGATTTGCGACAAAGTGACCTTGACCTTTGACCTTGACCTTAAATTTTATGCGCTGAAAGGGACCTCTATAGGCCTCTGATATGCGAAGTTACAAAAATTTCCAATGAAAACTGTGCTCTGCAGAGTGATTTATACGTGATTACAGACAAAAAAAAAAAAAAAACAACAACAAAAAAAACACATGAAGGTCAAGGCAATCGCCACCAAAAATTAATCAGCTGAGGCCCAGACCATGAACTATATTCCCATGAAGTTTGAAGACGATCCGATCAAAATTACTCAAAAAATAAGGGTTTTGGCGATTACCCTGATTTGCGAAAAAGTGACCTTGACCTTTGACCTTGACCTTCAAAATTTTATGCGCTGAAAGGGACCTCCATAGGCCTTGATATGCGAAGTTACAAAAATTTCCAATGAAAACTGTGCTCTGCAGAATTTTTTTTCGTGATTACAGACAAACAAACAAAAAAATAAAAAAAATAAAAACATACAGACTGACTAACATATCTTGCAAAAACTTCGTTTTGGCAAGATAACAAACATACATACTGTACATGTTATTATAAGGACCTTGTTACGCCTGAGATTACATTTAGGATAAGGACGTACTTTTACATCAATTACAAGATCTTTCACAGGTGGTGTGTGTGTGTGTGTGTTTTTATTTTTATTTTTTCTATTGATCGGGCACAC
This sequence comes from Eptatretus atami, assembly GCA_035128595.1. Classification (NCBI taxonomy): domain Eukaryota; kingdom Metazoa; phylum Chordata; class Myxini; order Myxiniformes; family Myxinidae; genus Eptatretus; species Eptatretus atami. Next base: position 37,560,628 of record CM068956.1, on the reverse strand, counting down.
CCTTTGACCAAAATTGGCGTCCACTCCCCCAGCATAGTCATGCGCTATGACCTGCCCCCAACCCCACGCTCAGCATTTGCGCATGCGCATAATTAACTCCTTAAGTAATTGGCTCCAGACGGTGGATGTATACGGATTGTCATTTCCAGAGTGACATCAGGTTGACAACAGATGAGTGAGAGAAATTCTCCAAGAGAAGTATAACTAGGTCGCAATTTTTAATTGAACAGAGCCACAGCTTATGGATGAAAAAATAGTTGTGCATAGCGTTGTGATGGCACGCATTAATTCTGGGGGGGGGGGGGGGGATTGATCTTGCTGGATGCTCCTAAAGGCACAGGGAAGACATTTCTCGCAAAGGTTTGTTCCAGTGGTCATGTCACATTGGCAGCCTCAGGCAGTGGGATTGCTCCTCGATGAGTTTAAAGTCATCTTCTGGGATGAAGCTACAATGTCACCGACTGACAATGGAAGCCCTCAACCGAATGCTGAAGGACATCCTCAACAAGCGGCGACCTCATGGGAGGGATTTTGTTGATGTCAGATTTCCACCAAACTCTTCCTATTGTGCATGGTGGCATGAAAGCCACTGAGATCAATGCTTGCCTCAAATCTTCACATCTTTAGAAGCATATAGAAACTCTTCATCTGACAACAAGCACACGATCCTTCCTTCGAGGTGATCACGATGCAGGTCAATTTGCAAAGATGCTGTTGAGGATTGGAAATGACCAGATGCCTCATGTTAGTGACTGATGTTTCATCAGCATACCACAGAAATTGGAGACCATTTTATCTTCGATCAACGATCACCAGTTGAGGGTGTACTAAAAATGTACCGCAACACTACAGAGAGATGGAGTGGCTGTGTGTGCGTGTGCGTGTGTAATCCTTTCCCCACATCATGAATCAGTAAAAACAATCAACTGGGAACTTATACAAAGCTTTCCAGGGAAGGACACTTCCTACAAATCAGAGGACAAACCCATGAGTGACTATGAAGCAGTTGCATATCGCACAGAGTTCCTGAACAGCCTTGAGCCCTCAGGAATGCCACCTCACTACCTCCTTCTGAAAATAGTACTGCAAGTCCTCACTTAACGTTGTCGTTACATTCTTGAAAAGTGCGACTTTAACTGAAACGACTTTAAGCAAATCCAATTTCCTCATCGTAATGAATGTAAATAGGGGGGGGGGGGGGGGGGGAGTTTGGTTCCAGAGAAAATTTGTATTGACACAAAGGACGTTATTTACATATCGAGCATAAGTTTTCAATCATTTTAAACAAACAATTGAATATCATCATCTCTAGTTGCTTTTTTCTCATCATCTCTAGTTTCTTCAGATCTCCTTTGGTTAACTATTCTCCGTGTGATTGCAGAAGTTGGGTAACGTCAGCTTCTTCCACCTCATCAAAACCTGCTTTATTGGCCAAGCCGAGGATAACTTTCTTCATCGTGGGGACATCAAGTCATTGACACAATCAGGCCACAAATTCCTCCACACAACAATCATGCACACCTGAGTAACTTCAGCCCAGGACCCACTGTTATTATCGATGCACAGCTCGGTGTATATAAGGGTGACACCGTACATACTCTGGGTGGGCTTGTATACCAGTATTTATGTTGGGGCTTATACACCGGTATTTGCGATATAGCTTACACTGTAGCTTTATTAAAAACCATAAGATTGATACTAAATTAGAGGAAAAACGACTTTAATGGAATAATGAGCAACTTTAAAAGAGTGTTCTCCAATAGATCAGTGACTTAACGAAACGATATTAACCAGGACAATGTTAAGCGAGGACTTACTGTACCAGTGATGCTCTTGTACAACCTCGTCCCACCAAAGCTTTGCAACGGAACTTGAGTAATCATGAAACAGTTGCTGCCGAATTGCCAAAATATCACCATCTTCACTGGACCAAACAAGGGAGAGCAAGCCGTGATTCCAAGGATATCGATCATCCCATCAGCCGTAGGTTTGCCTTTTGACTTTCTACGAATTCAGTTTCCAGTCAGAATCTGCTTTGGATGATCATCAACATGTCGCAAGGGCAAAGCCTCAAGGTTGGCAACCTATGCCTTCATGAAGAGTAGGTGAACACTGTACAAATTCAAAATTCCTACCACTTTCAGTCAAACGCCAGGAACTCGCCAGCCAGTGGTCACCAACCTCTCTGAGATGTGACAACAATATGCTTTGTACTTCAGCCTCATTGAGCAAAATTCCAATAATGCTGAGAGCTTCAGATTAAAATACAGTAAAATGAAGACTATCATGTTTTTTGTACTATTCTGAGTATCTCTTTCTGAGGATGTTTTTGAAGGTTTCTAACACCTATGGCAAAGGGCAAACAGAGGCATCTCATGTGACGGTGATATCTGCATCGTTGAGGAAGTGCAACTCAATATTGATCATCAAGTATGCAACTCGATCATTCAGAATGCAACCTCATGCTTATTTGTCTTGGTATGAAGTCAGATTTCAAGCAATTTCAACAATCACTATTGACCATTTCATTGGTACTTCATTCAGTAAGTAGGAGTACACACCATATACAACATGCTTCAATTAAAGAGTTGTCCATGCCTTCTTTAGCTTCATATCTTTATATTTCCACTCCCCAAAACACATTGAACAGAATACCACTGGTATATAGTGAATTGCAAAGGCTGCCTGCCCTTTCCATGCCATTACCATATGTAGTAGATAGTGTGGTTCTGTTATGGGATGGGCGTCACATGTATTAATCAGAGTTTTAAAGTGTTAAACATAAAAAGTGTGCGTGTGTGTTTGTGAATCATGTTTATATCATGGATACACAAGGGAATACAAAAGAAACTGATGCAGCAGGAGGCCATTTGGCCCATTAAGCCTGTGCTACATATACGCCACATTAATTAAATCTAACAGTCATCCCACTATTAATATGCAATTGTTCACTGGCTTTGACACCAATACAAATTTTCATTAAGGGTCCCAGATATCAAAAAGCTATGCATGTATATCAAACAGTTTCAAATGGGGCACCTCGCCACCATGAGAATATTTACATTGCATCACATGTGGCAATAAATGTGAATTGTTGCTCCCAGCTTGCCGACTCGATGACACAAGACGCCATTTGCATTTTTGCCACCACAATCCCTACCCCGTTTGGAATCCTGTGCGGACACGGGCAACTTGCGAATTTAATCTAATGGATGTTTGTGTTGTTTGGGGTCACTATCGCTGTTTGTTGTTCCGAGCTGAGCATACAGCACATGGAGCTGAGATCCCAAGTCAAAATGGCACATTTACTGTGGGCTGAAAAGTAGTCTGCAAAGTTCATGGTGGGAGTGGGACCTTCTACATTACTCACAAGCAAGATTTTAGTTGCAAATACATGAGATGTGTTGTCTTCCATGAATTAAAAGGACATGTCATTAGTAGACAATGGACAAGTCAACATCGTATAATTATCATGAGAACCTGTCTTCTTTCATATGCAACACAAGGCTTCAGGGTAGCATGATTGGCTGAGGGTGCAGCTGTGCCGCTGACACTACGCCCTCTATAGATTAGGGCAGCAACTTGTAATTGGTTCAGTCTGCCGGTGATAGCTCACCTACTCTTCACGAAGGTCACCGTGGGATCTTTAACGGCCACCAACTAATTCTGGATTAAAACCTGTGATCCCAGGATCAGGAGCCACGAGTTCAGATAGGAACACTGAGCAAGTCATACTCATTTTGTTGATCGATTTGTCTTCTGTCTCATGCTCTTGCAATTCATGTTAAAGTAAACTGACGTTTCCTCACGTCCTTGTACTGCATGTAATATATGTACAAGCTCTTGCAGCCTTTGATGCTGAGACTGCAGCAGAAAAAGAAACAAGAAGGTATATACAGAATTGTGCTACTACATAGAAAACAGCATCCTGGTTGCCATGGCAACCACTTTAGATGACGAACGTATGTCGCGACACACCGTCTCCACAGTCTGTACCTATGTACCAAATATGAAACGTGAAAGTTGAAAACTTTGGGAGTTAGAGTGCGGACAGGAACGGATGGACGACCGGTATCACATAATACGCCCCGATATATATCGGGCGTATAAAAAAAACACATGCCATGCCATTTTAAACCAGAACAGCACTTGGTAGAGTGCATACCTCCACCAGGCTGAACAGCTTATGTTTTGTATCCCACTGCTTGGCCGGATCGGGATCTGGACCTTAACCAAAATTTAATTGGCTTGTTCTTGTCACCTAACCTACTTGTCCACCAAGTTGTTATAATTTGTCCACAACCTTTTGAAATACCGTGTTATATATCGATTTTGGCCCCATTTCTCAATGGTGAACAATTTTAAAAAAAAAGAATTAAATTCCAGCCTCCAGATTCGGATCTTCACCAATGTCGAATCAATTCTTCCTTGTCACACAACAAACCAGTCCACCAATTTTCGGATGAATCCATCCATAACTTTTTGAGATATCGTGCTATACTGTATATCGTTTTTGGCCCTATCTGTTACTCAATGGTGAAGAATCACTTTACGAAATTCTAGAATCCAGATATTCACCACAATCTAAACAATTCGTCCTTGTCACACACCCAACCTCTCCACCAAATTTCATCTGAATCCATCAATCACCTTTTGAGATATCCTGCTCACAGACAGACGGGTGAAACATAACCTCCGTCCACCTCCGGTGGCAGAGGTAACTACTAACTCGTTGGCATTTCCAGAAAATAAATTCCAAAAGACATTTTGGGGTCAATTGTCTTCAACAAATTGCCAACAGAAGCAGCAACAGCACTTCTACCTTTTCCTGTGTGTGTGACACATCACACCTTTCAGTCATGCCTTCAGTGTCCTGACCTAGTTGATGACTTGGGAGTAGGATAGCTCGCAGAAGTTTCCATTGAATCAGTGGAGGAGCTTATGTGCAGACCATAAAATGTGAACCACCAAACATATTATTCATGTGGCATGACATACAGTGCCTTCAGAAAGTATTCACACCCCTTGACTTTTGTCACATTTTGTAATTACAGCCTGAATTTAAAATGGATTAAATTAAAAAAAAATTGTCACCGATCTATACAAAATACCCCATAATGACAAAGAAAACATGTTTTGAGAAATTTTTACAAATTAAAAATGAAAAGCTGAAATGTCTTGCATCAATAATTATTCAAACCCTTTGCTAAGACACTCCAAATTGAGCTCAGGTGCATCCAATTTCCTTTGATCATCCCTGAGATGTCTCTACAACTTGATTGGACACGATTTAGAAAGAAACACACCTTTCCATATCAGGTCCCACAGTTGATGGTGCATGTCAGAGAAGAAAATCGACCATGAAGTCCAAGAAACATCCGTAGAACTCAGACATAGAATTGTGAGGAGGCATAGATCTGGAGAAGGGTATAAAACAATTTCTAGAGTGTTTAAAGTTCCCAACAGCACAGTGAGCTCCATCATTAGGAAATGTAAAGAATATGGAACGACCCAGACTCTTCCTAGAGCTGGTTGTCCAACAAACTAAGCAACTAGGCAAGAAGGTCCTTGGTCAGGGAGGTGACCAAGAACCCAATGACCACTCTGACAGAACTAGAGTTCCTTGGCTGAAATGGGAGAACCTGCCAGAAGGACAACAATCTCTGCAGCACTTCACAAATCTCAGCTTTATGGGAGAGTGCCCAGACGGAAGCCAGTCCTGAGAAAGGCACATGACAGCACGTCTGGAGTTTGCAAAAAGGCACGTGATGTACTCTCAGAGTCGAGGCAAAAGATTCTGTGGTCTGATGCAAAAATTGAACTCTTTGGCCTGAATGCAAAGTGCTACATCTGGCAGAAACCAAACACAGCTCATCACCTATCTAACGCCATCCCTACCATAAAGCATGGTGATGGCAGCATCAAGCTATTGGGATGATTTTAATTGACAGGGACTGGGAGACGTTTAAGGATAGAGGGAACAATTAATGGAGCCAAATCCATGCAAATCCTTGAGGAGAATCTGTTTCGGAGTGCAAAAGACCTGAAAGTACGGTGAAGATTTACAATCTAACAGGACAATAACCCCAAGCATACAGCAAAAGCAACACTGAAATGGCTTTAAAACAAGAACGTTAAAGTCCTTGAGTGGCCAAGCTAAAGCCCAGGCTTGAATCCCATTGAGAATCTGTGGAAAGACTTGAAGATTGCTGCTCACTGATACTCCCCATCCAACATAACAGAAGTTGAGCAAATCTGCAAGGAAGAATGGGCGAAAATCCCCAAATCCAGATGTGCAAAGCTGATACAGACGTCCCTAAGAAGACTCGAAGCTGTAATTGCTGGAGCGGCGCTTCTTGTACACTCAGGGGGGCTGAATATTTGTGTAAATTAGATATTTCTTTCATTTTCAATAAATTTGTAAAAATTTCTAAAAACATGTTTTCACTTTGTCATTATGGGGTATTTTGTTTAGATTGGTGACAATTTTTTTTTTTAAATATTATCCATGTTACATTTAGGCTGTAACGCAACAAAATGTGACAAAAGTCAAGGGGTGTGAATACTTTCTGAAGGCACTGTATATTACTCTTCAAATCAAACTATTTTCTTTTGAAGTGTGTGTACTATCATAGCATGATCTGGCAAAACACATTGTGCTTTTTAAGACATGTCAACACCACTTGATATGGCACGGAAATGCTCCGAAGCCGGTCTCGTGTATTGTCACAAGCTCCGGGGCGTCCCACTACACCCAGACAGTCCCGCCGACCAGCTTGTCCCAAACCAGCCAGGCAGATTTACCACCTTGCTCAATTGGCCCTTTTATACGGATATGCACGAGTTAAAGAAAAACGTGGACATGCCAATTGCATAAAAAAATAACTTTCCCATTTATTCGCATAAAATTTGACCACTCGACAGTAAACAGTCATGCACAGAATGTCCCCATGTTTACAGTAAGCAAACCTTTAAATGTCAGATTTAGTAAACGATTAATTATTGAGCAAATCACTTCAAGCATTATTATTTGACATTGGTCGAAGCTTCAATCAAGTTTTGAATTTGTCAACTCAAGGATGTAGTCCACACCCCAGGTAACACAATAATGTTAAAACATCATAAAAACATGATGCCAAAGATAGTGAAAGCATTATTTTGTTGGGATTTTAAAACCTCATTAACCAACTACCCAACTCATGTCATAATCCATCAATATTTTAGAGATATCGTGCTATATGTTGTTTTTGGCATGTCACTCAATGGTGAAGAATCACTTTTTTTTTTTTTTTAATCCGGATTCGGATCATCACCAAAATCTAATCAATTCATCCTTGTCACACACTCAACATGTCCACCAAGACTCGTCCAAATATGTCCATAACTTTTATCCTGCTCACAAACACGCAGACAGACAAATGGGTGAAAACATCCTCCGTCCACCTTCTGTGACGGAGGTAAAATTATCGAATAACAAAATTTTTTAACATTATGAAATTACAATGTAACATCATAAATGTGGAATATATGCACACACACACATACACGAACAAGAAAACTTCACAGCCTGCTCTGTGAATCATGACCCTTACTGAAACGAAGGTGGATACCTCGAGACTTGGAAGGGCTCCATTCCACCTTCTGAAACCAGCGTATGGTGATAATAACCAACGAGAATTGGTTGTTATCTTCATATGCGGTCTTCCTTTTGACAGACAGACACACACACACACACACACACACACACACACACACACACACACACACACACACAGTCTTCCTTTTTAGACAGGTGTTTTCTTTTAAAGACAAGTTCTTACAGCATGGTTCTCTTCAAAACAATGAGAAACATGAACAAACCTGCCTCACAGAATGGAGGATGAAATCAACTTTCTTGACCCAGCATATCACAGGTTCCTTGCCCATGGTAATGAGTGAAGGAATTGCAGGGCAGGCTGTAGAGATCTTGGAGGTGCATCTGTTTCGTGCCACCTGCACCACACCCTCAATACCAGGCAGCTTCACCAGCCTGTACCGCACACCCCAAGGCAGCGTGATGAGAGCAGAACAAATGGCAGAAACTCAGGAAACACCACCATAATCACATGCCACCATTACTTTATCCACAGGTTGCCCTGCTTGTCTGACCAGCCAGACCAGCAGATCTTCCTCCTCTCTTATATTGGGCCAAGAGTTTCCAGAATCCTCTAGAAATCCCCCACCAGGGGCTCTCCTCTCAATTTGTCATTTCACATTTGCATAGTATTAGAGTTCTGAAATGTGATGCTTCCCAATTCTAAGGCATATCGAAAGTCCCTTCTAACTGGCCTTTTCCTCATAGTGAGATTAAAACACCTATTCCAGAAGTTCCAACAGTGCAGTGCCAGCAAGCCTGCATCGAGGAAACAAATAGTCACATACTCAAAACGTGAGGCACAAACTAGCTGCTTGGATATGAGGCACAAAACTGAGATGACTAAAGTGGTTTCCCGTTTGTGAAACTGCCTTCAATCGCACTTTTCACTCCAGGGCTTCAATGAAGTGGTGTACCACCATTTCTTGCACCCCTCCATCCCTACCCATTATATTTTCTTCCCCATTAACCTCACTTAACCCAACCCTCTCACATGTTTACTGTGTTTCCTCCCATCCTCTCTTATTATCTTTCCAAAACGAAGTTTTTGCAAGATATGTTAGTCAGTCTGTATGTTTTTTTTTGTTTGTTTTTTTTGTTTGTCTGTAATCACGAAAAAAAAATTCTGCAGACCACAGTTTTCATTGGAAATTTTTGTAACTTCGCATATCAGAGGCCTATGGAGGTCCCTTTCAGGCCATAAAATTTTGAAGGTCAAGGTCAAAGGTCAAGGTCACTGTCGCAAATCAGGGGAATCGACAAAACCCTTATTTTTTTGAGTAATTTTGATTGGATCGTCTTCAAACTTCATGGGAATATAGATCATGGTCTGGCGCTCAGCTGATTAATTTTGGTGGCGATTGGCCTTGACCTTCATGTGTTTTTTTTTGTTGTTTTTTTTTTTTTTTAATCTGTAATCACGTATAAATTACTCTGCAGAGCACAGTTATCATTGGAAATTTTTGTAACTTCGCATATCAGAGGCCTATGGAGGTCCCTTTCAGCGCATAAAATTTTGAAGGTCAAGGTCAAAGGTCAAGGTCACTTTGTCGCAAATCAGGGGAGTCGACGAAACCCTTATTTTTTGAGTAATTTTGATCGGATCGTCTTCAAACTTCATGGGAATATAGTTCATGGTCTGGCATTCAGCTGATTAATTTTTGGTGGCGATTGGCCTTGACCTTCATGGTTAACGCCTAAGGTCAAACATATTTGACCCCAAGGTCAAATTTTCAAGTTTTAGGAACCATATCGTGTAGTACCTCAAATTGAACACCTCGATGAGTGCTTTCTAGATATATCAAGCTTGAGACATTATGACGTGATTTGGTGACGTTTTGAGGCAAACGCATATTTTTCATGGTTACTCTGTAGAACGATTCTCATCGGAATCTCTCGTAGGCAGATATTCCTCAAGGAGTCGCTCCTGGTGGATAGCAGCTCTATTCACCTCAGTGTGACCTTAAAGAAGTCACACGTGGTCACCTTTTGGCAAGAACGGATCACCCTACGGGTGACATTGGTTTATTTATTTTTTTTGTTTGTCTGTAATCACGTAAAAAAATTCTGCAGAGCACAGTTATCATTGGTAATTTTTGTAACTTCGCATATCAGAGGCCTATAGAGGTCCCTTTCAGCGCATAAAATTTTGAAGGTCAAGGTCAAAGGTCAAGGTCACTGTCGCAAATCAGGGGAGTCGACGAAACCTTATTTTTTGAGTAATTTTGATCGGATAGTCTTCAAACTTCATGGGAATATAGTTCATGGTCTGGCGCTCAGCTGATTAATTTTTGGTGGCGATTGGCCTTGACCTTCATATGTTTTTTTTTTTGTCTGTAATCATGTAATAATCACTCTGCAGAGCACAGTTATCATTGGAAATTTTTGTAACTTCGCATATCAGAGGGCTATAGAGGTCCCTTTCAGCGCATAAAATTTTAAGGTCATGTCAAAGGTCAAGGTCACTGTCGCAAATAAGGGGAGTCGACGAAACCCTTATTTTTGAGTAATTTTAATCGAATCGTCTCCAAACTTTATGGAATGTAGTTATGGTCTGGCGCTCAGCTGATTAGTTTTTGGTGGCGATTGGCCTTGACCTTCATGGGTAGCGCCTGAGGTCAAACATATTTGACCCCAAGGTCAAATTTTCAAGTTTTAGGAACCAATCGTGTAGTACCTCAAATTGAACACCTCGATGAGTGCTTTCTAGATATGTCAAGCTTGAGACATTATGACGTCATTTGGTGACGTTATGAGGCAAACGCAATTTTTCATGGTTACTCTAGACGATTCTCATCGGAATCTCTCGTAGGCAGATATTCCTCAAGGAGTCGCTCCTGGTGGATAGCAGCTCTGTTCACCTCAGTGTGACCTTAAAGGAAGTCACACGTGGTCACCTTTTGGCAAGATACGGGTCACCCTAAGGGTGACATTGGTTTATTTCATTTGTTTGTTCATTCCCTCAATTCTCGTATTCAACTGTGGCCCACTTTCAGTATGTTACCTTTTTAGCCTGTCACCTCATTCTTCCATGAAATGAGATCCAGTAAAAAAAAAAATTAAACTTCCAGCAGTGAATGTGTTGTATACAGGCAAAATGCCTTGCTGATATAGTGGGAAGAGAGTTTCTTGTATACCAGCAAAGGCATAAATGCAGTATGGCAGATTGTGCGACATTCCACACGTCTAGAACCACCTCTGCCTGGAAGAGATGTGATTGGCTGCAACTTCTTCCCTGGGCATCATGGAATTCTGATATGAATGCTATCAAATGCATCTCAGAATATGTGGATTGGGAGCTGTAGAAAAGCCAATCTCTGCAAAGTAATACACAAAATCTACTCCACATTCCGCAAAGTCTGGATCAGGCTGTCATGCAGAATATCATCGATCCGATGCTTTCACGGGTTTAAGGAATGTATGATGACAAAGGACATGCTATCAGATATGTAATACATTAATTGTATTCCTATGACAGATTGTTACAATAAAATTTGTTTTCAATCAGGTGCTCATTTTATTCTGGTAGGGAACGGTAAGACCAATTGTGCTTCTAATTTGATACATTTGTGCATTTTGGGACATATTCTTTAATATAGGGTCCCAAGGAAATCTTATTCTTCTTCTTCAATGGGCACAATTATTCCCATGTTCTTGTGGGGTTGGCCATCCAGCAGAGGGCATTGCATCAGTGGCACAGCTGCACCGTCAGCCAATGATGCTACACCACAGCCTTGTGCTGCATATGAAGGAAGATATGGGGTTGGCCAGGGGAAGCTTGGCCCAAATCCTTCACAAACCAGATAGCCAAGCCTGATGTTCAACAAAGGTTCGGGTAGGAATTTGTAATTTGTTCAAGGTGCTGGTGATAGTTTGCTTACTCTTCCACGAAGGACATCGTGGGATCTTTAACGTCCACCAACTAAAACCGGCAGATGGGAAAACTTACAGGGACAGCATGGCAATTTGTGACTATGACAGCTCCAAAGATATCTGACTTTGCACAACAGTAAGCACTAACATGGTGGTCGTAGTAGTGCACAGAAATTGTGGGTGGAATCAGGCAAACTGTCCAACAAATGGGTGGAATTCGGACGCACACACGGCTCCTTTTATAGTACAGATGTAATTAATAGACGTACTCACATTGCATTAGTGCGTAATTAATGGACCTACTTCCCATCTGCCAGCATTAGTTTGTGCCGGCATTATGCTGAAAAGAGTGAAGCTGATGCTGCTGCCTTATGGACAAATGGAAGACAAAGTTTGGTCATCACCTCAAATGTTTTGTTCACAAAAATATATCCCAGATCCACAACATATTGACTTTAATCCATAATAGTGTACCTTTAACACAAGACCATCTTCCTCAACTACAGCAGAAGCCTTTTGAATATCTATGAAGATTCGAACCAATAGCTCACGATTGTTTAAAATTTTCTTGATATCATTGGCCAAGGTAACAACAACATGATCAGTGGTGCCACATCCTTTTCAAAATCAATTTTTCAAATTTACAGAACTTTTTTCTTTAAAAACACACCAAATGCCCATTTAACCATCTTTTCCATAAATTTGCATAAGACAGAGGTGAATTTAATAGGGCAATAAGAAGACACAGTTGTTTAACTTCTTCTGACCTTGTGGATTAGTTTAGCAAAATAAGGTTTCCAATGAAGAGTTTACCTGATGATCAAACCAAAAAATATATTATACATCCAGAAAATTTTGGCAAAACCTTCTTATTCACATGCTTGAACTTATCTGGCCATGCAGAACTGTCACTTGCTTTTCCGAATTGCATTTTTAAGCTCTTTTCATGGAAAAATCTAAACTGTACCCACAGTTATCTGGTTGAGAATATAAATAGTAACTTGGTACTGCTCTCAGAATTGTGT
>CM068956.1:37448811-37460383 GCA_035128595.1 Eptatretus atami | reverse complement strand
TTTTATTATACTATATATATATATATACTATATATTATATATATATGTTATGACCGACGTTGTTATTATTGAGCGTTATTGTGTCTCTCAAGAACGACCTGGGCCCGCTTACAATTAACTTGTGTGCGTGGGTTGCTTCGCATTCATGAAGACATCATTAACCAGGTTCCAGTTGTCACCGTCTAATTTTTCTGTTTAACGAGTGTCATGCGCCTGATGAGGAACGCGTTGCATCCATGCCAATCTTTCTGATCATATCTAAATAAGCGCGGGCGTTTACCGCTGGTGATGCTAATATGACAGTGTTATTTCATTGCATTACTTCAAGTCATCTAGGTTCGGCGATTTGGATCATAGAAGAACTGACAGCATGATCTAGTTGGGCGTCTAACAAGGCAATTATATTAGAAAATAATAAACTGAAGAACTTTTTCTTTTCTTTTCGATGTGGGATGAATTCAATAATCATGTCAATCAACAAATAATCTCAAACAAGAATTCACAAGCATTTTAGAAATGGACAAGAGCCAGATGCTTATCACTATACCTTACTTTACATTAACACGACATGGTACAGCATCATTCATGAAAGATCCGGCCTCCAGATACCAAGGAGAAGTTCATTCTGCTAACTAAAATAAACCCAAAATGTGTGAGCTGCTTTCTGCGCCAGCGCTCGCCGCCCGGCACCCACCGCAACAGGCTCGAACACAATCGAGCATCACGTCGTCCCCGGATCAGGATGCAAGTAATCAGATAGCCAGAGCCAGGTTATCGAGCAGAAACCGCAGGAATGGGTCCAACTGTCACACATAGCGCTACCGAGAGTTGTTAACCACTGTCAGGGCTACACAAACCTTTCAGCCGCATGTCAGGATCAGGGCTGTCTCTCCGAGGGTGATATCTCGAGCTTTCAATAAACTTGCTCACTTGTTCTCCCCTCTTCCTATGAACCAAGCCCAACTCCACTCTTGGTTCTAACTTCCTCTACTCTCCTGGCCAAGCATGATCTCACTGAATTCTCTCTCCGCCTTCTTCCTGTCAGGTGGTATCCGGCAGTGTTGGGCTTGCGTATATCGAATCTTCTCAATGATCTCTCTGACTTTTTGGAAAATCTTTATCTTTGCTGATGACTCTTCTCTTGCAGACTCCCTCATCCTTCACATATGCAGCGCAGGCCTTTCCATCTATCAGATTATAAGAATCCAAGCTGGTAAACACTTGGAATATTATCTTTCAAACCTGCAAATTTTCAGTCTTCTCTCGTCTCCAAGGATGTGGCGCAACACTTTCCCTCTATTCTTACATTCACTTGAGCGCTTCAGTCATTCAATTTGGGGCTCTATCAGCTATCTTCTTGACAAAGCACATTTCGTAAGTGCCTCCAAGCAGTCGCTGATGAATCCAAACATGCAGCTGTGCAAAGTCTTTCCTTGCGCTGAACTCTTATCTCAATAAAGGCTTCATCCACCGTGTAGATTGCTGCCTCCTTTGTGTGGTATCCTGCTTCACTCATGCTTCGCTTGCTGCTGTGGAAAACCAAAGCCTTCAAGGTTATATGATTCCGTCGATTAGCTGTTCTATCCTATCTCTTTCACCATCGCAGCAGATCGGTGTCTCGTCTCTACTGCACCTTCGACCTTGCAACCACGATTCTTTCCATGTTTTGCCTCCTCTCTCTCCTTCCCCCCCCCCCAAGCAGGTTTCTCGCAGGTGACAAATATTCCACCAGCAACCGCCTACTGTAAATTCCCAACAGAGATTATGCTCTCTTCCCTTCTCCTCTTTTCCTCCTGGGCCCAACTTCCTTCTCTTCTTTTCTTCTCCACGGTTTAAATACAACTCTTTACGCCAGCTCAGTTCATCCTACCACGCAACTGTATTTCTTACCCCATTAATCCTCCCCAGCCCACTTTTTATAAATTTCCACTTCTTCTGACAGTTTGTTTCTGTTCCAGCTTGCCAACCTGCTCTTCCTCTACCCTATTATTTCACCACATCCCTTAATTGTCAGTCTCTCTCTATTTGATCCCGCCACCCTGTGTTGGTGTGTTTTCCCCTCTCTTTTTATTGTTCCTTTGTCTGTATGTCTGTGATCTTTCGATGTTTTAGTCTCCACAATCTTGACTGTGCTCAAAAGGATTATCTAGTTTGACCGTGAACTTGATGAAAGTTATCTGAGCTATTACCGATGAGCTTGAACTACGTTTATCCAAGCTACACGAGAGGTTGGATGAAAAGTTTATCCATCTAGACTGAGGTTGGACACTTAGTTAGTCAAGCCTTACAAAGTTGACTGAAAGGTTATCAACATCAAGGTTGGCATTAAAAGTTTATCCAGCCATACGAAACTGGAAGAAGGTTTTCCGAGCTAGCGAGGCTTGGAATGACAGGTTTATCAAGCTACCGAGATTGGAATTGAAAGGTGTTATCTGAGCTATCCGAGAGCTTGGATGAAAGGTTTAATCTGAAGCTAGACGAGAGCTTGATGAAAGGTTTCCAAGCGTATACGAGACTTAAGAAAGGTATCAAGCTATCCGAGCTTGGAATGAAAGGTTATCCAAGCGTATCCGAGACTTGGAATGAGTTTCAGCTATACCGAGCTTGGAATGAAGTTTATTGGCTATACCTAGAGTTGATGAAGTTTATCCAGCTTACCAAGAGCTTAGGCATGAAAGGTTTACCAAGCTTCCAAGAGCTTAGATGAAAGGTTTTTCCAAGCTATACGAGAGCTTGGATGAAGGTTTATCAGCTATACCAAGAGTTAGTGAAATAGTTATCCAAGCTATACCAGAGCTTGAGAAATGAGTTATCCAAGCAGTATACCAAAGAGCTTGATGAAGTTTATCCAGCTATAGCCAAGACTTGGGATGACAGTTTATCCAGCTATACGAGAGCTGACTGAAAGGTTTATCCACTAGACGGAGGTGGAATGAAAGTCTTTCCAACTATACAAAGAGCTTGGATGAAGTATTATCAGCGTATCCAGAGCTTAGATGATTTATCATGCTATACAAGGTTGGATGAGGTTTATCCAAGCTATACCAAGAGCTTGGGATGAAAGTTCATCCACGTATACAGGCTTGGTGAGGTTTATCAAGCTATTTACTGAGATTGGGATGACAGGTTTATCTGAGTTCTGAGAGCTGGAATCGAAAGCGTTTATCCAGCTATACTGAAGCTTTGATGAAAAGTTTCTCAAGTTAGACCAGAGCTTGAATGAAAGGTTTATCCAAGTTGCCAAGCGCTTGTAATGAAAGGTTATGCAAGTTGACAGAGCTTTGAATGACAGGTTTCTCGAGCTTAGCGAGCTTGAACGAAAGTTTCATGCTTGAACTATGCTGAATAAAGGTTTCTGAGCTAGCCTCCAGTTGAATGAAGGTTTCATAGTTAACTTGAGGCTTGGAATGAAAAGGTTTTGGTCGAGTTTTGGATGACTGTTTATTGTATTCGCCATTGTCCCCACCTGTGCGCGGGCCCTATATCGGCCGCTGAGAACTTCATCAAAACATTTGTGTGCATTTTAAGAGGTTTACACAATGCCACGCCGCGGCCCGCCCTGAAAATCCTTACAATGCCGCTTGCCGCACTGCTGTTACCCCGGGGAATCAATCAATTTGCATCAATAATGCTCACTAAACTCATGAATGCATCAATTTTTTTCTGCTCCAATCCTTGGTAGTGAATGCGGCCGTGATCATAGTTGGGGCCATGATCTAGACCTAGAGTTTGGAATGACGGTTTAACATGCCATCTGAGTTTGATAAGGTTTATTGTTAGCTCGAACTAGAGTTTGAATAAAGGTTATCTAGCTCAGCTAGAGTTTGATTCAAGGTTGATGTAGCTCGACTAGATTGGGAATGATGTTTCATCGTTAGACCTGGCTTGGATGAAGGTTTTCGTAGTTAGACCAGAGTTTGGAATGAATGTTATC
The DNA here is from genome assembly GCA_035128595.1 of Eptatretus atami. Lineage (NCBI taxonomy): Eukaryota > Metazoa > Chordata > Myxini > Myxiniformes > Myxinidae > Eptatretus > Eptatretus atami. Next base: position 37,456,449 of record CM068956.1, on the reverse strand, counting down.
GTAGTTCCTAGAGTTGGAATGATGGTTTATCTGTTAGACCGAGAGCTTGGAGTGAATGGTTTATCGGTTCGACTAGAGTTGGGATAAAGTTTATTGTACTCGACCTAGAGTTTGGAATAAGGGTTATTGTACTCGACCTAATTTTGGATGAATGGTTTATATATGACCGGCGAATGATGGTTTCTCATGTTAGACTAGAGCTTGGAATGAAGGTTTATTGTGAGCTCGGATTGAATGAATGGTTTATTTATCTAGACTAGAGCTTTTGGAATGAAGTGTTTATCATTAGCTCGACTAGAGTTTGGAATGATGGTATTGTAATTAGACAAGGTGTTGTAGTTGATTGTTAGCTCGACTAGATTTGAATGAATGTTTATCGATTAGTTAGACCTAGCGGTTGGAATGAATGTTTATCGTATCTAGACCTAGAGTTTGAATGAATTGTATATTGTAGCCTAGACCTAGAGTTGAATGAATGTCTACTCGTAGTCGCCTAGATCTTTGATTGAAGTGTTTATTGTATCTCAAAAGTTGATGAAGGGTTTATTCTCGGAGCTAGATTTGGAATGAATGGTTTTCGTAGCTAAGACCTAAGTTTGGAATGAAGGTTTGATCATAGCTGCGAGTTGAATGAAAGGTTTATCGTGTCGACAGAGATTGAATTAAGTTTATCTCACCTATCCATAGCTTGAATTAAAGGTTTTATGAGATAGTTGATCTTAACCGAAGGTTTATCAGCCAGTCTGTTCTGAAATTTTATCCTCACTAATGATGAGCTTGAATGAGCTTATCTCCTCACTAACGAAGTTGAATGAAGGTTTATCCTCCTAAACGAGAGCTTGGAATGAAAGTTATCCTTCATAAAAGAGCAGTTGATGAAAGGTTTATTGGCTAAACAAAATCTTTGAATTGAAAGTTTATCGTTAGCTAGCTAGATTTTGCTATCAAAGTTATAGGAGATACGGAGCTAGAGTTTGTTAGTGGTATATCTGAAACTAAACATTCAATTCCAGGAGATAAATGCACCACAAATTTTGAACAAATCAATGACCTGCTGATTCTTATATATTCAGTGTCAATCCTTCCAGTGTTAACACACCTCTAAAGTCTTCCCAATGATGACATCATGTCAATCTATGTCCAAAACTTATCAGTTTGCTACATTCTTCCGGCACTCTCAACCACCTCTTTGAAAGCGTTCGCTTGTTTGAAAATTTTCCACAATATCTGGATTTCAAGGTGCTTAGAACACGTACCTTGATGATGCAAACTGAGTAATACTACATATCCAACACAGGTGGTTATTGGACAACAGAAACAAAACTTGACTGTTAGTTTTAAATGTTTATGGTCAGAGGGTTTGGGAGGGAGGAAGAACTTATTCTTTGGTTCCGCGTGCGGGTTTTATTAATTTCAGGGTGTGGCTGAGCTCTGATGCGGCCCCTGTAGGCCTGCCGAATCTCAGGTTTGTGTGGTGTTGTAATAACTCATTTTCTTCATGAAATACTTGAACTTTAATGTCACCAAATAATACAGTAGGTGGACCAGGGTAACACCATTTGTGATGGGTACTTGTGATGCATCCCTGCTATTAACGCCAATCCGGAAGTCATCATGTCGAATCTGGGAATCAACCCGACGGACTCTCAGCCGATAGCAGTGGTAACTGTAGTCACAGAGGTAAGTGTGCTACTCTGCAAATCCTGTTGGACTAACTGGAGCTCAAAACACATCTCACTGGTCCAGCGATTCGATTCCAGATCAGCGTACCCTTCTCTCTCGATCGTCCTCGAAATACCCACACACTTTTGCTCCCTCCACGTTGCCTGTTGTTTCCTTTATTTATTCTGCTTTGACTCCTTTCATGTGCGCAATTCGTTGTTGATGCGAATGCCGCCTTTTCTGGAGACCTTAGTCTCTAATGGTTTAACAACGTTTCACTGGAGGAGTGCGGGGAGGCACGGACATCCACTTGACGTGATTTGCAGACCTAACAAGAATGCACACTCCGGACCGTGCTCCAGGTACAAGAGCTGGAAGCAAGGTCGAGAGAGAGGCGGTCCCTCCCATGGAAGGTGGGAAATGAGAAAGTTGAAAAGGCCCCAAAGTTTTAATTTGCTATCCAGGGCAGCTGTGAAGTATGTTTGAGGCAGGTTGCACCACGTTCCACTCATCGTCCCATTTCCATCTCTCTCTCTTTTAGACTTATGACTGTTTTCTGTACGGTCCCACTACGCCTTTGCGTATGGTGGCGTGACCTTTTTCGTGATCATATGTGGTATTTACAAATTTTTCCTTTGTGTCTTACAATACGTAATCCAGAGACAAGTTATACAGAGTTTACCATCTTTCCAATACCCTTTATTATTATGAGAGTCTTTAGGCATCAAAATTACGTACATTTTTTTGCCAAATCTACCTCATCCTCTCCCCCCCCTTCGATTATGACACACCTCCCCTATTTCAAGACTTAATCCTGGGATGCTATTACTTTGTTGTTTCGTTACGCGAATATATATGAAAACCTGCGGTACCGTTGCTATCCGAGCTCAGAGGCAGTCGAATCCCTGGATGACGTCATTGAATAATCGCTCCGGTGTGATGTATGTTCTAAATATGTCAATGCTTCATTGCAAACAGATATGTTTGTGAAAGCATGATGAATTTAATAGCTATTGTTTTATTATAATTATTTGAATAATTTTATTGTACTTGCATCTTTCTTTATAATTTATTATATATTATTTATATATTATATTTATATATATATATGTTTATATGATTTTATCGTGTATGTTTGTTTCTCTTATACTGAGAACTAGCCTCCCGACCAAACTAAGCATATTCATAGACGTTTCAGTCTCAGCACTCATGTTTACAAACACCGAAAAATCGTCGATATTTTTGCCTTAATTTTCTGCTGCATTGATTAATTTTCGCATCGCGATTTTTTTAGTCACAACCTGATCAATTAGCAGAAGCGTGTGAAAGACAGGACGTTTAAAAGTTTCTGATCAAATTTTGACTTTCGTGATTTTAGATCCTCGAGAAGAGGCTCCATTGTCCAGCGCTGCAGCGAAGCAACACACTAGAGCAACAGGTGAAGGGCCATCCGGCTAATACAGCACAGCTGAACGCACGGAGCAAATGACAGAAGAGGCATCTCCAGTCAATGGACAGGTCATTGCAGCAACAGGAGGCAATGAACTGAGAAGATTTTCAAGACTTGAGCATGCGTCACCGCTGCCATGCGCACGAAATGCGGCCAGGCACACAATGTCCGGTGGCTTACTAGACTCGGTGCTCACTCATGGACATCCGGCTAATGGACGTCTGCACCCACTGCTCGTACAGTTCAAGGGAGACCTATGTTGTGTCTCGCCAATGCAGGTCGTCTGCCTCTTTTGCTGAACTTCTCTCAGCGAAGTCGCTCAGCAAGATTCCTGACATATTGGACGTATATATGTTTGATGTTAAAAGTATCGGGCACACGGAGAACTGAGTCCAGGCTGGAACCGAGCTTCCGATCCAGGTCAAGTGTTCACGCATTGGCAGTTAGCTCCCATGAGAGGCACCAACAGTTCTACAGGTCACTTCCCTGACTCCAGCCAGAGCTTGGCTCCAGGACCACAGCAGCTCAAACACACTCCTTGATGCTCCAATTGGTTTCATGAGATAACCTCGGTCCGTGAGCTCAGATCTGCGAGATGAACTTGCGAAGAGGCCTCTGAAGATGCCGATCTCAAGAGAGAACAACAGAAGGAGAACACACCTCACCAGTCTGTACCGAATAGCATTCTATGGACAATGAAGCCACCTAACCGAGACATTGTCCTGACTTCCATTGGCACTAAGTCAGTGAGCTATGCATTTATATGTACTCCATATCCCATTAGTGTTCCATATGGAACGATGCTACAGCATTCTCTTGGCCAGGTACTGTACTGACGGTATGAACGAAAACTACACAGCTGCACATACAGTTCCAATCATGGTGAGAGGCCAACATACTGCAGATGTGACTCTTTCAGCAGTTTCTGTTCGATGTCTACTGAGATCGAGCGGAGGTTTCAGTCTTTGCTCTCATTAATTGTTGCTATACGACTGCACTTTTGCAGACTCATGAACTGTACGAACCGCTGACAAGACAAGAAAGTGAATATGTCAATTATATGTGTTATATGTGCTATATATAACACCCAATTCCTTTTTATTCATTTTTTTTCCGGCCCCCCAAGCGGGTGTGCGTGTTTTAATAAAAGGGCTGGAACATTGCATTGATTGATTCACTTATTAACGCTGAAAACTCTGCTCCGCTCCGCTTAGCAATCCATACGCTGTGACTTTACCCCCCCATGCTTCCCTAATTTTGAATGGCCCTCTCTGTTTTGTTTAAGTATTTGAATTGTTAAGGATTGTTACTGAGAACTATCCATTTTTGTGGTGGTGTTGTAGTGCCTCGAGACCACATCCTTCTTATCCCTTTTCCTGTGTTTTCTTTGTTTTATGTCTCCTCTCCCTGACCCCACTCCCTCTGGGGGATTCCCACTTTTTGGGAGAAATACGTTCATTTCTCTCTTCCTCTTGATCTCCCTACTTATCCCTCTTATCTCCCTTCCGTTTTGATGTGCTCTTGCTTGTTTAGATTATTATTTCGCTCTATCCGTATGCCATCTGCACTGTTCATTACGCGGCCTCGGTGGTTCTATAATCTCTTTAATCGCGCCTTCTCCCTTATCCTCTCTCGCTTCTCACACTTGATCTATCTTAGCTGATTGCTTTTTATTGAAAATCATGCGGTTGGGTTGAATCATTGTGGGGTGTTTGCTACGCTGCTGGGCTGCCGTTGTCAAGGCCCCTTCATGTTCATTATAATATTCAAGAAACTGGCGGGTGTGGGCGTTTAATGGTAACGATTGTCCTGGTTTAGATTAGGGTCTTGAGGTTCAAGTGCCTGTTGTTGTCTGTGTGTACTGTCGATTTAACAAGGCGTGGTATGACTCAGTCTGTCATCTGAGGTTGGTTTAAAATTCGAGTTCCAGCTTGCTGTTCGGGGGCATTGCGGTCAGCTCGTAGCTCGTGCCCCAGAAGATGTTTGATGAGCACAGCGCCACAGGTGCTATGAATAATAAGAAGACTTGCTGAAGTTTGTAATACACCTTTTTGGACTAAATTTACGGTTTCAACACAAATCCACTTGCCTTGAATAATTTAAAACAACAGAACAACTGTGACATTCTTCGATGAATGAGATGAAAAAGCCTCCACAAGACCCCGTGTAATTTCTTGTATATATTTTTCTAGTCAGTCTGGAAAGCAGATCTAGCACAGATCAGGATGCACAGAACAACCGAACATCAGAAGGAAAGGAGAGGGGAAAACATAGACACTTGTGTTGAGGCAAAGCGAGAGTACTTCGAAGATGAGGTGTGGAGAAGAACGAGGATAACGAGGAAACAGGGGTGGAAAAGATGGATAACACAAGTAATCCTGGACGGCAATAGATATTGGAAAGAGGGAGTTTTTGGGACAGTTAATGTGGAGGTAAAAACCAATTGGTTTTGCATGGGGGATGACTCTCAGATGGTGGTGAACAGCTGTCGTGAAAATCTGTTCCACGAACTGTGAAAAGAAGATTGACGCAGACTGTGGAGTCGATTCCATGGCAGGAGAAAATATGAACGAATGGGAGCGCACCGGCCAAGCTGTGTGCCGGACAAAGGGTCTCTCCAGTGAATCGCAAAGAGGCCCCACAACGAACCTACCTGAGGAAATCGAAGTGGTACAGCCCGTAGCATGGCTTGCAACGACACGCATTACCCGCGACGCGCACGACCAGTAGTCGGCGGGGGTTAATATATATTTTTCTTGCGCTTTCGTTGGAAACCTTTTTCATGGAAGTTTTTTTTTTTCTTTTTCACTTAGGGATCAGTGGGCTGTTGCTTTCTGTCAGACTCTTCTAGCACGCTTCGGTCTCTGGCCGGGGCATTCGGGCATGAGAGTCGGCCGTCCTTGTTTCAGTTGATAAGTTTCCGCTTGTCCCTTTGTATATGGGTGATTTTTTAGATTCCGTAGGGCTTTGCGTACTCACTTTTTCGGGCCTTCCAGCTTTCTGGGGGCAGCCCCGTGCTGTCTACGTTCGCAGATTCCATTTCTCTACCAATGGGGTTGAATCCATCCCAAGTGTACCCCAGTAGATTGGCAGTGTCTATGTGTGTGGGAGGTTCATAATTAACACATTCATTTATGCAGTATAACTTCTTTCTAATTATGGATTTGCGGAGGGCATTTCCTTTTACCTTTAGCACACTTTTGATAGGAGTGGACTTCAAGTTCAATTCTTTCAACGTTGTTCGCTCCTTCATGTTCCCTCCAGCAGTATTGTCCATTCCCTAGGGTTTCCTCACCTTCGTGCTTATTGGCCTCTCACGGTGGTTCGTCGGCCCGGTGGCCTGCTCACCAAAGAGTTCTTTGGTCACTGACCACAATGGCATGACTTTCGCTGCAACGGCCCCAAAAGTTTGCTCAATGCCACCAAGTGCTTCGGCCACTGGCCTATCAACAAGCGCGAGGCAGCCTGCTTGGGGCAGAGTGCACAATGGTGGATGTAGATCTCGATGGTAAGGCGAATGCGTTTGGAGGTGTCATATGAGACGCCAAATGGGGTGTGTTGCTGACCGGTTGGAGATGGAGTGTCTTAACCTTCTTTGCCTGACTGGTTTTGGTTGTTTTTCTTTTTTTTTTTCTTTTATAGCGGTGGTGTGTTTCTTTACTCAATGTTATCTTGTGGGGGTGTGTGGCTCATGACTATGGTGCGTTCTCTGGCACTTGGGGTTGACTAGCCTGGCCTTGCCACAAATTTCCATCACACTAATCGTCAGGGTGTCGCACTGATGGTGCGGAGGGAGCATCGAATCTACCCGATTTACTTTTGTTTCTAGATCCATGCAACAACCTGCTTGGCTAGAATTTGATCCCATGACCCTTTTTCCTGCTGACACTGTTCCTTTTAATAACCTGGGAGGCCCCGCTCTCTCGCTCTCTCTCTCTTCGGTCGGTGCAGGCCTACTCGCGGTGGCTGGGGAGATGTGATTTTTATGACTTGGCTTTTCCTGCTTCCATCGGCGCAGGTGGGGACACTCGCCACCTCGGGGTTCACTGAGCGTGCTTCTGGCGCTACCTGAACGAGAGGGGGGCTGCTCTCTGCCCATACTGTTTGCCCTCATAGCACCTACTGTCTTCTAGACCTACCTGTGCTTCATAGACCCTCTGTTCGCCTCCTACGCACCTTGCACTGTGCTTCCTGGCCTGACCACGTGCTTCTGCACTCTGACGCCTTCACCCTGCCAGGGAACCCCAAAGCTTTCTGCCCTATTTCCCGACTACCAATTCCCATACCATGTCACACTTAACCAACCGTATCCTTGCTAATTTTCTCGTTCACTGGTGCCAGTTTCATTTCCCTTGACTTTAATCCCGAAGCTGTTCGGAACTTTTCCAACAATTCTTCCTTCCTTTTCTCCAGATTTTTCTCTCCTCTTTTTATCTCCTGTTCCAGGCTTTCCATTATCTGATTGCCTGATCTTATCTCTTCCTACAGAAGTTCCAATTCCCGTTTTTCCTTTTCCAGCTTTGTTT